>JAWRVZ010000007.1:7190000-8390000 GCA_037043235.1 Rhodeus uyekii
AACATTCCAAAATTCAAAATCAAATAATAATGATTTCCTTTAGTCAATTTTGTTCTCAGTATCTCAGTTTGTTAAACCTGCTTATGCGTTATGACCAAAATCTAAACCCTTTCATTGTCATTTGGCTCATCAGATACCATTAGGTTTGCTATCTTTCAAATTTGTTATAAGTTGAACAAGAACTGTCAGATTTTCATAATATATTAATTTAAAAGTGTTCTTAAATTGATCCAAATTCATCTTGTCAAGGTATTTCTCTATCAAATGTTTAGTCTTTCTGATCCCAAAAATATTATCAGCATTGCCTCAGTTCCACTTATCTCTACTGTTTTGCAAAAACTAAAATATGATATTAACTCAACCTTTATTAATAAAGCACTTTCAACCCTTATCCATTATTTTCTTTATAGGGAAGATAGGCATTCGCACTGGAGAATCGCTGCATGGTACAATAATACCCTCCTTCAGCACTGGTGTGATTCCAAGCACTGCCTCTTTCAGAGGATACTGTTGTTGACATGGTCTATAATCAGACTTTGGAACAATAGTAACTGGTTCACAACCCGCAATCAAACCCACATCATATTTGTGTTTTGCCCATAATTTTGAAGGTACCATGTTCAGGGCTGGATCAATGTCCTCCACCCTAATGTCATCAGTGCAGCAGTTCTCATCAGCGCTATCTTCAATGGGAACAACAACTTTCACAGCCTGTGCTTTTTCATCACAACATTCAGAGTATGCGTTCAAAGTTTTGTTAAGCTCTATGCCCTGCCCCACACAAGTTTTCACAAAAGGCCCTAACTCAGCCCACGTTTGCATTAATTTGGTGATCAAATTTGAGCTCAGAGTCAAAAATGCCTCCTAGGTTTTTCAAACTATAAAGATTTTTCCCTGAAAGGAATCCCGGGCAGTCAATGACATCACAAATACATCCCTTATTACCAAATAAAATAAACTCAGACTCATTCATCTGGAGAAAATTGTTAGCCAGCACTTAACGTTATCTAAACATTCAAACAAAGATTGAATGGATACTTGATAATAAATGTGAGAGTCATTAGCATACAAATTATAATGAATGGCATATTTTTCAAAATCACTCCCAAAGGAAGCATATAGAGGGAGAACAAAACTGGCCCCAAATTGAGCCATGAGGGACCCCATACAAGAGAGGGGTAACGGATGAAAAGAAAGTCCCAGGATTGACTAAAATAAGTCCTATCTTTTAGATATGAGTAAAATCATTCCAGGGCTAAACCCTCAATGCCAACCAAATCTCAAAGACAATCAATGAAAATCTTATGGTCAACGGTATCAAATGACGCAGTTAGAGTTAACAGTAATGAAAAACAACACTTTCTAAAATCCACACTAGGTAGAATATCATTTATAACTCGTGTGTTGGGCCAGAAACATACTGTAAAAAAAAAAATCAAAAGGCTCTAATAAAGGTACAAAATCTTTCGCCAAGGGCTTTAAAGAACCACAAACATTTATGTTGAAGTCTCTCAAAATTAAAAATATTGTCAAAAGAAGGGACCATCCCAATAAAAGTTCAGATAACAGATTTAGACATATTCAATATTATTATCTGAGTTTCAAACCTTCTAATTACTCAGTAAGTAAATGTTCTGCCCTTGAGTTTATCTTTGAAAATATTACTTGTGCTTTAATCCCTAAGTCACACAGACAGTCTCATAGCTGCTGTTCCATTAACCCTTTTGTATGAATGGCTGATCTAATGTCATGCATCCTCTTAATGGATGAAAATCAATAAAAACTTTTTGTAAGTTATATTCACTCCTTTGATCGCCCACCGGCCTTCATAAATGTGAGGGTGCTCTCTGGATAATTTGGAGAGTGACTTAGCCAATGTGTCACACTATCTCTGCCGTCAAGTCTTATAACGTCAAGTCTATAACACTCGGATCACTCATAGTTGATAGTATTTAAATTTAGACCCTCAGTTGAATTTAGACAAGGGTTTTAAACCCCATAATGGACGGCTATCTTCAGCTTCACAATTTCAACTTAGACAATTATTTAAACTAATCCAGAGAATAACTTGAAATTAACATCATAAATGACAAAATTAGTCATATTTACCACTAGCAGACCGAGCTGGATATTCAGTCCAATTAAAGCTCGTCCCATGTTTTGTATCGTCGTTTCATCAGATCCCATCAGAATTATCGGCTTCTGTAAAGATTGTCAATTCACTTAACCCATCTGCAATGATCAAACTATCATTCCAGAGGTTAATGACACATATTCACTCTATGGGGACATACAAAACTCACACACACTCAGACATGAATACAAATCGCTCATATTCAAGGTTTACTTCTGTTAATTATTCTACAAAGATTTAAGCTTTAAAATCTTCTCTAGGTTTAACTTATTCAGTTTAAAAGCATGTCTGTTTATACTTGTTTTTAGAAAAGTTTGCTAGGTTGTTTTAGTTCCTTTATCATTTTGATAACAGAGTGCCATCCATGTCTCCACTCACAATCTCTCTCTCAGCCAACAGTTTTCCTCAGCAGTCTAAGACTGTAACTTTTTGGCAGAATGCAATAGTAAATTATGTGCCATTTAGAAACCATAATCATTCACAAATTTCTTAAATGTAAATATTTAACTCAATTAGACCCATTTTTATCATCTCAAAGCATGCTAGGAGCATTACTAAGTTTACTTTGTTAAAAATTCACTTAACCTTTGTTATCCAGACCATCTTTAATCTGTAAAAAACGCTCTTCATCTTTAGTCACCACCATGTCTAACGACCTGCAGGAGTGAAAACTTATGATAGAGACATATTAGTTCAATTTCTATTAATTTTCAGTTAATTCCCATAAGCCAACACAATATCATGTTCTTGGTATTATAAAGTTTTGTTATGGTCTCCACAACAACTAAAGGTCAATCACATCATGTTCTCAGCCAGCTCTTGAAAGCACATTCCCATTATCTCTTTATAAACAACCTCTTCAGGGTCTCCCCCTGGCATCTTCTACAAGTTGGGGAAACTTGTCAAGGAATGCGGTTGCAGTGACCTGGTATGGAGGAACTCAGTTTTGGGGCAGACTTCTGCAATTTAACAGGTCCCCCCTCTGAAGGATGCTACTAGCCAACCACAGACATCCTCTCAACTCTCATCCAGTTGTCACAGAAAACATCTCCCTTCCCCTGTTTTTGGGTAGATGCCCAGGAGCGGCGGCGAAAGCCTGCCTTAGGTTGTCCCTCTATGTGGCCATTAGGGGATCTTACCCGTCTTTGGCATTCGCCCTCGTGCTCACTGTCCCGCCATTTGCGGATCTTCGAGTTTTCTTCAGGTTCAGGTATTCTCTGGAGCTTAGGGAAGGCGCATTCAAGAACCACCAGAGTTATTTCGACTGCCTGATAGTGTTCAAAACAGGGAGACCAGTTAATAACAGCAGTATGTTATCAGTAAAACCCATTAACATATTCAAAACAACAGCATAGCTTATTCTCTGTGTTTAATCTCAGCATCGCTATCACCATTGTCTACTCCATCAGCCTTGTACCATGGTGGAGACTAAGATGAGACAAAACAAAAATTACTGGTCATAACAATTTAATCAAACAATTTAATCTCCCTTTTATAATCAGGTCTTAATTTTTATTTAACTTATTTAAATTTATTTTAAAACTCCTCTTTAAAGGCATTTGTTGAAAGTTTTAACAACAAATTTAATGTGCACTTTTAAAAGTTTTGAACTGCCTGTAACATGATTTCCTTTAACTTCTCTGTGTCTATGATTTTCACTGGAACACTTCCTGTAAATTGTTTATCACTGACGACACAGACTGAGATAACAGCAGTTAGCTGACTTTGATTGAGAGAGAGAAACTCTGGACTGGATTCAAGGACTGGAACACTGCATTTTTGTAAACATTTAACATTTATCTACTTTATTGTGACTCTGGCCTGTTTCAGAAATCTTTGCCCAAAAATACGTTTTCAAAGAATTATCATTTTTATAGTTGTCTTTTTGCGAATTACATATTACTGAAACTCCCATCTTTTGAAGTCATTGTCTGTAATTTGACGCAATTTATCCTTATCCATTCACTATAAAACTTCTCATTACAAATCTCTCTTTCAAAAGAATTCCTTAAGACTTTAATCTTATTTTTGTTCTTTTCCAGACGAAAACGTAAATGTCGGTATATCAGACACTGATCTTCTTTTCAAATCTAAACACCAGAAATATGTCACTTTATCACATCTAGCAGACATTTATATCGTTCAGGCTCTTTCTTTGCTCACAACTTTCCAATCAAATTAAAACTAGGAGCATTTTCTTACTGAGCTCTGAAATTTTGCTTTTGAAAAGCAAAGCTGTGTACAGCCTTTAATATATTCTCTTCTCCGTTTCGTTATTTTATCATGACTTCCCAACCTTGTTTTTACACTCAGAATTAAAAACACAGACTTCTAGCAGACATTTTCCTACTGAGCTCTGAAAATTCACTTTGAGAAGCAGCGCTGTTTACAGCATTTTTTTCTTCTGCTTACTTAACTAATCAGTAATAATCAGACTACTCAGTTATTGTTAGCCATATTTTAGTCAAAGTTAATACTCACCTGAAGTCATGGTAGGAAGAGATGGAGGCGGCGGTCTTTGAATAACACAGCTGTGGCTTCTGCGTGATGAAACTACAAAGTATACTTACAAAAAACACCAGGTCACATATCGTGGTCTAAGCCAATTCGGGTCACACAAATTTTTACTTTTGTCGGAATCGTTCCAGATGCATCCCTGGTAAACAAATTAGTTCTATATATATTTATTTATTTAATAACTAACTAATGGTTTAGTCCCTAACTGCCTGATTCCCTAACTTCGGGGATCCCCTGTCTGAACTGGAAGAGATCAAGTCAGGTTCATGGTGCCACTGAACCGAATGAAACCGGGACTCTAACCCGTGTTCCGGAACCAGGAATCTAACCTGTGTTCTTCTCCATTGTCTTACACTCCCATCAGCGACTTACTGTCCCCTTAAAGTGCGTCTCGGCGATGCCTTCCGCTTACCTGGAATCTAACCAGTGTTACGGATACCAGCGACTATTACACCATCAAAAACCATATAATCTTTAAAATCATAAGGCTGGCATAATTACGTGTACCCCCTGGAATCTAACCAGCGTCGGTACTCCCCACTCACGTCTGAGTGAAGCTTTCCCGATCCCCTTTCCAGTCTCTTCCAGTTAGACAGCCCTAACACTCTCTACCTTGTTTGTTGTTCGACCAGGGATGTCATCAAAGAATGAATTGCCCGCGCATTCTCCACCATTAACTGTAGGGGAATTTACAGTTAAGACCCGAGGACCAGATATGTTGAATGAAGACCAGGAGTCAGAAGTGCAGTCAATAGAAGAATTTTTAGTGAAGTTTAGTTTGCAGTTTCATCAGCAGAAGCCAGCTTCAGGTCTCACAAGGAGTTCGTAGGCCGCCCCACATACAATAACATTGTTACAGCAATTATACTCTAACAGAGGGTGCTAACTACGTCAATGATGACGTTTAAATGATCCTGATTGGCTAAGAAAGAAAGAAAAAAGGAAAAACAAAACTAGTAATTTTCCACACAAGAGCAGACAGTCTGAAGCTTATCTTCGTTGATCACATGGTTGACGGGTTCGTGACGTGGCTTGTCGAGAACAGCAAGTCATTCCGTCTCCTGATGGTTCCAGTTAATCACCTCACCAATACAGACCATATTAACACACACACACATATACAGCTTCTCCAAGGCTGAACTCGGCTCAGGCTTCAACTATAAACCAAAACATTCTGATAACATACTCTATCTGTTGAGAAGTGCTGACAATATTCATCCTTACTCGATGGAAAAATACAGAAGAGTAAAGAAAGGTTTTAATTAATAAAAATCCCTAACTTGATTATAAATCACTCTTTACAAATCATTCAAATAAGAAAGGGAAAAGAACATATGAAAAATAAGACAAAGAAACATATGAAAATTAAGACAAAGAAAAGAATATAGGTACAAATAAGAAAAATGAAAGAATATATATACAAGCGGCAATGGATTTCCTAATAGTATCCTTCAATATATACATATATATATATATATATATATATATATATATATATATATATATACTGTAATCCCTCACCACTCCGCGGTTCATGTTTCGCGGCCTCAGTGCATCGCAGATTTTTCAAAAATATTCATCGAAAAATAAAATTTAAAAAATACCGCCAAATCGGCAGCCGTATTGCGAAAAGCAGCGTTGTTTTATCGTGATGCGTGAGAGAAACGGTTTCCCTGGATGCCAGACAAAGAGAGAAACTCTCAGAGGCTTTGTACACACCCAAGGGGTCCTCAGACAAGACACGTGATTGGATTGGATTGACCAATGAGAGCACGAGGGGATGTATCCCGTGAGCTGATTGGCTGATCCTACGGGTTCCGGTCCACATTAACCGCGATAAACGAGGGATCACTGTGTGTGTGTGTATATATGTGTGTGTGTGTGTATATATATATATATATATATATATATATATATATATATATGTATATATGTATATATGTATATATGTATATATATATATATATATATATACAGTGGAGTTCACTTATCTCGAGTCATGGTTAACTCGCCAATACTATTATGTCGACGATTTTGAAGTGGAACCGCCAAACTCCCTATTTGTCTCAGTATTTTCTTGTTGGTTATGTCGATTCCTTAATGTCGCCGAAACCTAGTATCTCGAGCATAAATGAGAGACAAATTATCCACTTCACATGTCTATTTCGTGACTTATGAGCATACCTAGTTCGCTGAGTTTGCGTTGCAGGTGGAGTGCACGCTCACTTCAATGACTGTTCACTCACGTTGATCTGAGGGATAACACACTGCAGGTATTCTGTGTTTTTTTTTCTTCTAAAAATGTCTGGAGGTGTTAAGTGAAAACTGGACAATCAATCTCAAAGATTGACGTCGACGATGCAGTGTTTCAGTGGTACACAAATACACGAGCAACAAACCTCCCCCTCAATGGTCCCTTGCTGATGGAGAAGGTGGACATTCTTGCTGCAAATAATTTGACTTTACTTTAAAGCAAATCCGGGATGGCTGAATCGTTTCAAAAAGAGTCACAACATTGTCTTCAAAGTGATTTGTGGAGAGAGCGCTGCGGTCAAACAGCAGCAAGTGGATTTGTGGCTTAAGACTCAAATACGCACAGTTCTGGATGAGACTCGGAACATTTCAGCCGATTGCTTCATCAAACAAATCGCGGCAACACTGTTGTGTAAAAAAAACACCAAAAACACGAGCATCCTCTTTCTCATTTAATCTCATTTTTCTCATTTACATCATGTACATCAATAAATTTTCATTTTTCTTTCTTGGGGGTTGTTATCTTTGGGCTCTGACAGCTGCTACTTCCATGGTCACTCTGACAGCTGCACTGATAGGCTGTCTGATCTGTCAATCATGCAAGAAAACGTGATTGGCTGTGCTGCCATGAGGGCGGGCTCTTCTCTTAAAGGGACGAGCGCAGCGCAGAGACGAGAGAGGGAGAGACTACTTTGGAGAGAAAGAGAGACTGCTTTTCTTTTTGTTCTGATTCTGACTTGTATTTGTTTTCTTATTGTGTGAATTGCGGATTATCTGCATCTGAGGGTTATATGTGGGGAAATCGGTAATATAGTATATGGATTGTATGTTAATATATGTAATATATGATGTATGTTATCTCACGAAACTGTTATCTCGATGCTTTTTCCTGACCCCCGACGCCGTCGACATAACCGAACTCCACTGTATATATATATATATATATATAGCATTTGTGATTAACTTGTAATGAGTCTATTACAGCGCTGTGGAGGAATTTTTTTCCACTTATATTTGTAGAATTATTATAATTCGGTTCTCTCCGTTCCCAGAGTATTTAGCCAAAAGTCTTGAGGATCATCAAAATGTTTCCTGGCATAAATGAGACGAGCCTTAATGTTCTTTTTGCTCGGCAATGGTTTCATGTATTGGAACTCGTCCATGCAGGCCTTTTTTTTTCTTATGTATGTTCCCTTAATAATAACAACCTTCATTTAAAAACTGCATTTTGTGTTTACTTGTGTTATCTTTATTTTGTCTTTGATTTAAGTGTGACAAACATGCAAAAAACATGAAATCAGGAATTGAGCACTCTTTTTCACACCACTGTAAATATAGAGCAGTATTAGCTTAGCCAACGGTGTGAGTTTGGGGCATTACTTTCTCTGTCAATGAATAATATCAAGAAAGCAGGTGGTAGATGTGTTTGGGATGCTAATTCCATTTGGTGCATCGAGTGCCACCGGAATGAGATTCTTTATCAAATTAGCCAAAACAACTAAAGCTAGTAGTACTCTCATCTCTGTTATACAATATTTATAGTCATTTCTGTGCCATTAGTCTTAACAAAGATTATTTTCAAACAGGTTTCCTTTCTGCCAGTGGTCAAACAAACAAATAGTCACTCCCCAAACACACATCATGATTTAATTCTGCTGTTCTTGGGCTGGTCAAGATGGGACCAGCCCGAGAGCAGAGGGAAGAAAATCATGAGCAGAGAGGGAGCAAAGGGCATTTGGGTCATGTGGCAGTCTTTACGTATTTCTGTGTTTTAAAAACATGAGAAATGAGAGAGAAGAACGGAGAGCGGATAGCGGAGGCATTTAGAGATGCTGCATTTATAATACATGACACGCTGCCGTGGGCTAGTGGTACCTTGGCCTGATATCGCGTGTGTGTGTGAGTGAGAGTGTGTCTCAGGAGTGGGGGTTTGTCTACTAGTTCAAAGCCATAGTCTAGACTGGTAATAAGGATAGTATGTCCACCATAAATGTTACTGCAGCACATAAAATTGTGCAGATGATTTGCAGTAATATGAGATCATGATTACCTCCAGCCATATGTGTTAGAGACGATCCAAGTAGCTCACAGTTGCATGTGTCCTGTTAAATTGCTGTAGTCATTTTCTGTGTGTGTGTGTGTGTGAAGTGTTGAGTGAATCAGGGCTGTAAGTGAATCCTCCTAATCAAAGCTCTTTTCTTCGGTCTGTCTGTGTTGTATTGATCTCTGAGCTCTTGTATACGCCTCATACTCAGGATGGTTAAGCTCAGTCGACATGCAGCGCTGCATGTTGTATCAATGAAATCCACACACACACACACACACTTTCACTTTCTTTCTCCCTGTCTCTTTTGTCATCCGTATCACCACAGCTGCATTGTAAAGCATGCCCTTGGGTTCTGAGGGGCTGCGTTTGCATTACACATGCCATCTGTGTGTGATTGTTGTGAGTATTATTCCGGAAAGGAAGCAATATAAATCAGTGTTCCCTACAGAATTTTGTTTTGTTTTGTATTTGTATTGTTGTATTCCTAAACAATGTAACACAATTTTATTTTTATTAAAAGAATCACATTCATTACACTAATTTATTTCAAGTTTAATGTATACACAACACAGTGATTCTTCATCAGTTCATTATTCTGTAAAATGCCGTTTTAGTCATTCGAGCTGATTCTGTGATTCAACCATAAATCAGTTAAACTGTTTATGTAAAATGAATTCCAAATAAATGTTTTTTGACTTTTTAATTCATCAAAAAAATCATGAAAAATGTGTCACGCAAAGTTATGTTTTCTTGACCTGCAAATCAGCATATTAGAATGATAGAATCATGTTTCACTAAAGACTAGTGTAATGGTGCCACAGGAATAAAGTACATTTTAAAATATATTTAGCTAGAAACCCATAATCCTTATTCTCACCTTTCACTTTGTTTCACTATTGTGTTTTTCCTCTTTTCCATTTCTTCCTTCGTGCCTGTTCACTCGTCAGACTGACCATGATGTCTAATTGAACGAATAAAGGCATGTCACTGTTGGAAGGAAATGAGGTGTCTGCTTCCTGCATTCATTCACAGATCTGTCAGTCACTCAGCCCCTCACAGCTTCTCTTTCTCTCCATCTCCATCTCCCCCTCCTGCTCCAGCGTGAGGGTCTGGCAGGGTGAGCGTTTAAGGTGAGTTTCTTACCCTGTGCCCTGCTGGAGAAGAACTGATAACTGATAGCATCACTGCTAGCATGTGGGAAAGAGTAGTTACTGCTGTGTGATACTTACACACACAAGGATATAAAGATTCATTTATTCTGCTTAGGGGTGGGTGTGTTGAAACAGATCAGAAAATCAAAATAAATTAAGAGCTTTACATTTTTTTTACCGCCCCCACATTTTTTTATGTTTAATGGTAGTGTTTTTTGTAATATTGAGAAGTACCATTGAGAAATATTATTACATTTTCATATTACATTATTTTATTGTGAAATTTCAAACAACTAATTTAATATACTTTAAAATGTACTTTATTCATGTGATGGCAAAGATGAATTTTCAGCGGCCATTGGTCTAGTCGAGTATGTGTCACATGATTCTGGACAAGGTTTGAGAACCACAGTGTATTAGTTGAATGGCTGTATATTGGATATATTGTATGTCTGTTAAAACATAATTTAATGTTTGGCTGCTTAATTTTTATTTCTTACAACAATGAATGAGAACAATGCTGAATGTATTCAGCAATATAAAATGTATATTTATGTGTTGCATTGTGCATGTATAATCTCTGGTAAAGACTTTTCTACAGAAGTTGAAGTTAGTTTTTGACTTTCATTTGCCAGGACTTGTGCTAATGGGGAGTCTGTGCGTAAATGAATGAATTATTAAAGCTGATGATGTGAAGGAGTTTCTTTTAGTAAACTCAACCAATCAGAGGAGAGCTACTGTCTATTTGGGTCATGCCATTGTGCTGTCATCTGAAAGAGAAGAAGACAGAGAGAGAGTGAGTGTGTGAAGGACACAGAAGGTGTGCAGGATAGCACAGCTCTGTATTTAGGAAATCCTCTGTATATTGCTTCAAAACCATCTTGTGCATGTAGCTCATTCAAATGTAGTCACCAGATATCAGTCAAATAACTATTTAGTGAAAACATAGCAAAAATAAAACATTGAGTTCAATCCAAAACCACATCCTTCATCACCAAGCCGCCATATTCTTCAATAAAACATCAATAGCTTTGGTCATTTCACATTTCTCCTTATTACTTAATCTTTTCCATTCCTAGCTCGATCAGTAATCCTGACAGTAAGTGCTGCTGTAGGAGTTTGAATCTTAGATAAGACTCGCTGACTGCTAATTAGCAGCTCTGTGAATCATATAGAAATCTCTCATGACAGACTGAGTGGTACGGATTTGAAATGAGAAGTTGACTTTCAACAAAGATCATTATCGCTGTGTTCTTGAAGAGTTGTTAATTGTGTGATTCTCATTGTTGTGGTGAACATTTGGGCTGCAGTCCAAGGGCTGGAAGCGTGTCAGTCACTTTGATTCTCCCTCCAATTATCACCATTTCCCAATCGAGTAAATGATTATGTGTTAACAAAGTCAGATCTATTCCCTTTCCCAGTTAAGCATATGAGATCGCTGAGAAATGGCGATGAATAACTGACTCTCTCTATGGCTTCTGTGGGTTTAATAGGTGATGATTTAGTCATTGTTGTTCTATAACCAATTGTGAATGAGTTTATCCATACTATAAAAAATATGACTTGCCTGAATTGAAAATTAGGATGTAATCAGTAGTTTAAATACCCATTACCCTTTATTACCCTCAATACATATACGCATATACGCAGTATACGCATCTTAATTATCATTCCCCCCAAACAAATGTCTATTTTAAATGTATTTTGAAAGATAAGTAGTATTTTATTACAATTTGGCAATTATTCATTAATAAATACATTTTTGGGGAGTCACACAACAGGATATTTTCTAACATGAATTAATTTTGCCTTGTCATAATAATCTAATATTTTAAGACTGGGGTTCCCAAACTTTACCATTTCAGGACCCCCAAGACAAATGTAATCTATCTCAAGACAAACAAAAATATTTGAGATTGACATTACTGTAAGACTAACCTGAAGCAAAGGTCTGATGTGATAGAAATCGACTATTTAATAAAAATAAATACAATTTCGATACTAAAATTAATTTTAATTTATTCATTTAGAGACTTCAAAGAATATGAATTATGTCCATACAAACTTACGTTTGGACCATGAACTGAACTTTTATAGACAAATTGTTTATATGTTGGTAGGTAAATATACATAAAGAACCGAAAACACTCTTTATATGTCTCTGAATGAACAGACCTGAAACAGCCTTTCATGACTTTTGAATTGTGTAATGCAATCTCATGCCGAATACAGGGCGAATCCCTGTAATTTGAGTAATTTGAGTGAATCCTTTTCTTCTCATTAGTAATACGGACCGAACTCCTTAGGAATGAACCAAGTAGCTCTGAGATCATCACTGTTATACAAGCCGCATGCATGCACTTTAAAACATGCAGCGCAGATTTATAGAATAAAATCGTGGCCTTTGTGATTTCAAAAAATGCAGTAAGAAATATCAGGATTTCAATTAATGTTGGTATATCATTAAATATTGGTATATTGTTAATATTGTTGATATGTAGTTAAATCTTTACGAAGTAACAGTTTAGTACAACGTGGCAATGGTTTACTGAAAAATTCTTAACTCGTGGCAACTATATATATTTTTTTCATCCACATGTGCAGTGCTCCAAAGCATTATGTAATGATAAAAAATATATAACACTCTATACCCTTGCTTAATTTAGTATATCCGGATTCATGAATACACCTCCACGCAATCCCACAAACTCAGAATACCTGATCTGCTTGGTCAACTTTACTGTAGTAAATGCTGCACAATGGTAAGTGGAAATACTGGTTTAATTCATTCATATACATTTGAAATAGAAACTAATCCAGAAGAAGAGGAAGAGTGAATTATACAAGCTTGTGTACAAGTTGAATGATGCTGTGAATGTGATAATATGATAATCAGAATGGTAATATGTTTTATGAATCACTTTCTACAACATTGGACACATAATGTGTTTTTGACACTCTGCTGCACTGCAGTTTTAAGGAGAAAATAGACTTAACGCATATTAAAAACACCATACAGACATATAAACAACATTAAAAACCCATAAATGAGTTAGCATTGTAAGATTTCTGGTTCCATCGTCCTGAAGTCAATGAGGTTTTTGAATGGGTTTTTGATTAAATGCTAAAAGTAAGGTCTGCCATGAAGACAAGCTCAAGTAATTTTCACGTTTTATTCTACGAAATAAAATAGATTCGCAATCCCCTCTTGTGATTTATTATTTTTTGTAAATGTGGTTGCTAACAATTGGCTAAAGGGGACTACAGGACATTAAACATCATCAACCAAACAGGTAGTGTTTATAATCACGCTCTTGCATACTATTATAACTCAAACTTTCAGGTAAAATGTTTTTAAACAAAGACTGAAAGAGTAGTCTGAAGCTTAGTGAGGGTAACGTTGAAATCATGCGACCGTGGTGTAGTTTGTTTATAGCCTGCGTTTAACTTTTGACTACCGCTGATTGTATTTAACTTCTGTCAGGGTTTTGGAAAGCGAGGACTCAATTGCAGTGGAGGACAGGTCTTTATTGAAAATAAAGTATATATTAAAAATAAAACAAAACTACAAACATAAACCACCCCGAGGGGGAAAAACATAACTAGACACGACTTGGCTGGACAAGACACAGGAACCGACAAAGAGTAGACAAAATAACGACCACGATGCGACACAAAACAGCAAACACTGAGGGATTAAAATAAACACAGGAGGAAGGATAATTGATCGTGGATAAATAAAACTAATGACAATGAAACAAGACGGGCGGAGTAACATTGACAAGACATGAACATGCAGCCAATGCGGACGCGCATTGCTGCATGTTCACAAAAACACAAAGACAGCGTGCAGCTGGTGAAAACCAAACTGCGCGCGACACGAAAACACAACATGAAAGACACTTACAACACTGCATAAAGACCCGAGAGCTCACAAGACGTAGAGCACGCGAGAACAAGCGAACACTTGTTCCCGTGCGCTCACAACAAGGACAAACACACGAGTCATGAATGCCCGAACCCCGACACAAAACCGAAACTGAACAAGACCAGTCTGGGGATCGGACATCATAACCCGCACACAAGACGTTACAAAGACAAGCACGCGCGACACGAACCCTTGAAGCCACGCGCACACACCAAACACGAGACATTACAGTAGTGTCAGAGCTCTGCCACAAAACCAAGAAACGACTAGACCGAATGTGGCAGAACCCTGACAACTTCATAATTCAGTTGTGTTCATTTGTGAAGATTCACACGATAAACAAAACATGTAAGAATCATAAGCTTTTGTTAGTCACAGACCTTATTTTCGACAATAATCTAAAATCCAATGGACAATTCTATGGGTTTTAGAGGAAACCAGGGTGATGCTAACTTCCAGGTTGGCCTACAAAAATACGCAGTCTCTGCACCACTATTGCTCTATATTAAATGCTGAGTATTTATGCACAGAGCACATTTATGTCTAATGGATCAGGAGCTGAAAAATAATAACAGAAATGGCTGCATGTATTCAGAACTGAACTGAAAGGCAGAATCTTCTGGAAACTTCCGTCCAGATCCCTCTTGCATGGTTTGATTTAGCATATCTGTGAATAGACAGCGCTACCCCTTCATTTATTCTCTCTTTCTTTAGAGTGCTCCCACACAGAAAGTGCCCATGCCGGCGGCCAGCAGGGATTAAAACCTCTCAGTCAGTTTTTTTTTTCTCGAGTGCTCTCACATATCACTTCTGTAGCCTGCCAGTACAGAAGCAGAGATTGACACACAGAAACAGTGCGGAGAGAAAAGAGACTATTTATTTTCCAACGCCTCTCTGTGTACGGATTGCTGTGCTGATACATGTGAAAGATGCATCACATTATGATTCTTTCTTTTTGGGTTGTGATTCACTAAGTATTGCAATATATTGTAAGACTTTTACGTGACATTACTTGTAAATTGCATGATCCTTATCCAGCTTGCTCTTTCCATTAGTGCTATAAAACCAAAGTGAACTGATTTGAATGCAGACAGGACATTTTCAATTTGTGCAATTGGGATGCATTCAATTACAATGAATTTTGCAGTCTGTGCTTTCAAATAAGAGAAAAGACTCATTATGCGACGTAATGGACTTTGTAACCGGTGTGTTTTGTTACGAATGCCAAAAAAGGAGGTTCTTGGCTTCAGTATATTTTGATTTAATATAGTCATGAAATTACACAATATTATACAGTATTGATTTTGTCCCCACCTGTATTGAGTTCTAAACATGATTTCATCTGGTGTCTAGCTGCCTTTTTTAAACTGCATATACAACGTTAGTCTGAGCAAAAATAAACAAGACTACTTTGCTTGCAGAAAGGCTATATTTTAACTTCATGAATGATAAACATAATGTAAGACTGCTTTTAAATGTAATGTTTTTTTTCCCTGGCACCCTGTTATTTGGAGCTGACAGTCATTTTCTGTGGACTCTGTACTTGAGTGATTGAACATGTATTGATGCAATTTGGTTGGAGTAGTTTGCTCAAGGGCACTAAGGCAGCTTGGGCCTATCGGTAGTCCATTTCCCAAACCACTTAGCCTCACAGTTACTCTCTGACTTTACATGTCTTTGCTGCGGGGGATGTAGTGTTTGCAACCGTTCCTGTGTCATTCCAAGATAAGAGATGAACAAACTCATGCATATGTGGTCACAGTTCACTGAGATTTTTTTTCCCCCCAAAATCTCAATAGATGTTCTAAAAAACATTTAGTATCACCTGAGTAACACTGCAGAAATACCACAGAAATTATTAAAAACAACGCTAAAATGAACATACTGTATGGTACAACTTTATTCTCTTTTAAACTTTATAGCATAAAAAAAATCAGCTCAGCACTTTTCTTAGTGATGCATGTGGAAATTTGGAAAGTTGATTCTGCGCTCATTTGTTCTACGGTAATATTATATATTAAATGTTGTAGGTTTATGTAGCAAATAAGAATCATTTAATATAATAATATAATATAATCTATATTTTAAGACAAAGTTCTTGTTAATGATTTTCAGTTTTGTCCGAAGCAATTAAAACAACAGTTTTTCAATAATGGAAGAATATGTAAAATTATGACATTTGGGGTAATATGTCTGCTGTTGGGGCAAAAGGCACAATAATTAACATGGTAATAACATGATAATAAACAACTGCCTGACTTTTCAATTTGTTGACATAAAATGGTTAGATTCGGTGTCAAATGTCAAATTGGTTGTCCACCTTACAAATAATCAACACATTTATTAAAATATCATATTTACTTGTTACCACTGTATAGCTTTATTAAATTATTATGGGATCTCATTCAATGCTTTCAGAATCTTTACTTTTTGAAAATGAACATTTTAATACCAGTATATTTATAAAACAAACTTTTCTTTATCAAAGTTTGCTAGAGCGATTGTTTTGAGAAAGTATTAACTTTAACACACTATTAACATTATTAAAAACATATTTGTGTTTGTATCAATACTTTGCGCCCTTTGCCCCATGCTGCTGAACCTTTTACCCCGTGTGTGGTCGTCATGGAACAGGACGTTGTGCGATGCGGAAACACGAGGGAGACGCGGAAATTCAAACTGAAACTACTTTATTACAAAATTAAACCAAAACGACACACACTTTGCAAAATTTGGAAAAGGGCATCCACACACACGGAGACAAAATCCCACATAACATCAACAAGAGACAAAGACTAGGGAGAACATGAGGGTTTAAATAGACCGGATAAGGGACACACCTGGAGACACTAACGAGATGATTAATACAAGACAGGTGTAGAAGGATCTAGAAAGGCCCAAGAGTGAACAGGAAGTGTCCGTTAATCCATTCCAAGCCCTCCAAAAACACCCCATTAAATTTCATAATAAAGCTAAATTGACCTATAAACAATGAAATAACGTAAAATGTCGAATCTTACCTTTCGAGTGAGGCTATCTCCGAAAGTGGCGGCAGAGGAGGAGGAGGACAAACAGCAGATAACGTACGTACGTATGTACACTTAACTTTACGAAAACACATAAAAAATGTAAAGTTTTGGGTGCGGAGTGGCTGAGCTAAAGCACGCCAGCACGTACGTATAGAAGATGCATGATGGGAGGGATGCTGTCCAATTAGAGAGAAGGATCTCATGGCTTGGCTAGCATCAGGAACCAATGGGAGAGCAGGAGGATGGTGGCGAGTCTACTATAACTAAGATGGCGGCGTGCGGCGCGAGTTTCAAAATTGTTATGGGGCGAATCTCGGACTTTCAGAAACCTTTCGTATCTTGAAAACTTTTCGTGTGTAGAGCAGTAAAAAATTTTCGTCTTTGCTTTCGTAACTTGGATTTTTCGTAAGTTGAGCCTTTCGTATCTTGAGGTACTACTGTATATATTTTTTCTGCAATCAGAAAAAAAAACGAATTTTTTTTTCTCAGGGTGGGCCTTTAGCACCGTTCTATCCTACTCTCCAGACAGAAAAGGAGGCATCATCCACCATGCTGTGTCCTGGATCTCCCTGTGAGCCCCTGGAAAATGACACCCGGTCTCCTGAGAGGGCCCCTGTGAGCCTCTGAGCTCGCCGCAGTTCTGGGCCTCCATGATGGATGCTTTGGCCCACTTCACGGATCCTCGAGGAGGGGTCCTAGCTCAGAGCATAGAGAGAGTAATGAGGTGTTCCAGACTTTGACCGCTTACGTAAGAACAGAAGCCCAGAATTCCCCTCACAGCAGGAGTACAGTAGGAACGTCCTTTACTGTACACAGGAATTTCTCATAACTAATATGCCAGCGTTGAAAAGCCTTGGGCAATTCTACTGCTCTTTTTATGCAATGAGGTTGACTCTAGATGTTTTAAAAACAACTGGCGTACAAGTGGACAACCTTTGAAAGAAATTTAAACAGCCTTCAGGGATATGATGGTATTTAACTCATACTGCCATTGCTGGTTGTTTATTAAAATTAATCTTGAAGTTTCTTTTATACATTTCAGTTTCACAATAATTATAGAAATAAATGTGGTGTACAGTGTGTATATATATATATATATATATTTAAATCATCGGTTTGCATACAAAAAACACAAATTACAAAGAAACAGCACAATATGTTCACCTGAAAGATTATTAATTATATTATTATTCAAATTATAACTTGTATGGAGAAAAACTGACATTAATGTATTAAAAAAGTGTTACACATACTGTACATATACAGGTTTCCTGATGAAAATTTTGGCTCGCATTTTAGTATGTGTTACTATTCGCATGTTATCATGAGTATTCCTGTCCACTTTGTGAGTGTGTGTGTGTGTTCGCTGTAGGCGGATCTGTTTGACAGGTTCTCAGTTGGGGGGAGACAGAGACCTAACAGCCTCAGGATGGTCTATTACTGCAAACTGTGCAGTCCTGCTGGAGGTGAACCATGTTACATCTCAAGCAAAACCTCAGCACATCTTATTCAGTGTTGACTTTACTATTACACACCTATTACGTTATAGTCACTGTGTGGTTCGCAAGTCATAAAATTGTATTCGACGGTGGCCCTCTATTCTGTCGTTTGCCACTCGTTTATAAGCGCAGTTGTTTACCTGACATGTTTTGGCCAATTAAGTCAATCACGGTGACCCACTAACACAACATGTGTAATGGATGCAATGGAAAGGAGCTAAATGTCTCTAGTCCAATACTTCAGGATCTGCTTGGAGTTAATGGGAAATTTCTAGCTAGATAAAGCATGAAGTATTGAACGTATGTGTGGCTGATGGCTGGTTGGTTTCATATGTATTTTTTGTGCAGGTGTAATTGACATTAATACGAATGGCTGCCTCAGTAACTCTCAATACTGCCCTCCACTTACTTGCGCTCTATCTGTTTCCCTTTCTTTCCTTCAATCATTGACTGATTCTTCTTAAGCTTACACACCAACCGTACAAAAAAGGAGCATTGCATGATTTACTGTATTTATTAGCTGATATTTTTACATTTATATTTATAGGTATTGGTTGATATTGGATACTTAAAGATGTGATTAAATTTCACAATAGCTCTAGCAATTCCATTACCCTTCAAATTGTGCAAATTGAAATTGCGAATTGAAAACGCGCTCAATGGAAACACGTCAGTTATTGATGCAATAGTCAATTTTTTATTGATAGTAATAGGTTTATATAGACATTTAGAAAATATTGCAAAATACTTTGCACAAATCTGTCATAAAAACCAACATAAAGCTTCTTGGCTTGAAAGTGACTTCTGATCCATGTGTCGCTATCGATAATGAGCAATGGGCCTTTTTTGTCCACTATATTGTGCCAAAATATTGCTAGTGCAAGATTATTCCTCTATTTTTACTTTTGTATTTCCATTTTCTGCCATCTAACACTAACTTAATCTTAATAACACTGATAAATGTAATCATTCTCAAATTTGTTTTGACCTGAACATGACAATGTTTTGATGCATAAATTCACTTCACTTCAAAATTACTTTTTAGTTTTTAAAAACTTTATATTCATATATTTATTTAATCAATTTAATATTGATCTTTTATCAGTTAGCCTATTGGTCATAACAATTGTTATATTAATGCACTTATACAAAATAATTATAAAAAGTACCTTTTTATAATTTGCTATATTCCATGGCATACTGTATATTATCAGTTATATTTATGTATATTTATATGATGGTAGCGATTAAAAAAAAAAATTATATACACTTTAATGGTCAAAGCTGTTAAGGACAAACGTTTAATACTAAAGGACTAATTCAAGACTTAAAATGTCAAACTCTTCAACATCATTTAATGTTTTCTTCAATTAAATTCACTTTTGCTGAACCTTGCAATTACTCTCTTTCCCCATCAATAAAGCTACTGACATGAAAGCATTACTAATGTGAAAAGATCTGTCTATGGTATAAGGCTTAATGACAATAGGAATGTCTCCTGCTAATGGCACCCTGGTCAGCACTCATTTCAGACATCTGAGAGGTATATAGAGTTGGGCTAATGTATTGTAAAATAGCACTTCTTTTGTGTAATAGCCTCAAACAAGCTTACGTGCATGATAATATAAATGTCTCTTCACAAACCTGCAATGTCTCCTCTCAGAAGCTTTGAAAAACCCAGGACATTGTTATAAATGACCAACAATTTGTATTTGCATTCATGTGTGTACGTTTGTATTTTGAAATGCGGATACAGCTGTTGGATATAATTAGGAAGGTAAATGAGGGATGTTGAGTCTTGTGTCTAATTCAAGACATCATTCTGGATGTGGAGATCAAAGGAAGCACAGGCATGATGGGATGTCTGTGGAGGATAGTCAGCATTGGCAGTCTGTCAGGCTAACACCCGTTCTGGTCACGTCCCATCCATTGGATACTACGGCGCTGTCTGTCTAGAAAATACATTGACATTTTCTTCTCCTTTAATGTAGTCCTTAAATATTTTAAGGCGCTATAAACGGATCATTATACCAGTCGACTCTGATGCCCTCTGTTTCAATTAACTTGATTGGCGTGGGTTTGACTAGTCTCGTAGCCCTGTGGTTCCTGCAGTCATTTGTGTAGTTATGAAGCTGACTGAGCACCATATGCAGTGTGTGTTGTGAATAAGGAAGGTATGGCTTGGAAAAAAGGAGAGTATGGAAGTGCGCATTCAGTGGAAATCAAGGATATGAAATTCCTAATTTCATCCTGAATTTGTTTTTAGTAGTTGATGTAGCATTTGGGTGTGTTAAGGGTCATTATAGGATTCCCTTTGGACACAAAAACATGGTTTTATATATATTTCAAAGCATGATTTGCCTGTGTCAGTGCACATTCTCTGCGTCTTCCTCTTCTTCAGATGCCAGGACTCTTTCGCTCTCTCACACATCACATGGATGAGGAGGAAAAAACTGGAGCATGCTCCCTCCTGTGGCTTAATTAGTTTTTAAGTTGAGGAAGCAGGTTGAGCTGTGTGTGTTTGTGTATGTGTATGTGTGTGTGTGTTATAAAAGACTTGCAATTAAAGAGGAGATGTGCAGTTCTCCAGAACCTCTGGGGAAAGTCTGCATGATGGCGGAATTGCAGACAAACACGCTGCAATGTTGCTATGAATTAGATGAGGCTATATAGTGTGAGAAAATGTGGAATAGTGCTGGAGTTTCAAGTTTATTTGCAGTGTTTGCCAGATTTTTTCTCAGGCTGTAACACTGTAAAAATGCAAAGTTCCCTTGGGGTGTTACTATGGTTGTAACGTGGCTGAGCTTTAAAGATGCAGGATAGTAGGATTAAATTGCAGTAATAATATGTATTAACAAAAGAACCAGAAAACAAAACAAAACAAGGAGCATTGGGGGGAAAAAGTACACCAGTTACACAAACATGTAAGACAAAACCTGACAAAGAACAGTGGAAAAACACAAGATAACAAGGCACAGGTGAAAGTGATTAGTAGTCATGGAAACAAGGGTAGCTATTGCAACAAATGAGGGTAAATATGGGAACAAACAAGACAGCACAAACAAGGTAGAAACAAAGGAAACTGGAGGCGAAACACTGGAACAGGGGTAGCAGAAAATACACTTCAAAATAAAAGTCCAACTCCACAAAACCGGGGAAACAATACAGGAATTAGGTGGTAGAGTAATTGCACAATACTTTTGACAGTGTTTACTAATTTAGGTTAATGTTAATATGTGAACATTAGTGTTCATTTTTGTTAATAATATATGAACTAATGTAAATGTATACAACTTAAAATGTTAAAATTCAACAGTTGTATTTTACTGTACAACAGTTAAATGCGATTGTTTGTTTTATTTTCTATATTTTTGAAATAAGTCTCTTCTGCACACCAATGATGCATTTATTTGATCAAAAATTAAGTATAAACAGTAATGAGCAATGTGAAATTTTCTACATTTTAAAATGTAATTTATTCCTGTGATGGCAAAGCTGCATATTATATATATAATATTGCTTTGAACTTTGTTTTTCTTATTTAGTTCATATTTTTTCATATTTTTCAATTCACTATTTACAGGTTTCAAGGACTTGTTTGAGTGTATAAAGTTCAGTGTGGTTCTTGCTCTCACTTGTCTTTTGGAATATTCTGCCATTTAAGGTTATTTGAGATTATAAGAAACTTTGCTTTTTGTTTACTCGGGTCCCTTTCACATCTTAGATGCATCTCACTCTCACTTCCCCCATTTGGTCTCTCTCACTTTCTTCCCTCTTCCTCAGGGGACTTGTCCTGTTTTCTAGTCTTTCCCTCTCCATTCATCATCTGCTGTGTGATAGGGGGAGTGAACCTCTTTTAATTAGCTGATTAATAATGAATGGGGCTGCTCAGTGTCTCCTTTTGCCCCCAGTGGGGTGCTGATTTATGGGGGAAGATGAAGCGGATGTAGTTCTTCCTCCGATGGCTTCTAACAGGATGTCAAAATTCTATATTTTCTCTTAGATAATTAATATATTTTTCTTAGGAAAAAATATTAGATAGTTCTTTAAAAAACAGTGTCATGATCCTGTCATGATGTTGGTGCTTTTCACTAGATCGTTAATATTATAAGAATACAACGTAGTTTGATTTGTAGTAAAAAAAAAAAACGTCCTCTGTCATGCTCTGCTGCCTATATTACTTTCTTTTTGTGTTATTACAATTAAAGTCTTTATCGTGTTCCCAAATCACAAAAAAATGTGCCATTACTTTCCACTCTTTGAATTAGGTTGTAATTTCTTTTCATTTTTAATGCAGCAGTTCAACTCTAATTTTGACTCTTTTAAAAGACAAAATGAGAAATTTTGAACAATGTAATGGTAATTTGTTTTTGTCATTTTTTAAAAAAGTGTGTAAAAGCCCTATTAAAGTATCTTAAAAGTAGACCATACTACACATGAAGTTCAGGTGTTTAATCACGCTTGTGTCATTCCAAACCTGTATGACTTTTTTGGTTCTGTGGAACACAAAAGTGTTGGTATCCAATCAGCTTTAATATTTTACATTTCTCAAAATATATTATTTTATGTTCCACAATAGAAAGAAAGTCATACAGGTTTTGGAAAGAATGAATGCAGCTTAATTAAGTTTGTGTGCTTTGAATCAATCTGTTTCATGTATGAATTATTTTTGTGTCTTTCTTGTTGCTTGGAAGTCCCATTTTTGTTGTAATCTTATGGAAATAACTGTTTACTTTTCTGTTCCACAGAAGAGGTATTGTTAGGTGAACCTACTTGTACTTGGGTGACTTAAAGAACATGACGATCATGAAACTTTCAGTTGATTTACCAGACCGGAGGCCACACTCATCTTAACAGCGCTCAGGGTCTTGGTCTGTCAGCATTCATTGACATTTCTCCAGACAGGCCATTCTAAATAGGAACAGACACCCATACTTGAGCGAGATACTTCCTATCCTCCTCTCTTTCTCTTTCTCTTTCTCCATTTTTGTCTCTCTTAGTCTCTTTCATTATCTTTCCACTCTTTGTTTTACTCTTTGATTCTTTTTTCCTCCTCCCCCAGTGAGAATCACATAGAAACCCCAGAACACAGAGGTATTAACTCTGTAACCTCCCTAACCTCGTGCCCTTACGCTCCTGCTGAACTAATCTACTACCACCCACTCACGCACATCTACACACCCCAAAGGGACTGGCAAAAGGTTAAGAATATGAGAAAAATAAGACGGTGCAGTGTGAACAGGAGATATGTGTATGAGTGAAAGCTGGTCCTGGTACAAGTCTGTCTTTTTTTGCAGTCTCAGAGGAATACTCTATACGTGAATGTGCTGCGTAACAGGCTGCTCTGTCCTCATCTTTCCTCCGCATGTGATGCAGCGTGCATACTCATGATGAGTCTGGATGGCACATCTCCTCTAATCCTTCCCTTTTTCATTTTACATTTATACATTTGGCAGACGTTTTTATCCAAAGCAAGTTACATTGCATCCAGATCAGATCTTGCTTTCCCTAGGAATCAAACCCATGACCTGGAGTTGCAAGCACTACTCTCTATTATTTGGGCTGTTATCATGTTCCAGTACTGGATATCACCCGTGTGGGTCTGATTTGATAAATAGGTGCAATGGCAGAGAAGACAAGAGGTTGTCTGTGATGTTGGCCTGATGCCCATGTGCAAATCAGGTGCCCAGGCTGCTTTCCTGTAGCTCAATCAGTAGAGAATTGGTGTTTACAACGCCAAGGTCATGGGTTCAATCCCAGGGAAAGCAAGAACTGATTCAATGTGTTCCTTGAATGCAATGTAAGTCGCTTTGGATTACAGCCAAATGCATAACTGTAAACTGCAAATCTGAAACTGCAGACAAATTACTTAAATGCCACTGCATTACACACACACACACACATATATATATATATATATATATATGTTGTTATTTAAACTGTTTTGATGGCATTATTTATTTATTTTAATTATGCAGAATTTCAGTGGCGACCATGTATTGGTTATTGCCCTTAATATGAACATACAGTAGTTATTAATTGTCTTAGTAGTTGAATCCTTGATAAATTAAAATCTTTTTCTGAGATTAAGAAATGCAGTAAAATGTTGTTCATTGTTAGTTTATATCTAATGCATTAATTTAAACCATCACCAAACATCACTTATTCCCTGGTTTTTACCATAATTATAATATAATGGAATATGTCCCAAAAAACTAAAACAAAAGTGGTACTGCCATAGTATATATATCTAAACAATTTCAATGTCCAAACACCATGGTAGTAGCGTCAGTGGCTAAACAGAAAAAACAACAACATTTGTTATTTTTCTGAATTGGTATGAGTGATTTGTCTTATGTTATCTATGTTTTCCATTATCAAACCCTTCTAAAAATTAATTTACTTTTTTTAACACTTCGTTAGACAGATTTAAACCTATATGCATCACAAGTTCGTTAACTAAATTATATGTAAAAAGATAAATGTTTATTGATGCTGTTCGTCCTCCTCTGCTGAAGTGATCCCCGATAGGTCCCCTAAATCTCATCTGAGAAGTAACAAAGACAGTTAATCAGTAGCCCATTGTCTGCAACAGCTTCAACAGGGTGACATGATTGGCTGAGGTCGAAGAAGAAGGAGTGACAGCCAGCTGTCATAACAGTAAATAATAAAGGAGAGTGAAAGGGGGTCAGTAGCTCTTCGGCTAAAATAAGTGAATGATAATATCCCTTTAATATCCTCCATCTTGTGACACAAACAAGCAGAATTAATTTAGTGGTATGTAGAGTGTTGTAAATAATTAAAAATTGTCTTATTTATTGGAAGTGAATTGGCTTTCACTTTATAAGTATTTCTTCCAAACAGGAAAATTCTACCATATTTATATCCTTGTTTTATGGAATGCTCAAGTTTTTCTTTTAAAACTGTCAAATGTCAGTGAACTTCAAATGACAAGAGAGACTTTGATTATATGTACAAATCAATCGAAAAATTAATCAAAATATTTGCTGTGTTCCCCAGGTGACAGTTGTACATGATTTAAACATGTTAACAGTAAATTATGACATAATATTATTTTTGGGGTGAACTATCCATTTTATGACTTGCATTGATACTTGAATTCAGAAGAAGAAATGCTAGCCCTTGTAGAACTGCGACCAGTATTCATTAAAGTGTCTTTTGTACAATAACTGGACCATTGGTTTCCCTCTACCTTCCTCCTCTATTGTCTTTATCCAAACCAGACAGATCCATTGTGGACTCTCCTTTATCTGTAATGAATTAAGAGGAGATGGGATCAAAAGGAAGAAAGCAAAGAGAGCAAAGCACAGAGGCGAGTGGGAGTGTGAGAGCGAGCAGATGATGTGTTGAGAGGCAGAAATCCCCATGCTTGACTGTTAATATACAGTAGGCAGTGGGGTAATGAGTGAGCCATCTTTGACGCAGCACTCGAATCAGCCAGTGCTTGAGAGAGATGTCAACAGCCTCCTACAATGTTGACCAGTCTAATACAACCCCCCAACAAAGCCCTCTAAATCTTCCCAAAACGCTTCACATGCTTCTGTTTGGCCAGTGCCAATTTTACAATTGGGTTTTGGGATTTTGGCATTCGGTTTTGTTCTTAGATTTGATTGTTATTAAGGACTGGATTAGGGACAGGATCAATGTAACATTTAAAACATTGTTTTATCCATCAGTGTCCACTTTCCCTGTGATGTCTTGGTCACTTTCACATCCCGCCAGGAGGCAGCAATAACAGCTTAGCCTTTGAGGATTTATTTGTCTCCCCTTGGCTTTCATTAAGAGCAATAAACACATGTTTAATGCCATTGGCACGCTGCCCCTTTATTTGAATCAGGCCCAAGATGCTCATGGAGCATGTGCTTCAGGGAGGGGCAGCTGGAGACATGTCTGCTGTCCAATCCATCCCCCTCCCTCGGATCCTATGTAGAAGCTTTGGGACTGGTTTTGGACATGAGCCTGAAATAAGCCTTGAGACTCAAGTTCATTGATTTATTTGAAAATGAGTACGCTTGACAACATTGACTGTCTACTAAGCGTTTTTACATAGCAGTATGATACTATAACAGTTCCATTCACATTACAGTTCTGTTTTGCGTCTGCACTTTGCTAAATTGCCATAACATACTCCTTATACAGTCATGGCCAAAATTGTTGGCACCCTTGAAGTTTTGCTCACAGAAACGTATTGCATTAACTCATGTTTTGCTATTCACGTGTTTATGTTTATTCCCTTTGTGTGTATTGGAACAAAACAAAAGGAGGAAAAAAGGCTAATTTGGCAATTTCACACAACCCCCCAAAAACGGGCTTGTACAAAATTACTGGCACCCTTTCAAAATTGTGGATAAATAAGATTGTTTCAGGCATCGTCTCCTTTAAACTCCCTGGGGCAAGTAACAGGTGTGGGCAATAAAAAAATCACAACTGAAAGCAGATGAAAGGGGAGAAGTTGACTTAGTCTTTGCATTGTGTGTCTGTGTGTGCCACACTAAGCATGGACAACAGAAAGAGAAGAAGAGCACTATCTGAGGACTTTTTAGGACAAAATTGTGGTCAGTCTCAAGGTTACAAGTCCATCTCCAGAGATCCAGATGTCCCTTTGTCCACAGTGCTCAACATTATCAAGAATTTTGCAACCCATGGTAGTGTAGCTATTCTCCCTGGATGTGGACGAAAGAGAACAATTTATGAAAGGTTGCAATGCAGGATAGCCTGGATGGTGGATAAGCAGCCCCAAACAAGTTCCAATGAAATTCAGGTGCGTCAGTGCCAGCATGAATTATTCGTTGACATTTGAATGAAATGAAACGCTATGGCAGGAGACCCAGAAGGGCCCCACTGCTGACACAGAGACATAAAAAAGCAAGACTACAGTTTGTCAAAATGTACGTAAGTAAGCCAAATTCCTTTTGGGAAAATGTCTTGTGGACAGATTTAACCAAAAAATAAGTGATTACGTGTAAACAAATTCTACTGTTCATTCTACGGTTTACCGAGAACGGAATGAGGCCTACAAAGAAAAGAGCACAATACCTACAGTCAAATATAGTGGAGGTTCAAAGATGTTTTGGGGTTGTTTTGCTGCCTCTGGCACTAGGTGCCTTGACTGTGTGAAAGGCATCATGAAATCTGAGGATCACGATTGTGGATCTGAGGATCCAGATTGTGGATCTTCCAGCAGGACAGTGACCCCAAACATACTTTAAAAATCACCCAGAATTGGATGGCAACAAAGCGCTGGAGAGTTCTGAAGTGGCCAGCAATGAGTCCAGATCTAAATCCCATTGAACACCTTTGGAGAGATCTTAAAATTGCTTTTGGGAAAAGGCGCCCTTCCAATATGAGAGACCTGGAGTAGTTTACAAAGGAAGAGTAGTCCAAAATTCCAGGTGAGAGGTGTAAGAAGCTTATTGATGGTTATAGGAAGCAATTGATTTCAGATTTTCTGGAAAAATTTCAGGGGTGCCAACAATTTTGGCCATGTATACAAAATTATTTAGCCCTTTTCTGTTATATACTATTGATCAATTAAAATGTTATATTTTCAGCAGGCTTAGTGGTTCTTTTTTGTAGTGAGCTTTGGTTAAATGTGTCTACCAAATAGATCAGTGTTCTGACAGTGTTGACATTTAACTTTATCTTGCCCCTTCACCACCTTCATGACATGATTGGGAGGGAATGGGCTTCAGTCTGTCTGCCTTAGGGGACTCTTATTAAATATCTGTGTTTACAATTAACAGATGGCATCTCAGATTGTTTCAATGATGCTTGATAAATGCAACAATCTACATTACATGCTCACAAAGAAGAGTCACAGGAGGAAGAGAGCGATCCCTTGCTTATTGAATACCTCATGGGAATTGTTCCCTTGTGTCTTATGTAGCTTCATCCGAAATGGATTGCTTTTAAAATAACTTTTCTCTACTACCATAAGTGACTTAATTTCCATACTTTCATATATATATATATATATATATATATTCATATTTAGATTTTAAGATCATCAATCATAATTTTGACAGGCACAGATGGCACGATGAGAAATTTCCAAATGGCTTCTCTCTAAAAGGCAGTCACCTGGAAAACACACACATTTTCTGTTAAATCTTAGTGGGGACTTTACACTGACTTCTATATTTCAATTGACTATATATTTCTGTACTTCTATATTTAATATTTTCTTATTTTTTAGCTGGTTCCTAATGTGTGTGTCTGTCTGTGTGTGTGTGTGTGTGTGTGTATATATATATATATATATATATATATATATGAAATAAGACAATATCATTCAGTATATACAGTGGTATTCCTAATTTCTTTATCTTTTTTCATGATTGTCACACTTACATGTTTCAGATCATCAAACAAATTTCAATATTAGTCAAAGATAACACAAGTAAACACAACATGAAGGTTTTAAATGAAGATTGTTAAAGGAAAACAAAATCCAAACCTGCATGGCCCTGTGTGAATAATTACCTTCCAAGCACTGGCCGGCTGGCCAAAATTAGGTCACAAAGACGCCACAAAAAATATCCAAAGAACTGCAGGCCTTACTTACCTCAGTTAAAGTCAATGTTCATGACTCCACCACAAGAAAGAGACTGATCAAAAATGGACTGCGTGGCAAAACCACTTCTGAGCAAAAAGAACATTTAAGGTTCATTCCTTTTTTTCCAGAAAAAAATGTTGATGATCCCCAAGGCTTTTGGGAAAATACTCAAAAACAAAAAGTTTAACTTTTTGGAAGGTGTGTGTCAAAGTCCTGACCTGAATCCTATTGAAATGCTGTGGCATGACGTTAAAAAAGCAGTTAATGCTCGAAAACCCATCAATGTGGCTGAATTACAACAATTCTGAAAAGGTAAGTGGAACAAAATTCCTCCACAGCGTAGTAAAAGACGTTTGATTGCAGTTATTAGGTTTAGAGACCAATCACTTTTTCACACAGTACAATGTAGATTTGGATTTTGTTTTCTTTTAATTATAACAAACTTCATTTAAAAACTGTATTTTGTGTTTACTTGTGTTGTCTTTGACTAATATTTAAATTTGTTTGACATTCTGAAACATTTAAGTGTGACAAACATGCAAATCAATAAGAAATCAAGAAGGGGGCAAACTCTTTTTCACACCACTTTATATAATAAAGACAAAGTGGCACATGATCCTTCAGAAATCAGTTGAAAACAATTGTGCAGCTTAGTATTTTCTTTGGAAACCGCCATGTATTTTTAGATGAATAGAGCATTCCAAAGAACAGGATTTATTTGAAATATACTGGTATGTACAATTCACAAATAATGGAGAGGCACTAAAGTTGTCTTAATAGTTTTATGTTATGTGGTTTTACCTTATTCTTCCATGAGTATCTAAGCAACAGAGATCCTTGTTTCATTTTTAATGCAAAATTGCTCCCTACTGGCAGTATTCAGATTTTTCAATGAATGCTATAAATTTATTTGTACCCACACCGCATCAAATGTAGATAGATGAAACTCTCATGTTTAACTTCCTTTTCCCTGAATCATTTGTAGGAATCTTTGCACAGAAATGTATAGTTGTGACGAAGCCCTGTAAAAATGGCCATGCTTACAGTGAAATTCATAGGTTTGAGGACATGATTGTCTGTCTGAAGGTTCCAGGTGTTAAGCACTCTAAGAGAAGAGACCCATCTCTGTACTGGACCACTGGAACCCGCATGAACAATTAGTTATTTGAAATGCAGAGTGACTCATTTATCTCCATCCAGCTGCTCAGTGGGGCCTAATCGGCAAATGCTAAAAACATCCTTTTAAATAAATGCAGAGCGCTGGTAGTTACAAGACAGAGGGAAGAGCAGTGGTGATAGTGTGGGTGGTGATCTCAAGACCACCGTTCCCCTTAGGCAGAAAACTATAAAAGGATTAATTGAAGGATTTTCACAGTGAAGGAGATGAGGAGAATAAAACAAACATAAAAGATGATGTTGGCTCCTAGGGTTTATGAGCTACTTGCTGTTATTAGAGCAGTTTGTGTTATTGTTTTCAGTGGTTAGCACTCATCACCGCTGAAGACACTCCTGCTGACCTGCTCTAAACAGCCTGTCAGAGAACACAAGTGCTCATCAGATCCCTGTGATTCACACCTGCCCTGCATCACTGTCAGACAATTTTGACTGGTTGTGTTTAGAGTCAGCACTCAATGGGTGAATGGGGATGTGGAAGGACAGAGGATTGAAACACTAGCATAGACCTGTTTGCAAATGAAACAAGTCTTTCTAAGATTAATGGCTGCCAGTTTCTGTTATTACATAGATATCACTTCTAAAAAATTTGGCTGTGGGGGTAGTTGATTGAGAAGGGGTCATATTAATAATTTAACACAATCTTTTTGATAAACTGTCTGTGTGATGTATTGATCCAGGTCAGATCCATAATACATTTTATTTGAGCTGAACTCCTTTAGCTCAAACAGCACGACTCGCTCAACACCAAGGTCATGAGTTTGATTCCCTAGGGAATGTACAAATTTAAATGCTCTGTAATTCGCTATGGATAAATGCATGGACTTAAATGTTAGGAATAAGATTGATTATAAATGTCTTAAAATCATTTTAACAACAATTTCAAAAGCACATTGAGTTTCTTTGTTTTTGAACAGATCCAGTGATTCAATCTGTAAAATACCACTGTCTGATCTGGGATTTTGTAGGTCAATGGATAAATACATGGATCAGCAATACAATAATATTATAGAATTTGACTCGCTATTCTCATTGTATAATTTTGAATCTCTACATAACCAATTGAACCAAATTTGAAGTTGTACATCTCAGCGGATGTATATCAGGAGTGTTTGTGTATGTGTACTTCACTAGAATGGATTATCATAAAATAGTTTGTGTATTAAGTTTGTGTATTAAGTTTGTGTATTAAGTGTATTAAGTGCCCACTCAAAATAACAAACAATATTTGTAGCAAAATTTGATGAGGGGTTGAAGGAGATGGGAACACTTAAACACTTTAATAATAAAGATTGTTCTCAAAGAGTGCCTAACATTCATGCATACTGTAGTACCTGAATCAGCAATAAGCATAAGCAGCCTTTTCCGTTTAGCCTCAAACAGAGTCCATTTGTTTCAGTCACTATGTAATTGTGGAGTTTTTATACTGTAGCCCTGTTTCTGCTATACATTAATCAAAAATAGATCTGAGTGGGACAACAGGGCCTTGGCAAGAGCGGTGGTTATCTATTGTGTGCTCATCTTTACTGCCAAATCTCATGCTGCATGCTCTTTATTAAGAGAAAGAAATGAGTCCCAGTAAAATAAACAGAACTCAAGGCCTAACGTGGGATTTATTTCTTCTAGTAGAGACACAAAGTAGTTATTAAGAAACTTTACTGTGTCTTTCTTTGGTGGAATGTGGGGATTACAGAGAAAAAAAGTGAAGCCAGAGATTATGTGGAAAAGTAGTTGTTGTCTGTGTGTGTTCGCATGATCATACAACAGAGAAGATCTGACACAGAGCGGTGTTAGATGGGAGAAGCCCTGGTGATTACTGATGCATGTTATTGCTGAAGGTCACCAGCAGGCAATTCACTCTAACTGATGAACTCCCATTTATTGATCTGTTGAGCCCCTGCCGTGGGAGAATGAGGGAAGCCTCTGTGGGCACACGCTGAGCCTCCGGGGATGTTGTTCCACCTATGAGAACATGATATCATGCTGCTGTGTATATGTTTGCTTATCAAAGTTGCACTATTTCAGTTTGCTACTTATGTAAGTAGTAAATATAAAGAGAGTGGAGGTGGAGTCTGAGGGTGAAGTGAAAAAGAAAGAATGGCAAGAAAGGCTTTTACTTTTTACAATTTTTTTCTCTCTTTATGTCACCATTAACCCTTTCGCACGTAAGTTTTTTTAGGCAACCGTTATTTTAGAATGTTTCCCTTATTGTTTCCATGGTGACTTGTCATGCTTGTCACGTGACACACCTGCAGCCTGTAGCGCTGTATGACAGGTGCATCGCATTTATTTAGTGTTTGTCTTGTTGCCTATGTCATCAACTTCCTGATATTCCGATTCTCATATATGTGGAAGTGAATGTGTTTTGTTGTTTAAAAATCTTTATAATGATCATGTTAGCTGATCAATGATGCGCGATGAGCACCGGCATGTTTGTTTGCGCCGCAGTTCGGAGAATCGGATCGGTCTGATTTACAACACAAATTCAGTCACTTCTCCCAAAATACATGACAGTAAGCGACCGGTGAAGTTTGAGAAGAATACAATGAACTTTATAGTTACCTATGCAATGTGTATCTGATTTATCTGATCAATTTATAATTGACCGATTGCTATTTCTGCTTTTATGGACGTCAGTGTGTATTTCTCAAACTATAGATGTATTGTTTTGCGAGTACTTAGGAGTATTTAAATGTCTGAAACCGAAAATAAACCTTATGTGGTTGAAAACACTGAGTAGTTGTGATATATGACAAGTTCTGAGTGCGTCTGTCTCTGGATCAGCGCCACATGACGTGCAAAAACATGTTTGAATTTAGTAGATGAAGACGTGACGCACAAACGCTCTAATCGCACCAATGTGATCGTACCCTCCAGGGCCCATACAAAACCGGTGTGATCATACGTGCAAAAGGGTTAAATCAAAACAGACCATTCTCATTTTCTATCAACTATAGTTTATTATTTATCCAACTTTTTTTTAAATTCATGTGCTCTCATAATCTCTTATCAAAATAATCTCCCCTCTCATTTGCAGCATCATATCTTCTCTGATGACGTGTTTACTGGTGCGAGGGTCAATAGGGTTCAATAGGAGTTAATAGTCTTATGAGGCATTATATAATTTAAATTATAAACTATATATTGTTTTTTCACATTTTTATAAAAAAAGAGAGAAAAAAAAGTCTGGTATCAGACTTACTAGTAAGTTTATGGGGGCAATCTCAACTCATAACTCTCTCATTACAGTTTGTTCTTCTTTTTTCATAACATTTCATAACGTTTCTACTATTCCCATTGCTTGCAGACGTTTTATTCACACACCTCCTTTGCAACTCAGTAACATTACAATTATTTTAGTTGTGTGTCAAGTGCTATTTGAGAAACCTCTTATGGGCGGGTGTTGTTTTTCTCTGCAAATGACAAGAACATGGCTTGTTTACTTGCTTCAGAGACTTGAACGTTGTTGACTCATTCATGTTAATGTGTTTTTGCACAGAACACAGAACTGAAGTATGCTAGCCCTTTTTTTAGCATCTTTGTTTAGTTGTGCTCATGTAGGTTTCTATGGTTTCTAGAGGTTTGCCAAACGTTTTAATTATTAGAAAGATTGATGATATTTAGGGGAATTAGTGGAAATTTGAAGTGCCTTTTGACATGAGAGCTTCATTTTCAGACTAGTTGATTTTGACCTTCCTATATAATTATAACCCAGGAGAGTTGAGACTTCAACTCTAGTCTCTCATCAGTCACTGATCATGTTTTTTGGGATTAATCTACTAATTTAAAAGAAAATGTTTACATTAGGTCCCTTCTAAGCACCCCATCTCCTCACTTCTAACTATTCCTATCCCAACCTTTGATGGGGGATTACTTGGGTTTTGGCCAAATTTTGAGCTTGGAGCCCTCCCCTCGGACAGCACACCAAATACGCATAACCGTTACACTGTTTAATTCTATGCAAATGTGAACTTGTGAAATACCCAAACTCGACACATGCTTTAAACTAGATAGGTATTTCTCAAATTGTTTAAATCCCACGTTTTGTAATTTTCTTTGCCGTGGATCGTCTAATAAGTCATTGACTCAGTCTTGTTAGTATTGATCTAGTTGATGCACTAGCATGTTTACCAGCAGAATTTTCCAAGAACTTTTTGTTTTTGACTACAGGCTTTTGTCTTCTTAGAAAGTTCCGGCAATGACTTACTGTCGCAATAGCAGCCGCATGGCATTTTACACATGTCTGTGTGTGTTCATCTCAGCACAAGGCAATTACGGGAAGATGAAATATTCATCGGGTCTCCGGACGCTCTCCGCTTCGCCCTCGAGGTGTAGATTGCATCTGCGCAGCGTCCTCTCCTGTGATACAACATCAATGGCATGTTGTGAAAGTGGCGCAAGATGTCATTTGGGCTTTAACGACATACATATAAAAGAGATCCAGGGACCTGTCAGGTCTTTATATCCCCTCTGCCCCCTGTGTAAACCTTCAGGGAAATCAACAGTTTGATATGCAGAGCCTTGCTGAAAAATGTATGGGGGTAATAAAGGCATGCACAGATGTGGCATTTAGCCAAATATGGTTGCTGATATATATACGTGCCCGTGTCGGCCTTTGAGTGTAGTGACAGTCTTTTATCGTTGATGTGACAAAAAGCCATTGAGGGGGATTCGACTCTGATCTGGCCTTGTTTGTGCTTATGTATGTTCTCTGACATTTACTTTGTGACATGAAAAGTGCCCCTGCTTGTCACATTATGGATACCGGGGGGCTTTAGAGGGAGAATTCTCATTTTGCCGAAATGAAACTCACGCTGAGACCAGCCTTTTATCATCTAAGTGCTTTTAGGTTGATGTACTTTTTATGCTTGTTTGACAGAATTTCTTTTCTCTCTTCTGTCTTTTTACTCTCGCTCCAGGCCTCGTGAAGCTGGGAATCCACTGTGTCACATGTCAGAAAGTTGCCATAAAAATTGTAAACCGGGAGAAACTCAGCGAGTCTGTGTTGATGAAGGTAAGATTGTGCTGTTTGTATTGTACTTAATGCGATTATGTAAGTAAACCAGTCTGTCTCTATACACTGAATTATAATGGAATTGAAAATGGTCAATTAAAGATGGCTGCTTGTACCAGAACTGTCACTTACATTACATTTACACCGTGGTTGAGTATTTAAATTTTTTTAGATCACTCACAAAGCTTATTCTGTCACAATGCTATACTATTTTTTTCTTCTTGCTGAAAAGGAAAGATAGCACCATTTCTGTCCTAATTATGCCAAGGTTCTTGCTATAGCAACAAAACATGAAAGAGTCTTTTGAGTACAAACAGGCAGCTGTCAATGTGCTGCTGAACTGCTGTCAGGGGATTCTTTGAGTATATGAAAGGATTACCCTCAATTATTTTACCCATTTTCAGTAGGGGAGTAGTAGTTTGTAAGGAGTGACAATGAGACACATTTGACTGGACATTAATTAGTAAGAGATCATTTAAGATTATCTCTAATCGTTCATTATTCATTTTGAGAATACATATCTCTGTTTGTTGAAAGCCAAATGTTGGAGAGAAATTCATTAAGAATGAATTGTCAGGAAGTGCCACAGATGTGTCTGCAAAGATCGTGTACAAATTGCAACAAGGAAAATATATAAATACACGCAGTCACGCTAATTGATCTGACGAGTTGGAACATGTCTCAGGACTAATGAACAATGAACAATGTCTTTCTTAAGCCTGTTTGTTTTAAAAAATGTTCAATTTTCAGATCCAGGAATATCCAGATGCACTTGATTTGACTATTAGAAAATATTTATCGAGGTTAATGGTGAAATACAGCACATTTTAGAACAAATGTTTTGGGTGGAAACATATTCTTACTGATGCTCTCAAATGTTATTTATTGCAATTTTGACAAACCATTATCTATGATTGCCAGTTCAATAATATTTACTGTATGCACCAAAATGGTTATGTACAAAGAGACTGCCATTGGATGCATCCAATATATGATTTTGATGCGCCTGTGCATAGTTTTTGTTTTGTTTTTGCTGTACAAATATGGTGGTCACATACCTGTGTATATTATAACATTATCTGAAAGTCAGCAGTTTTTCTTTGCTTTACTGAGTGAATAATTGACTGTCAAACTGCTACTGTGGTATTGCATTTTTTGAAGATGTGCCTAAGATGCTGCTGATGTTGCCATTTTGCTTTAGACATTCAGTGAGCTTTAACAGAAAATCGTGCGGATCATCTCAACTTTTGACCCAGTCAACGTGATTTCCTCTCTGTCCATCCAGCATCATATGTATTTCATTAAATGGTTAATGGCTCATTAACTCCTGGTGGATTATGGGGCAGTAGTAATTTAGATGAGCTGATTGGTTCCTCATTGTAATTGGATGTGAGAGAGCTATACAGTCATCCGGTCCACATGCAGTCCCCAGACCCCCCTGCTCACACGTAGGTGTTTGGACTGTGGTGGAAATTGCTTCTCTGCAGGAAATAGACCTAGGCCTTCTGGGAGTCTGATCGTAGAGGCAAACTTATGTGTTTCTCATTGTCGTACTTTCCTTTCCCCACCAAGCCTTAAGATTTAGAAAACAAACAGATTGAGTTCCGATCCTAACGTAGAGTCGAAGTAAAGCCGCCTCCATAACTCATAGTTAGTCGTGTTCCTCTGAAGGTCACCCCGTAACCCATTCTACTGTATCCTGCTTATTTTAGCTTCTCTCAGGGGCTGTTGTCATGGAAACCTGACATGATTGGCTTAAGGAGGGAGGTGGGGGAGAAAATTATATGCTTATAGTAAAAACAGCTTCAGATGTTGCATGCTTCCGTCAATGTTTCTGCGATTTTGTGAATGATGGGGATCGACAGGAGGTAAAAGAGCGAGAAACCAACCTGTGGTTCTTGTGCACTTATGACTCCCAAAGTCATGACTAATCTTCTCTGTGATGTCATTCCCCATGATTCCACCTTGATTCATTGGCTAGACATAACTAGACTTAATTTCAGTTCAACTCATTGGATAGTCTCCCAGTCATTGTCTTCTATATTCCTCCTGGAGTTCACCCTTGGCACAACCATGACGGAATAAATAAACAATAATGACTTCATTAGCATAATGTTAGAGAGTCGGCAGGAGGTCACCTGTCATTCTGTTATCTTTTTTCTTCTTCTCTTTTCTCAGCCTCCAGTGAACCCCACACTGGTTGGCATTTCCATAGCATGGAGCCCGTGTGCAGCTGTCATTGTGTGGAAGAGCATGCATGTGTGTATGCTGAAAGCAGGGGTTTAGTCCTCACTGTCAGTGTGTGCTTCCTGGGACATAGTAAAAGTAGGAGCATGTATGTGTGTAATCAGAGCCCAGGGTGAGCGCGTCAGGTTTTATTTGCGTGTGCAGCACCCATAGTGTCTGTTATTGTGTGTGTGTCCATGTCTATTCCCAGGGAGATGCAGTGTTGTGTGTTAGGTCGTGGCACGCACAGAACAGAAGCCTGGCATTTGAGAACATGCTCCTCGCAGAGAACTCCACGGCCCCTGCCTGGCCCCTCCTGAACTAATGAAGTCATCTCTGACATTTTCAGACATGAAAAGAAAAGCACTTTGACTTACTTTGCGGTCACACTAATGAGGGTTATGTCAGGAGGTGACCTCGGCCTACTTTACCTCAGAGAATGTGCTGCAGATGCCTCACAGCAACTTTTTCTTTAAGGGGAAGATGTGTGCAGTCATTATATTGCATAACACATGAATTTTATTAAAAATAGAGCATTTTAAACACTGGAAAAGCTTATTCCGTTGTGTTCTCGCTCCAGTCTGGTGCCATTTTGTGGAAAAGCGGTTTTAAAATGCTAAACAGTGTGCTTATCTTTCAGTTTCCCTTGAGGCAGGCTACTCAAAACTATTTATGACAAACCATGCATTAAACATCACTCCCTCCTAATGAATGACTGGCTCTTGACACTGCAGGGTGGATCCCGGTAAACATTTCAGAAAGGTATCATTCTTTGGTTTAATCAAGTCTTGGGTGGTTAATGGTAAATGGCCCTAGGGATGGTGGGAGTGAAAGTTTCTCTCAGCATGCGGTGTCGAATCCAGACATGTCCCAAGGGGAAAGCTAACATTTCTGAAACCAAGCCCAGTGTTGCCCAGGAGACTGGCTGCTGAGGTGAAGGAGGGACATGTTGCACCCCTGCAGAGAAGAGATTACTCGAGCTGTGGATGAGTTCCAGTGTACTACACACTTTATGTTACACATTGACAGTGGAAAGAACTTTAACTGTATGTTTTAGCTTAACTATATTTTTGTAGGAGAAGTGTGTACTTTCTTCATCTCTAGCAGCACCAAACAACAACAACAAAAAAAGATAGATAGATCAGGCTTGCTTCTGAGGGCCATTGTCCAGCAGAGTTTAGCTCCAACTTGCCTCAACACACCTGCCTGGAAGTTTCTAGTATGCCTAGTGAGACCATGATTGATTGGATTGGACAGTGGATTGACTTGATTGGACAATATCCCTCCAGTAGCAGGCTTGTTCACCCCTGCTTTAGATCATCAATGGTCTTTTTCAACTTTGGAGCAATCTTCTACAACATCCTTGAAGATTTATCCATTCAGATATTCTCACTTCATCTGTCGTGATATTTGTTGTTTCCTTTGTCCATTGTAGAGCGATCGTGAGGTCCTGAAAGGTTATAGTGATAAATTATTGTTATTATTGCTATTACTACATATTACACATTTATTACATTTTCTGCAGGAAACCAATTGTGCACGTTCCTGATCGTTTGTATTTTTCAACACATTCTTATTGATTCCTTATGACTATCATCATTTTTGCAGTTTTGACAAATCCTCATCGATGTTTGAAAACACTGCTGTCAAATCAGTAGAAGTACAGAAGTCCAAACATTTATGTTTGCAAGACATAAAAACATTATGTACATTTTCAGTGCAGCACTGGTTTAAAGAGACAAGAGACTTTGTTTCTAACCTCTACTCATCTTGAGAGCTGTGTTTTAGCTCTTGATGACCTGAAGTACTTTAGTGGTTGTGTGGTGCTGACACTTTGCTGAGTGAGATATGGTGTCAGCTCTTCACACCAGTGCTCCAGAAAAGCTGATGAACTGTGACGCTCTACGCAGAGACACAGCTCGACATCTGGGTATGACTTATCCTGCTCTGCCCCCTGTGGTGTTCGCTCCATCCACGATCTCTGTCAAATGAACCACTGCCTCTTTAATGGTGCTGCACTGAAGTGATTTAAGATGGTGTTTGTTTAATCCACATTCACTGGCACTTTAGTCTAGGAAAAGAGAGATAGATGAAGGTCTTAATGATGTGATCACTGAGGCAGTAAGGAGGTGACGAGGCGCAGAGATCTCAATGCAGAATTCAATTCATGTTTGCTTGAGCTTTGAGAGTTAGTTTTTGTTTGTTACCTTTCAAAAGTTTTCAAGTAAAAATTTTTGTTTGAAAGAAATTAATACTTGTATTCAGCAAGGACACATTCACTTGATCAAAAACATTAATAATGTCACTAAAACCTAGATTTCAAATGAATGCTGTTCTTTTGAGCTTTTCATTCATCAATCATCAAAGAATCTCGAAACAAAAATAATATAATAATAATATTAAGAGGCACAAGTTTTCAAAATTGATGATATGTTTCTTGAGCTCAAATCATGTGACACTGAAGACTGGGGTACTGAAGCTGAATAAATTACATTTTTAAATATATTATAAATAGAGGGAAATTATTGTAAATTGTAATAATATGTCACAATATTACTGCTTTTATACTGTTCAAATGTTTGAATGATAGTGTATCAGAATTTGCTGAGTAAAGTCTGCAAATGAAAATAATAAAATGTCTCACTTTGTCTAAAGTTCAATTGTTGAGATGGTCACACCTGTTTTTTGTTTCCTGCACCATGAGTGCCATGTTTTTAAGATGATATGTAGTTAAAAATAGTATAGAAAATGCATTTTTTATCCCCCCCCCCCCCCCCCCCCCCCCCTACTTTCCTAGTATTGAACATATGTTTACAGCTTTGGTTATTTTAAATGAAATATATTTTATGTAAAATGAAACAAAGTAGCTCCCTATATTTTGCCCAGCTTCTGTTCTTGTAATGATAGAGAAAATCAGAAGAAAAAAAAAATGCAGGAGGGAAATAAAAGATGAAATTTGCATTCCACAGAGGCAGAAATAGAGGTAGATTGAATGGTTGATGAATGAAGAGTGACCCTAATCTTGTTATCCTGCTATTGATGACAGTAGTGTAATTTTCTCTCTATATACATTTCTTTATCTTCTCCTCTAAATGATTATGGATCATTCTTCTTCTCCCGCGCTCTGCGGGTAGATTGTTGTGTTTGCGAGGGAGATGTTTCTCTCACCGCATGCACAGAGTGGGACACAAAACAAAATAAATGGCTGTCACGCGCTTCCCTCCGGCCCGGTGCATCTTCATCTAATTTGCATATACAACTCTTTGAAGATGCCATGCTGATTTTATAAGGTTTGAGTTTATTGATGACCCAAACAAGCACTTTATTGTTAGTAGCTCTTATACCATGTTCAGTTACAATACCTCTCTGCTGTGTCAATTTAATACACATGGAGTGTGGAAAATCTTCCATCTGTGTGATCAGATTTGTTTTTTAACGAATAACCAAAACACCCACATTCATGCATTTCAGTTTATGATATTGAATACATTTATATCATTATATCTGTTCATGTTTAATTCAACCATACTACAACATTAAAGGGATAGTTCACACAAAAATGTCTTGGTTACGACTGTAACTTTGGTTCTCGGAAGAGGGAACGAGACACTACATCAATTGATGCTGTGGGAACGCTCTGCACGATTGCAGAAGCAAGTGATGTCATGAACCAAGAAACTATAAAGGCATGACAAACAAAGCAGCAGCAGCAGCAGCTTCAGTGGCTGAAGTAAGGCGCTGACAGGCACATATGACGTATGGTAAAGTGACTCAGCATCGCATTCTCATATTCAGGGAACCAAGGTTACAGTCGTAAACGAGACGTTCCCTTTCAAGGGAACTTGGGCTGCATCAATCGACGCTGTGGGAAGGCTAATGCCTAACACGGCAGAGTGATAAGTGACTATATGGTGTGAAATCGTACTAAGACGGTAACACCTGTGCCCCTCATGTAGAGTCTTTGTCATAGAATCTTACAAATGTGTTGGGTAAGGACCCACCTACTTTACCACAAACATCCACAAGACACAAACAGGTGTCTTGTCAGGGAGACACCTGACAAGAGGGATTTAAAAGCAGCCATACTCCTTGTTAAGCGGGCTTAAATTGCAAAGGGGTAGGCAACCCAGCCAACTCAGAAGCGAGTGAAATAACTTTGACTATTCACTTGCTCATTCTCTGCTCAGTTGCTGGGGACCCTTTGTTAGGGGCCCCAAAGAATCTGAACCACTGTTAATAAACATCTAATGCCTGCACTGGTAAAAATAGATCACTCTTTTTCTGGCTCTGAATGGGGGAGGAGGCCTGCAAGTCAAGTCAAGTTACCTTTATTTATATAACGCTTTTTACAATAGAGATTGTTTCAAAGCAGCTTTACAGTGGTCACAGGAAAACAATAAAAGCAAAGTTTGTTTTGGCTGTACAGCAGCTCTAAAGAGCAGGCCAATCAATTATATTGATGACTATTAAGTGTTAAGTGTCCCCAACTAAGCATGCCAGAGGCGACAGTGGCAAGGAACCAAAACTCCAGCAGGTGACAGAATGAATGCAGTATAATGGATCTAGCCACATTTGTTGGGATCCAACCTGGCCTATAGTTCCCTTGAAAGGGAAATAAAATTGTAATAATTGAATCATCCTCGTGTCACTTCGAACCTGTCAAATAAGATTTTGGAGACTTGTCTCAATTGTTACCAGAATTATTTTGTAGCAAAGTTCGTAGTTTGAGGACGAATGAGTCGGAAAACGGCAAACATTTAATATGAAATTACGCTTTTAATATGAAAATAAAACGAGTACAAGATACAAGTAATGGTGGCAGTCCCTCATGGACGACTGCTGCCCACACAAACACAAAACACAACGTAAAGTCCAACCCTGGTCCTCTCTCGCCCTTCACTGTCGTCGCTCCTCCTTTTATGCTTCCGCTCCTCCATGAGATATGGGGCCGGTGCAGCACGCAGGTGACACTCAATCAGTCACGCCAGGGCCCTGCCCTGCTTGCCACATCTTTAAAAATATCTTCTTATTTTAGCAAAAGAAAGTCATTTAGGATTGGAATGACACAAGGGTAAGTAAAAAATGATAAAAATTTTCATCCCTTTAAGTAAAATTTGTTAAGTTATGATGTTCCAAATCCACATTCTTATTTTTTTAATGAAGAACTGTTTGACACAAATATGAGATAATACTACACTAAAGTATACATTTCTATCTTTCCTCTATTCCATGTTTAGTTCCGTCTCAAATTATTAAGATGCCACTGATATACTGTATAGGTATTTTCTTCAATCCACAGCATGATAGGTGCAAGCATGAGTGGTGTTGCTCTGGTACAGCGTGAAAGTCATCAAGCTGTTCAAAATAATGTTTGAAAGCTGGCCATTTGTTACAGCAACAGATGGAGATTGGATTTACATTTGGGTCTCTGTAATTTATTTAATTCACCTCAACATTGAATAAACTCATGTTCCAATGAAGAAATGTGGGTAGACTCAATGCGAGTAATTTTTTTGAAATTCAGTTTGTCATCAAACTTAAGATGAATAATTAGAATTTCTGATAAAACATAGGTTTATCATTATGTATTTTTAATGCACACTTTTCTGGAATAATCTACCTGTCCTGAAGACACTTGTCCAAGGTTAAAAATTGTGATAGAATGTTAATGTTTTATTGATAAATATGTTTTTTTATGGAAATAATTTGAATGCTTATTAAAAAACAAACTTTCACTTTTGAATAATTGAATGCATCCTTGCAATCCTAATTAAAAATTAAAACTTTTTTTCTGAAAACATTCTTAATGATTTTTGAGTGGTAGTGTCAATATATTGCTCATAAGAGTTAACGTCTCGGGTTACTTATGTAACCCTGGTTCCCTGAGGGGAACGAGACGCTGTGTCGAAGCACTAGGGGAAATAGCCTTGCGTGAGTCACGTGAAGATCTATGCAACCAATGAGAAGCGAACGCGTGTGAATGCGTCACTGCCGGCCGCAGCCGGTGACGTCATGAGGAAGAGCATAAAGCGCGTCTGAAACCGGGGCGCGTCAGCCATGAATGCCTGAAGCGGGCCCGGATGCGCCCGGAGCTGAGGCCAAGACACAGCGTCTCGTTCCCCTCAGGGAACCAGGGTTACATAAGTAACCCGAGACGTTCCCTTTCAGGGAACTCGAGCTGTGTCGAAGCACTAGGGGAACGCTATGCCAACGCCACCTCAGCGAGGTCAGCATCCGGGTGTGTCCCAGCTCACTGAGAGAGCACCCTGGTTCCCGGGGCGGCATCGAGGTCTAGCTGGTAGAACCTCATGAATGTGTGCGGCGAGGACCAGCCAGCCGCAGCACAAACGTCAGGCAAGGAGACTCCGGAGAGGAGAGCCTTAGAAGCATGTCCGGCCGACTCATAAGCTAGACAGATAGCCTCGACTATCCACCTGCTCAGAGTTTGCTTGGAAGCTGGGGCACCCTCGGGGGCCCCAAAGCAAACGAACAGTTGGTCCGACTTACGCCACGTGGCAGTCTTGTGAACGTAAGCGTCCAGTGCTCGCACTGGACAGACCTTGTTCTTGTGCTCCTGCTCATGATCGTCAAATGGGGGAGGGCAGAAGGCCTGCAGCGTGACAGACCGAGCCACATTAGTGGGAACCTTGGGGACGTAGCCCGGCCTCGGGTGGAGGAAAGCTTTCGCCATCCCGGGCGCAAACTCAAGACATGATGGGGCCACTGAGAGGGCCTGAAGGTCCCCGACCCTCTTAAGCGAAGTGATAGCCAGCAAAAGAAGGGTTTTTAGCGAGAGGTACTTGATAGAGATACCCTCTAGAGGTTCAAAGGGTGGCTGGGACAAGCCTAGGAGTACCATGGACAAGTCCCAGGCAGGCACCCTGGTCTGTGCCGCAGGTCTCAGCCTTAATGTACCACGGAGGAAACGAGTGACTAGGGGGTCCCTGCCCAAGGACACCCCACCCAGAGGTACGTGGCAAGCCGCTATAGCAGCCACGTAGACCTTCAAGGTGGAGGGGGACAGCCCTGCCACAAATCTTTCTTGCAGGAACTCCAGTACTTTGCCAATTTGGCAGGTTACTGGGTTCAGCTGCCTTTCACTACACCAAGAAGTGAAGAGCTTCCACTTCAAGGCGTAGAGTTTCCTCGTGGAGGGAGCTCTGGACTGCAGGATGGTCTCAACAACCTCGGCTGAGAGACCGGCCTCTATGAGCTGGGCCCCCTCAGGGGCCAGACCCACAGTTTCAACGGCCCTGGTTGCGGGTGAAGAATGCAACCTTCCGCCTGGGACAGAAGGTCCCTCCTGATCGGGATCTCCCAGGGGACCCCGTCGAGGAGGGACACAAGGTCCGCGAACCATATTCTGGACGGCCAGTGGGGGGCCACTAGCGTGAGACGGACCTTGTCCCGGCGAACCTTGGCCAGAACTCCCGGGAGCAGAGCGATCGGGGGAAAAGCATACAGGCGTAACCTCGGCCATGCCTGCGTCACGGCATCCCGCCCCAGAGGCGCTGGATGTGTGAGTGAAAACCACAGAGGGCAATGGGAGTTTTCTACCGAGGCAAACAGGTCGACCTGTGCCTTTCCGAACCTTTCCCAAATTTGCTCCACCACCTCGGGGTGGAGTCGCCATTCCCCTGGTCTCGCCCCCTGTCTCGACAGGGCGTCTGCTCCCACATTCTGGACCCCCGGGATATAAGCCGCCCGGATGGAGAGCAGCTTTCCCTGGGCCCAGAGGAGGATCTGTCGCGCCATCTTGTAAAGTGGTCGCGAACGCAGACCCCCCTGGTGATTGATATACGCAACCGCAGTCATGCTGTCGGTGAAAACAGTGACATGGTGGTCGCGAAGGTCCGGTAGGAACGCACGGAGTGCTTTGCGGATCGCCAGTAACTCTAACATGTTTATGTGCCAGGTTTGGTGCCGACTGTTCCATAGACCTTGTGAGGAGCGGTCTCTCAAGACCGCCCCCCAGCCCGAGAGGGAGGCATCTGTCGAGAGAGAGACTCTCCGAGCCAGAGCCCCTAGCACTGGGCCTTGAGACAGAAACCAAGGATTCTTCCACATACTCAAGGCGCGTAGGCATCGCCCCGTGACCTTGATAATGCGAAGCGGGTTCCCTTTCGGGGAAAACCCCTTGGTCTTTAGCCACCACTGCAGGGGTCTCATGTGCAGCAGGCCCAACGGGATGACGCAGGAAGCCGCTGCCATGAGCCCTAACACCCTCTGGAAGTGTCTGACAGTGAGTGGCTGGCCTAACTTGATGCTCTTGACGGCTGAACAGATAACTTGGATGCGCCCGGGGGAAAGCCGGGCCGACATCGCTACTGAGTCCCAGACGACTCCCAAGAAGGTGGTTCTCTGAGCAGGAGAAAGGACACTCTTCTTGGCGTTCAGCCTCAACCCCAGCTCCTTTATGTGTGCGAGCACTACATCTCGATGTTGCTCCGCCAACTGCGGCGACTGGGCCAGAATAAGCCAGTCGTCTATATAGTTTAAGACACGGATGCCCCGTGACCGCAGGGGAGCTAGAGCAGCGTCCACGACTTTCGTAAACGTGCGGGGTGAGAGCGCTAGGCCGAAAGGAAGCACCCGATACTGGTACGCCTTTCCCCCAAAGGCGAACCTCAGGAACTTCCTGTGTTGCGGAAGGATGGAGACATGGAAATAAGCGTCCTTGAGGTCGACTGTGACAAACCAATCCTCGGATCTGATCTGCACTACGATCTGTTTGAGCGTTAGCATTTTGAACTTTAGACGCTTGACCGCACGATTCAAGAGACGTAAATCCAGAATGGGCCGCAACCCTCCATCCTTCTTTGGAACTATGAAGTACCGGCTGTAGAACCCGGACTTGCTCTCTGCGAGGGGTACATACTCGATGGCCCCTTTCGCCAGCAAAGTGTCTACTTCTTGTTCCATGACCAGAGCCTGCTGAGGGCCTACAGCAGACTGTAGGACCCCCGAGAACTGGGGTGGTGAGACCCCGAACTGAATGGCGTACCCTAAGGTGACCGTGCGCAGGACCCACTGAGAGATACCGGGTAGCCGTGACCACGCATCCCGGAATTCTACTAGGGGAACCAGCCTCCCGGGGCTGGCCTCTGGTGCTGATGGCATGTCCACCACTGGGCCGGGATTTCCGGATTCCCGGGTGGAGTGCTCTAGGACCCTCCTCAGAGGGGGTGGTTTTCCCATGGCGGGCTGACTGGTCAGCTGCTCCAGGGATACACCACCTTGTTGCGGCTTGGCGTCAGGGCCGCTTGCTCTTAGCCTTCTTAGCGCTCAGGACAGCCCTCAGATCGCCCCTCTTGCCAGAGGCTTGAGCCTGTCGCCCCGACCCCCCGGGATTAGCCGGAGGAAGACGGGTGGCGACACTTCGTTTTTGAGCGGCCCTGTGTGAAGAGCTCTGAGACCCCCTTTGACTGGCGGTCTCACGTGGAGGGCGGCGGGGAATAACTTTACTGAACGCCACCTGCTGTCGTGCAGCCTCCTGAAACTTGTCGACAACGCTTTTTACGGCGTCGCCGAACAAGCCCGAAGGGGACAGAGGAGCGTCCAGCAAAACAAATTTGTCCCTATCTTTGATGGAAGACAAATTGAGCCAAAGATGTCTCTCCGTAGCCACCAGAGCTGCCATGGAGCGACCGACAGAGTAGGCCGTCTCCCTAGTGGCCCGGAGAGACAGATCCACGGTCCGGCGCAGCTCTGCCACTGTCTCCGGACCGATACCGCCGCCCTCGTTGAGGTCCCCCAGCAACTCAGCCTGATAAGCCTGCAGCAGAGCCGTGGTGTGCAGGCACGCTGCGGCTTGACTAGAGGCTGAGTACGCTCTCCCCCACCAAAGACGACGTGACGCGCATCGGCTTGGAGGGGAGCGCCGGAGCTTTAATGGAGGACGCAGATTGGGGCACAAGGTAGCTCGCAAGCGCCTCATCCACCTTCTGCATCCCCCCATAGCAATAGCTTTGAGCCCCTGCGAGATTCGTATACATCGAACTGTTCCGTGTATGAACTCTCTCAGAGGCTGGCTTTTCCCACGATCTGGATACCTCGGCATGCAAATCGGGAAGGAAAGGCATAGCTCGGCGCGGGGGAGTGACGCGAGCCGGCAGATAACGCTCGTCCAACATACTTCTTTTAGGACGGGCGCTTCTGGTCTCCGCCGGCCATTCAATATCCAGACGAGAGACAGCTCGCGCCACAACCTCAACTAGCTCTTCAAACGCCGGCGAGGAGAGTGGCGAAGCCTCCTCTGCCGGGTCAACACTAGCTAAGTCCATCTCACTATCGGAACTCGACAAAGCTAATGTTGGAGTCACAGCACGAACATCTCCCGAGGAGTGCCCGTGACTGGAACCCGTTTGGTCTCGTGAGGGCTGAGGTAAGGACGGACCCACCCCAGCAGCCTCAGCGAGATCCATTTGTGAACCCCAGGACTGAGAGCGCCGCAACGCCTCGGCCGCTGCAGGTCCCGAACCCCGGGGAACACTAGCCTGGGCGGCCTCGTTACAGACCGCCAGGCGGGAGCGGAGAACATGCAGAGAAAACTGCTCACAGTCTTTACAGCCGGCGCCCTCAAGAGCCGACCGTGCATGTTCCACTCCTAAACAGATAACACACATTACATGTGTATCCCTGCCCGTTATAAAACGAGGACAGGGATAAACACACGGTCTGAAACTCTGTTCATCTCTCGCCACACTTTTCACACTCATTCTTTGATTTTTTAAGCTATCAAGTCTCAAAAACCACTCTCGCACAGACACAGCACGCTGAAGGCATTCAGAGCTGACGCGCCCCGGTTTCAGACGCGCTTTATGCTCTTCCTCATGACGTCACCGGCTGCGGCCGGCAGTGACGCATTCACACGCGTTCGCTTCTCATTGGTTGCATAGATCTTCACGTGACTCACGCAAGGCTATTTCCCCTAGTGCTTCGACACAGCTCGAGTTCCCTGAAAGGGAACTACCTTTAAGGAATAGTTTAAAATGCATAGATAACAGTACATTGTTAAGGATATGTCAACTTTATGGAACACGTTTACTGTTTTAGCTTACAATCATGTTTTCCAAGAATCCTATTCCCCTCTGTCTGAAACTGGGTGCATTAGTTTTGATTGATCATTTGATCAAATGGAGAAGACCCTGAGGAATCAGGAAGCAGAAGATACAGGAATGCCGTTACCTTTTCATTTGGTCCCTGGAGTGACCTTTAACCCTCTTTCCTTCCTTGGCAATGTCATTATGGCTGAACTGAGATGAGAGCAGTAGAGAAAATGTCCATTATGTGAGATTTATAACTGTGGTTCATGTCCATTGCTGCCTACAATGACAGATAAATCAATTGACGTGGACACCTGTGTTCCATGATTATGATTGCACAGATGCCCTGAGAGGATGTGAAGGTGAAAGATGTCTTTCTGACATTAACTAGCAAATCCGTCTGCTTAAAAAATGGTTCCACACCAGTCTACATAAAAAAAAAGGTTTTATTTTTTATAGCCTAATTACAAATTTCTGACCTATCTTGAAAGGTTACCGTTAATTTAAGGGGTCTATGCTTAGGACTTAGGAATGACATGAAAGTGATTATTAACCATATCAGTCTGGCTTATGATTACATAAATGACATAATATAATCATCATTAATTTGCTGAAAAGTAAAGTTGGTCTTATAGATTGTGCTTTTGTCAATTTTTAGTGTTGTTAAAGGGATAGTTCACCCAAGACTGAAAATGCTGTCGTCATTTACTCACCCTCAAGATGATCCAAACCTGTATGAATTTCTATCTTCTGCTGAACACAAAGATATTTTGAAGAATGCCGATAAACAAACTCTTGATGGGGCATATTGACTTCTATAGGAAGATCCATTTTAATTCTTGGGTGAACTGTCCCTTTGTCTGAAACTATTAAAATATTTTTTTGTCAATTAAAATAAAGTTGAAATAAAATATAATTGTTAGATGAAAATCATTTTAATTTTAAACATTTTAATTAAAATTGAAATGAAACAAAATAAAAAACTATAAAATGTTGAACTACTAAAATTTCTAAAACGAAGACTGAAATAAAAATAAATAAAGCTAAATAGAAACATTTAAAAAGAATAGCACATGACAAAACTGCTAAAATATAAAAAAAAAAAATTATTCAAAATATTATTAAATATTATTATAGTATATAAATACTACTGAAAAACACTGGCATGTTTAAATTTCTGTCTTTCAGTCAGTGCAGTTTTTGGCTGAATCTTGTGCTTTTGCCTTAAAATTGTCATTTTATGCCGCCACCTACACTTTTTTTCTTCACACTGATTCTTGCCCGAAAACTGGGGCTTGATGCAACCCCCCCCCCCCCCCCCCATTTATAATGGCTACTATTCCCCTAGTGTATAATATAGAATACGTTTCCAACACATTGTATCACAGGTAGGCAATGATTTATGGGATATCTAAGCACTTCTTCAGATTTTCTGAGCCAGAATGGAGCCAGTGGGCAGTTTTTCCCTTCATACAATAAATCTGTACTTGACCACACAGCACAAAACTGTGGCTAGTACTGCGCTATTGAACTATCGATTTAAATACACCATGTGTGGTAGTGATTGGTGTGCGAGATCAAGCTGCCCCTCCAGGATGAGTGAGTGATGCAAAAGATAGATCATAATTACTTTTCTCAATGAGCACAGCAGTCTTTTAGCGTGCATGTCCCCGCTAACGGCAGGATGAAAGTAATGGCTTCTGCCATAAATCTATATCTAGAAAACTGGACTCAGGTTTAACATGGCCATATCTGCAAGAAAACACACTTTTTCTTGTTTCACTCATCAGTGCGCAATTGAAGATATTCCACCCCCTGTAAATAATCTCATACATCAATATCCAAAGGAACAAAAAGTGAGGCCTAAACATATTTACCGTACTACTCTTCATCTTGGAAAATGACATGCTGTTTTGGAAGAAGAAACTAAACTTGGAGGATTAAAAGCAGCACAATAATATGCCGACAATGTATTTTTGAGTTTGAGAAGAAGAGCTTCTCCGGACAGAAGTTTTTGGTCAATTAAAACAGATTCCTTTCGTATTTAAATCTGTTTTCACATTTATTCCTCAGTGAGCCCAGGGCAACTAATTTCTGGAAGGTCAAAAGGCATCAAAGCAGTTGTTTATTGAGGCTAGGCGTTCTTAAAGCACCCAATATTCCTATGCAAATGTGCGTGCATAAATTTGAATTCATGAAAAGCAGTGTTTCTTGTTTTGACATTGGCCTGTAAGATATAATTTGGAAAGTTTACTTAAGGGAAACAAAAACATTACAACAAACAAAATATGCATGGAGGTGATGTTTGCTGTCTAGCTCAACTAAAGCCATGGTTTATGTATTTTCCCTTGGAGACGTATGCACGTGAACTTTATCAGGAAGTCATCTTCGGTGGACCCAAAGAATGGTTCCTCCCTGTATAGATCCTCCAGCCCATCATCTCAGAGTCTGCCTCACTGCACTCTATTTCCAAAACCAATTTCTCGATAGCAGACATGCTAATCACACGCCTCTAAAATGGGTTTCCTGAAGCAATTTAGGGGTGAAATTCAACCTTTCAGTCATAAATATTCAAACTCTGTTGTTTATGTGGCCATAGAGCAAGTTGTGTTTTATTTCTTACATGTGTGCTTCATGTGTGGCTTTAAGGGAGCAGAACATTGTGAGACCAAACATTGTGTGTGTGTCTTGGGTCAAAAAGCAGATTGCTGTGAACAGAACGAGGCTTTGTACTGAGTGGAGAGCTGTGGTTATCTGCTCGGTCCAGACGAGAGGACAGAGCAAGACCAACAGGATTGGGGGCAGAAACATTTTGCTTGTTCAAACTTTAGGCTGAAATCTGTGTCTGAGATCTCTTGGGTGTCAGCAGTGCTGGTTTAGTAGGTCACTCAGGTGCCTCTTTAGACTGAAAGTGTCTCACTCCAAACACTTACAGTCTAAAGAGTCATGAAATGTGTGGTACAGCCATACTTAATTTTACTGTTATACTTCTGCTTTCACACTACCAAACAATTAACATCAAGATCTCTAGGACATTTTCTTTTAAATATTCTCAAAAGCAAAATAAGCTCATAAAAATTGTAATTAAAGGTATATTTCCCAAAAATTAAAACTTGCAATCATTTACTTACCCACTCATTTACTAATTGACTTGATCGATTGATATACCAATACAGTAGAACCCCGACTTACGAAACGCTCTACGTACGAAAAATTCAACATACGATAAAAGATTTTGGGGGTTTTCTTTCGCCCAAGTAACGACAAAATGATCGAGATGCGAAAAAACATTTCCGAGTTTTGTTTTGAAATTCACGCTGATTTTGGTTCGGGTTGAATGAAGGCTACAGTTTGTCCGGACAGAACAATGATGTCTCACTCAGGGAATAATCCAAAACTGGTATTTATTAAATGTGCAAAGATGTGTGGTTACGCATGATCGATAAAACTTCAACGATTGGCACTAATTCCCTGTATTTCACTCAATAATCTATATATACAATCTTCAGCTGATCTCTTTTACCTTAATCATCCGTCAGCTCTCTCAGATGGAAAGTTTTGGAATAGTCCATTTCGCACTGAATGACAGGGATGGCTGGAATAGTCCATGTAAGAAGGGGAACACTTTTTACAATCCTGCTCTCCTATTGGTCAGCATTGTGCCTAGTTAACATAAACCTTTTTCTAATCACTCACCAAGGATGTGAAGATTGTTGCTGAAGTGAAAAGGAAGAAGAGGATGCTTTACATTGCGTTGAATAGGGAGATAATTAAGAAGTATGGAGCTGGTATGTGCTTCATCCCATGCTAAATGTGGTGTTTTTTTAAGGCTTGGAACGGATTAGGCAATTAACATGTAAAGCCTGACCGACATACGAAAAGATCGACTTACGAAGCCAACCTCGGAACAGATTAATTTCGTAAGTCGGGGTTCTACTGTATATAAACAGATTGAATTTAGGCTTTTATTAATTTTATTTATATATATATATATATATATATATATACACACACAGTCATACCTCGGTTTACGAGTTTAATTCGTTCCAAGAGCGAGCTTGTAACTCAAAATTCTCGTACACCAAAACAATTTCCCCCATAAAAATGCAATAAAAATCACTCGATTCGTTCCACATGACTATAAATACCCATTTTAAATATTTTGTTTTGTTTTACCCTATTAATTACAGTTAGCAGAAATGTATAAATTCTACACTACTTAAATTCTAACCATTAACATCTCATATAAAAAACTCAAAAAAAATACTTGACATGCTGTAACGCGCTGTAATTTACTGTAACGCACACTTTACCTTTGAATAGCGTCACTACTGGCCCTTTCTTTAATATCGTACAGATTGTGGACGTCAAACAGTTGTAAATCTTTTCCAAATCTGAAACACGCGTACCTCGTTCATGCTTATCGATAATTTATTTTTTCAATTCCACAGTTAGCATCTCCTTTTTCGTACCTTCTTTCTTACTCATCTTGGGGGCCATTGTCTATATGCTGTACTGTACAAAAAAATGCGCGCGAAGATGCTGAGTGTTAGGACTTTTCCACCAAAAAAAATGGGCGTGAGCGAGGGAAACATTTTCTCGCACTCCGATACAATGCTCATACACGGATTTGACTTGTAAACCGAGGTATTACTGTGTGTATATATATATATATATTTTGGAAGCTCAAACGTGCTGCATAACACATGAGAATGAACCTCGTTGGTTCTTGCGAAAGCTTAAAGGTGCTGAGTATAACGAGAACGACCCTCATTGGTTTATATAAGAATAAACCTAATTGGTTCTTGAGGAAGCTCAAATGTGCTGCGTAACACATGTGAATGAATCTCATTGATTCTTGCACATCAAGCATGCTTGAGCTTTTTCTTACTACAACTAATGCACGTTGATGAATGTTTATATGTGAATAAAAGACTGTCACTTAGTTCTACAATCTCTTTATGAACGTTTTGATGCTTTTGGATTTTCAAAGAGGTAAGTGTTTAGACTGTCAAAGAAGGGACAGAGATCTCTCAGATTTCCCAGAAGTCTTACAGGTTTGAAATGATATGAGGGGGAGTAAATAATGGGTGAACTAACCTTTTATTTTTTAGCACAACGTTATATTCCTTTTCACACAAATCATGATTGTAGATGCAGATTATCAATTTAAAAAGACATGTTGGCTTGGTTTCTTGCACAATGCTATGTTAAGACCTAAAAACTCTTTTAACACATGCAATGCACAGTTTGTAAATGCACACTGTGTATTTTGCGTCACATAACCAGCTCTTTATGTAGCTCTCAGTAGTTCACTTTGTACAGCGTTGCACTTGAGCTTGAAACATTAAACATGAGTCACAATAAAAGAGCTTAAAATGGCATGTTTGCTTTAACAAATGCATTTTTTTCTCAGATTTACTTTTGCTCGCACTATTGGTTAGGTGTCGGGCAGGGTTTATTGCAGGTGGTAGTGTACATTATTTTCAGATGTGATTAACGTGCGCACTAACCTTAACACCAACATAACACTTTAAAACTATTCCTAACCCTAAGCTCCACTCATTAAACATTTAACTGCGAAGGTGTCGCGAATCGTGCAAGATGTATTATAACAGAACACAGGCATAACACAGGCACTCTCCCCGATTGGAAATAATCATTATATTTGAAATTTGGGTCTGTTAGTGCCACAGAAATTATACCTTTAATTGTGTATTTCATTGTCATCTTTCCCTGTTGTTTTCCTACTTTCCCCTGAGCTTTCACTCATTTGCCATCCAGCCATTTTCAGACCTACTCACACCTGATGGTTCTGATTTGAGCCACAGCTGCAGGTTGGTTACAGAGATGGATTGGCTATCACCGAGGGATGCCAATTGTGTTTAATATCCACCGATATCCTGTATGGTGTGTCTCTGGAGGTATTAGCTAAGCCATGATATGCCTCCCAGCGCTCCTCGTCTAAGCCTTCAGTGAGACGTTAAGGTCTGCTGCTTTAACCCCCTCCTCCCCCTCGTGCTCAAGTGTCTGTTTCCACATGTGTTTGAGTTAATTAGTTACAAAGCCACAGCAGCTCCCAGGAGGACAGCCGCTATAGAACAGCCTCCATCTTTATTAAAGAAATGAGACTTGAGTGCTTTCCTTCTGCTTTTCTGCTTTTTTCTTTATGATTTTCTTCCATTCCTTGTTTGATTGGGAAGTTGGTGTGTTGTGAAGGAGCTTGAGGAATTAAGATAGATTGGAGGGAAAAGGCATCAATGAAAAATAGATCAGGGGACTGCCAGAAGGAGAGGTGATGGCATGTCTCTTGTAAAGTCACGCTCATACATGCTGACAGCAATCACCGAATATAACCCTGCATATAGCCCGCAGACGCAGATAATCCGCCCCCTCATATAGCACGCAGGGTTTGGGCTTCTGTGTAAAAAATCGTTGGCATTACCCGCACCTTTATATATCCCGCAGCCATAGAATTATGAACTTTTTTTCGGAAGTTCACATTTCGAATATCGAATGTTTGCTCGCATGGCTTCAATTATCCATAACTGTTCAGGCTCGGTACACAGGGCTTGTGCACGAAATTCAAACAATAAGAAAACAAACACAAGTCAGAATCAGAACAAAAGAAAAAGCAGTCTCTCTCACTGTGCAGCAGCACGTCCCTTAAGAAGCGTTTCTACAGGTGTTGATCATCGGATGAGATGAGAAGAGCCCGCCCTCATGGCAGCACAACCAATCACGTCTTCTTGCATGATTGACAGGTCAGACAGCCCATCAGCGCCAGCTGTCAGAGTGATAGTACAAGCGGCAGAGACAACAACCCTCACAAGAAAGAAAAACAGAAAGAAAATACCCCCAAAAAAAATCCTTACGTCCTTAGGGACGTAACAAATATATTGAAATATTATTACGTGTAAAAAATGTGTGATATAGCCCGCACCCTTATATAACCCGCACCCCCTGCAGGGTTTGTAAAATCTGGTATAACCTGCGGGTAAACCCTGGAGGTCAGCAAGTCTCTGTGCTCTTGGCTGATCATAGGTGTTGCTACATGACTGCTGTATCCAGATGTTTCAGGTGGGGCATCACTATCTGCATGTCCATTGGCATGTTGTTGCTGCTAATTTGTAGAGAAGCAACGATATGAATATTTTTGCCGATATGACATGAATATTCATATCACCAATATTAAATATTCTTTCATATAAGATATTAATAAATAAGTATTATTTATTTTTATATTTATATACATTTTGTTAGACTGCTCACCTAAAAACTCCAGAGCTCTACATTATTTAGAAAAAGAAAATGTATACAAATTGATTGCAATGTTTCACCTTATTTTAGAACTAGAAATAATGTGGGCCCCATGATCATTTGGCTATAATTTATCAGCCTAAAGGCATAGTTCCAGAAATGTAAGTCTTGTCATCACTCATTCACCCTCAAGTTGCTCCAGACCTGTATGAGTTTGTTTCTTTCTTATGTTGAACACAAACAAATATATTTTAAAGAATGTTGGTAATCAAACAGATGACGATAGCTATCGACTTCCATAGTAGAAAAATAAATACTATGGATGTCAATGACATAGTCACCAACGTTCTTCAGAATATCTACTTTTGTGTTCAACAGAGGAAAAAAAATAATACTGATTTGGAACAACATTAGGGAAAGTAAATGATAGTAATGACATCTCTGCTCATTGGTTGCATCACCTAGTCACTCATGTTGCTATAAATCACCATTTACAATTAATGACTTACATTTGATTTGTTACTGTAAATGAGTGGAAAACAGATTATGAATCATATTAAATGAGTTTTTTTGAAAATGTAAAAATGTTTTTTGAATGTCTGAATGTTTTCTGTGAGGGTTGTGTTAGGGTTGGGTAGGGGATTTGAACAGTATAAAAATCATTATGTCTATGGAAAGTACTCATATAAAAAAATGAAAACCCAACGTGTTTGTGTGTGTGTGTGTGATCCTGGTATTCCCTATATTATGGGAATTAAATGTCCCCACAAGTATAGTAATTCCAGGAATGTTTAACCTTGTGGGGACTTTTTTGGTCCCAATGAGGAAACAAGCTGAAATCATACAGAATTAACAGAAAATCTAAAATAACATAGATTAGTGTACTGTAGAGGGATAGAATACACAGTTTATACAGTACAAAAACATTACGTTTATGGAATGTCCCCATAAAACATGGAAACCTAACATGAGTGTGCATATGTGTGTGTCCCCATGTCCCCACAATGATAGTAAAACCTGAGATCACATACATTGTGTGGACAAGCCAGCAGTCCGCAAGAGGGAAACGGATTAATAAACATACTAAATGGATGCTTACTTGAAAATGTAAAAATGCAAACTTGTTTCCGTGATGGGTAGGATTAGTGAAACGTGTGTGTGTGTGAGTGTGTGCCAGGGCTGCCCGGCTAGTGCGCTCTGAAGAATTTGGACAGAACAACCAAAACCCACACGGCATAGCTCTGGAGCTCTGGAGACAAGAAACAAATCTTTACTTTCTTACTTTCTTTAGTTCTTCACACACACACAATTTTGTAAATAGCCAATGTTTAAATCCATTGTTGCAAACACCCTTAAAGACAAATGTAAAAAATAGCTACATTTTTTAAACACTACAGACAGCTATGTGGTTAAATACGATGTTACTGGGTAAAATCTGATTGCTCTCCAATACATGGGAGTTGTGTCCCAGTCCCAGCTGTGCGAGCATGAGCTCGGTCTGCCTTCATTCATTTGCTGTGTGTTGTGTGACCATCCCCACAAGTGCAGTTTTATTAGCATGCATCAACACACCATCTGCAACCTGAAATCACACAATAATTGAGCATAATAAATTATGTTAAATCCATTAACAAAGGCAAAGGTGGAAAGTTGTTTGTTTAGGGCTTGTTGAATTATACACCGCTAAATATGCTGGTTTAAATTGCAGTGTTCTTAATTAAATCTGAATTGCAAAGGAAAATGTAAGCCTTTCTAAAACACACACACACACACATTTTTACACATTTCTTTTTTTCTTCCATTTGCTCTCTCAATATCCGGGATTAGTCATTCATTTTTCAAAGCCAGTTGAGAAATGAAATCTCTTTTCTGTCTAAAGCCTTGAGAGTTATCAATGAAATCAAATACATCAATGTCATTACCGTCACTGACTTGTGGCCATTTAACCTTATAATTTTATGTCATATCCAAACTGAAATCTTTCTCTCCAGGGAAATTAATCACTTGATAATCACTTTTCCTGGCAAGAAAGATGCTATTACAGTAGTGCTAATTGTTAAACATGGAAACTCAATGAAAAAGGGCACTGAGGTGAACCGGTCTCCTCTTTTATGAGGAATGATGCAGATCACTGCTCAGATCCTATCTGTCCGCATAATCAAATGAGTGTGTGTATTTTTATTGGATCATTAAAATCAGAACAAATACCTGGTGTGTTGCTGCTGTCTTTGTTTATTTGACTTTCTGTAATTGTTAACTCTGTATATAGAGGTGGATTTAACTCATTTGGATTCAGACGTGATTACTGAGGCTTGTTGATAAGATGAAGTCTCCATTATCCTGTGATCACAAGTGCTGTTTTGGCGGAGATCTGACATGCAGGTAAATGTTGTGTGTTTGGATTTCCCTCCTCATGTCTGTGCCAGCACAGCTTTACCCCTGGCACAGACGCGTGTGCATGTGTGTGTGTGTGTGTGTGTGGGTGGGGTCACGTTTTTCTGCATGGTGATGGCTAAATGTCCCCATGATTGTATCAAAACCTGAAATGATCTACACTGATTAGAAAAGCAGCTTAATGAACATTAATAATTTGTTTAAAAGAAGGTTCACACTTATCTCTTTTCAAAACTGTAAAAAGTCCTTCTGCAAAATTCAAGAGGATATTTTGAAAAAATGTGGGGTCCAATGTTGTTTTTAACAATACCTACCTACCCGTACCTAGTTTATAAATAATACTAAAATGAAGGGTGGAACCACTGACTTTTTGTTGTACGGGCAAAAACTGTTGAAACATTCTTAATAATATCTTCTTTAGAAAAGATTGTGAGGGTTTTGGGATTGAAATTATCAGTAGAAGTCAATGAAAAGTCCTGAAAACGAATGTGTGTGTGTGTGTTTGCAACTTACCTGATTTTTTCAATCACTCGCATATACTTACGCTTCAGTGAGAATATGCATTCAGTCATTGTTCCTTATTTTTTGGGTTTACCACTTGCTTCAAATAGGTCATGTTATTCTACGGGCTAACATTGGAAGAGTATATCACACCTGATTGTACAGAGTCCGTTCCATTTAATTATAAGTAATCACTAAGCATTTTTCACCTTTGCACTCAATTTGGGCACACGTTAATTTCAGGTCTCGACAGAGAAGATACTTCATAAACAAATTTCTTCAATCCAATTTGGCATGGACACATAATGCAGATGAGATTAGCTGTGTTAGCACAGGGAATAATCAAAGACTCTGCCAGGAGCAGAAACAAGCATCCTGCCCCTGAATGATTACAGTGATTGTGTAAACCCAATGAGAAAGACCATGTTCTGTGATAGATCAGGGAGGTCTCTTTCTCTCTCTCTCTCTCTCTAGTTCATGAAAGCAGAGCTCTAAGGTGTCTGCTAAATAAAGAAAAAAAACCTGAAAGAACGTGAGAATGAGAGAGAAATGTTGAGGGAAGGTTGCCATGACAGGGATTGATATATAAGGCAGTCAGCAAGACCGTGATGTAGATTAAAGAAGGAAATATTTCATTATTTATGTAGTTTTTCTTGCTCTTTTGCAAAGGTCCAGGTGAAAGACCTTTGAAGAACTGGAGCTTTGATGGTGATAAATTGACATCTCTCTCTCTCTCTCTCTTTCTTTACTTGGATCGGCTATGTTCTAGTTTTGGAGTGACATAAGAGATGTGAGGAAGAAAGGCTACAGCCTCATGGTTAGAGAGATAGTGTGTGTAGCAGGGTGATGGAGCCCAAAGAAAGATCTGTCTGTCTGTGTTTGCTTTCGCATGCCAGTCTGTGCTTCTGAATATAACACCGTCTGTAATCATATCAGATTGTTTTGATGGTTTTTATGTACCCTACCAGTCAAAAGTCTTGTGTCACTTGACTAAGTTTATGTTTCTCATGATATTACGTTTTGCCCTCAATGCTTAAATAAAGTTTAGCTTAGAAATAAACTGTATGTGGAATTTTTTTTTATATTACATTCATCCATGCTCTAAAGCGCTTTTCCTGTGTAGTGTTCCAGGATTGCTGGACAGACAGGGAAAAAAAAATACAAATTTTTATCACTAAATAAAATTAAATATTAAAATCCAATTTTCATTTTCATCTACTTTAATTTGATGTATTAAAATAATTACAACTCTCTCTCTCTCTCTCTCAGACCAAAGGTTTGGACACACCTTCTCATTCAAAGAGTTTTCTTTATTTTCATGACTATGAAAATTGTAGATTCACACTGAAGGCATCAAAACTATGAATTAACACGTGTGCAATTATATACATAAAAAAGTGTGAAACAACTGAAAATATGTCATATTCTAGGTTCTTCAAAGTAGCCACCTTTTGCTTTGATTACTGCTTTGCACACTCTTGGCATTCTCCTGAAGAGGTAATCACCTGAAATGGTCTTCCAGTAGTCTTGAAGGAGTTTCCAGAGATGCTTAGCACTTGTTGACCCTTTTGCCTTCACTCTGCGGTCCAGCTCACCCCAAACCATCTCGATTGGACTCATCAGACCAAAGCACAGATTTCCACTGGTCTAATGTCCATTCCTTGTGTTCTTTAACCCAAACAAGTCTCTTCTGCTTGTTCCCTGTCCTTAGCAGTGGTTTCCTATCAGATATTCCACCATGAAGGCCTGATTCACACAGTCTCCTCTTAACAGTTGTTCTAGAGATGTGTCTGCTGTAGAACTCTGTGTGTTATTGACCTGCTCTCTAATCTGAGCTGCTGTTCACCTGCGGTTTCTGAGGCTGGTGACTCGAATGAACTTATCCTCCGCAGCAGAGGTGACTCTTGGTCTTCCTTTCCTGGGGCGGTCCGCATGTGAGCCAGTTTCTTTGTAGCGCTTGATGGTTTTTGTGACTGCACTTGGGGACACTTTCAAAGTTTTCCAATTTTTTGGACTGACTGACATTAATTTCTTAAAGTAATGATGGCCACTTGTTTTTCTTTACTTAGCTGCTTTTTTCTTGCCATAAAACAAATTCTAACAGTCTATTCTGTAGGACTATCAGCTGTCTTCTGCACAACACAACTGATGGTCCCAACGCCATTTATAAGGCAAGAAATCACACTTATTAAACCTGACAGGGCACACCTATGAAGTGAAGACCATTTCAGGTGATTACCTCTTCAGGAGAATGCCAAGAGTGTGTAAAGCAGTAATCAAAGCAAAAGTTGGCTACTTTGAAGAACCTAGAATATGACATATTTTCAGTTGTTTCACACTTTTTGTTATGTATATAATTGCACATGTGTTAATTCATAGTTTTGATGCCTTCAGTGTGAATCTACAATTTTCATAGTCATGAAAATAAAGAAAACTCTTTGAATGAGAAGGTGTGTCCAAACTTTTGGTCTGTACTGTGTGTATATATATATATATATATATATATATATATATATATATATATTATATATACACTCACCTAAATGATTATTAGGAACACCTGTTCAATTTCTCATTAATGCAATTATCTAATCAACCAATCAATGGCAGTTGCTTCAATGCATTTAGGGCTGTGGTCCTGGTCAAGACGATCTCCTGAACTCCAAACTGAATGTCAGAATGGGAAAGAAAGGTGATTTAAGCAATTTTGAGCATGGCATGGTTGTTGGTGCCAGACGGGCCGGTCTGAGTATTTCACAATCTGCTTAGTTACTGGGATTTTCACTCACAACTATTTCTAGGGTTTACAAAGAATGGTGTGAAAAGGGAAAAACATCCAGTATGGGGCAGTCCTGTGGGCGAAAATGCCTTGTTGATGCTAGAGGTAAGAGGAGAATGGGCCGACTGATTCAAGCTGATAGAAGAGCAATTTTGACTGAAATGACCACTTGTTACAACCAAGGTATACAGCAAAGCATTTGTGAAGCCACAACACGCACAACCTAAGAAGACCTAAGAAGACCCCACACTTAGCTCCACTAAGAATAGAAAAAAGAGGCTTCAATTTGCACAAGCTCACCAAAATTGGACAGTTGAAGAAAAATGTTGCCTGTTCTGAGTCTCGATTTCTATCGAGACATTCAGATGGTAGAGTAAGAATTTGGTGTAAACAGAATGAGAACATGGATACATCATGCCTTGTTACCACTGTGCAGGCTGGTGGAGGTGGTGTAATGGTGTGTGGGATGTTTTATTGGCACACTTTAGGCCTCTTATTGTCAATTGGGCATCGTTTAAATGCCACGGCTGTTTCTGACCATGTCCATCCCTTTATCACCACCATGTACCCATTCTCTGATGGCTACTTCCAGCTTTGTGCACCATGTCACAAAGATGAAATCATTTCAAATTGGTTTCTTGAACATGACAATGAGTTCACTGTACTAAAATGACCCCCTCAACCCAATAGAGCATCTTTGGGATGTGGTGGAACGGGAGCTTCGTGCCCTGGATGTGCATCCCACAAATCTCCATCAACTGCAAGATAAGATCCTATCAATATGGGCCAACATTTCTAAAGAATTCTTTCAGCACCTTGTTGAATCAATGTCACATAGAATTAAGGCAGTTCTGAAGGCGTCAAACTAAACTAATCTTTTAAAAAAATTCACAAACTGTTTTAAAGTGTTAACCTGGAAGAAGGCAGGACAAGTTGTATTATTTACCTGAACAGCAACTGTGTGGCCTGGAAAAGTACATAATTCCTTACTACAAAAAGACAAATTCTGATTCAGATGTTTGCATTCATATATCCTGACCAAAACATATTTTATTATTCTGTTTATAACATCATTCTGCTTCTACAGAAAATAAATTCACTGATTGGATGAGTACAAATGAAAAATTGAGTCTAATAGGATTGTGGTTCGCTTGGATACTGTACAAGGTTAGCCTCTCAGCAGATGTGTGATGGGAGACTTCAAGCAGCATCGACTTTTGCAATGTAACTTTCATTACTGTGGGATTATCCATATTAGCTGTTCCCATATTCCCACCGATAATGAAGTCTAATTATTTCTGGTGCTCCCCCAATGCAACAAGAGAAGCAAGGAGCAGCAACAAGAGAGTACTCTCCCTAAAACAACACTTTGACACATTGGTGAAGGACTGTATGCTCATTAATTACCACCTCTCAGTTTAATGTGGTATGTTCATGACAACTATGATGATTTGTCACCTAAGCATGCTACTGCATCCCTTTATAAAGACTAATGCGATTAGAGTCTTGTCCACTTATAATTCATCGGACCTCTTCATCATAGGCATCTGCACGTGGACTGTTATATTTCTGGCAGCCATTGTTGTCTTGTTTATATTCTTTTCAAAACGTGATTAGCGGGTTAACCACTTAATGAAAGTGGCAGGATGCTATTTAGGCATGGCTAGGCAAGATAAAACCATACAACATCATTCTGCTAGCACAGACTAACCAAATGTTGTTATTGAAAATGTCTCCTTGTGTTTTACGCTAACCTCATTATACTGTGTATAAAACTAATTGTTTATTTCCTCTCTTTTTTCTCTACAGGTGGAGAGAGAAATAGCTATTCTGAAGCTCATAGAACACCCTCATGTTTTGAAATTGCACGATGTCTACGAAAATAAGAAATATTTGTGAGTATTCACCACTTTTGTTTATCCATGCACTATACAATGTGTTAGCTGAGTGTGTATCAGTGCCTGGTAAACTGTATCTGTACAGAAGAGCAGACGCTCTGATATCCCTGGATATGTGCTTGCGCTCCAGTGGCTGGGCTTAAGTAGTTTTCAATAATTGATATAGGAGCCACCATGGATGCAGCCAAGGAATTTGTTTTCTTAATATTCAGATGACACAGATGTATGGCTAGCATGCTCGTAAAATATTTGCCTATGAACATTTTTACACGCACAAATCAAGTATGAATCCATCCTTAATTTAAATAACGCTGACAGGTAATCGCATGAGAAAATCCTTTAATCGACTAATAAATCAGATGTCTGCCATGTCAGTGAGTGTGTTTGTGTGTGTGTTCAAATGTGACTGGGTGTGAATGGTAGTCTGCATGTATCTCATGAATACATGAATGCATGAGTATGATATAAATATGTTTGCCCATCAGGCCAATTGTAGGAAGATGTTTTGCACACATTCACTCAAATGTAATACAGTTTGACACGACATTGAAAATGTTTGGCTTTTTTCCATTTAAATCTGAAGGTGAATAGAAATGTTTGAGAATTTTAAACATTATAGGTGTGAAGTGAAGTTGCAAATAAACTTAATTACCGTATTTTCCCGCATATAACCCGTGGGTTATACCAGATTTTACAAACCCCCCAGGGGGGTTGCGGGTTATATAAAGGTGCAGGCTATATCAGAAATTTTTGCAACGTAATAATATTTCAATATATTTGTTACGTCCCTAAGGACGTAGGTTTTTTTTTTTTTTTTTTTTTCGGGGCGTGGGACGTGCTGCTGCACAGCGGGAGAGACTGCTTTTTCTTTTTGTTCTGATTCAGATTTGTTTGTTTTCTTATTTTTTGAATTTCGCGCACAAGCACTGTGTACTGAGTCTGAAAAGTTATGGATAATTGACATCATGCGGGCAACATTCGAAAATCGAAATGTGAACTTACACAAAAAAGTTATAAAGTGTGAGGGTTATGCCAACGATTTTTTACACAAAACCCCAAAACCCGTGAGCTATATGAGGGTGAGGATTATCTGCGTCTGCAGGTTATATGCGGGAAAATACGGCATTCATTTTTGGCTTTTACTCAAATTGGTATGCTAATAAGATCATTTGTAATGAACAATTTTGTTTTAAATAAGAAAATAAATAAAAATAGTAACATTTTTACTATTAATTAAACTTTGCCAAGTACATTTTAAAATACTGTATAGAAAATAGAAAACCTTTATTGTAATATTTTACTAAATTACTGTACAATATTGCAGTATTTTTTCTATATTTTTATTAAATAAATGCAGCCTTTCTGAGAATAATAGACTTATGATTAAAAAAACAAGCTTTTTAACAGGTGTCTAAACTATTGGCATGGTAATAGATTTGTCCCGGGAGTTTAATAGCTGCAGTGTATCAGGATTTCTTATCCCCTGCTTTTCCACAGATATTTGGTTCTAGAGCATGTGTCAGGTGGAGAGCTCTTTGACTACCTGGTAAAGAAGGGAAGGTTAACACCCAAAGAGGCCAGGAAGTTCTTCAGACAGATCATCTCTGCACTGGACTTCTGTCACAGTCACTCTATATGGTAAGAGTTCCCGACTTTATTGCTGTGTTCAAATCAAAATCCAAATTTCAGTATTGAAAGCCATCATTACTTTGGTTCAAGAAAGTCAAACGTGTTGGTTTTGTTGCCGCTAACATTTCTTTTCTTTTTTCTTTCATACATCATGTATAGCCACCAGCTATTGTTGTCCGATGTGCTGTATCATTTATTATGTATGGTGAAAGCCACCTCAAGTGAAGCATTTTTCAGTCATTACAAAGCATGTTATGAATACTAAATATCGTCATGTTGGGATATTACTGTTTTGCACATTTGCAGAAGTTTCTAGCCACACACTCACACACACATTCCAGGTCAAAGATTAATGGCTCCCCTCCAGTGCAACTACAGAAAAGTAGAGTTTTTATCACTGAGTGTATCCTTAAGCCTTTTTTCTCCACATCTTTGAGATATAAATGAAAAATATGCTCAAATATTCTGTCTGCTTTCTCTCAATCTTTTTTGACTATAGAGCCAAGAGGGTTTCAATTAGCTGTACAACAATTGGAAATAATGAAGGTTTTTGCCTGATATTTTCAAACAATTTTAAGTTGAAATACTGAGAAAACAAATCCTTCTTCACCCCAACATAGTTTTTATCTGAATTATTTGCTCTGGTAATTATGAAATGTGTTTTGGTAATGAAGTGACCTACCCCAAAAACACAAACCAAAGAAGCATCTTACAGAGGTATTTCAAAACTAATTTAATTTAGTTGCAGTAATGAAAAAAGTGAAGTATTCATATGTGAACTTCTCTTGGTAATTATCACACCAGGTTGCACTAACAAAGCAAGGCAGGATCTAAGTGCAGCATTATTTTTATTTTATTGTGAGCCAAATTCACCAAACAACTACACTCAGAACTATAAAACAAAGAAACAGAACAACCGGGTAAATGCAAAATCGACAAACAGCAAGACAAGGTTTAAATACACACCAAACTCAGGGGCTATCAAGACTAATTAACTAGACACACCTGAACAGAACTAAGTAAATCAGTGACCATGGAAATAGAAGGGTAGGGGAAGAGGTTAGGGGAAAACTTTTATTTATTTTATTTTATTTGTTTATTTGACAGGGACAGTGTACATTAATCGACATTACTGTAAATGCACCAGAATTAGCCAAAAGGCTATTTTTTATCCGTTGTCTCTGGACAGATCTTAAAATTGTCTACCTAAAACACAATAAAAAGATTACAGAAAACAATACAAATATAAACAGCAGTAAAAACAGATTTAACTCTTTAAAACCTGTTGCTAAATACAATGTACAAATTTACTATAAACAGAACTGATAAAAGACAGACTTCAAAACTAGGTGAACTCTAACCCAATTGTGACACTAATGGATCATGGTAGAATAAGACTTTTATGTATAAAATTGTCTTTTGGAAAGGCAGCCAAAAAGGGCTTGCGATACAGAGAAATAGCTTGATGGGCAGCAGTTTTCTTTGTTTTTTTATTCATTATTAATCAGTGAATATATATTTATTTTCTATCAGATCCTTTGAAACACATTATTTAAAAATTTAAAAATAAGTTAACTTTGTTTATGCTACAATTTGTTTTTACCTGGCATTTAACCTGCTGCTGTGGCATTTAGAAATGATAGACAGAAAGTTCGGAAATAATGTATAACCTATTTACTATGGTCAGTTTTTACACTGATTTCACACTGATTATTATATAGAAAACCTAATGTAGAGAATAATCCTCCTGATAATTCCACATCAAGATTTTATTTTCTGTCTTTAGCATACATTTTGCATTATGTGTGGATTCTTGAATTTTACTTACAAATTATGTAAATTCAAATGGTCCCTCTTCAAAGTTTGAAGAGAACCCAGTATTACTCTACAGAACTTTATAAATTATACATCAGGAACAGTGACACACTGGACAGTAGGACGACAGCCTGTTTTCTACTGAAGTCCTTAATGTACTGTACTTTCATCTAAGAGAAGTTCACTTCAACTTTTTACAACTTTAAGAGCTATCGCTAATGCTAATAATGATTCGGCTTGAATTCTCACGACCATATCCTCTTCATATGCTAATATACTAATGCACTGAAGGGGCAGCCATTAGCACAATATTTGCATCTGTTTACCATGCGCTTCAGCAGGCGCACAGCCTTATGAAGACTGCCGCGTGCTTCCAGGACAGCTCAACTAGCTGATAGATGGTTTGAAGGCCTTTCTCCATAGCTAACGGAAAGCATTGAATAAACAGCATAGCAGGGAGGCATCACTCATTCTCTGCTCTGATCGTTCACTGCCATTTTCCTCTCTGGGGTTTGAAACCTCCACACAGATTATGTTCTGTTTTGATAGCCTTCTGCTATCACAGGATTCACAGGGATAAAATTATGGCATTATGGCCCTACTGTGAGGACAGACAGAAAGACTAAAGTCTGAATCGAGTCTGTCAAATTCATCAGCCTTTTACATGATGCATGTGCTGTCATCAGAGAGGAAAAAGATAAGTCTAAGTTTAACTCTTAACTCTTGTTTAAGTTAACTGGACCTGATCCTGCGTTATGTAAAGCAGTTGCCAGTGTTCTATGGAAATATTGATATATTTTTGCTGCATTTTATGAGTAATGCCACTAGCTACATTTAGTATTAAATGAGTTGATTTGATGATTGGTGTATTTATGCAGCTTAGTTTCTTCGTTCTAGAATAACAACTGATGTAGAGGTCATCCATGTAGATTAGAGGTTATACTGGCTAATGACTAGCTTAAGAACTCCAAACTATAAAAAGAAACTGAAGAACGTAGCATTGAAAGTTCTAATTGTTCCAAGATTAACAGCTTGTTTTTTATGACTATAGTTATTGGTCTGCTAGTTTAGTGCTTTTAATTGTGGACTGTTTCTACAAAGATGAATGTTCTGTTCTGAGGACATGGGAATTAGGAGAACACATAGAGACAGAAAAAGTCAAAGAGAGATGGGAGAAAAGTGATATTGCTTGACATACTAAAATTGATGATTACAGTGATTATGGTCAGGGTAGACAACCTACATTATTTTATGTGAATGAAAATGAGTGCCTTCAGCGTGCTGTGTCTGTGCGAGAGTGGTTTTTGAGACTGTGATAGCTTAAAAAATCAGAGAATGAGTGTGAAAAGTGTGGCGAGAGATGAACAGAGTTTCAGACCGTGTGTTTATCCCTGTCCTCATTTTATAACGGGCAGGGATACACATGTTATGTGTGTTATCTGTTTAGGAGTGGAACATGCACGGTCGGCTCTTGAGGGCGCCGGCTGTAAAGACTGTGAGCAGTTTTCTCTGCATGTTCTCCGCTCCCGCCTGGCGGTCTGTAACGAGGCCGCCCAGGCTAGTGTTCCCCGGGGTTCGGGACCTGCAGCGGCCGAGGCTTTGCGGCGCTCTCAGTCCTGGGGTTCACAAATGGATCTCGCTGAGGCTGCTGGGGTGGGTCCGTCCTTACCTCAGCCCTCACGAGACCAAACGGGTTCCAGTCACGGACACTCCTCAGGAGATGTTCGTGCTGTGACTCCAACATTAGCTTTGTCGAGTTCCGATAGTGAGATGGACTTAGCTAGTGTTGACCCGGCAGAGGAGGCTTCGCCACTCTCCTCGCCGGCGTTCGAAGAGCTAGTTGAGGTTGTGGCGCGAGCTGTCTCTCGTCTGGGTATTGAATGGCCGGCGGAGACCAGAAGCGCCCGTCCTAAAAGAAGTATGTTGGACGAGCGTTATCTGCCGGCTCGCGTCACTCCCCCGCGCCGAGCTATGCCTTTCCTTCCCGATTTGCATGCCGAGGTATCCAGATCGTGGGAAAGGCCAGCCTCTGAGAGAGTTCATACACGAAATAGTTCGATGTATACGAATCTCGCAGGGGCTCAAAGCTATTGCTATGGGGGGATGCAGAAGGTGGATGAGGCGCTTGCGAGCTACCTTGTGCTCCAATCTGCGTCCTCCATTAAAGCTCCGGCGCTCCCCTCCAAGCCGATGCGCGTCACGTCGTCTTTGGTGGGGAGAGCTTACTCAGCCTCTAGTCAAGCCGCAGCGTGCCTGCACACCACGGCTCTGCTGCAGGCTTATCAGGCTGAGTTGCTGGGGGACCTCAACGAGGGCGGTGGTATCGGTCCGGAGGCAGTGGCAGAGCTGCGCCGGACCGTCTCTCCGGGCCACTAGGGAGACGGCCTACTCTGTCGGTCGCTCCATGGCAGCTCTGGTGGCTACGGAGAGACATCTTTGGCTCAATTTGTCTTCCATCAAAGATAGGGACAAATTTGTTTTGCTGGACGCCCCTCTGTCCCCTTCGGGCTTGTTCGGCGACGCCGTAAAAAGCGTTGTCGACAAGTTTCAGGAGGCTGCACGACAGCAGGTGGCGTTCAGTAAAGTTATTCCCCGCCGCCCTCCACGTGAGACCGCCAGTCAAAGGGGGTCTCAAAGCTCTTCACACAGGGCCGCTCAAAAACGAAGTGTCGCCACCCGTCTTCCTCCGGTTAACCCCGGGGGTCGGGTCGACAGGCTCAAGCCTCTGGCAAGAGGGGCGATCTGAGGGTTGTCCTGAGCGCTAAGAAGGCTAAGAGCAAGCGGCCCTGACGCCAAGCCGCAACAAGGTGGTGTATCCCTGGAGCAGCTGACCAGTCAGCCCGCCATGGGAAAACCACCCCCTCCGAGGAGGGTCCTAGAGCACTCCACCCGGGAATCCGGAAATCCCGGCCCAGTGGTGGACATGCTATCAGCACCAGAGGCCAGCCCCGGGAGGCTGGTTCCCCTAGTAGAGTTCCGGGATGCGTGGTCACGGTTACCCGGTATCTCTCAGTGGGTCCTGCGCACGGTCACCTTAGGGTACGCCATTCAGTTCGGGGTCTCACCACCCAAGGTTCTCGGGGGTCCTACAGTCTGCTGTAGGCCCTCAGCAGGCTCTGGTCATGGAACAAGAAGTAGACACTTTGCTGGCGAAAGGGGCCATCGAGCATGTACCCCTCGCAAAGAGCAAGTCCGGGTTCTACAGCCGGTACTTCATAGTTCCCAAGAAGGATGGAGGGTTGCGGCCCATTCTGGATTTACGTCTCTTGAATCGTGCGGTCAAGCGTCTAAAGTTCAAAATGCTAACGCTCAAACAGATCGTAGTGCAGATCAGATCCGAGGATTGGTTTGTCACAGTCGACCTCAAGGAAGCTTATTTCCATGTCTCCATCCTTCCGCAACACAGGAAGTTCCTGAGGTTCGCCTTTGGGGGAAAGGCGTACCAGTATCGGGTGCTTCCTTTCGGCCTAGCGCTCTCACCCCGCACGTTCACGAAAGTCGTGGACGCTGCTCTAGCTCCCCTGCGGTCACGGGGCATCCGTGTCTTAAACTATATAGACGACTGGCTTATTCTGGCCCAGTCGCCGCAGTTGGCGGAGCAACATCGAGATGTAGTGCTCGCACACATAAAGGGGCTGGGGTTGAGGCTGAACGCCAAGAAGAGTGTTCTTTCTCCTGCTCAGAGAACCACCTTCTTGGGAGTCGTCTGGGACTCAGTAGCGATGTCGGCCCGGCTTTCCCCCGGGCGCATCCAAGTTATCTGTTCAGCCGTCAGGAGCATCAAGTTAGGCCAGCCACTCACTGTCAGACACTTCCAGAGGGTGTTAGGGCTCATGGCAGCGGCATCCTGCGTCATCCCGTTGGGCCTGCTGCACATGAGACCCCTGCAGTGGTGGCTAAAGACCAAGGGGTTTTCCCCGAAAGGGAACCCGCTTCGCATTATCAAGGTCACGGGGCGATGCCTACGCGCCTTGAGTATGTGGAAGAATCCTTGGTTTCTGTCTCAAGGCCCAGTGCTAGGGGCTCTGGCTCGGAGAGTCTCTCTCTCGACAGATGCCTCCCTCTCGGGCTGGGGGGCGGTCTTGAGGGACCGCTCCTCACAAGGTCTATGGAACAGTCGGCACCAGACCTGGCACATAAACATGTTAGAGTTACTGGCGATCCGCAAAGCACTCTGTGCGTTCCTACCGGACCTTCGCGACCACCATGTCACTGTTTTCACCGACAGCATGACTGCGGTTGCGTATATCAATCACCAGGGGGGTCTGCGTTCGCGACCACTTTACAAGATGGCGCGACAGATCCTCCTCTGGGCCCAGGGAAAGCTGCTCTCTATCCGGGCGGCCTACATCCCGGGGGTCCAGAATGTGGGAGCAGACGCCCTGTCGAGACAGGGGGCGAGACAAGGGGAATGGCGACTCCACCCCGAGGTGGTGGAGCAAATTTGGGAAAGGTACGGAAAGGCACAGGTCGACCTGTTTGCCTCGATAGAAAACTCCCATTGCCCTCTGTGGTTTTCACTCACACATCCAGCGCCTCTGGGGCGGGATGCCGTGACACAGGCGTGGCCGAGGTTGCGCCTGTATGCTTTTCCCCCAATCGCTCTGCTCCCGGGAGTTCTGGCCAAGGTGCGCCGGGACAAGGTCCGTCTCACGCTAGTGGCCCCCCGCTGGCCGTCCAGAATATGGTTCGCGGACCTTGTGTCCCTCCTCGACGGGGTCCCCTGGGAGATCCCGATCAGGAGGGACCTTCTGTCCCAGGCGGAAGGTTGCATTCTTCACCCGCAACCAGGGCTGTTGAAACTGTGGGTCTGGCCCCTGAGGGGGCCCAGCTCATAGAGGCCGGTCTCTCAGCCGAGGTTGTTGAGACCATCCTTCAGTCCAGAGCTCCCTCCACGAGGAAACTCTACGCCTTGAAGTGGAAGCTCTTCACTTCTTGGTGTAGTGAAAGGCAGGTGAACCCAGTAACCTGTCAAATTGGCAAAGTACTGGAGTTCCTGCAAGAGAGATTTGTGGCAGGGCTGTCCCCCTCCACCTTGAAGGTCTACGTGGCTGCTATAGCGGCTTGCCACGTACCTCTGGGTGGGGTGTCCTTGGGCAGGGACCCCCTAGTCACTCGTTTCCTCCGTGGTACACTAAGGCTGAGACCTGCGGCCCAGACCAGGGTGCCTGCCTGCGACTTGTCCGTGGTACTCCTAGGCTTGTCCCAGCCACCCTTTGAACCTCTAGAGGGTATCTCTATCAAGTACCTCTCGCTAAAAACCCTTCTTTTGCTGGCAATCACTTCGCTTAAGAGGGTCGGGGACCTTCAGGCCCTTTCAGTGGCCCCTTCATGTCTTGAGTTTGCGCCCGGGATGGCGAAAGCTTTCCTCCACCCGAGGCCAGGCTACATCCCCAAGGTTCCCACTAATGTGGCTCGGTCTATCACGCTGCAGGCCTTCTGCCCTCCCCCATTTGACGATCATGAGCAGGAGCACAAGAACAAGGTCTGTCCAGTGCGAGCACTGGACGCTTACGTTCACAAGACTGCCACTTGGCGTAAGTCGGACCAACTGTTCGTTTGCTTTGGGGCCCCCGAGGGTGCCCCAGCTTCCAAGCAAACTCTAAGCAGGTGGATAGTCGAGGCTATCTGCCTAGCTTACGAGTCGGCCGGTCATGCTTCTCCTTTGAGGGTCCGAGCCCACTCCACTAGGAGCATGGCGGCATCCAAGGCTCTCCTCTCCGGAGTCTCCTTGTCTGATGTTTGTGCTGCGGCTGGCTGGTCCTCACCGCACACATTCATGAGGTTCTACCAGCTAGACCTCGATGCCGCCCCGGGAACCAGGGTGCTCTCTCAGTGAGCTGGGACACACCCGGATGCTGACCTCGCTGAGGTGGCATTGGCATAGCGTTCCCCTAGTGCTTCGACACAGCTCGAGTTCCCTGAAAGGGAACGTCTCGGGGTTACGTATGTAACCCTGGTTCCCTGAGGGGAACGAGACGCTGTTTCTTGGCCTCAGCTCCTGGCGCCTCCGGGCCCGCTTCAGGCATTCATGGCTGACGCGCCCCGGTTTCAGACGCGCTTTATGCTCTTCCTCATGACGTCACCGGCTGCGGCCGGCAGTGACGCATTCACACGCGTTCGCTTCTCATTGGTTGCATAGATCTTCACGTGACTCACGCAAGGCTATTTCCCCTAGTGCTTCGACACAGCGTCTCGTTCCCCTCAGGGAACCAGGGTTACATACGTAACCCCGAGACGTTCGTTCTATTGTTCGAAATTGTGTTTGCAATGTTGGAGAATATAATTAAAGGTTTGAATCTAAGGTGTTTTTTATTGTATACTGGTAAATCTCTGCTGTTAGTTGGTGCACATATGCCTTTTGTTGTTAGCAAATACAGTGTATGTACATTTTTATAGCATGCCGATCGCTTCATCAAATAAATCGCCATATTGGCTTTTGGTTATCTCGATCATCGGTTATCTCAATGCTTATATTTTTGCAACCCCCGAGGCCATCGACATAACCGTTTTCCACTGTATTTAATTTGCGAAATTAAATCAATTATCTTCCTTGTCTTCTTTGCTATATTGAGCTCTCAAATCTCTCAAAACCGGTTTAGCCAGTTCGGCTGGTAGAGAAGTGGATAGGTTTTGGTAACCAGTTTGCCATATAGAATAAAGGGTCCCTTTCTAAAGCTATTCAATTTCGTTTTGATGCCTTTTCATCCTGAGCTTTCATAATTAGACAATAAATAATGAGACTTCCTTGCTCTCAGGCATTATAATGAGAGACAGAGAAGCAACATGGCTTACCAGTTGAGGGCTAAGTGCTATTATAGGTTTGCATACAGCATGTTTTTCAAGCTTTAATAGGACAGTATCTTATTATTGTGCCTAAAACAAGCATTGATTTAACAAGAGTTCATTTAAAAAGGGTGTTTATGATTTGTCACTTGGAGTTCCTGATGTCCAGAGATCATCCAGTCAGTCCTGCTTCACCCAATTTTGCTCTTGCTGGCAGCTAATCAGAAGAGCCTCTCAGTAAACACACACCAGTATTGACTGGGAACCTCATGCTATCTTTCCATTACAGAGAGCTCCTCCTTCTCCTTGGCTGTCTTGGCATGAGAAAGATTAAACCAATCTCTGTAGCAAATAACTCTATTGCTGGTCTGTGTTTAACCTTCACAATAACTTATTTCTGGATAAAGCGATACAAGCTATATTAGTTGGATCTTACAGCAGTCACATTTGTTGTAACAACTCCAACATACAGAGCCTTTATAAATATGTGCAGTTACAATTTTTCACTTACTACTAATAATGTAGGGATTTTGTTGACTAGTAGAGCATATATTTGAATAAAATGCATTGGTAATATTGACAAGATCCCATACTGACTGCCTTGTGATAAAGTAATTAAGTGCCTGGCCAGATGTTTTCATGTCTGCCAGTTCAATATGATTGCAGATGGTTGATGAGTTTTCAGAATGGTTAGGTTTGCTTCTGTGAAATTTTAGTTATTTCGGCAGAAGGAGGAGAGTATTTCTGGTTCAAGTCACGTTTCTATCCCGCCAACAGTTATTGGCCAGTTGTTGTTGCCAAACCATCCCAAACGAAGTGCTTCAGAAAATGCTCATTGGCTCACAGGTCACGATCAGCTGGCTTTTGAAAGAAATACTTGAAATGTACGCGCTGCTTTTTGATCTCTTGGGCCTAAAATGGTCTTGTGTTCCTTGACCACTTTTTTCGCTCAGGATGAAAGAGGCTTTGCTTCTTGACACTGGCACAGAAAACTCTGAATTTTTATCTTCAGATCAGAGGATTTCACAATGGTACAAGGAATCAACATGTTCCCCATGATGTCTGATCAAGAGATTTGAAGCTGAGTGTGACATTGTAAGCTTAAACAAGTAATAGGAAATGTCGTTGAAAGCTGAAACATTCAGTAAAAAAACAAACATCTTAACAGAGCCATGTGCTCAGTGGAAGTGTTTAGTTTTTGAAATATAAGTTTCTTTAAATATGAATAAGTCGTAAAGCACTTTTATTAAAATGTTTATTTTTAATAAAGCTTTTTCTTCATAATAATATTTGAGTTACCGACATTTGTGTTACCTTCACAAAACATTTTTTAATAATTCAATATTAATTTTAATGAAGAAATTAAAAACATACTCATCATAGGAGTTCATGGCTCAAGCATGTTTTTTGTTCCTCATGTTTTGCAGTCACAGAGACCTGAAGCCGGAGAACCTGCTGCTGGATGAGAAGAATAACATCAGGATAGCAGACTTTGGCATGGCTTCTCTACAGGTTGGAGACAGTCTCTTAGAAACCAGCTGTGGGTGAGTAATACTCCATCTTTCTGCAACATGATAAAAATTCAAATCAGAATATAAGTTAAGGCCTGGATTGACAAGTCCCCTTCACATTATACGGCTTATGAGGAGAACAGCGTCATCTTGAGATGATCGAGGGAAAACCATCAAAATCACTCCCATTGATAGTCTAATGCACAAATGCTCCACTTGATTTATTTACATAAATCAGTATAATAAGAGCTGGAGAAATGGCACAACATTAACTATTGACAACTGTAACTGAAGGACCAAGTTTTGCAATAAGACTGCCACTAAAGCACTTCCTGAACTTCTACTATTAGTGAAAAATATAAATATTACGGCCTGACCCCACTCTGGCTTTTATAGTCCCTGTGAATGTGTAATGCATGCCATTAGAGACACCATTATCCATGAAAACTATAGGGATAGGTTCCAAAGAGAAGAGCATGTTATCACGGATAGAGATTTATCAAGACTTTAAAATGCACCCCAAGTGACCAGACCATAGCTTTGACTTAAGTCTGTGTACTTCCGCTCCTATTAGCCATCACTAAAATGGTGCCAGGGCTTTGATGCTTTCCTTCGACTGAGGCGTGCTGTAATTATTGATTGTGACTTTCCCATCTCTAGGCGCAGATATGACAGGTTTTAATTAAACACATTCATCTTTAGTCTCCTCGTATGCTGTCTCCTTGACACAAATGTATTCTGTTTACTACGGTTAATGGACTCCAATTGAATTTGAAAGGGGCAGACCCCTCACGTATCAACACAGCAAGGCAGGAAGACTAACACAGAGCCTCCCAGTCATACCTCTATGCCAGGCATTCATTCATTTGTATCTGAGGCTTATTCCTTGCCTAACGGATGGACTGACCTAATTTTAAAATAGCTTTAGTTCTGAAAAGTCTCCATATTTGCAATCCAATGGTAATTTTGAGTGAAGGGATGGTTACATAAAAATGTCCATGGCTGCTTGGAATTTCAGTCAATTTAATTAGATCCCCCTTCCGAACCTTCATTCAAGTGTAACTAGATTACCCACAGTACAGTGCAAAATTCCCTAGCACCACTGGTCATATTTGGACCATTAATCTGGGTCCCCTAAGAAAAAGCCTTGCAAGTTTGATAATAACTTCAAAGAAACCCTTTTTTGCCTCTTCTTGTTCTGTGAGGCATAACCAGCACTAACTGACTACCACAAAGTCAGATTAGCTCAGAGTAAAAACCATTCTAATGTCAAGAGAAAGAGTCAATTTCAGTGGTTTTGATTCTTTTTTTTAACCAGTTTCCCTCAGCGCTTGAGGAATAATGTAGAATATCTTCAAAACATTATGAACACATCTTGGTCTATATGAACAATTTCTCTCAGTCAAGGTCTTTTCTACAGCTTAATCACCCCCTGTGGCTTCCTTGATATGCCCTATCCTCCCTCATGTTCCTATCATAGAGGATATCCATGCAACTATGGAAGCCCGTTTCCGCCACAGTTGAGGAAAAAAAAAGATTATTTAAGTCGAAATAATGACTTAGTATCTCAAAATAACGAGAAACTTTCTCGAAATATTGACTTAGTATGTCGAAATAACGAGAAACTTTCTCGAAATAATGACTTAGTATGTCGAAATAACAATAACAATCATAAAATGCATGGGTACGTGTTAATATTAACGCGAATTTTGCGGATGCTCTTTGATGTGCAGGTTCATCATAGAGTCACTAGAATACAGTACAATACTATAATACAACAGTCTATAATTCCTCTGTTTGAAATCCATGGAACATTGTGCTGAACTTGTTATACACAAAAATACAAATGAATAAAATACTATATACTATGGAATCGCCTCTTATATACTGATGATTTATCATTCATGCTCTTTAATCATATTATTGATTAACACACTGACTTTAACAGCTGTTTTACAGAACGTGTCACGTTTGCTGTGATCTCGTTTTACACGCTTTGACCATGCGGAGAAGCACGAGAAGTTGTCATTATTTCGAGTAACTTTCTCGTTATTTCGCATACTGTCATTATTTAGAGAAACTTTCTCGTTATTTCGAGATACTAAGTCATTATTTCGAGAAACTTTCTCGTTATTTCGAGATACTAAGTCATTATTTTGACCTAAATAATCTTTTTTTTTTCAGCTGTGGCCGAAACTGGCTTTTTTCAATACGCAACGCATACAGAAATCAGGCTTATGCATGAAAAAATCCAGGCCTGGTCCTCTCTCGTCTTGGACTATTGTCACTCCTCCATTTATCCTTCCGGAGCTGCTCCGTGAGACTCGAGACATTAGCATTAGCACTCTCGCCACCCAAAGCCTCTGGAATGCAAGCATGCAACCTGTAGCCAAAAACACTTTTCGCTTTAAAACAAACCATGTACAAATTTATAAATCAACACCATTGCTAAGTATCTTCTCCTTTACAAGTCCAGTGATCAGTCTCAAAAACCACTAGTGTTTCTTACGTCACAAACTGTCTTGTAACCAATCACGTCAACGTGCAGGCAGGATTTAGCATGTCGTTAACTTTGAGCGCTGTGAAGCAGGGGAGTCTCAAGAGAAGCCATGTTATCTCTGTATATTTGTCTGTTAAAATCGGGTAAATGTAATGATATAGCAGTGAATTATGTATATGATGTACAATTACAATAGTATGATGAACTATATGCCTTTCTCCAGTGACGTCATGTGATGTTCAAAACATTTCTAAGGATAGTGATTGTTAGTTGCCAGCTTTCTGACACTGAGATGGCTAATCTCAATGGTGATACCATTGTGCAGCATTTACTACAGTAACTTTGAGAGAGTGGATCTTGGCGATGGTGTGAGTAAGTGGAGGCGAGGCTAATTTGCATATTCATGTATCCACCTATCATAAATGAAGCAAGGGTGTAGAGTTACATCCAAGCTATTTTAAGGCATGAAGAAATGTTTTACATAGGAAAAATATTAAACATTTACATGTTTAATATTTGTGATCAAAGATGAGACTTTAATAATACAGGTTATATTTTTTTAATATTTAGTGATATTGTCAAGTCAAAGTCAAGTCAAAGTCAGCTTTATTGTCAATTCTGCAATATATACAGTGCATACATATAGAGAATTGAAATTCCGTTACTCTCAGACCCAAGGCGAATACAGTTAACAACAACAATAATTTAACAGTAACAACAACAACAACAACAACAGAAGATGAAGATAAAATACAATAAAATTAAACTAGATGGATAAAGTGAGTTATGGAGGTAAAGTGGCGATGGCAAATAGTGCAAACAATAGTAAATAGTAATAGTGCAATTACAAATTAAGGCAGTGCAAATGTAATAGGAGAGAAATGCAAGGACAACATAATGAGGTGGATGAATAAGAGAATAACTGATGGTGGGTAGGGGGTGGGGGGGGATTCAGAGATCAGGTCCTTGGTGCAGAAGAGGGGAGAGGTGGCAGAGTCGGGAGAGAGTTCAATGCCCTGACAGCTTGGGGTATGAAGCTGTCCTTCAGTCTGCTGGTCCGTGCCTGGAGACTGCGTAGTCTCCTCCCTGATGGCAGCAGACTGAAGAGGCTGTGGGATGGGTGGGTGGGGTCCCTAGCAATAGCAAGGGCTTTTCGGGAGAGGCGGGTGTTATAGATGTCCTGGAGGGGTGGGAGAGAGACACCAACGATCTTCTCAGCTGCTCTCACTTCACGTTCAGAGAGAGATTGTTGTCGCCGCACCACCTGGCCAGGCGGCTCACCTCACTCCTGAAGTTTGTCTCATCGCCGTTGCTAATGAGACCAACTACAGTCGTGTCGTCCGCAAATTTGATTATTAAATTGCTGTTGTGTGTGGGTGTGCAGTCGTGTGTAAGCAGAGTGAAGAGAAGTGGGCTCAACACACAACCCTGAGGGGTTCCAGTGTTCATGATGATGGTGCTGGAAGTGTTGCTGCCGACCCGTACTGCCTGAGGTCTTCCTGTCAGGAAGTCCAGCAACCAGTTGCACAGTGAAGTGCTGAGTCCCAGCTGAGACAGTTTGTGAGTGAGCTGTTGGGGGATGATTGTATTGAATGCTGAACTAAAGTCTATGAACAGCATTCTGACATAAGTGTCTTTATTGTCCAGGTGCGTGAGTGCTGAGTGGATGGCAGTGGTGATGGCATCATCGGTCGAGCGTTTTGACCGGTATGCAAATTGGTAGGGGTCCAGGGAGGGGGGGGAGGACAGATTTAATGTGGTGCATGACTAGCCACTCAAAGCACTTCATAAGGATGGGGGTAAGTGCGACTGGGCGGTAGTCATTGAAGCAGGATGGAGATGAATTCTTTGGGACTGGAATGATGGTGGTCGCTTTGAAGCAGGTGGGGACAACAGCTTGACTCAGTGAGATGTTGAAGATGTCTGTGAAGACATCGGTGAGTTCCTCTGCACAGTCCCTCAATACACGTCCAGGAATGTTGTCAGGACCTGGAGCTTTGCGTGCGTTGACCCTGCTGAGGGATCTTCTCACGCTGTCCCTGGGCAGTGACAACATCTGGTCGTCGGTAGGAGGTGGTGACTTCTGTGCAGTGGTGCTGTTGTGTGCTTCAAAGCGAGCGAAGAAAGTGTTCAGCTCATTTAGAAGGGGTGTGGAGCTGTCACACGTCCGTGCAGGGGGTTTGTAGTCCGTGAGGGTCTGAATCCCCTGCCACAGGCTCCTTGCGTCTCTGCTGTCGCTGAAACGATGGGCTATCCTCCTGGAGTACTGTCTCTTAGCCTTCCTGATGCCGCGTGACAGGTTGGCCCTTGCTGTCCTCAGGCCCACCTCATCTCCAGCTCTGAAGGCAGCGTTACGCGTCTTCAGAAGTCTGTAGACATTCCCTGTCAGCCATGGTTTTTGGTTGGGCCAGATGGTGATGGACTTAGTGATTGTTACATCCTCCATGCACTTGGTGATGTAAGAAGTAACAGTCTCTGAGTACTCCTGGAGGTCTGTGGTGTTATTGTACGTTGCAGCTTGTTTGAACATGTCCCAGTCAGTGGTGTCAAAGCAGTCTTGAAGAGCCTCTGATGACCCATCAGGCCAGACTTGAATCTGCTTCAGGACTGGTTTGGTGACTTTCACAAGTGGTCTGTATGCTGGCATTAGAGTAACAGTGATGTGATCTGAAGCACCAATGTGGGGGAGGGGGAGGGCTTTGTAAGCACCTCTCTGTGTGGTATATACAAAGTCCAGAGTATTATTTCCACGTGTAGGAAAGTCAATGTGCTGATGAACTTTTGGAAACACACTCTTTAAGTCCACATGATTGAAATCCCCAGCCAAGATGAGAAAAGCATCCGGGTGGGCTGTCTGCTGATCACTGATGTGTTTATACAGATCATTAAGTGCCTCACTCCTTTTGTTGTTGTTGGAGCTGGGGGGGATGTATACAGCAACAAGTATAATAGCTGTATATTCCTGCGGCAGATAAAACGGCCGACACTTAATAATCATAAACTCCACCAGGGGTGAGCAGTGTTTGCAGACCACAACAGCATCGCGGCACCACGCATCATTGGTGTAAACACAGAGTCCGCCGCCGCGGGTCTTACCTCCCTCGACGAGCACTCTGTCCGTGCGATGGAATGTAAGCCGATCGAGCTGAATGGCGCTGTCCGGAACGCTGTTGTTGAGCCATGTTTCCGTGAATACAAAAACACAACAGTCTCTAACAGTCTTCTGAGTGGAGCAAAGAAGACGAAGATCGTCCAGTTTATTGTCCAACGAGCGAACGTTAGCCAAAATGATGGTGGGAATAGCAGGCTTGTGTGGGTTAGCCGCTAGTCTGACACGAATACCTCCGCGCTTCCCCCTTTTCTGTCTCCTCTCACCCCGTTTGTGGCGCTTCCACTGCGGGAGAGGTGCAGTAGTAAGGGACGGCAGTGTAGTAGTCCTCCGGAGAAGACCATGGTCTCGCAGCTCTTGTCCGAGCGTCGAGTCTGGGTTGGAAACTGTAGTTTTTCCAACCTCAAGCAGAAACTCACGTGTGTATCTGTGTTTGCAAACGAACGGACGCGACAAGGACGTACAAAAACACCGTGATTTACACGACGAAAAACACAAAAACGTCGATCCGTCGGGAGAGAGAGAAGCCGCTGCGTGTGCACGCGCCGCTATCTTGAAAGATATATTGTATATTGTCTAAAGAAAGTAAACAATATTGATGTTTTCTTTCTTTGGTTTTCAGGTTTTACCAATTATAATAAGACTTAAATGACTATGACTACCATTCTGATTCTGATATAATGAATGCATTTTAATGAACAGATTAATGAATTAAAGCATTTTAATGAACAGATTTCCAACCTCAAGCAGAAACTCACGTGTGTATCTGTGTTTGCAAACGAACGGACGTGACAAGGACGTACAAAAACACCGTGATTTACACGACGAAAAACACAAAAACGCCGATCCGTCGGGAGAGAGAGAAGCCGCTGCGTGTGCACGCGCCGCCATCTTGAAAGATAGATTGTATATTGTCTAAAGAAAGTAAACAATATTGATGTTTTCTTTCTTTGGTTTTCAGGTTTTACCAATTATAATAAGACTTAAATGACTATGACTACCATTCTGATTCTGATATAATGAATGCATTTTAATGAACAGAAAAAAATAAAGAGAAAATTAATCATTTAATTATAAATATTGTATTATTATAATCAATATTGCTGTTTAATGAAAGAATAAATCAAATGATGATGTATTCTCCCAGCGACTTCCAAGTTTCAACAAATGAATTAGACTTGAATTGTAATGATTTTTGACTGATGCCTCAATAATAACACTTTTTAATGAATGAAGATAAACAAAATATAAAGATTGTCAGGCTTCCAGATTTCAACAATTAAATTACAATTACATTTTTAGTGACTAGTAATATTGCTATATACAGCATGCCCAATAAAGCTATTTTTCAATTAACGGATTCAAATCTAACCTTAAATATGGTTTTATGTGCACTGTAGCGACCAGAAATCTTCAGATAATAGAGCAATTCACGTTCTTTTTTTCTGCTAGTAAAGCATTTACATTTCTGGATTTGACAGATGCTTTTACCCAAAGCGACTTGTGTTGCATTCAAGACGCACAGTGACATTTTAATCAGTTCTTGCTTTCCGTGGAAATCAAACCCATGACCTTGGCATTGCAAGCGCCACACTCTACTGGAAAGCTACATTCTACAACATGTTCTACAAAATATAGAACATCATATATAACGCACACACGATAATACATACTGTAAAAAAAGAAACTGTGTGTAACGTAAACTTGTTTTTGACTATTATAAAACTCTCAATGCTGGCCATTGACATTACTGCCATTATATGATAGGCTGAGGTATGTCAGATCTTCCCAATTTAGATTTTTCCAATGGTAAGAGCCACAGACCCTCTCATCTCGATGAATATAATTAACAATAAATAATAATGTATTTATAAATGAACATCGACCTAGATTAATAAACGCTGTAAAAATGTTGTTTATTGTTAGTGCATAATACTCCCTTTAAAGTGAAACCTTATTGTAAAGTGTTATTTCATAATATCGCACAATGAAAACAAAGAATTGCATCTAAGACATATTCACAGAAACTATAATACTTTATTACTTTATAATACAACATTATTTTGATAGTAATAGCTTATTTTTCTTCCCACACAGAATGAATGAAGCACCAGCTATGTGTAAAATGGGCACAAAAGCAGATTGATATTGCTGAGCGGGAGCATGTTGCATTAACGCTTAATTTAGTATAAAAACCTTGCAATTTGGTGTTGGAAAGAGCAATAATAGCTTTCTCTTACAGTGAGCAGTAAGCAGAGAAAGTAAACCATTAAATGAAAGTATTATCAATATAGACTCAGTCTACATAATGGTAAATGACACCTGCAATGAAGAAACAGGCATTTATATAGAATTGCTTCTGATGATGTGCAAGTGATTGCACAATTCAAATGATTACATGCCTGTTTTACACACTCCCGGCAGAAAGTTGTTACCCGTACGATGTTATATTATTGGATCATTTGGTTTGACACAGGGCTGTTTGGCAGAAAGGACGATGTGAAGATTTTCGTGCAAATCCCCTGGAGTTATTACTGAATTAGTGTGCTGCATGTTTCCTCAGTGAATAAGCCCTCGAATGGGTGTTTTTGCCAAGGTTGGGTGAGGATGATGATGATGACATATTGTTCTGTTTTCTTTCAGATCCCCTCACTATGCCTGTCCAGAGGTTATAAGGGTAAGTACGTGCTCTCAGTGGAACCTCTCATAATGGGGTTTCCTCTGAATCTCATTCTTACCACTTTTAACTTCTCTTTCTCTTTGACAGGGGGAGAAATATGATGGCAGGAAAGCTGATGTATGGAGCTGTGGAGTCATTCTCTTTGCACTTTTGGTGGTGAGTGAAAGCTTTTTTGTGTCATTTAATTCTGCTGTAATGTAGCCCCCTGCCCTTATTATAAATGATAGATTTGAGCCTCTCAGCTGCATGCAGTGGAAAAGAAGAATTCCCCTGTGAATGTCTATCAGAGGATGTGGGAGAATCCAGACAGCGATATTTCAATGCTGGCTAATCAGCTAAGCAAGAGTTGGGTTTTAAGAGAATCAAGGTGTTATACCGGCTCTGTAGTCAAAGCTCAAAAGATTGACAACACCAAAGCTCCACTATGGTTCCCACTCCAGCTGGTGAATCATCTTTATATCAGACATAAGTGAGATCAGCTCTTCTTTTGTTCGTCATGCTGAGCGTTTCATGAATATACTTTTATCTTCTTACTCTTCCTTACTTAGACTGTAAAAGATTTCTAGATCTTGGAGGAGGGGATTAAACTATAATTCGAGTGCCGTGCTTTTGTCAAACGATGTTTAATGTTTTTGAAAAAAGTGTCATGTGCGCACCAAGACTGCATTTTATTAATCAAAATACGGTAAAAATGGTAATATTGTGATATTAGAAAATGTAGAATATAGAAAATATAGAATTTTCAGCATCATTACTTTGGTGTAACATGATTCTTCAGAAATCTGATTTGCTTCTTAAAACCATTTCATACTGTTGTGATTCTTCATTGAATACAAAGTAAAATAAATCTTGAAATAAATCTTCTATAATATGCACCTTTAACCACATATGACAGGTATGCCTTCTACCTTCACCCGACAGTGATTGTCTGCCATCCTGCATTTTTTGCACCTCATTTGCATAAAGTTAAACATTCCCTAATTCCTTAATTGACACCACTGTCAATCCCACAATCCCCCATGCAAGCCTGCTGCTCAGCTCTAGTAACTGAAAATGCCTGCTCATCTCTGCTCAGCTGTGCACCAGTGGACACGTATGGTCACACCAAGCTTTGTTTCAACTTTACAACTTTCTGATCCATGATTGATTCACTTTTCCAATATCAAATATCTGAGACAAATGGCACTAGCTTATAATTAAGTCATTCTCAAACCAGACAACAACTCCTCTGATTCTCTGAATGCAGACGGCCTGCTTTGATACGGGATAATCAAGCTGGTCCGAGTGTAATTACCGTTCAAAACCATGAGCCCAACACAATCCCATCCCAGCACAACCGTTTGCCCCTGCAAAAATGAAAAGCCAATTGATTCCCTGTTCTCTTTTGTGTTTGTGTACTCCATTATAACTGCTTCCTCTTCACAAACCAATAAATATCTCAGGAACCTGTTCTTTGATCTTTCAGTGCACAAAGACCTTTCATTAAAGATGTAATCTGCATTCTTTTTTTATTTATCTTCTCTACTCATTTTTTCCTTGATTATATCATCTTTTTACATGGCTCTGTCGTCAGTCATGCTTGTGAATTTTCTGTCATTTATCAAGCACTGACATCTCAGTAGTGTCAGGGGCCCTGATGGGTCTCTCTGATGTGAAAACGATGAAGTGTATCTGGCACAAAACAAAGCTAATTATCAAAGCACAATCATCTCTCTGTGCCAGCCTTTTCTTTATTTATTTTACGGCCTACTTCCTGTGTAGATATCCTTTATAAAGCTCTCTAAATATAGCGGGGGGTGCTTTCCTTTTGTCAATGCATTCATCACTTCTGTTCCTTCAATTTTTCCACTATTTTTTTAGATAAATGTCGATGCAATATATTACAATAAAAAACGGTTTAATAAGGGACATAAGGGGCTTTAATATATATATATATATATATAGACATATGACATATATATAATATGTAAACATACTGACCGTACATTTTTCACTCAAATATTTATGATCAGGAGGACCAAATTCTGGTTGACATAATTCTGAATATTGAGGGGATTTTGTCACTAAGTCACTAAGTCTGAGGGCTACAGTTCTGACATGTATTATATTTCTCTCCATCAGGGTGCTTTGCCATTCGATGATGACAACCTGAGGAACTTGCTGGAAAAAGTGAAGCTCGGGGTCTTTCACATGCCCCATTTCATTCCTCCAGACTGCCAGAACCTCCTAAGGGGTATGATCGAGGTGGACGCCACCAAACGACTCACGGTCAGATTTTTGTTAAAATCTTGTAAAACCTGATACAATAGGAGTCTATTAAAGCAGATGATTATTATTTATCTCTTAAGTAACTCATGTAGGCCATCATAGGTGGTGACAGCTTACATGTGCACTACACCGTCTAAAGATGCTCATTTGCTGTTCAATTCTACAGACATCTAGAGTATATTAAGCTGATTTCTCTGAAATAAGTGTTATGAGTCTGAGAGCTCTTCTTCTTTTGAGCTGTCACTTCAGGTCAACACATAGCAGAACTAATCCAGCCATCCTGTCTGTCTAGATCTCACACATTAGCTTCAAGAAGCTTGCGTATCTGTGCTTCTGTCTATCTCTTTCTTTCTTTCTTTCATGGTCTCCTCGTCTCTCTTCTCTTCTCCCTTAGCTACTGTTTTCATTGTTCTGCTTCGGAGCAACCCCCCTTTTCCCTATAACATGCTGGAGTGACAAGAGGTTTATAAGCTTGTCCTAATACCAACTCTTTGAAATGTTCCAGTTTCCCTTTTTGCTTTCCAGAGAAAACAGATAGCTGTCTTCACTGCCCACATCTCTCAGTGATTGAAAACAATAGTGCTCTCCTAGGAAGGATCTAAACATAGCCCATTTCCTGTGCGGTTCGTCAGTTATATAAAATAGATCTTTTGTACGATTCCAAAGTGGAATGGAAGTAGATACTGTCTTATTGCCAGTTTGAAATATTATCTTATAGATCCAGTTAAAACAATCCAATAGAATATTAAGCATACTACAGTTTTACAGAAACGGGACATTGTATCATTATTGTTTCTTGAACACTGTCACATCAGCACACATTCAAGGGGGAGTTCACCAAGACTAATGGTGGCTTTTATCTGCGCACACTGTCTGCGTTGTTGTAGCACCTGATACTGTAAAGGAATTTTAAGGCCCACAAAATCTCTGCTAAATGCAATTTGCATGGCACAATTCATGATCTTACTGAGCGCAATCATTTCATCATCTTTTGATGAATTACTGCTGCCATTAATGATAGAAAATGCACAAAAACAACTCAAATCTATGCAGTGGCACACATATAGCTAGGCTTATAGGTTTTCTCTTGTACACATGCTATAATGACAAAGATTTATGTTCATTTATTTAAATTGTTTAATATTTTTTTTTACTTAAACTACGGTAGGCGTCACCATTAATAAGTTAATACATTCATTATATTTAAAAATTTTAAGAAGTTTTACAGGGTTCCCACACTTTTTAACCCCACTTTTTAAATGTTTTAAATTTGCATGACTTTAGTCTTTTGTGATTTACTGAAAAAGGATATTTAACAATATATTTACTTTTTTCTATCTGATAAAATATTCTAGAGCTTGCTATAACTAGAAAAAAGGTATTCATTGTAAAATGTCATTGGAGTTTATTAACTAAGAGTTTATTAACTGACATGACCTTTTTCATGTCTAGAAATCACATTTTTTAAATTAAACTACCAAGATTTCCAAAATTGTGGGAACCCTGGTTCTTAAACACACAGTTGAGGGCGTGAGTTAAAATAAGAAAAATATTGAAATAAATATTTTTTGATTATTTGCACACTTGTTTTGTTATTTTAAATCAAATTTAAGTCATCTTGAAACCACATTGGAAGTTTACTGAGGCCCCCTTGAACCCAGATCCCTGGTTGGAACCACTGGTTTAAATGAAATTGCATTAACACCTGCGTTACATATAATTGTGGTATGCAAATTGCACAAACCTTTGTGAAAAAATAGCAGTCTATAGAGTGAATTTGCCCCACAGCCATATAAAAGTAAACCATCAAGTATTTTGTTTGAACATTCCAGTTCAGTGTTGCTCACAGTCTCTGTATCAGGTCAAGTGCTGAATGTTTATTGCTCCTGAATGCACACACATCAGTCACATGCTCTGTTGATTCTGTTGCTAACAACTATTGAGAATGATTTCAGTTTGTCCTGTTGGTATTACAGGCACAGGCAGTACAACCATTCACTCTTACTGGCTGCTGTTGTTATGGCAGTTGTTTTTGTTCTGCGGGCCACAGCTTTAATTAGCTGGCTGCTAAAATGTACATGTCTTTGTAGCTTCCATGCTTAAACCCGGAGAGATCACTCACAGGAGAGAGATTAGAGATGGTTCAGAGATGGATTCACTGCTTTTATCGCCATGCTCTGCTGTCTTTGTTTGGCTCTGTTAATGGTTAGATAATGGTTTAGCTCATGTGTATTTCTGTCTTTACAGTTAGAACAGATACAGAAGCATACATGGTACATGTGAGTATAAACTTCATTTTTTATTTGTTGTCACATGCCTGTGTTTTCTCAGTATCTGTCTGTCTATGTATGTGCATACTGTATATGTATCCTGTAAGTCTATTCTTGTTGTAACTGAGAACATAACAGCAATGATGGCTCTGTGCTTCTTTAAGTAACGGCATGACAGCAGTGTGACTGTGTGTGTGTTTGTGTTCTTGGTAAACCCCTAAGTTATGGGGTCAGTGGATATACAGTTTGTACAGTATAAATGTCATAGCAAGTGAAAGTCTAATCAATGGAAGTCCCCATAGAACATGAAGAGCCTTAAACTGTGTTTCATAAGTTTTATAATACACAGTGAGTCAAAAACTAAAATTCATGGTCTTTTTTTATTTTTTTTGGTCATACATTTTCCAGTAATGTTTAATTTAATTGAATTTGACAAAATGCTTTCATAGATTATAATAACGCTGCTGGGACCAATTTGTGGACTTTTTTTATAATGCTTCGAAAGATTTTTTTTTTTTGAGATTTTTGTTATTTTATTTTTTGAGAGTTTGCCATTCTGGTAAATGAAAGCATTAATCAGATTCTTTAAAATATTTAATAAACAAACATGCAGTGAGGTGACTCATTTGTAGAATGATGGGCGCTTCAAATCTCTAGAGCTTTCTTTGGGCGCAGATTTCATGTGGGCCTGTTTGTGACTTAAATCACCAGCAAGAATCCCAGAATACACCAGAGACGATTACCATGTGTGCCCAATTAATGGAAAATAAACAAAAACACTAGATTTGTTTCACATTCTCTTGTTCTGATTGCCTATACATCTATGTATTTGTTCACAGAGGAGGGAAGAACGAGCCTGAACCAGAACAGCCGGTGCCACGTAAAGTTGCGATCCGCATGCTACCCTCCACTGAGGACATCGACCCGGATGTGCTGGAGAGCATGCACTCGCTAGGCTGCTTCCGAGACAAGAACAAACTGATGAAAGACCTGCTGTCAGACGAGTGAGTAACTAAGAAAGAGACGCTGTACCTCACAGTCACCTCAGACAGGTTGTTTCCCATGACACCACATGTTTTTGCCCATGATTAGACAAGACTGACTGCGTTTGCTTCGGGAGACCATATGTGGGGGTATTATTATTTTACATCCTCGTTCTTTAGGGTTCGTAAACACGCAGTATAGCATCTCGTCTGCAGGCTATTAGAGAAGCCCATTCACTCCCGCTCATCTGTCATCTTCCATACTCGCACAATTACCACCCGCACGCTCCGCTGTGCGCACAGCGCACTTCGTTAGACCCCCTGATAGATGACCCGGGTGTTCCCTCCTAAAACATCGTGGCCTCTGTCTCTTCTCTTGCCCAGCTTTTAAACACAATTCAGACGGTGCCTGCAGCAAAGACGGTCATATTTACTTCCCGCTGTGTGGTCCGGGGCAGAAAAATTCAACACAAGGCCTCTTGCTGGGAGAATTTCAAGACTTTTTGAACTCGCCCAAGACTCTTTTCGGATATTTTATGTCTTCGTGCATCATTAATGAAATAAGTGATATCCTGTGATCTCTGCAGGATGTCTTTTAGCTCTCTGGGAATTAGGTTCTTGCTACTCTTTGCTCTTTAAGTAATGATGTTAATTAGCCTGAGCTGAGGATTATTCTGGAGCACTGCAGATTTTACTGTATATCAGAAGCCTGTCTTGACCGCACACATTTTCTTTCTCTGTGCCCTTTCCACCTCCAGCGATAACCAGGAAAAGATGATCTACTTCCTCCTGCTGGACCGTAAAGAGAGATATCCTAGCCATGAAGATCAGAATCTACCACCCAGAAATGAGATTGGTAAGAACAATTCAGTCAACTCATCTGTTACGTACTTCTGATGGTAACATGAAATGGCATTCACAACACCTCTGTGATGTGACATCATTTCCTTACCTAAACAACTTTGGATACACCAGTAGAAACGAAGGTTTTTTTTAAAGCCAAAAAAACAACAATATTATTTTCTATGGATCAGTGTGTTTAGTGATGAACTATACGGCAACTATATAAGTCAATGGTGTAATTTTTCTTTTATTTGCTACTGTTAAAAAAGTTTGGGGTTTAGAAGATTGTGTAATGTTTTTGTAAGAAGTATCTTATGCTCAACAAGGCTGTATTAATTTAATTTAAAAAAAACTGTAATATTGTTAAAATATTATTACATTGTGTAATATTTAAATGTATTTAAAATTGAATTTATTCCTGTGATGACAAAGCTGAATTTTCAGCAGCATTACTCCAGTCTTCAGTGTCACATGATGCTTTAATTTGAATATGCTGATTTGGTCCTCAAGAAGCATTTCTTCTTATTATTATTAGTATTATTATTGTTGAATAGATTTGATGGGTTGTTTTCATGTGCTAGGGATCAATGAATTTCTCATATCCATATCCTCATCAGATCCACCCAGGAAGCGAGTGGACTCTCCACTCTTGACAAGGCATAATAAGAGGAGGCCAGAGCGCAAGTCTATGGAGGTGCTGAGCGTGACAGAGGGCGGTTCTCCTGTTCCCGTGAGACGCGCCATTGACATGGCACAACACGGGCAGAGGTACAGCAACACACTCCTCTATTATTTACAAAACTCTGTCATCGTAGCAGCAAGTACCACAGTAAGAACGGCTGAAAGTGTGTCACATTTTATAAAGCCTTGAAAGGAACATTTGAAGAAAATGACGTCTGTCATAAAAGCAAAAATAAACTTTGGAAGAATTAAGCTCACATTTATCAAAAGCTGCAGGCTAGCTTTGAAATACTTTTTAAATTGCACATGAGTAAAAGAAAAAAGATCAATGAGCTCAGCTAATTCTGTGAAAAAAGAAAACAATGAGTGTTTTAATATTCTCTAAAAATCTGTTTCTCAGCTAGTCAAGCAGCATGTTAAATGTGCCATATGGTGAATTTTGACTTCTCAAATTGGTTTTAAGGGGAACAATGGGACTGCTAATGTGCCTTTCATTTTTCCGTATCTTTGACATATTTTGTTACAGATTTGAGTTACTTTTTTCCATATTCATTGTGATCCATTTCATCAGCCCTGTGTCCTTTCCCTGTGTAGATGCTTTGGCTCAACTCCATGATTACTTATAACTTATTGTAAATTTACTCTAACTTTACTCTCTCTTACTGTAGTAAATCTGTTTACAGTAAAAGCTTGGATATCTCAGATGCCAACCCCATACTGCAAAGCAAAGAGGAGAGGTACAAACCACCGCCATGCCTTCTTTTCTGCTCTGAAGATGCAGTGGGGTTTTTAACACTCAAAACATACAACAGAGAGCACTGGCCTTTTATTTCAACCACTGACATTTCAGATCTTAAGAGCTGAGGTTGCTTGAGAGGGATTTTTTTTTTAAGTCAAAGTTGTAAATAAGAGTTTTTTCCTCCCAGTTTGGCCTCTCAATTTTGGTAAAGCAACGGCCCTCTGGCTCCCTCCACTCACATCAAAAGCATCTTATCTCCCTTATTTTGCCTTTCATGTTTCGTTTGATGTCTGGCATTTTTGTCCCTTGGTAGATCCCAAATTGTTAATTTCTTCCCCTCGCTCTCGTTTTGACTTCACGCTTCTCTTGCCTTCCCCCTGGATGTTTATTTTTCTTAGAGTGATGTGTGCACTTACAGTAGGTGAGAGACAGAGGTTATCCGATTATTTGTCTTCATTTGTTCAGGCATTTTTCTTCAACCTTGAGTTTCACTGTCCTGTCCTACATCTGCATTCACTGTTGAGTCTGTTTAGTCTGCCAGATAACAAAATGGGCCTTGAATATTTCTTTATAGACACTGAATTACTGGCACTAGTAAATGTATGCTTCACTGACAGACTACATAGATCAAATACGTTTATGCGTGTTAACAATTCAAAGTGTAAAGACTGAAAAGCTCCCCTGCATCTTTTATCCAATTTAATACCGCATTTTTACAAGCGGTAGTTATCTTAATATAGCTGTAGCTTCTCTCTTGTAATATATTAATAATTCACAACATATCAAATCTTTACAAGTACTATGTAAACATTGCTTAAACATTAGACATATTTCCCCTAGCTCCTGCCCTTTCTTTCCATGAATTAGTTTATTCCATAGCCATTTATTACACATATAAAGAGCTCCCTTCCTGATGCTGTGTTTGGCTAAGCTAATTAGCTGAACGCAAGAGGCATATAATGAACATCAGCTTTGCGCTGAATCAGGCCGCGTTGTTTTTGGTGTTGTGATTTTTACACTCGAATGATCAAAGACAAAATGAGACCACGCATAATTTTCATCTAAGTAGCATTTGCAAATGCAATTGATCAGTGTATGGATCAAATCCTTCCTAGAGCCAAATCATGTGAGTCTGAATGTTGACACCTTTAAGGATGATTTACTGTTTCAATTTGCCTTGATGACAAAACCCATTGTGTCCACGGTCAATTAAATCCCTATCATTTATTGGGGAAGCACTGAAGCTCACCGTCTAATACACAATGAAATTCGGAAGTCTCATACAGAACCTCATAAAAGGTTATGATGACCTTTTACATTCTTAGGATAAGTTATGATAAATTGCTCAAATTTAATTGCAACTTAAAAAAAATTAAAATAGCATAATCAACAAAAAGACCTATAGGCCTGCATGTAAAGGTGACTTATAAATAACAAAAATGTATTTTATAGTGAAACATAGAGGTTTTGTGTGATTAGTGTTATCGCTGTCCAAGTGTAAACTCAATTATTTACCGTAATCATGTTTCACTCACGCAACATGCTGAACTTCCTAGTTACGACAGTATGCTATACATGGGGTAGAAATGTCTTTACTATCTATGTTGTGTAACTTTAGGTCTCGGTCCATCAGCGGAGCCTCTTCTGGTCTGTCCACTAGTCCCCTCAGCAGTCCACGGGTAAGCTTTCTATATGTGCTAAATCATTTGTTTCACTCAAAGAATCTGGTTGTGTTACAGTCCATAGTCAACTGCCGTGGCATCTATCTACAGAATATCTATTGATGAGAAACTCGTGTCACAAGACAAATCTGATCTTCAATCAAAGTGGTACAGCAGTGTGTTGTAATAGTATATATTACTTATAGTATATATTAAGTACTGTTCAAAATGTTGGTGACAGTAAGACTTTTTTTTTTTTAAGAAAAACAATCATTTTATTCATGAAGATGTTCCTGAAAGAAAGATGTTCCTTTGAACATTCTATTCATCAGTTAATCTTTTTTTTTTAAATGCAGTAATTATGTTAACTGTGGTAGACTGATTGTATCACGGTTTCCACAAAAATATTAAGCGGTACAACTATTATTGATTATTGATAATATTATTTGATTTATACTTGAGCAGCAAATTACCATTTTAGAATGATTTCTGTAATGATTCTGAAAATTTCAATTTTGCCATCACAGGAATAAAGTAAATTTTAAAATATCTTGAAATAGGAAACAAAATATTACAATACAAAATATTGTAATAGTATATCTGTTACACTTTGGGACATGTGCGATGCGGAGAGGAAGTGCGAGGAGAACAGGTTCCCAAACGAAAACTCTCTTTATTTGAAAACTGAACCCAAAATACTTTAAATACAAAACAAACTGGCACTCATAGTGCAAAACAGGGAGATAGCTAAGAACAGCGAGACGGCACCCACACACGACATAACGTCAACGACTGACAAGGACAAGGGAACACAGGAGGGTAAATACACAAGGGTAAATGCAACACACCTGACGAGACTTAAGGAAAGTTATTAGACCAGGACAGGTGCGGGAAGGACCTGGAAGATACATAGAAGGGACAATATCATAGTATTACTGTTTTACAGTATTTTTTTTATCAAATAAATGCAGTCTCGGTGAGCATATGATATTTTAGAAAACATTTAGAAATTTAACCAACCCCTGACTTTTAAATATACTTCACTGTGCATAAAAAAGTGAGAATACATTAATATGGGACCATACATCTATGTTATTATAGGGCAGGTTTAAAGTGCAACTCTTAATTGTATTAAATATGTAACTAGGGGACTACCTCTTGGAAAGTGCAATATGACTCAGAATTGTTAGTGATGATGAAGCATTAATGATGTATATTGTTAGCTTTGTTAAACAAGACAGACAATTATATATCACTTATAAGATTAAATACTGCAGCAACATTGCTGTCCTTACCAATCCACCTTTACTACTTCAAGCTCAATCAGTGCCATGCTTAGCATAATTACTGCTAATATATCCCCAATTCACAGGCTTAATGCCTTGAAATATTTGAAGCCCAAGTCACTAATGGCTTGTTAAAATCCCTGGTTCCTTACTAATGGTGAAGCCTCTGGATGTAGCCAGCTTTTACAGTTGATTTGTTTAAAAAGGCTAACCGATTGCAAATCCACTACTAAGACTTCCCAATATGCAGTCCTTGAGTTACATCAAGGAGTTCCTGACAGGATTTATCCCAAAGTTCTGAATCTGAACTGATCAAATGTTTTACAGTTTGAAATGCTCTACATTTTGCCAATGGCTGCAGTGTCGCCCTTTCAGTGATGAAAATGACTCACGTAGAGAACATGCTTGGTGGAAGTAATTTGAATTAGTCTGTGAATAACTCCTTGATACAGCTCATCTGAGATTAGTTGTACTGCTCAGACACAGACTTAAAGGTTTGTCATGGAAGAATCTTCCCTGCAGTATGAAAGAGCTTTAAAAAATCCATTTTGTTGCATTTGTGCTCTTCTTTATGCTCGTGCTATGGTTGCAGCTGGAACAGTTAACGCCATTGTATTTCTTTTTAATGTTTTACAATATGCTTGATGAACTTTCACCTCACTTATTGTAATCACACTCTTCACTTTTAGTGCCCCATATTGTATCAATCCTCCCGTTTCTAACCCACTTATTACTACACTTATTACAGCGTCATCTGTCAAACAAGCATCTTCATATCATACCTCCAGCAGCAGCATTGTACTCTATGCTCTGATTACTGGTCAACTGAACTTATTTCCACTAGCCATTTCGATAGTTTGGCGCTATTGTCTTGAAAGACTCTAATTGTTGAGTTGAGTCAGTACATAATGTGACTTGTTTCACATTTTATGGCATTTCTACTTAATTTGTGATGAATATTCCAAATGATATGAGGTATTCTGGCAATAGCGTCCGTTGAAAGCGAAGCTCATTGCACAAATTTCCTGCTTGCTTAGTCAATGCTGACAACACCTTTTTTAATTTCATCCCGACAACAACCCAGAGCTTTTTGTTGCTAATTTCTGTTGCTGGTTTTGATTTTTTTTTGTTGAGAACACTGGTTTGGGAACATTTTATTTCCACTGTCTTGTTGCCTCTTGGCTGGTTGTGCTAATGGCATGTTTTTTCTTTCTTTCTTTCTGCATTTCCTCCCTCACCTCTCATCACCGGTGCCTTGTTCACCATCCTTTCATGTTTGGTATCGGTGTGTGTGTGCGCGTCTGCGCCATAATGCCTGTTAACTACGGGGCCGTGTGTTGTGTGTATGGGCTGTGTTGGTTCTTTTTTCATGCTGCTGGCTCTGTGCATGCGCTCTTCCAGCCCATGCGGCGGTTTGCCGTTCCTCCGCAATCTGCAGAACTCACGCAGTCGCCCAACCACAGCCCCAGTCACGCGCCTGTATCCCGGCTGAATGGCACAGGCCCTCACTCCCCCAAAACCCACTTTCAACCAAAGACAGGTGCCCATCAGCCCAACAACAAAACCCAGACACTTCCAGCCAAGCCCAAATTTACAGACAAACCCCTGCAGGCCACCAGGTCCAACCCGCTCCCTAACACGACGGCAGTGCCATCTGCAGCCAAGTCGGAACCTTCTACACCCTGCCAACCCATGCCCCTGCCAATGCCTGGTAGCCCAAAATTGCGACGGCCACCACTAACAGTGCCACCCAAGCTCTCTGTTCCCCTTTCTCCCCTTTCACCCATCCGGCTTCACCACCTTCACCCGCTGGCCGGGACTGACCACAACGGCAAATCTATCCCCACCATACAGGTTACGCCCCACCCCTCCCCCAGGGGCAGCCCATTGCCAACTCCAAAAGGAACACCGGTGCACACACCTAAGGAGAGCCCAGCGGGGACCCCAAGCCCGACACCACCTCCCAGCCCCTCCATTGGAGGCATGCCATGGAGAACACGCCTCAACTCCATTAAGAACAGCTTCCTTGGCTCACCACGATTCCACCGCAGGAAACTACAAGGTACAAGCAGTGCTGGAAACATCCTGAAGCAGTTGTTTCACCCTTAAGCATCAGTAGATGCAGATGAAAATTTTCCCTTTTGACTAAATTTGGCACATTTAGGTGTACTGTGTCTGATAAAATAAAAAAGTCATTAAAACCAGGGATGGAATCTGAAAAATCTACTTTACTTTTTGGTAAATCAAAAATAAAACACTAAAAACTGCAATTCTTAATGTAAAAAATTTTGAAATTAGCATGCACAATTATATTAAGATGAAGTAAATAAAATAAAATAAAATATATTGTATGTTATATAATAAAACCCTAGTTGTGTATTGCAATGAAGCACTGTAGACTGTGTCCATATAGAAAGCATTTAGGCGAACAGATTATTGCTAATCCTTTTTATTGCGGTTTTCAGTTGATGTTCTCCAATTATCAAGCTATATTCTCTAAGGACTGATTTTACAGATCGCTAGGTAATAAACTCAATGATACTCCATTATCAGCTATATCTGATGATATATCTAGTAATGATAATAAAGACTGCACAAGCATCTCCCTTCACCTCCAGCTGTTTCTCTTTCCCTCTCCGGAGGGGATCAGATGAGCCGATAGAAGGGATGGTTGAATTACTCTTAATCTCTGCAGGTTTGGAGTAATTAGCTGTGGTTAATCAGCATTCCCCTCCTCAGGTTGTGAATGTCTAATCTCTCTGGATATAGAATATGATGCAAATTCCACTGAGGCTTGTTCGCTTTGTCTCTTTCCAGTTCCCACACAAGAGGAAATGTCCAGCCTAACACCGGAGTCTTCCCCTGAGTAAGTATAGTCTATTTTCAAAGACTATCAAGTAAAGCAAAGTAAAGCACAGTTTTATTAAATTCTAAAGTGTGAAACATTATAATGATATTAAATTATAATTGTATGATAGTTCAAAATTCATTATTCTACTTGGCATGGGGCTAAATTCTTCACCTTTTGTATTAACCTGAGTGGTTTAGAGTTAAATCACCAACACTCAATTAAAGTGTGCTTAATTAAGACACTTAACTTTTGCTCTTTATGCTTTCTTTTTCTTCAAATTTTATTTTGAGTCGAAAGGCGCTCTGAAAATGCTGCAGCTAAAGTTAATGTGGTGGTTCAAACAATGTTCCTGGCCCCGTTAGGCTAGTTTGTTGCTTAAGACATTATCAGGGAGTAGTTGGTCATGAATAATTCAGTGTCTTAGTTCCACTTTGCTTCACAGCCACACAGAGCAGCACCACAGTAGAAACTTTCTTTCTGGAGTATTTTCCAACCGTTTTTCCGTTGTTTTTGGTGAGATGCTGTCATGGTATGTTGGTTGGCTCAAAGATGACCTTGATAGTCAATGACTGTTAAAAACACAGCGATTTCAAGCAGGGCTGAGAAATGAGTCGTATGCCAGCATTCAAACCTCCATGCAGTCCTTTTTGGTAACTTTATTTTGATGGTCCCTTTCGATCATTCTTTAATGTTTATAACTTTGCAACTACATATCAACTTACCAGTCTACTAATCCTTTATTTATGGGTACTTCACAAAGCAGCACAACTGTTTTCAAAACTGATAATAATAAGAAATGTTTCTTGAGCAGCAAGTCATTGTATTAGAATAGAGTAAAGGCTGCTGGAAATTCAGCTTTTGGCATCACTGGAATATTCAAATTCTTCAGTTATTTTTGTAATAAAGTTTCTCAATATTACTGTTTTACTGTATTTTTTATAATATAAATGCAGCCTTAGTGAGCATAAGAGACTTAAAAACTTACTGAGCCCAAGCTTTTGAACTGTATGGTGTTATTGAAGAGCATTTGATGTGTTCTTGAGAGTTATGCAAATTGTAATCACTCTGAAGAAATGAAAAACATGTTTTGTATGTGACAGCATGTAACATTATTCAAACATGTATAATTGATTCATGCATTATATGTGAGTTGAGTGATATTTGGATGTATTGTGTTGCTTTGTTCACTTCTGTTTTTGTTCTTCACAGACTTGCCAAAAAATCTTGGTTTGGAAATTTTATTAACCTTGAAAAGGAGGAGCAAATCTTTGTGGTGATTCGGGACAAGCCTCTGAGCTCCATCAAAGCAGATATTGTCCATGCCTTTCTCTCTGTAAGTGTCCACTTACTGTAAATTCTGTCATCATTTACTCCCATGTCATTCCAATCCTTTTTGACTTTCTTACTTTAATGGGCTTTCAAGTTTCAAAAAGGAGGCAAAAGCATAAGCATCATAACAATATCAGAAATATCAGACGTGCGTGCTATATTTCAAGTCTTCTAAAGTCTTCTGATTGCTCTGTGTGACAACAGATCAGAATTGATGTTGTTATTGACTGACAATCTTCCGCCCTAGTAGGCTGTTAACCTCTGTGACCGAATCATTGAGTCAGTTAGTTCAACTGAGTTGAACAAATCATTCAGACTAGTTTTGTGAATTGTTTGATTGATCGAAAAGATCAATATAAAGATTATTTACAAATCAGATATCACAACTCATGGACGCACAACAGAGAGCTAAGATGAATGTGAAGACAGTGAATACAGTGAGTACAGTGAATACAGGTGAATACAGTGAGCCCTCGTTTATTGCGGTTAATGTGGACCGGAACCCCCCCCCCCCCCCCCCCCCCCCCCGCAATAGGTAAAAATCCACAAAGTAGGATTGACCCCCCTAGGACCCCCCTTTACGTATAAGTGTGTGTAGGTACTAGAATGTACCAAAAATATCGATATTTATACTTTAAATATATTTTAATTAAATCTATTTAATTATAAAACCTTAATATTATACATTTACTCTCTCTCTATCGTACGATACGTATTATGGAGCTCTACACTCATCAATGACAGTAGTATCTTGAGACTTGACTCCAGTAATGACAACGATGACAGACCTGTGCGGTTCGATGAATGTAATGATGATGATGAATGATGATGGTGTTACTGCACTGGCATAATGAAGCCTTTAAATCAGTTTGGGAAGCGCCTCATCGTCAGATATTGGCGCTGGATCGTCAACTTTTGCTTCTGTGAGAGGCGAAGAGATTCCACTCATGTACTCTCATTGGTCGATCTCGCACCGGGAACCAATCACGTGTCTTGTCTGAGTGTCCGTGGGTGTGTACAAAGCCTCTGAGAGAGTTTCTGTCTTTGTTTGGCATCCTGGGAAAGCGTTTCTCTCGCGCATCACGATAAAGCAACGCTGCTTTCCGCAATACGGCTGCCGATATGGCGGTATTTTTGAATTTTTATTTTTCGATTCATATTTGTGAAAAATCCGCGATGCACTGATACCGCGAAACTTGAACCCCGAAGTAACGTGGAATTACTGTACGACATTTCAGCTTGTTCTTCACCCAAGTCATATGACTTCAAAATACTTTTATATGGTGATATTTACCACTTTTATGATAATTGTGAGGCATTTTTTTTCTATTTTGGAACTTGATAGCTCCAGTCCTCCTTCACTGTCATTATATAAAAAAATGTCAAGGATATTTTTGAAAAGTCTTCCAATTATATAATCACAGAATGCTTGTTTTGGGATGAATGATTCCATTTAAGATCTCTGTCCTTTTCTCTCAGATTCCCAGCCTCAGTCACAGTGTGGTGTCTCAGACTAGTTTCCGGGCAGAATATAAATCCACGGCTGGCCCCACCGTGTTCCAAAAACCAGTGAAGTTCCAGGTGGACATCACCTACACTGAAAGCACGGCTGCCACCAAGGAGAACGGCATCTACTCTGTCACTTTCACACTGCTCTCAGGTAACCATGCCGACAGTGAGAAGCCCATTATGATGTCATAAACTCGCTGGCGGCCAATAGAAACACGGAGGGATGTATGTGTGTGTGTGTGTGTGTGTGTGTGGGTGATGGAGAGGCTGGTTGATGATGTTGAACTTTGTCTGTCGCAGTGGTGAGAGAATTTTTTCTCTCTCTCGTTCCGCTAGCGGTTCCCTTCCTCCATTACACTCCCCCTCTCTTATGCTGAAAATAGACCAACTGCTCGAGGGGGTAATGGAAAAAATTTAACTAAAAGAGGCCTTTTTGCCTCCTGGTAATCACTATGCATTTTCAGCCTGCTGTGTTTCAAAGGACAATCCAAAAAGATCCCACGCTGCTGGTGCCATTACTGCAAACCCGGTTCCTCGCTTTTCATTTCAGCCTTTCCTCATTTTAGCTCTTGGCTTCACAAAAGTGCACATGTTATAAACTCAGCTGTGGGCCAAATGCACCATAAAAATCGGCCCCACCCCACCAGACTTTATGAGGTAGCCGCTTGGGGATTAAACCCAGGATGTATCAGCATAAATGTACATTAATTTCAAAAAGACACACATGTACCAGTCTGTCTAGGATCACTGCGAAACATTCAAATAGGTGTTTGCATGTCCCCTGCAGGTCCCAGTCGACGCTTCAAACGGGTGGTGGAGACAATTCAGGCACAGTTGTTAAGTACACATGACCAGCCTGGTGTCCAGCAGCTGTCTGGTGAGTGGCCAGTAACTCCACTGACACACCTCTTTATCTGGCTCTCTCTCTCTTTCTTGCTCTCTTACACAGCATCCTGAACATGCATGGCGCCTAGCAGAGCACAGAACGCTGCACACACCCATCAAGGTCAAATGAGTCTTTTCAGTGTTTAAAATTGTGGTTAGAAGTCATTTCAAAGACATCTTCAGGCGATCAATATGATAATAAACTTCTCAAAAGGGTTAATGCAATGGATCCACTGTTCACTGTTCTGTTAATGTCTTCTTTAAAGGTGCTGGAAATACACATTTGACCTTTGCACAGAACTGCATTGCAAGGCACTGGCACACATGCACACACTCACCTTAGCTGTCACATGCTCACAGAGCATGCTAGGGCACACTTGTGTGTATTATCAAGAGTTTATATCCATATCCAGGAAATTTCTTGCAGATATTCAAATAAAACCTGTGTCCCAATTAAATGAATGTGGCTTCAAACGGTTCATTTTACGAACAGAAATGTGATGGGCTAGACTGTGGTTCCTACTGGAGATGATGAAATAAGAGAACAGAGATATCCTTTGCATGTCTTTTAATATGGCTGAAGATCCTGTTTCAGCTCCCTCTGCTGGACATTTCCAAATACTTATTGTCCAAAAGCAATATCTCTGAGTGAGACAAAAAAGCGAGTTTGGCATTTCATAATACTATAATACCATTTATGCATTATCATATGTCTACTGTGCACAATAATCACATTTTCCATGTGTGTAAAATACTTGGATGACTTTTATATGCTAAAGTGTGCACACTGCAATGGGCACGGTATCCCACAATGCAATTTGTTTAACTTCCATTTCCAGTGTACTGGTATATATGTATATATATATATATATATATATATATATATATATATATATATATATATATATATATGTCTATGTGTGTGTGTATATATATATGTATATATATATATATATATAATGCTGATATAACAGCAGCGTTAACTAAAACATTATTTTATAGTTTTCATCAGAAATATAAAATAACATTTTAATCAAAATATCAGATTCGATTGGTAGACTGGAACACAACAAACAAAATCAACTCAAAATATGCATACCCATCCTCCAACTGGATATAATTATAATATGAAGCTAAATATGTGGAGTCTTTGCCCATAATACACTATATGATTTTCTGTGAAATCGATTTTCAGCAACTATAGCTTTGTCCAAACTGAGAATTGAGAAAATCTGGGTAATTTTTTTTTTTCTGTATTCCAGCATTAATGCTTTCTGATAAACATATTAACTTTTAACAATTGTAGGCAGTGTGCTAGTATTGGTATATTCTCTTTTGAAATGGAAGGTCAATTTGAACATTTTGTATAGTAAGGTACAATGCCTGTCACTGTGCCTGTGTGATTGTATACTGCGCATTTTAGCAAATGTAACTGGTCATCTATGTTTCACACTGAAAATGATTGTGGACAGTATCGCCTGCATTCTGCATACTACAAAAATAGAATCAATATTATAGTATACCATTTCAAAGAACTCTTATCTCTTAATGTCTAATTCTATAAAATATTTGGGAAACAGGATTCACGTAATTCTGTACATATTGTGCATTTGGACTGTCTTGAAGAAGAGCTGTCATCATGATTGCGATCCATCACGAATGTAGCTTTAAAGACGTGCCATCCTCTCACCCTGTCAATCTCGTTCATTCCATCCCCCTGGCTTTGCCCTTCACCCCCTGCTCTCCCACGGCTCTTGCTCATGGCGGCTGTTGAGTGAATGGGCACATGAGCTTGAATGTCCTGTCCTTACTGACCTGCACAGCACTGAGCACTAGCATGCTTCACTCTCAACAGATGTGGCCACGTAATAAACATCTGTGCAAGAAGGTTGAATCACTCAGCTAATGTCCTTACTGTAAAGTCAGTGGGGTGCGTTGAGAATGTGAATATTTTATTTGATTGGCCATTACAGTAATATGTCATGTTCCTTTGACAGGAAAGCGTTCAAAGGGTGGTAAGAGGTCTATTTTAACTCTTCTACCACGGTGTGCATCACCTTGTCAAACACACGGTTTCCAGTGCCCACTTATACACCGAGACCCTTGGTTCACCCAAAAATGAAAAATATATTCACTCTCATGTCATTCCAAACTCTGTTGTTCCTCTTCAAAATGCTCATCTCTAGCACATCAAAAGTAGAAGACACACAATCGAATCACTTGATTCATAATCTATTTTTTTAATCAAGTTTTGGTTGCATGGAGTGACAGAAATCTCTTAGGTTTCATTAATAAAAGCATTTTCATTTGTGTTGCAAAGATGAACAAAGGTCATATGGGTTTGGAATAACATGAGGGAAATTAAATGATTACAGAATTTTTAATTTGGAGTGAACTAACTCTAAATATAAAATATGCACAGACTTGTGTGTGTGTGGGAGTGCGTGTGCATGATCTCACTTGATAGGAGAATCCATGAAAGTTTAAATTCTCTAGAGAGATGGAAGCTTCATACATTCTTCATGTTGTTTTTCTCTCTCTGTATTCAATTCTTGCATCATTCTACTTTGCTTTTTGGGTCAATTGTTGCATCTGAATCACTTTGGTGAAAGGCTTCATTAATTTAGACATTTAATCAGAAGTTCTTATGAATCTGTTAAACCAGGTTTTGTATTTGAAGGTAATGTTAAGCTTTTATGTTAGCATGCATCTCAAGACCTCTTCTCTCTAAACACCTCTTTCATGTTGATCATTTGGGACTTTTACAGTAGAAATAATCATCTGTAGAATCACTGTATAATGAGGAGTAGAATACTAAAGGGACTAGTTTGCTCAGCGTGACCTACTTATGTAGGTCCCTATAAATACAGTATGAGTATAAATGCAAGTAAGTAACAGTAAAGTCTGCTCAAAGTAAAGTTTTGGGTTTACTATTGGATTAATAGTAATTTTGAAGGAATAAAGTAGTCATTAGCCATTATTTCTCAATGTAATCCAACTAACAAACACAGCATCTTAGGAACTATAAAATAAAGCCTTAATTCTATAATTCTCAGAGCTCAATTGCAGTCTTTTTTTCTTTTTTATAAATAAAGATGCATGTCAAAGATGCCATAAGTGTGGATTTTAATATGATATCTATACATTTTGACTTAACAGGAATATAACTACAAGTATAATTTTATCGTTTAATTCTTTAACCCAGAGCTCTGTGAATTTGCGTGGTTTGTTGCTTCATCTGTCATTTGCTGCTGTTCCACTTTCCAATAATAACAACCTAACCCTAACCCTTAACATTGGAAAATCTAGTAGGGATGACATTTCACAAACTACAAAGGTGCCATCTTTTTACACTACCATGCGTCACTCCCTAAAAAAGTACCGTATTTTCCCGCATTTAACCCTCAGACGCAGATAGTCCGTACCCTCATATAGCCCGCGGTATTTGGGGTTTTGTGTAAAAAAAAATCATTGGTATAACCCGCACCTATAGATTGATGAACTGTTTTGTGTAAGTTCACATTTCGAGTGTTGCTCGCATGACGTCAATTATCCATAACTGTTCAGGCTCGGTACACAGTGCTTGTTTCAAACAGTAAGAAAACAAACACAAGTCAGAATCAGAACAAAAAGAAAAAGCAGTCTCTCACGCTGTGCAGCAGCATGTCCCTTAAGAAGCGTTTTCTAAAGGTGTTGATCATCGGAAGAGATGAGAAGAGCACACCCTCATGGCAGCACAACCAATCACGTCTTCTTGCATGATTGACAGGTCAGACAGCCTATCAGCGGCACCTGTCAGAGTGGCCAGAGACAACAACACTCACAAGAAGGAAAACACCGCAAAAAAAACCTTACGTCCTTAGGGACGTAACAAATATATTGAAATATTATTACATGTAAAAAATTGGTGATATAGCCCGCACCCCCATATAACCCGCGGGTTATATGCGGGAAAATACTGTAACTACCAGTAACTGCATTTCTTAGCTACTTTCTATGGAAAGTAATGCATTATGTACAATTTTAGTTACATTTCCTCATCTAACCTGGACTTATTTTTGGCAAATGTAAAGGCCCTTTCACACCAAAAGTGAAAAGATTCAAATGCAGGAAATTCACACCTGTACTGTAGAGAGCACAGCTCAAACAAACCTTTCAGCTGCTGCTAAAAAAGTTCAACACTCTTACTTCAGCCGCAAAAAAAACCCAAAAACATGGAATACTGCAGCTTGGAACATTCCCCATTAGACCCATGCTGTACTGGTAGTTTTCTGTATCTGTTTAGTTTACCCAGCATAAATCTAAACAGAGATGAACATTTGCAATGGCTCACAGTAGAAATGCTGAAGCAGTGTCCTGTGTGTCTCAAAGCTGCCACAGCTGTCATGTCTCTTTGAGAGTCTCTTAGGCTGTGGAAAAGCAGCCTGTCTTCTAGAGAAGCGGCAGTTTCGAGCTTTCTGTCATGATGTTGAGAGGAGTCCAGATTGTGTCGAGAGACTCAGAGACGAGCTTTGGAAATCTACTCTAGTGTTCACATAGGCCACGTTCAGCCACGCTACAGCTTGTGTTATCGGGGCCGCTGCTGCTCAGCCACTTATGAAATTGGAAAGATAGGTGATGGTTTGCAAGCCTGTGTTGGTGTCAAATAGGGTGTGATGTTAATCCTTCTGAGCTGGCCGCCAGGTGTATTCAGAATCTGCAACAATTCGTACCACTACATTTCAAGCAATTTATGAGGTTTTATTTTTGGCCTTTGATTTGAAGCAGAAATGATGAATTTAGCATGATTATATTTAGCTGTGTATGTACCATGGTGTAAATATAGTCTTTGACAATGATTGGAAACAATTATGATTCTTTAAGTCATGTAATACATCATTTGAAATTGATTCCATTATTCTCAGTGGTTTTAGTACTATTTATAATTGATTGTAATGAAGACAAATTTAATTAGTGTAGGATTGGGAACCAGTCCCTTTAATAAAAATGTAAAAAATACTGACGTTCTTCAACTTGCAATTTTTTTTCCGCTGAACACTATACCAAAATACTCTGGCAGGGTTTATCATATTATTCCCGCAATTATCATTTGGAGTCGCTGGAACAAAGTAGACAGTTAAGAGTTGGCTCACATATCAAGTCATGTCAAGTCACCTTTACTTATAGAGCGCTTTTTACAATACAGATTGTTTCAAAGCAGCTTTACAGTGGTCACATGAAAACATTATAAACAAAGTTTGTTTGGCTGAACGGCAGCCTTAAAAGAGCAGGCGAATTAATACAATTGATGTATATTACGTTTTAAGTTTTGATTACTGATTGATTTGATTGATTGACTGTTTGATTATTATATTGATAACAATTCAAGTCCAATATTAAGTCCAATTTGGAGATGGGTTCATATTATGATCTTCACAGGGGAGGGTTTAGTAGAGTCACGTCTCCGCAGACACTTCAGGGCAGTGCTGTGCTCGTGTCCAGGTGCAGGTCCTTCATCAGATCTGGATACGGCCCGGATCTGGCTGACCACGGTAACCTCGGAATAAACAGAGAATAATATCAGCGTAGATGCCATTCTTCTTCTGATGTATCGAGTACATCAGGTGTTATGGGAATGTTCCCGGTTCCGGCTGACCTAAATTATGTAGCCTAACAATCATTTTACAAGATTTGGATTAAAATGTATGTATAATGTGTTATGTGTATCCTAGGTTGAAGAGATGTGTTTTTAGTCTACATTTAAACTGACAGAGTGTGCCTGCTTCCCGAAATGTATTAGGAAGACTGTTCCAGAGTTTAGGAGCTAAATAGGAAAAGGATCGACCGCCAGCAGTTGACTTTGATATTCTAGGTATTATAAGCTGGTCAGTATTTTGGGATCGCAATAGACGTGAAGGACTATAATGTGTTAAGAGATCGCTCAAGTACTGTGGAGCTAAAACAAACTTGCTGACTTAAACACACAGTGTAGTCCAATAACTTACAAACACACACTGTCAGCAGTGAAGTCTGCTTTCCCCAAAGAAAAACAAAACATGCAGTGCAACCAGTGTAGCAGAAAAAAAAAACAATATTCTTATGAAGGTAGGGACACACCAAATTGACGGCAAAGAACTTGCGCTGATGAAAGATGACTGTGTTGTCACCTCACGTCACCTACGTCGAGGGAAAAAATCTGTGCATGGTAAAATGCTCAGGTGAGAGATGATATAAAATTAGACCAGCCTTTTTTCTGTGCTGTCATTACTTCTTTGCTTGCTTTCATCCCTTTTGCTTCTTATTCTCGTGCATTGACTCGATGGCTAAACTGAACAGCCAATCAGAGTTCTCTCTCTCACCGATGGCCCCACACAGATTCTACATGCTGAATTGGCCATAAAAAAACAGAATAGAGCGAAAAAATAAGTCAGCAGATGCTCAGAAACGACCCGGCGTTCCCCGACAGCTGGTTTGGTGTGTCCCTGGCTTTAAGTGAATCAAGAGCATACAATGTGACCAGGGTAGTCCAATTTGTGAACATTTATTATGAACCAGTTCTTTTAAATGGATCAAAAACAGAGTAAACAAATGAATCATTCAACCAATTTTCATTGTCAAGTGTACTAATGCATATTTACACCCCTAAGGTATAGTACCATATACAGCATTTGCTCAATTCTTCATTGATGTATATTCAACCGCATCAGTAGAGATGAATTTCTTTGTAATGCATCAACAGTCACATCTGTTTTCATTCCATCCAGTGAAGATCACAGATCAGATGGAGACTGCTCAGCCACAGATACTCACTACCACAATAAGACCTTTGAACCGTAATAGAGCTGTACTGTCAAACAGTTGAATGTGTGCTGTATCCGTGTCAGATACATGGCTTATTGTCTCCTGCCTCTCATCATCTCACCTTGCCTCGTCTGTGATCCTCATTGTTCATGTATTTGTTCTGTCTCTCTCTCTCTCTCTCTCTCCTTTCTTGTTTTCTTGTTCTTCTCCTCTTCTCCCATCTGTGCACCCAGGCAGCCCATTGAGTAACTTCTTTGACGTAATTAAACAGCTCTTTTCAGACGAGAAGAACGGGCAGGTGTCCCATCCGCCCGGCACGCCCAAGCATGCCAACAGCAAGAGACACGAGCCTGAGCCCTAATGACTCCAAATGTCCATCTGGCCAAGACAAAGCCAAGATGGCACCATCAGTTGGGACACAGGAACAACCTTAAAACCAGGAGAAATACTAGATTACTAGTTTTAAAATAAAATAATAAAAAAAGAAAAGAAAAGAAACCACGAAAGGATGTTGTTGACTCAAGTTGGTTTTAACCAAGCCTCTACAAAATTTTATATAATGGAATGAATATTGAAGTACTGTATGTCCCGACCCGACACTTCACAAAAGGCGCATACAGACACACACGTTTTTTTCTTCTTCTCTCCAGTGTTGTTTGTTCTTCACAGTGTCTCGTTAAATTCTGTTTTATGATGCCTTTATTTATTTCTGCTACCAGGAATTATCCAGAAAACGTGTTAAAGCCCAAGTCCTGCTCTTGCACAAGATTCATGTATGGCACATTGATGGAGGGCACATTACACAGGAAGTTCAGTACAAGCAGCTGAGGGAAACTCCTCATTCTGATGCATCTAAACACCCCAAACACCAACAAGAGCCGTTCCAACCTATTCCTCAACTCCTTCCTCCTGCAGCTACTGTACATACAGCCACACATGTCCATGGATTTGGAGTGAAGCCTTAAAATAAAGATGTTTATGAATTCTCAATAAGCTAACCAACAATTCATCTTTTTATTTAGACATTCAGGTTTTCTTTTTAGCCCTTGCTCGTCTTCTCTCCTATCCCCGCTCTCTCTGCTAATGCACACACAAACGTACACACAGGACATCGTTTCAAAAGGGACAAATGGAACTCAACTGGAACATCATGACGCACGTGTTTGAGGAGTTGCCCTCGAGGACAGTTGTTGGATTGTATTCTTTTCATCGTAGTCTTTTTTTGTGAAATGAAGAATTTAAAACATTTTATGAACTCAGTGTCATTGCTGTACAAGATTTGGAGAACATATTTGAAAAATGATGGGGAGAACTTCGGTGGGGGCCTTGGGGTGGGAGGGGGGGGGGGTCTTATCCTCAGTAAATGATCTATTCTGTTGTACAGACTAAAATATTCCTTATGTAACACATTGCTTAGATGAATTGTGTTGCCACATCCTGTTTTTTTCTCATGTAGCGTTCATGAAATGTTAGATTTGAATGACAATTATGCTTAATGTATTCAAGGGTTACTCTTGATGTCAATTTTTATTTATTTTGTGTTTCATTTTTATTGAGAAGCATCTGCAGGATTCAGAGACCTTTTTAGAGACCTTTTTTGTAACTTATTTATGTGTTTTTGTCTTTTTTTATTTATTCAGCTGGGAATATTTATATATACAAAACCGGATGGTGAAGATTTTATTGTTTGCATCAGGGCGACTCGTCAGATTGTTTGAAGGATCTTGTGTTTTGTGTACGATAACACTTATCCGATTTTGTGAATGAAGCACTCTTTCTTTCCCGGCTTTGACCAGATTAAAGAGCTTGTAGTATATGTTAAATTATTTACTGGTAATTTAAGAATGTAGACTAGCCTCTTTAGGGTGGGGGGTGAGGGATAATGAAGTATTGATATTTGTCACTCATCTCATTGTGCGTGTAAAACAGGTGGACGAGCTCAAATCACATGTTGTAAATAGACAACTTTGGGCAAACGACTTTCTTAAAACCATAAAAAAGGGATCCTGCTGCTCCTGACTCTATCTCTCGTATTGCATGTCTGACATTCGGCTTTAATTTGCATGATGTTGTGGATGTTAAATTTCTCCTCCCCTTTACCTTTTCCATCATCAACTTGTTTCCCCCATTATCATGCCTTCATTTCTCAGTTTGCAGTTTTTCTCATCTCCCTTACCGTGAACGCTTTCTCGCCACATGCTCTACTGCGTCATGCTCTTGGGATGGGGGTCTGGGATGTCATATCACATGATCATTTATCAGAACATGCAGCGTGGAGAATAAGTGGAGATGTAATCGAAGCAATACACATTGTTGTCCTTCATATTTTGTACTTTGGGAGAGCTGGATTGTAATGTATCACGGATTTTATTAATACAGAGCGGGAAAAATAGAATCGCCGCCAACGTATCCCCTTGTATCTACTGTGAACAACTTCAGTGCAACGGAAATAAATCCATTGACTTTGGGATGTTGTATGTGTGTTTGCCGTTTTCTGCTCTTATCTCTGCAACGTAGGGTAAAATGGAGCAAGATGAAGACCTTACTTTTATTCTGTTGACCATAGATGGTAAAAAAAAATCAACATATTCGATGAATGGATAAATGTTCTTCTTTTTTTGTCATTTCATCTGAATATCAACATTTGTAAGATTAAGTTTTGAGGTTAAATCAACTATGTGTCTCTGGAAAATAGTAATCTGTGACACTGTATTATGCTGAATAGCAAGGTTTTGTCTATTTGTTAATGAGAGATTTGTGGACACATTAATGTTTTTAGTTTGAAAAGTACATATTGTTTTTATTTTAATTTAAAAAGAAAAAAAATTAAACCCTTGGGGTAAGGTAGTCATCCCAGAATTGGCACAAAAGACCCAGAGAGGCATGTATATTTTTTACATCTAAACCGTATGCATTTATGGAGTTATTGTTCAGTAATTCCTTGACTTAGATGTACATCTAAGTACATCTTCTTTCTTATGCTTTCAGACATCTTCCCAATTTATTAAAACCCAATAGGCTAATTAAGTGAAATCATTTAACTTGAATTTAATAATTTGAGTTGCTATTATGACAAATCTTCAAAACAATTGGGCAATATGTAAATATGTCAGTATAGCTACTAGTAATAAAATAAACTTATCTTTCAGATAAATATCTTTTAGGGGAGAGTGGGAACTTTTCAGTTTCTCAGAGACTGTTTGTATTGGAAAGCCAACATTTTAATAAATTAAACCCACATCTGTCAGCTACCCACCCGCACTGCTGTAACATACATACATATAATAACATACAATTTATACTTGAATAGACAAAGGGATTCATGCTTTGGCTGTCATCGGTTATTCAATTAAACTGTCAAAACAGTTATAATAATTAAGAATTTTCTTTGATTGCTATGGCAACTACATTAGCAAATTTTTCTTATTTGTTGCTTTACTTGTTTCTTTTAATAACACATTGGCTGTTGCATCACCATCCAGTACATTCTAAACTTATATCTAATTGCTATAATTTATAATACACATTGTTCTAAAGGGTGGTATTTTCTGAGTACAAATTCACTTGCCAGCACATGCGACATGACATTAATGTTTTTGTTTTTTTTGTCTACAAATGTCGGAGATCATTTCTCATCCTGTGGGGAAAAATTGTCTTGATCGTTTGGTGCAACATATTCACAACATGATCAATTACAATGGGGGTTATGCACAATAAACTTCCGCATTCTGTAAAACAGGTTGTAATGTTTTGTGCTTTATTAAATATAGAGCTGTTTTACGAGCAAAGATGAGTATGACCGATGTCCATCGCATATGGAGTTTGATATGTATGTAAAATAATTATTCTCACCAACGTTTGGATATTAAAACTGTCAAATCCAACCATAATAATATTTAGCAAAGTTAGCTGATTACCTTAAAAGTGACCTGTTTTTATGCAGGATGTTCAGCGTAAAGCCTAGCATATTCTCTTGAGTAGGTACTTATTTTGAATTCACAACCGTTAAAAAGTGCATTCTATGTAATATGAATGTGTGTATTATAAATGTAATCTGGACGTGCTAGACATTTTCCATGTAGCCACATCACCACTCACAGATCTTCGCCCGTGGCCTCTTGGGATTGTAGAGTCTCCTTGCCATGTCGTAAGTACCGTAAATAAAGCTCCATACGTATTAAAATCGCTTTCGTTGTAACTTTATGTCATACGCCGATTGGTCTGCACAGCGCCACTTCAAGTCGAACACACCTTAAATCTGCACTGGTCAAAAGGTCCAGCGGCCATGTGGTAGGCTACTACTGAAAAAATACTGGAGATATTTCAGCTCCACCTCTCCGGATGTCTAACGGGGGTGGGTAGGCCATCCAAAACGTCTCAGATTACTTACGTTACCCTAGTTCCCTAAAAGGGAACTCGCGCTGCATCGATAACGCATATGGGAACGCCTTAGCGTGATTGTCTCTTGAAGCACAATGAAATCCATGTGTGCGAGTGCACATCACCGAAGGTGACGTCATGAGCCAGGAGTATAAAGAGTGTGCCGTAACCCCGAAGCGGTAGCTTGACCAGTGTCTGAAACAAGCCCGGTATGCGCAGGAGCTGAGGTTAGGAGACGCAGCATCTCGTTCCCTTTTAGGGAACTAGGGTTACGCAAGTAACCTGAGACATTCCCTGTCAAGGGAACTCGCGCTGCGTCAATAACGCGTATGGGAATGAGGAATACCCACGCCGCCTCAGCGCACGGAGTAGGCCAAGCTAACGTAGCTCACTACAAAAGGACCACTGTCCCCACAGCAGAGCAGATTTACTCCAGAACGATGCCAACCTGGCAGGTAACTGGGTCTAAATATTTCTCGCTGCACCAGAAAGTAAACGTTTACCACTTCTGGGCGTAGAGTTTCCTTGTGGATGGGGCTTTAGAGTGGAGAATGGTCTCAACGACATCAGTCGAGAGACCTGCATCTATGAGTCGGGCCCCCTCATAGGCCAGACCCACAGATTACACAGTTCCGGGCGTTCCTTCTGATATGGTACGCAGGACCCATTGAGAGATACCTGGCAGATGTAACCACACTGCCATGAAATCAACTAGGGGTATCAGCCTCTCAAGACCGACCTCTGGACACATATATTTTTCTACTCCGGGGCCCTGGGGGTGACCCGAACTGCGGGGCGCAACTGGCAGGAGCCCCCTACGGATTGCATGACCCAGCCCCCTCGAGGTACCGGGCATGCTACCGCGCTTGCAGGGCACTGATCCACCCCTCGAGGTGGACCAGCGGGGGGACCCCTGCGGGGCCAAAAGACATTGGCGTCAGGGCCTCTTGCTCTTCGCCTTTTTAGCCTGCAGGACAGCCCTCAGGTCTGTCCGCCTGCCAGAAGGCTGGGGCTGAGCGCAACGACCCGCACCGCCACCCAACTGAGGGGGCTGCCGGGCCTCGACGCTCTGCAGCTGAGCAGCGCGGTAGGAAGAGCTGGTGCTGCGGCTGGCTGCGATCCCTTGACGCTCATGAGTGACGGGGGAGGATTTTTCCTCCTCTGTGGGAGGTGGACCGCTTTCAGACTTCGACACCTCGGTGTAGAGGTCCGTAAAGAAGGGCAAACCCCGACGCTGAAGTAGCACTCTGGCGGGCAGGTAGCTCTCGTCCAATCTGCTCTTTGGACGAGCGTCCCTCGGCTCAGCCGGCCACTCGAGACCAAGCCTTGCTGTTGCCCGAGTAACAACCTTGAACAGCTCCTCAAACACGGGTGAGGAAGATGGCAGCTCTTCCTCATCCACATCGATACTGATGACATCCACCTCCAGATCCTCAGAACTGGAGAGGTTCAGTATCGCGTCCTCACCCAAGTCGGAAGAAACCACCGCAGGGTGTGCTTCCGAATCCTGAGTGAGGGCAGATTCAGCAGGTAAAGGAGGAGATAAGGCAGCGCCCGTCTCCATCCCCGCTGCTAAATCCAGCTGCGATCCCCATGAGTGTGATCGCTGCTGAGCCTCAGCTGCAGCGGGACCGGACCCACGAGGACCGTGAGCCTGAGCAGTTCCCTCAAAAACTGCCAGGCGTGAACAGAGAGTGCGCAGCGGCAGTCGCAAACGCCCAAACATGATACACACAAAGCGTGTGTGTCACTGCCCACGATGAAACGCGGACAGGGAGTGACACAGCGACGAAAGGACTGATTATCCGCCATTAAATGAGAAAATGTAAGTTAAATCACGCAGCCAGCACAATGCACCACACACGTTAGCTTCAAGCGCTTGTTGAACACGCTAAAGGTACCGCTTCCGGGTTACGGCGTGCTCTTTAGACTCCTGTCTCATGACGTCACCCTCGGCGACGTGCACTCGCACACATGGATCTCAATGTGCTTCAAGACACACGCAAGAGACTAAGGTGTTCCCATATGCGTTATCGACACAGCGCAAGTTCCCTTGACAGGGAGCTTCTGACACTCCTGTTTGCAAGCTATAGGAATTTTCAGATGTGGCCCCTACTAAAACTCCAACTCCTGCCTACTCCCTATGCCAGGATAAGAAAGAAAAGTCAGAGCACAAATTCTTGCCGTTTATTAGTATTTTCAAAATGACTTGCCATTCAGTTGCTGCATGAAAAATGTTATATCAAATAATTTATTTGTATTGATCCCAAAATATCTCCGTACCATTCCCATACTGCACATTAGAAATATATTTACACTTGTGACGAGAGAATACAAAAGTATCTACGATACTACTATGTACATTTTTGATAAATCTTCTGAGGCGCGTGTAGGACACTTTGACCACCGGAGGGCGCTAACACTGCAGTTTACATAACTTCATCTCAGAAGCACTTGGGTACTGTGAGTAGTTTGTGAATATCATTGACCATTTGTATGATCAAACACCTCCTCAATCCCCATTTAAGTTCTTTATGATCAAAGCATAATTTTAGGAAACAATTGTATACATTATTATTTTACCATTTAACACTTAAAAACTAATAAATAGCTTGCACATCACATTAAAACATTGGCACAGGAATAACATAGGAATTACAAAGCTGACACCTTCAGGACAAACATCTAAACAATATGTTTGTATGGGTCTTCACACACCAGCCTGTGTTAACCACATCTGTAATTTCAAATGTTTCCCCCTCATGCGCTCAAGTTCTTTGTGCGCCACAGAATGAGTGTAGCCGCGAAGCCAGTGTTGCTTGAAGCCCGTCCAGTGCATCTGGATCCTGTGCAGTGCTGCAGTCAGAACCAAGCAGCAGCTCCTCAAACTGCTCACAGTCCAGAAGATCAACCATATTCTGCAGGAAAAAGCCTTCACAGAACACTGCCAGCCCGAGTGCCTCACTCACCTACTCAAAAACACAACAAAACACACAGATAACATCAGAAGACTGAAGCTGGACGCTGAAACAACGAATATGCTCAGGTAAGCTGTATGTACATACTTTGGATGTCTGGTAGATGCTCACAGCGTTGTTGAGATTTATTCTCTCCGAGCAGAGAATTTCACAATGTCTCTTCAAAACTGGTAGCTGGAATGAGTGTGCCACGGGCAGAAGCTGTACAGGATATGACATAATGCGTTTCAGCTTAAGTCTTTAAAGGTAATTACAGAAACATGTTAAAAAAAAGTACTGTACTGTATGTCCGTGTTTTTCTTACCTCCAGCAAATCAGGCACAGACGCATCTAAACATTCTGTTCCTCCACAGTACATATGTGCCATCATCATCTGAAATAAACATTTAGAAGCCACTTTATATGTCATATATAGTATAGGCTTGTCTTGTGTATGTTTAAGCCAAGGTTTCTTGGTTACCTGGAATGTGCTGTATTTCATGTCAGTGATTTCAATGGCCATGTGGTCTGTTGTGCCATTGCTCCTGTAGAGGCTCAGCAAGTCTCTGAACCTTAAATGAAACGCATATACGGCATAATCACATAAGTGATCAAGGGATGTAACGTTAAATCAGTTTGAGCAAGAGACCCACCTCTGTGAAGCTGACATGAGCAGAACTCTGTGGGCATAAAACGGCCTTCCCTCCACAACAAATTTCACATCAGACATCTCAGTGTTGTTCAGAAAATGAGCATCTGTGAGGGTGACACTACCTTTTAAATCATGTGACATACTTTTGATGCTGAATTGCATACAGTGAGATGTCATTGGTACTTTTATGATTGCTTGGAGGTTAGCTGGGTCTTTTTTTCCATCGGACAAAAAGTATAGATTAAATTGATCAAAAGTGACAGTAAAAACGTTTAAATTGTTGCCCCAAAAAATTCTAATTTCTATCAAAAAATGTATCATGGTTCCCATAAAAAAAATTATTAAGCAGCACAACTCTTTTAGAAAACAGTTATTGTAATAAAATATATTTAAATTGTAATAATGGGGAACAATATTACTGTTTTTATCAATCTTGATGAGCATAAGATACTTCTTTCAAAACATTCAAATCTTACTGGCCCAAAGCTTTTGAAGGATAGTGTAGGTGTAAGTTGAGTATGGTGTGTGTGGTGATCTACTTTACCCAGCTGAGCTGTAGGTGTGTCCTTCACCGCCAGAACAGATGGGACGGCTGTAGAGCAAACACAGTGGCTAAAGATGACTGCCAGCTGCTTGCGGATGTCCTTACTCTGCATTTAAAGAAAAGAACATATGGACAAACATGAAACAAGTCTCGTTTCAAATACAATATTGCACTGACAATTCTTGAACGTGACATCACACTTTTAACACACAAGTTTTTCGGTGATGGTTTTGATAAGGTTACCTTGCTAGTTTTGATAATGGAGAAGAGAAGTGGAAGACCCTCTGAGAGCAGCTCCTCACAGTATTTTTCTTCCCCAATAGCGATGAAGTCTTTAAGGAGAGAAAGCGTGAGCTCAGTCCTGGACTGGAACTGGGCGCTGCGCACGGACTCCAGCCATACATGCAGCTTCCACGGCACTCCTGAGAGAGAACATCAAACTTGTTCAAACTCTTTAAACATTGAGCATCTGTTTACTCATTCTAAATGTGTTTATACACTACTGTTCAAAATGTAGGGTCTGTACATCTTTATGTTTTTGAAAGATGTCTCTTATGCTTACCAAGACTGTATTAATTTGATCAATAATACAGTAAAAACAGTAATATTGTGAAATATCATTACAATTTAAAATCACAGTTTTCTATTTTATTTTATTCACTGGTCAGATTCATTAAACATTTCAAATAGACTGCAGAAATTAACATTTGTCAGAACCATTTGTTTTGGTAAATGACATGTTATTTTGTTTAGTTGTCTATTCAGAATCGTCGGAGAATCGCAATCTCTGTTTGAAACCAACAAAAATGTGAGATTCTGAATTTATACAGAATCATGCATACGTTTACTGAATAAAAGTATTAATTTCTTTTAAAAATGAATGAATAAATTAAGGATAGTAGTGCAGTGTAAATGAAGAATAGTAGTGTATATCTCCAGGGTTGAGAATACAAGATTATACCCAAGTAAAATCTAAAATAATTAAACTAAATAATTTATATATATATTGTTTTTAATAAATAATACATATTTTTTCTATAAAACTGTTCTTAATACTATGATTGTGCCAAGCTGCTTGTTTTGGTTATCTTAAAATTAGCTGAGGCCCCCTGGTGGGCCCCAGGCCTATGAGTGTCTCACAAAATGCAGGTTAATCGGTTAACGGTTAAGAAAAATCTCTCACTGTTTATGCCTCTCTGATTCAATTTTTCCATTTTATTTCATTTATTATAAATGAGTCAGATGTGTACCCAGTGCCCTGAGCTCCATGGTGACATCCAGGTATCCATGCTCGGCGCTGTGCAGGCTGGCTTCCTGCAGGGCTCTTATGCGGGCCTTACACATGCGTGGAGAACATACAGACTTTCCATTTGCATCTGCTCTGTCCTCTATTTCCAGCTTGTCCTGCTCCTCTACTCCCTCTGCTAGGATCTCCTCCAGAGAAAGAACGTCCTCCTGCAGCCTCTGAGGCTGACTCAACAGCTTCCTCAACACGTTCCTGAGGGCAAATACAATACTCAATACATAAGTTCATAATAATGAATGAATGAATCATAAAATAATACAATAAATAAATAATGAATCACTGATCTTGATCTGTGTGTTTGTGAGGGTCAGTACCTGTGTCCATGTGCGGCAGCATGACTGAAGCAGTTCATGCCCTCATAGAATGATGATGTCAGATGAACCCGCAACATGGGGTCAGCGCCGCGGGACAACAGCAAACTCACCAATTCATAGTTCCCTAAAAACACGCACAATTAAAACTTTGTTTCTAATAAAGCGTGATACATACAATATGACATGCTTTTTACACTACTATTCAAAAGTTTGGGGTTAAGAAGTAAGATTTAAAATGCTTTTGAATAAAGACTCTTATGCTCACCAATGCTGCATTTAATGATCAAAAACACAGTAAAAACAACTATATTGGTAAATATTGCTACAATTGAAAATATTTATATTTTTGTGAAAACTAAGTATAACAATTTCCAAGATTCCTTTGTGTGTGTGTGTGTGTGTGTGTGTGTGTGTGTGTGTGTGTGTGTGTGTGTGTGTGTGTGTGTGTGTGTGTGTGTGTGTGTGTGTGTGTGTGTGTGTGTGTGTGTGTGTGTGTGTGTGTGTGTGTGTGTGTGTGTGTGTGTGTGTGTGTGTGTGTGTGTGTGTGTGTGTGTGTGTGTGTGTGTGTGTGTGTGTGTGTGTGTGTGTGTGTGTGTGTGTGTGTGTGTGTGTGTGTGTGTGTGTGTGTGTGTGTGTGTGTGTGTGTGTGTTATTATTACATCTTTTGTAATACTATAACTGATATGTGAATAGGTCATTGCTGAATAAAAGTATTAATTTCCTTCAAAATCTGACCATAAACATTTGAATATTAGATTTACTTATTATTGCAAACATAATTCTTTAAAAGAAAGCACATGATAAGGATGATTTTGCACTGTTTTTCCCCCACCTGCAGCAGATGCCAGCTGGAGGGGTGTTTCTGCTGAGCTGTGGTGACCATTTCTCAGGGCTGTGCCCTCCACATCTGCTCCCACATCTAACAAGAGCTGCAAGGGCAAGCAAAGTTCATTTAAGATGACAGTCCTCCAATAGCAGTTTGTAATGTTGCCATACAATACATCTGAACTTAAAACATGTATTCTTTTGTAATTCCTTTTTAAAATGAACACTAACAGCACAGTTTTCAAGTAACTAGTGAGCATATTCACCTGTACTACAGATATGTGTCCATGCAGCACTGCAAAGGTGAGGGCCACCCAACTGCGGCTCTCAGGATGTACAGAGGGATGTTTCGATGAACAGTTGGGCACCTGAAAAGAAGAACAAAGTGATTGGGGGGGGTATTTTTTTTGCAAACTACTGCATATGTGTAAGTTCCCAGAGTGTTACATTACTGCAAACCAATCATCCATTCAAACGTGTTAACCTGAAATGAGACAACCTGTAAGATATAGATCAAAGGTGTCCAATCCTGCTCCTGAAGAACCAATATCTTGCAGAGATTGGCTCCAATCCTAGCTAATCAAGTTCTTCTGGGTTAATAGACATTTCTAGACAAGTGTGGAAACATCAATGGATGTTGAAGGAAATTGGCACTTTAGGAGCAGGAATGGATGGCCCATTATAGATAAATTGGTGAAAAAGACATTACCGCTACATCCAAGTTTGCTCCAGCATCAATGAGCATGTGCACCAGGGCCTCATCCCCTGCTGAACAGGCGTACATCAGTGGAGTCATGCCCTACATACCCATACAGAAAGAGAGAGGGTTAAACATAAAAAACATGGAGTCAAGTATACAGCTTTGCAAGCTGGGGGGAGAAAAAGTAACCATAAATTAACCCTTTATGGGTTTACCTGATCATCCATCGTGTTCACCCCGTCTGGGCCCAGAAGCTGGATAGCCTGGCCAATCAGATCAGTGCGGCCAGAGTTGAGCATGCGGAAGCCAAGATCCAGATTAAACTTGTCTGTGGCAGCCTTTGAATCTAGACGTTTAAAGGAGGTGAAACAGCACTCAGGCCTGAGGGAATAAATTTGGAGTTAGTTACCATACATTAAGAGAGTAAAGAACATTAGTAGATAATTATTTTACAGATAGAGAGCAAAAGTGCAAAGTTAACTGGGTAAAGAATTGAAAGTTTAGCTACAGATATTGTTGCAGAATGTAGGAATTTAAACCCTTGACCTTTATGTTTCTAGTACTATGCTCTTCTATTAAAGCAACAGGAGCATCTTACTTCAGCTGTCGAGGTTCACAGTCCAGTCCAGGGAGAAGCTGTCGGGCAGTCTGTCTTACATCATCACTGTCCACTAACAGACTCCGTCGATGCTCCGCATGTACCATAGCGACTCGCATCCACTCCATCAGAGGAGGAAGAAGAGGAAATGGCCTGAGAGAGACACGCCGTTACTCATTTACCAACATCTCTCATTTCACCCTTCATGCACACACCAAAAAACAGGCTTAAACCCAGTAAATTTCAGGGGAGATCAACAGTGGCACAAAACTGGATCAGAGAGAAATGAGGATAGTGTAATTACAAAGAATGCTGATTTGGCTCGCCATGGCCCTTTTAATTTACTACCACAAACAAGCCTTAATCACAATTTGTATAACAACATCTGCCATCTTCAACAGACACAGTCTTGCTGGAATTCAAATCAGTGTGATATTACAGAACGAATCCTCTACGGTTTCCTTCCTTTAGTATCTGTGCCAGGAGTGCTGTGATTTTGAAGCATGCTCACAACCATAACTGTCCACCTGCTAAGAATATTAGTATTCATTATCTGATGTGAAAGCAGAGCAAGGTTTCCACACAAAGTGAAGCCCTCTCATCTTACTAGAACAGTCCTGAATGTGAAATTCAAGGTATGTTTATAATCTAAAGAATAAAAAAGCTCATTTCAAGGAAATTGTAAATTCCGATAAATGCTAACAGAAGAAGAATGGACAAATGAGACTATAAGAAATACTCTTTAAATAGTCAAGGATGACTAATTCATTATCCTTGCATAGAAATCTAGTATACACTGCCTTTCAAAGGTTTGGGGTCGATGTTTTTGAAAGTAATGCTCAAGGCTGAATTTATCTGACCAAACATACAGTAAAAAGAGTAATAATGTGAAAAATTATAGTTTTTTTTTAATAATAATTGTTTACCTAAAATGTCATTTAAACTGTAATCCACTGATGGCAAAGTTACGGCGACCCTGTCTCTTGACATTGGCGTCCCAACTGATGACACCCTATAAGTTATGCTTAATAAAAGTATTAATTTCTTACAAAATAAACTAACAAAAAATCCTCTTTATGAGCCTTAAACAGGTGAAAGAGGTTATGGCTCATTGATCTCACCTCTCTTTACTAAGAGCTATCCTGGGTGGCTCAAGGTTGGGGTTCTCCAGTGACTCCATCTGTGGACTGCGTAGGTAGTAATAGAGTGTGTGAAGGGCGTCTGGAGACCAGGAGATGGGCTGCAGGCAGAAAGGACGTCCAGGACTGAGACTGGGACTTACTGAAACCAAACGCTGCATATGGTGCATTGCACGGGAGACCAAGTCACCTGGAAGACACACACATACATTTAAACTTCAAATATAAATTTTGTAAAATATTTTACAATGTCAAATAGTATCTTTAGCATGCAGAAACAAATAAATGGACCATACAATAAATTCCTTAAAAGCTGAAAGCAGACCAGCACCAAAATCACAACGTGCTGCTGATATAGAAAAGCCATCTGTGCTTCCAATTCAATCCCATAAACTAAAGTCAGTAGATGTGCAGCCAAGTGCAAATGTGTATTTTTTATAAGTGCTGACAACACACAACACAAAACATATTTCAATACAGCAAAATATATCTTCAGACCCATCTGTTTTATCTCCAAATGTGAAAATGGAAGAGGATTCGGATAAACTGAAACGTCTAGGAGCTTTATTCTGAATTACTCCAAGGTACATTAAATCTGCTGTTTTTGCCTCTCAAATCCAGACTCAAGATCTTCCCAAAAGGAGGAATAGATATGATGATGATAGGCCAAAGACACACTCCTTAAAGTCTGTGTTGACCATTAGACAGCAGCTTACAGTAAAGTCAATGAACACTCTTCCATATGTAGAAAGCATCATAGAGGAAAGAGATGAGACTGAGAGAGCACAGCTACAGTTTTATCCTTGACTGGAAATACTGCTTATGTACTTAGCTATGGATGGCTAATCTTTACTCAACAGCTAATATGTGAAAGAAAAAAGAAATAATGATCAAGAGCAGTATGGGAAACAATCAATCACATATGGTCTAATGGACTTTCTACATGAACACTTGTGCACATTTGTTGTTAAACAAAGGGCTCCTTTACGATTGATTGATTGATTGAGTGTCTGCAATCATAAAGCATAAAGGAGCTGCTTTTTACTCCTTTGACCCAAACAGAAGGTGCTCTTGTACCAGCAAAACAAATGCAGAAGTGTTGCTGGTCCCCTAAGGGAGAGCATGCTTCCCTCTCTGGTGAATGCAAGCAGCAGCCCTCCCCATCCTGAACTGTGGTCTGCAATGTAAACAAACTGCCCACAGTTCAGGCGCTTAAACCCCCCTAGCCAGTCCTGCAATGTTGACTTGTCAGAAGAACGGCACTTAAAATGTACAGATGTCTCTCTCTGTCTTACAGACATGTAAAAACAATCATGCAAAAACACTGGACAGTAATAGACTGAGATGAAAAATGGACAACGACAGTGTTTCTACATTAAAGTTTTAACAGGAGCTTCTTGAATGACCTAATTCTTTAAGAGAACGGAGGTAAAAATGAAAAATCTGCTAGCATTTTCCTCCCCTCATGTCATTCCAAAGAGTTTTGTTCATCTTCTGAAAACAAATAAATATATTTTTAATATCATTTTTGTCCATCCATTGAAAGCCCATATGAATCAAGTCTTCTAAAGAGACACAATCACTATATATACAACTATATATATATATATATATATATATATATATATATATAATATATATATATATATCTTAAATCTTGGGATTCAAAAGTCCATCACAAATAAATGATGACAACGATTTCAATTTTGGGGGAGATGAATTGTACTGTTAATCATTTAATAAGAAAGAAAAGTTTTTAATGATTGCTTAATGTTTTCATCATGATAAAAGTTGTGTAAAAAATGTAGTGCAATAAATGAACAGATGACTTTATCAACCGATTCTTTTTAGTACAATGGCTGACATAAGCCAATTTTAGTGAATCTGAAACATACTTTAGAGGCAAATGGTTTAGTTGAATGCATGAATGAATACATGAATGCCTATTAACTGGTTACATTTAGGGAATCAAAATCCCTTAAAACGAATTATTATTAACAATAATTTGCTACATTTATATAGCACTTTTCTTGACACTAAAAGCCCTTTACATGGAAGGCAGAATCACCACCAATGTGCAGAATCCACCTGGCCATACAGCAGCCATATTGCACCAAATTAGTCTTTACTCTTTACAACCATTTAAAGAACCATTACTCAAACTTTTGAGTTACCAGATTAGGATTAGGGATCAGATTAAGAACCACAACTCTTAAATTTCTAATGTTTTTATCCCTAGTCATGAGACAACAACGAAGCACTGATTTTTATTTATTTATATACACAGTACACTGTGAAAAAGAACTGAATATGAACAGAAGGGGTTATAACTTACTGAGTTCAGAGAGGCTGCCCACGCAGGTGGCCAGCAGGGCCTGCTCCAGCGTCCTGAGCTCCAGCTGTGCGTAGGCATTCTCTCTGCTCTCCGCTGCTGAGACTGGACCCTCAGCATACTGACTGAAATGGGCAGGCAGAGACAGCTCACCTACACAAAAACACTGTTTCGATGAGATGAAATCATCACAGCTCACAACAGCATTAAACAATTCATTTGTATTTGATTCATTTATTGTAAGTGTCTCTAAACATGAACTCTTGCATCAGTCTTGAACAACTGACAATTATAGGGGAATGGGGGGGGGAGAAAGACTTCCAAGGGAAAGCCAGTCGTTTCCATATATAGTATGTGTCTCTGTTAAGAGATAAGAAGAGGAAGTGTGGTAAGTCATAATTTCCTCTGCTCGGAACGTAGCTCTTTCTCCTTTCTTTAGTCGTTTCTTCCTTGCTCAATTATACATGCTATCTTATTGCTTTTCTAAATGTCTATTGACTTTCTATGTATCTATTCATTCTATTCCTGAAGATGATTTTTTTGTGCTTATAATTAATTATAAATGTACAATAATTGATTGCATGATATGTTTCAGCCATGTCTAAAGCCTTGTGCACATTTTGACCAAATCATACAATCATTCTGTCTCAGAGAAATGTTGTGAATCCTAAAATATTCCCCTGACCCTAGGTAGTTCACCAACAGCAGATTCGAAGCACACGACTTGATGAAGGTATCAGTGTGACAACAAACCCCCACTTACTCCACACACATCGTATTCATTTTTTCTGAGATTCTGACATGGCTTACAGCTGCGATCATGTTCACACAGTCTGACAAGAAACAACCGTAAAGTACCTACTATTATAAATCATGCAGAGTGCAGCTGGTTTAACACTGGCATATTGGCTGTCATGCTGAATACTGTATATGGCTCCCAACAGAAGGGCTATATTTCTTCTCACCAAAGCATAAGTATAACTTATAAATATTAGAAATCCCTACAGAGTCATAAAATATTATGTTTTTTTACTTGAATGCAGAGTTGATACATTTCCAAGCTTTCAGAAACAAAGTGCAAGTTGATAGTCAGTAAAACTAATGAGCAGATCATATGTTTGGCAGCTGATTTATCATACCCATATGCAGGATATGTGCTTGCGTTGCTTTTAATATGATTTGAAATCCATGCCTTACCCCTGGATCTCTCTTTCACTGGATATCAGAAGGGGATCAAATGAGGGAGGATTTGTTTTCTTCTTCAAGTTAAACGATAAACCATTCATGAGGTACAGTGTACACATTCATCTCTGATACAATGACTCAAAATATATCTCCAGATGTTGACTACTTGATATATCGGGGCAATTTTTATAACATTGTTCTCAAATTGTATGTGATCTCACAGCTATTTGCTTGAACAAACTCATTGGCACTTTTTATGCAGTTGAGTGAACCATGGCATCGCTCAGTTTCTTTATGCTCCAGCAGCAGATTCAGTGTGGTATTACTGCCTACTAAACATAAAAAAGTGATATCCAAAGCAGAACATTGCAATATTTTGTCTGAATGATATTCAAATAAATACTGTAGCTTTCATGGACAGAATGTGTATGTATGCATTTCATAATTTTCTATTTAAATCATTAAATGGGTTACAGTGGAATATATGTCACTGTTTCCAAATATTATTATGCTGCACAACTTTTTTAACAATTTTTATTTTGATGACCAAATCAGCATATTTTGAAGTATATGATGGTATGATAAACATCTCAGGAAAGGTTTTATGGTTTCACAGTATATAAAATTAAATAATCAGTTATTACAATCATAATCTGTTAAAATAATGAAAACTGTTTTTTTGTTTAAACAAATGCTTTGTTAAAATAAGTTTATTCAAAGACTTTCCAGTAGCTCAAACAGTAGAGTGTGGCGTTTGCAACACTAAGGTCATGGTTTTGATTCCAAATGTAAAATAATTTTTTTCTATTTGAATTTCAATGATCAAAAACATCTTATCAATTAAATGTAATAATTGATTATGGATTAGATTAACAGACACTTAGCACCCACTTTTTATATCTATCCTCGAGGACTATCACATGTTCATACTGTCTATATTCAAAGTATTCCCAAATTCCCACATTTTTCTAAGGGAGATTAGAAATTACAGCCTTTGTCTCTGACATTTTCTGCACTGTATGCGTGTGGGTGGAGCAAGTTGACAATCTAAGCAGTCAAGTGGAAAGAAGTTGCTTATGCACAAGCAAGCAAGATTCTCTGCCTTATTTTTTTCAATGCTGTAGATAAGCATATGTGCACGATATGTCATATGTGTTCATATCGTCATATTGTCATACCAGTATACTGTTACAACCCTAGACACATCACAAAATCATCACAATAATAAAAATGTATTTACTTGAAAAAAAAGATATGATGAGATATGATATATATGATTTGATATGACATATAATATGATACAACTTGGATAGTGAAATCCTCCTGATGTATTGTTGTATTCTATTCCTTTTGGCCCAATTTACTTGTTTATTCAAGGATTTCTTTAGACTAATAGTTTGCATTACTCACTCACTCGCAGATGTTGAAAAATGAAATATGTTTTGTCTAGTCAGAATATAACTATGCCCTGAACTGAGGCAGTTTGGTCTAGTTGAGGTCATTTTACATGTGCTACAGATCATAGTTATTAGTTAATACAGTGCAGCTGAAAATACAGAAATATGTCTTTATAGACACCCCAAATCTAAAGCAGGTTTGCATGTGCAGGAGCTGCGTAGCAGTGTGGTCTGGACTCTCTAGCCAGATGGGTACGGGTGAGCCACAGGGTGTGTGATGCAGCTGGTCAGGCTGTGGGCCCATAGACCCAAACCCCTCTATACAGCACACACCCATTCCCTTTCCCACAGCTAACCATGTCTACACTGGCAGCCGTGAGGCTCTGACATGCGTCATAGGCAGCCACACACTCCCACAGACACACATTCGCTCTCATCTGCTACCATCATTGTGGACTGAGGAAGAGGGGAATGTATGTGCTCTGCCATTATGTGGAGAGAAACTGAGCTCACATGCACCACTGATGGGAGACTGGGAAATCCATACAAGTGTGATAGGCCTGACCAGGAATTACACTGCCAATGAAAGAGAGAAGGAGAGAGAGAGGAGACAGGGTGAAGGGATGGCTGAAGTGATGTGACAAAAAATAAATAAGCAGCAACATTTACTAAAGTGATTCCAATCTTGATCTCTACTAATGTGTTCATGTGTATACTGTGGAAAACCATCATAAAACCAGAAAGATGTTTTTTAAAACACCATCAGAGACATCTAATTTTGGAGTTTTATGACTGAAAATGCATTATATTGTGAAACAAAATAGCTTGTTGACAGGGTGCAGACTGCCAAGGGGTTCCACTTGAAACCTCCAAAACCTCCACTGTTTTAATTTTAATCTTTTATCGATTAAACACATATAAGCACACAATGATTTAAACATAATAAATCAATGATTACAGTATTTTTATATTCTGTCCAATTACCAATAAATGGTATTTAAAATGGATGATATTTGTAGTATTTTGTCAAAATCAAGTCAAAATCAAAGGTAACATTTTACAATAAGGTTCAGTTTGTTACATTAGTTACAACTACATTAGTTAACGAACTAATAATGAAAATACTTCTAAAGCATTTAATACTCTTAGTTCATGTCAATTTCAACATTTCTAATACATTATTGAAATCAGTACCGTAGTTGAATCTGTTTAATATTATTTAATAGACCTGAGCTAACATGAACTAACAAAGAACTAAAGTTGTATTCTTATTAACTAATGTTTACAAAGGTTCATAAGCACTGTAACAAATGTGCTTGTTAGTTAAGTCATTAACCTATGTTAACTAATTTGGACCATATTGTGAGTGTTACCAAAATGTGCTTTACTCCATTGCTCTGAAATGTGTTAAAATGACAATAAACCAGGCTTTGATCACATTCAAAGTGTTCTATATTAAGAATTAATAATGATTTGTTTGTGTAAGAACTGGTTAGGGTTTTAACTCAAAAGTGTTCTTCAGCAGAGAACAAATCCCTTAAGAAAGTGCTGAAAGAAACCTTTCAAAGTGCAACCACACTAATTTGCTTAAATATGAGTGATCAACTTATTTTGCTTGCCTGTTTTCGCTCAGGTAATATGGTGTGAACACAGTGGTCCAGTCACTCTGTCACACGCTTCCACAACACCACCATTCTACACAGGGCACAATGGCACAAGTGTGCTGAAGAGCCAGAGTCAATCGGCCCTTGTGCTACTAGGTGCTGTGCTGGAAGTGCCTGTTGATTGAGGACATGGAGCGCTGACTGCTATCTCTAAGTGGTAAAAGGGGAGGTGCCCTGTTAGTTGTGTGTGACTGCGCACACGGACCATTTCTGACCAAGATTCTGCCAAGATGATAATAACAACTTCCTGCATCCCGTTCAGCTCCTTATTTAAGACACAGCCCCCACTCAGTGGAAGAGCATTGGGTTTACAAATCCAGTCAACAGGGACATACAGTACAAGGTCAAAAGATTTAATGCTTAAAATTGGCCTACTTTTATATGCTGTTTTACTTTTAGAATCACGTAATAAAAGAGTTTGAAAGTATTAAATCCAATACATTTTCAGCATCATGTAATTTTTATTGCAATATTTAAGTTAATCTACCGGTTAATCTTTTCAATTTTAAATATATGACATATACAATAAAAAGAGAATGAACTTTACAATGTATTTGAAACAGTGGGCTGCTCATAAAGCGCATATGGTTTTCCTACTGTTTCAGTTGTAACATGAGTGCAACATAACCTTCTAGGAGAACCTCTTGGAGTTTAATAGTTCATAATGATAAACACAATGCGGATCTTGGCAAAGGGCTACAACTCCAGGTGTTCACATACTTAAATGCAAGTTATCACTGGTTTACGACTGCCAAAACATCGCTTAGTCAAGTCAGCTTCAAAGACTATAAAGGTGATTCTAAAATTAGGGGTACTTTTGACTACTTGAAATCTTCAAAAAATAAACTATTTTACAGTGGTAGTTATTATACAAACATTTGAAAAATTGTATTGACTTGAAAATAAAACATAAAACAGACATTTCATGATTCAACACATTTTGTTAATGCATTACAAATTTTAGGGATACGATTCTCACTTGGGGTGCAAGAGGTCCTGGGTTCAAATCCCAGACAAGCCCCCAGTTTCAGTTACTTTGGTCATTTAATGCAGTGCATTTATCTTGTACATACATTTGTGTGACCCACATTTTTAATAATGAATAGATAATAGCTTTTTTTTTCTTCTTTAAAATCATCCAAGGGGACAGACAATCTGAAGTATCACCTACTTATGAATAACTTCTATGACGGACAGACAGGTCACTGATCACAACCTCACGGTTAAGCTCTTTGACACCACTTGCCACCTCAACCCATAGCTAAAACAGAACGTCAGACTGGTCAGTTCGGAGCAACCCATTTGAAAGCTGCAATCTAAAGCCAAGAATTCACTCTGAAGCCTCATTCTTGAGAAAAATGGAAAAAGCAGAACAACAGTAACTCAGTACTATACAGGATCTCCATCTGCCCGCTTCTCTCACCCATAAACGCCTGAGCCAGTTTCCATGGAGGCAGTAATTTCAATTGCAAAGTATTTTTGTAGCAGTTTTTCAAACCATGTCATGGCTCTAGAGTGGATTTCCTGATCTGGGGTTGAATGGAGGACAAAATCTCTTTCTGATGATAGCTTAATTGCTTACAGACTATACACTGAGCCTTCGCAGAGTAAAGGGGTTATCACTGAGTAGGATTTTAATGTAATTTAGCTTGTCAGACTGCAATATTAATCAAAGTTGGAGGGTTTGGTAAGTACGGGATAAGTTGAGGAGAGACAGCATTACAACATTAATCATCCAGAGCTAATCCATAAAACATGATGGGTGTCAAGACTGAAGGGTAACAGATACTGCTAAATAAATCACTCTGTGTAATTGCTGTGATGACACATACTTGATTAAGTTGCACTCCGTGGTAAAGAAACTGCATACATCACTCAAGGAACACAATGTGGATGGTTAATCATCCTCTATTAACCCCTTTGAAATGACTTTTCAACAAGATGTTGATTACATTAAATTTAATTCAGGGTTACTTAAGATCTTCAGCTAACATCATTATTTTCACACAAGCTAAGAGAAATGGTAATGTTCAAACAGTAATGAGCAGTGAAACAGAGGCTGACATTTATTTGACACCTACTTAAAGGTGTAGAGTAACTCATGATGGACTGTATTCATAAAATGACTGATTAGTAGTGATTTTTAATTGGTTGTCAGGAGGAATGGACAACATATGGTGTTCCCCAGTGTATACTCAGTCAGTGCTTTTTCTGTGCTTTATGAAAAGCTCCAAGGTACCTTCTTGTTTGAACATTAACAATCTATAAAACCTCTAGTTTTCACATTTGGATTAATGACGAGCTACAGGGAACATTTTATTTCAATTGCACGCTCTTCTGGGTTTAAGTGAGTAGATCTTTGTTGTAACAAAACAACGAAGCTGCCCCATAAAACGTTTTATGTTGTATCATAAAATGCTACATTCCTACATGCATTAAGCTCTCATTTGATGTAAATGAAACCAATTGTTTCCTTTAATAATTAAAATCAATATAACATGAACGAACATGCCTGAATCAATAAACATGCCTGTTTATTTTAAACAGAATTAGATCTGGCATGGCACAAATTGGGACAGTTCATCTAACAATAAAAATTCTGCTACGACCCTCATGTCATGCATGACTTTCATTCTTTTGTAAACAGTTTTTTTTAACAACCTGATCTCATGAAAGAGAGAGAGAGAGAGAGAGAGAGAGAGAAGTATTTTATGAGATTCAATGTGAAAAATACAAAAGCAAACCCCATAAACTAACTATCAATGGGCTGTAAGCAGATCATGTGAAAACATGCAAATTAGATTATACTGTATGAATTCATAAGAATTAGCCATCAATTTGGCAAAACCCAAAAATATTTAAACGTTGATTTTGAGAAATATAACAATAATAGTTGGTGGGGGGGCAACCTCCTCAACCACCACCAATGTGCAGCATCCATCTGTATATGGGGATGATAAGGAGGCCATGATGGGCAAAATGGGCAAATTTGGCCAGGATGCCAGGGGTAAACCCCTACTCTTTACAAAGGACATCCTGGGACTTTTAAATGACCACAGAGAGTCAGGACCTCAGTGTAACATTTCATTCAAATGACGGTGCTTGTTGCAGTACAGTGTTCCCATCACTATACTGAGGCATTAGGCCCCACACATACCACAGGATGAGCACCTCCTGCTGGCCTCCTAACACCTCTTCCAGCAGCAACCTAGTTTTCCCAGTAGGTCTCCCATCCAGGTACTAACCTGCTGAGCTTCAGTGGGAAACCAGTCTTGGGCTAAAGGGTGATATGGCTTCTGACAATGCAATGAATGAAGTCAATCAAAATGGCTTGGCTACCAACATTATTCTAAATATTTTCCTCTTATGTTTTAAGTAATATAGGTTTGGAACATATTATGACAGCATTGCCATTTTTGGGTGAACTTTCAATTTTATATCTGTACAGGGAATATTTGTTTAAATATCTATGAATTTAAAGTCACTGCAGTGTAACTTCCATTACTGGCCACCCTGAATTTAGAACACACCTCTTTGGAACAGATGCTAATGGGTCCAAGCTGGCATGCTGAGGAGTCAAGAAGGTCAACTCGCACAAAGAGCAGCTGACATTACATGCTCCAGAAAGGCACCTTCTCTTCTCCTTATAGAAAGCATTTGTCCACTCTAGGTGCTTGGGGCTCAAGTTAAACCCTCAAAACAATGTTTGTAATAACACTTCATGACTACATGTGCAAACATGGAGCACAGACCTCATGTGAAATTTTAGCTTCTATGTAGCAGCTCCAGTCTTTCAAGTGCACACAAAAAGGTGAGACATCGCTCTTTTTTAAATCTTTACTTCAAAATAATCCCAGAGGACATTTTAAACTTTTTAGAAACTCTTAGCAAAGTACAGCTAATAATCTTACTTAAGAAAAATATTCAGCTTCCTAAACACACTATGGTCTTAAAATGACCATGGCTGGGAAATGCTCTAATTTCTGCGGTTTGTAGTCAAGCTCAAAGAAACTGGGCTGTGTGGGTGGAAAGTTTTATGAGGATAATTAACCAGTGATGATTACAAGGCTCCACACACAGACCAAAACTCAACACCCCATTCAGCGGGACTGCTCTCACGCTGCAGAGACCCAATCTGATATGAACTGTGTCTCACCTGCATCCCCTCATTTGACCAGCGCTTTTATGTCCTGTCTGTCATTAAAGCCAAGTGGGGACCTCAATTAAATCAGACCATTTATTCAAGGCCTCAATCGCTTTCCTTTTAGAAGAATAACATCATGTGTCCGGTTGACATCTTGCATGGTTGAGTCATAATGGCCATTATTAGCTTGTTTATTGTGAAGGCTTGTCTTTGACTGCAGTTGACCTCTGCCTAAAATGATGCCTAATAATATATTGAAAAACAAACAAATTTCGAGAACTCAAATTCTGTATTAAATGGAAATCTGGCAACCTACAGCATTAATGCATCATAATTCAGACTTCTAATGCTATCTGCTCAAGGCCCTTTGTGTGGACAAATGCATAGAGGTCAAAGAACAAGACCACAGTAGCTTTTACAACAGAAAATTTGCCCTTTTCTGTCATTTAAGCTCTGCAGCACTAAACTGTTCCAGATGTCGCTCTGATCTGCTTGTGAGACAAGAGTTTTGACATGAAAGCCTATGGCAGCTGTCTCTCATTCGAAAAGTTTTGTATTAAGTAAAAAAAACACACACAAAAAAAACATTCTGGTTCTCAAACATTTATATTTAACATTCCATTATGTTTTACTCTAAGAGCTGTATGTGTTGAATGTACTTTAGAATGGCATGTAACGTCTGAGTTTTCAAGCTAGGTCAACTGCATCTCAGTACACGTGAGCTAAACAACTTTACCAGCCATGGGTAATTGAGCACGAGAGTGCTGTCACATCAGTCACACTGAGTGTGTACATGTGAATCAGACCAATACCTTTCTAAGCCTTCGCCTCCACGGGGGTGTTTGATCTACACATAAGGTGCAAAGTGAAAACCACTCATGACGCAAATGTTAATAGCTACCACATTCAGATACGTAAAGTGAAGTAGGTGTTGATATATCCTACTCTATAGTATCTAGTTTATGTGATGTTGGCTTAAAGGGAGCTTAATGTTTTCTATCTCATCACCACAGGATATCAATAAATTCTTACTTTTATTCTAAAGTTATAAGGGCATTCAAATGAAACCATAATTTGACCAGCAGGCTGATTTAATCCAAAAAGAGAATGTGTGATGGCTTTCCATTCTTCTCACTCTGGCTTCACTCGCTTGTTTCTGCTTATTTTCCACAACTATACATGGCTTATGGGTGGTGTAGAGCAGAACAATAGGCTTTTTATGCATTGTGTGTGTACATTCACATCGAAACCCTATTTATAATGTAGAAGCTACCAGAAAGCTATCAGCAAGTTCAGATAAAGTATAAACTGAAGAAGTCAATGAAATTGTAGTAGTAAATCAAGTCTAAAACATTAAAACTTTATCCATGATTTAAACAGTATTATGTATATTATAGTATTACAATTATATTATGTGTATTCACAGGGTTAATAAGCCATCGCTTGTGCCAAAAGATGGCAAATATAATAGTCTTGTATTCACACCAAAAGCAGCGCATCACTGGTTCTTCAGTTGTCATGCATAATGATTAGACTTGTGGTGAGGTTTGCTTTTCTGACATTTGTTTACACATAATTACGAGGAGCTGTGCCCATTCCTCTTTGAGACAAGATGAAAGTGGAAAAGATAATTAGTATTTTCAAGATCAAGGTGCTTCTCAGACTCAGAATCTAATAAAATACAATTTGTCAAAGATCAAAATCAAATAACACACACAAACAAAGTAATAATGAATAATTTGATCCCCTTTACATTACAGAGCTTATGTTACATTACAAAATGTAATGATTTTGCAGAGCCACTTGTTACAAATTGGTTTAGCTATTATGGAGAGGGCTATATTGTAAATATTTAGGTAATAGTATGAAACACAATAAACATGTTAGTAGTGTTCAGAATAAGTGGTTAACTGTTTTGTTTTGTTCAAATTGCCGAATTAGGACTATAGCGGTTCCCAAGTGTGTAAATTCACATTCTGATGGTAGTTAGTCCTTATTTAGCAACTTTTAAGAAGAATTAAAAATTCAAGTTTTTAGTATAACTATGAACAACAGTAATTTATGCTATAAGATAAAATTGAAGAACTGCAGGCCCTTTATCCTAAACCACCAATGAACATTCCCAGGGTGACCAAAGGACTCAAACATAGTACTACTTTACTACTGTAACGAGTTAACTATTTTAATATTAGATTAATTTGTGTCTTACCATTGGCGTTCTTCCCGCAGATGAGATGTTCGTAGTTTTGCAGCAGACCAAATATGTCCGCGTCATTACTGACTGCAGCCTCGAGCGCATCAACCGTCACTGGGGAGGTGTTGGTTCCACTCCGCGCCGCCAGCAGCACACGGAGCCCTATTTCCTCCACTAGATTTTCAATGCACGCCGTTAAACAGATGGCCGCGTACTCATGAATGCGCACTGAGACGCGAGTGTCCACCATCCAGCGGAAAAAGCGTCCGACGGACAAACTCAGTGCACAGCGGGAGGACTTGCTTTTGCGCAGAACCTCTCCAGCGCTCATGCTGTACAATGAGATGGCTCTGACCGCGGCCGAGACGCAGCTTTCCGCCAGCGCCCAGCTCATGATCAGTCTCATCGCGCTCTGGACCTCGAACCGAGTGCACCTGCTGTGCACAACACTCAGCCGCTGCGCCTCTCTGGAGATCCGCAATAAAGCTCTGCGCATAAGCACCGACAGACTCCTGACGCTCTCTGGAGAGAAAGAGCGTCCCTCTCCAGAAACTTTACGCAGGACCGCATCGATCTCTTCATCTGTCCAGGGGAACTCCTCTAATTCTGGTAACCTCGGACATTTGGAGAAGATGTCTTCTGGGTCTTCAGGAAGCACCGTGTTCACTGTGTCCCAGCTGTTGTTCCTGCTGTTCATGGAGCCAGTGTTGCTCCACCAGTTCCCCCGCTGTGGAGAACTGATGAGCGCCTGCGAGGAGGACAGGCTGAGGGATCTGTAAGAGTCACCGGCTCCATATCCAGAGTCCAGAGTCAAATCCTCCAAAGTCTTCATAGCAGAATTGTACACGGCTGCCATATCTTTAAAAATGTTTGTGATTTTTTTCTATGTTGTTCAATGTATAGTTCTTAACAAGAGGTGGAAAGCTTCCCTTGTTAGTAAACATGCAGCAGAAAGGCACAATCCTTACCATACGTTAACTCGCGTCCATCCCTAAGCACAGATCTTAGTTTAAAGGTCTGCAAAATCTATTGCCACATGAACCCTGTTGCTCAGCCAGAAACGTTTAACAGCTTAAACTTTGGTCCAATCAGCGGACAGCTTTCTCTTAACCAATCAGACACATGCAAACTGAGGAGAGAATGGTTCTAACTGGGACAAATATGACCGTTCTTTTACTCTATTAAATCACATTCTATGTCTGTCTATCTATCTATGTATCTTTCTATCTATCTATCTATCTATCTATCTATCTATCTATCTATCTATCTATCTATCTATCTATCTATCTATCTATCTATCTATCTATCTATCTATCTATCTATCTATCTATCTATCTATCTATCTATCTATCTATCTATCTATCTATCTATCTGTGTGTGAGTGTGTAATTATTATTTTTATTTTTTTGGTAGATTGTGTTTGAATAGAATAAAAAACGCTTAAATTTGTCCCATTTAGAACCATTCTCTCTCAGTTTGCATTTTCCAATTTGATTGATTGTTTTCTTTAAAAAAGAAAAAACGTACAATCTGAAATTACAAATGCCATGTATTGGGGTTCAAATTGTCCCAGTAATGACAGAATATGATTAGCATTGAGTTAACAAATAAATAAATAGCCGCTCACTTAACCAAATTAAGTGTGGACCAACTAGTGGTATACTAATAGAAAGGTTCCTTGGATGTGTTAGATGCACCTGTATGCCCTCGTGTGGTGGTTCGTAGGACTATGCTGAAATAATATCTGAGCGTGACTCATTTTAATGACCTTTATTTATTCTTTAAAATAAGAAATTTTAATTGGGGAAAAAAGTACATACCTAAATCCTCTACAAACAATTTCACAGAAATTATCCCTTCATCAAAACTGATCTGGATTACTGTATAGGTCTAGCACTCTTTATTTTTTGACACACTCTATTATACGCACTTTGAATAAACCTCCATTATTTTAAACTACTTAGTAACTTTGAAATAAAGAGACAAACTGCAGAATATTGGACAACCCCCTCTCTTCAAATGTCTTCTCAATTTTAAGATTGGCAAAATGATTCCACTGTTAGCCCCTGGTGTCCTCATAGATTCATATAGTACCCATCAATTAAATGTTAAATGAACTTAAGCCCTTGAGTAAAATGTTGTTAATCAAAGTCCATTGCTCACGTCAAATACAGTGTGGCAGGCCCATGTTCCAATTTAAGAGCGACATCTGGGGCAGAAATTATCATTACACACACACAGCTTGCCAGAAACAACAGCAGGGTCCTCTATGCTCTTCTCTTATCCTTGTGATGGTCTTTTAATAGGAATGTTCCACATGCCCCGCTTGGAGTGGAAATAGTGGTAAAAGTTCCTCAGCCGCAGTCTTTCTACTTCTAGTCCATTCTGCAGAACCCTGAGAGGACAGATGTGATGGAGGAAGAGAGGCAAAAAACAAAACAAACACCTAATTACACCAACATTAGAACTGAGAACGTTGGTAACACTTCAGTTTACAATGTCTTTGTACATGTTACATATTGTTAGTATAGTCCAGTAATACCTTGAGATTTGTGCATAATCCGTTCCAGGACCGAGCTTGTAACTCGAATTGCCTGTATCTCAAATCATGTTTTTCCCATAAGAAATAACAGAAAACAATTAATCCGTTCCGGCCCTCTAAAAAAACTCCCTAATTAGTGCTAGTAACAATGCAAAAAACATGTTTTTAATGGCTATAGAGACATACAAACACAAAAAATAATATTATATAAGGATTCCTGTGATATAAAATAAAATGTGGTTTTAATTACGATGTAGTGGCTTGTGTAAAGGAGGAGTTGGGAGGGATTACGTAGATTATGTAGATAATGCAAACACAATACGGAAGTGTAGTGTTTTTTCCCGTGTAGTGTATTGAATAGACTACATGCACAATAATGAATGCCTCAGAACCTCATATTTATTATTATTGAACACACATAACTCGTGCTGCTACCCTCTTACTAATGGTGAATCACTCGTCACCCCCAGGAACCCCCGCTGTAAAATCAAGGTGGCCCTCTAGTGGAGATCATATGCAATTACCCCATTAATGTATATAATATACACCACAGGAAGACTCACAGGAGACAGTGTTGCCAGATTGGGCTCCTTTTGGTCACGTCCGACCGGAAAAAAATGCATTGGGCTGGTCGATAAAATTTGGGCTTGTTTTTGATGACAAACCCGCCCAAAATTTCATTTATAAATGCATAGAAATTCCATTAAAACAAGCCTACAAATGCCTATAAATTCCACTAAAACAATCGCGTGAAAGCTGTAGTTGGGAAGGAAATTGTCAGTCCAATCTGGCAACACTGAAAGGAGATGCGTAAGGAAGTCAACGAATACCTGAAACGATCGAATGAAGCGCGTGGGCTACTCCGAGTGCTAGACCACCTAGAGTCAGCGTCTTTAAGAGTGCTCGTATCTCAAATCTTTACTCGTATTTCCAAGCAAAAAGGCTTGCTCGTATCTCGGAATACTCATATGTCAGGACACTCATATCTCAAGGTATTACTATAATTACATGCAACTAACCCTATAGTAAGTACACTGTTAATTAATATTAATATTACATCGTAAAATGAAGTGTAACCAGATTTTTTTGATTGATTGATTAGATATTACATTTCACATTCTCTGAAACTGAGCATATTTATTTACATGTCTGTCACAGGACAAATCGCATTCTAAGAAACCTTTTGACAGAAGGTTACTGGGTTTCGCTCCCAATGTAACACTTTTATATATATATATATATATATATATATATATATATTTATTTATTCTGCAGTTTCTTAGTTTAAAGAGGTTTAACAATAAACAACTAACAATAAACAGTTGTATTTTTATTAACTAACTTTGACAAAGATTTAAAAATACTGTAACAAATGTATCGATCATTGTTAATGTTAGTTAGTGCATTAATTAATGTTAAGACCTTATTGTAAAATGTTACCAATGCAAATTGGCATTCCCAATAGAAAGAATGTAGTTACCTGTCTAGCAGCTCCCAGTCTTCTCCTCCCCAGCGGTCTTTAAACTCCTCTGTGTTCATCCCACCAATTTTATCAAAATCAGATTTATAAATTCCAAACAAGCCAAAACCATTCACTTCCCAAAAGCCTGTGTGTGAAAATTGGAGACATAAGATAAACGTACACTGACAGTGGAATTCCCTCAGTCTCATTTATCAAAAACATATATTTCATATCAGTGTATATAACCTAGATGCATGTTGTATAAAGCAATTTTATTTGAAAATGCATACATGTGTGGTACTCTACGGTAGGGTACTGAAGGGTAATCACTTCAAAAATAAAATTAATTTATCAGAATGAATATTCAAATTGAGTAACATAATTTTTTTGTTGTTGCAAAAATATGTCTGACAAAAGCAAATGAAAGTATAAATTAAATTAGCTCAAATATATAATAAAGAATTACATAAAAAACAGCTTTTAATATCACATATAAACTGTTCTGTTTTTATGCTTTTGTAAGAAATGTATACTTTTGTTCACTTTTTATTCAGGTATTATAATATTCAAATATTTTAGAAGTAAAGTGGTAGGTATTGTGTCTAAAAGCAGAGCAATATGACTCCATTTAAATACAAACAAGATTTGCGAGAAATAGAATCAGACACATTATGCACAACTGGTGTTTAAGCAAACTGTTTTGTATCTGTTTATCAGCTGTCTCTAAATGTGTCTGTGTATATGTGTATAGTACCATCAGGCTCAAGTGGTGAACTCCCACAGTCCAGTCTCATGACGATGGGAGCGAAAGCCAGTCTGCCTTCTACACAATGCTTCCTAATGATCTCCAGGATATTGTAAGGGAAGTGGATGTGCAGGTCACACAGGAACACTATGCTGTGACTGTCCTGGAAATAATATGTTATACCATCACCAATGTTGGGGGTAATGTGCAACAAGTAAAATGTTTACTGCTTAAAATGCTTAATGTAACCAACTTTTTGGAAAATAATTAGTAAATATGGTTTCCTGTAGCTCAGACTGTAGCGTTTGCAACCCCAAGGTCATGGGTTCAATTCCCAGGGAAAGCAAGAACTTATTCGAATATCAATGTGTACCTTGAATGCAATGTAAGTCGCTTTGGATAAAATCATGTGCCAAATGCATAAAAGTAAATATGTTACATATGTATAATCATATTTATGTTTTGTATTAATTTTCAATTTTAAAACAATTTTATTACATCATTGTTCTGTATGATTTATTTATGGACAAATGCAACAACAACAACAACAAAAAAACTTTCTCCATAATGTACAATGTAATAAAATATTCTTCAAAAATTAAATGAAATAATAAAAAAGTATTGTAGAACATTTTGTTTAAAAAAACAGTTTCAGCTATTCTTTTCAAAAATATAATTCAGCGTATCACTTGCCATTTCTTTATAATTATTTGTCAAATTTACTACCATGTTAATCCTAAACCATTTTTTTCTCAATATAAACACTAAACTACTACTGCAAATTATGTCAGGTGGACAAAGATTTGCAGACACCAATAATTGCCACTTTGGGACACTAAGAGATACCTTCTAGAAATTAAAGAATTCTGGAAGAGTTCAATCTGTAAATACTGTAAATGCCAAATCTTAAAACAAATGTTTAAAGATTTAAACATTCAGCTAACCTCTATGTTGTCCACACCTATCTGTAAACCAGATGATCTCTCAAAGTTCCCTTCACGTCTCAGATACTCATACCTACACACACAGAGCCAAGAGCAAGAAAAAAACAGAGAGTTAAATATGTTCCCCCCCTCCCAAGTACAAACAGTTTTTGAGCCCAACAACAGCACTCAGATGAAGACAAGGATCTTCTTGAAGATGTATGCAGGGACTCATAAAAGTAGCTGAAAGAAGAAGTCAGCACTCACCTGGGCACAGTGCTCTCCTTCAGTGCCTGCTCCACATCCATGTCATCACTCTGGAAGTCTACAATGATCACGCTAAAATTCTCATCCGTGGTCTCATGGTGCAGGAGCTCCATATCTGAGATGAACTGCTGCACCCAGCGAGCCTGATTCTTTACTGCCATGAAAGACAACACATATGAGTGACTGTGAAAGATTTTTTCATATTTAAGACAGTGCTTTATACAAGGCTGCATTTATTATAAATTCAGAAATCCAGTAAAAAGATGGACATTGTAAAATTTAACATGGACATATGACATTTAAATTAACTGTTTTCTCTTTTAAAATATGTTAAAATGTAATTTATTCCTTTGATTGTAAAGATGTTACGCATCTATATTCAGTCTCCAGTGTCACATGATTAATCAGAAATAATTCTACTATGCTGATTTGCTGCTAAAGAAACATTTCTTATTATTTTCAGTGTTGAATACAGTTTTGCTGCATAATATTTTTGTTGAAACCATGATTCTTTTTTCTGGATACTATAATAATTAGAAAGTTCATGTAAATAACTGTCATTACTGATCAAATTAACAAGTCCTTGATCAATAAAAGTATTCATTTCTTTAAAATAAAAATCTTACTAACCCCAAACCTTTGAAAAATAGTGTATCAGATTATGGCTATAATTTAAATGATAATCAACATCTACAAAGTCAATACCCTGTCCCAAAAATGAGGGAAAATGAACAGGAATTCTTATCCGTTATAAATACCTGGTACAACAAAGTGTACCATCACATCATGTCTCCATTCTAACATGGTTGGCTGGCAAAGCAAGGGCTTGGCCCAGCTGGTGCTCCAGAGTGTGGTGTTGTGTGTTTGGGTACTGGAGCTGCTGGGCAGGGTTTTCTTGGAGGGTGTATGGTGGGACGAAGGCATAGTTCCCTCTCTGCTCTCAATTCCCTCCTCATGACGACTGCGGTGCAACAGCAGATAGATGTACTCAGACAGGCGCACCACTCTTTTTCCCCCCTCCATCAACAATAGTTCCACCAAATAACGGTTGCCCCTGGCTGAATCTCTCCTCTTCTCTACATTTATAATTCGGACCAGAGAGTAGATCCTGACAAAGAAGCAAAAGGAAGAAACAATGAGGTACGTTAAATGGAGTGAAATTTAATGAGACAATGAGGAATATGTGCAATTGAAATATAAGCATAAACACCACACATCATGTTTAATCTAGTTGTGTCAGGAGTAATAAAGCGTTCCCATTTGTTATGTGATAAAGCTGCATAAAGCGACCCACTGAAAGAGAGCTTAACAGCAGGAGCGAACGCTCTGTACATAAACTGTAAAACCCACAGATATATTTAAAGGAGTCATATTTCCTTCTTCTTTTTCTTTCACTGTGGTCCGTATAATTTATTTTGTACATTTTATGCCTTCTGTATAATTATTCATGGTATTGAAAAGGCAGGGCATTGAAAAATAAAACAGTCTGAATGATCAACTCACTGACTAATTGGTCCAGTCACAGCAGTTCATCGAAGGTGAAGTAATCTAAAAGTACAGTAAAACTAAAATAATTTTTACTTTGTACTTTTATTGCAAGTCACTATTTTATTTTGAAAGGTCCAGTCCATTATTTGTAAAATGAACAAAGAATTAACCAGTGCATTCTTCAAAATTTTGCAGAAGAAAGAAAATCATATTGGTTTATATCAACATGAGGGCAGGTAAATGATAACAGAGTTGTTATTTTGGGGTGAACTATCCTCTAAGTATCACTCACCCTCCATTCTGCTCGTTCAGCCTCTCCATATACTGGGAGATCACATCAGTGACCTCACTCTCTGTGAGCTGCAGATTTCCCGAGACGTTACACCTCAGGTCATTCCAGTCTGACCTCAGCAGCTCAAAGTCCACAGGGTTCACGCTGAAGGTGCGCTGCCAATTGATGGCCTCCTCTGTCAAACGTGGTCTCACTTCGGCCTCCTCATAACTGTACTCAGACATCTCTCCTTCTTCAAGATCTCTGCTCCGAGGAGCCATGTCCGATCCCTCTGGCATTTCCAAGATCTTTGTTGGCTGCATCTCCGGAGGCCGGCTGTTCTCAAACGAGTTTAGCCCTGGGGGGCCTCTCTTTTCTGAGATTGATGGGGACAAGCTGTCTAGATCTGATATGAAGGCGGTAGGTTCACCCTTATTATGAGGCCCAAGCTCTGTAGGCAAGAAAGCATGGCTATACTTCAACAGGGCAGTTTGGTTGGAAGTCTTATGTCCCATTAAGGAGAAGTTTGGCCATGGGAGAGAAGCTGCAACTTGCGTTTTTAAGGACCTCCATTTTGAACTTAAATCCACAAGCCTCTTGGTTTTTCTAGACTGATAAAGGAATACACCAGGAAACACTTCGACGGGAGGCTTTGGTCTGCTTACTGGTGGACGGGGTCTAGTGATGAAAATTTTGTTGCTATTACTCTCTTTCTCCACGCTGGTCTCAATCACAGGCTTGCCTGCACTACCTAAAATCCTATTAGCCAAAACATAGAGTGGGGAATTTTGAGGAAGTTTAAAGTGGGATCTTCCCTTCACAGTTGGACTAGCAGTTTCTCCAAGTTTACTTTTGTTTGGCAGTCCTGTGTCAGGGAGTTGCCATGTTAAAGAACGCCCTCTCTGAACCAATGCAGGTGTTTGGGAGTACCTGTGCTCCTCGCTTGCTCCTGTCTGTTCATTTAGAGACCCACTTTGAGACTCTAATGCACCTGCACTACCATTTATTTGCCCTATTTCATTGTCCACCACCAGAGAGTGTTTTCCTCCTTTAGTTTTTCCCACCTTTTCTTGCTCATTAAACTGATTGTATTGCCACTCTTGCGGTAAGACATAGCTCTTTGAACCCCTGTCTAATCTATCAGACTTTGAGGAGGCTGTAATCCTTGACGTCTGATAGGGTGGACTGGCCCTTCTGACTGGCCGGTTGCTGGAATTGATTGTCTCCTCTGGGTCGACTCCCTCTTCCTCCTCCAAGAAATCTGTCAGAAGAGACGAGTCTCATCAAAATAAAGCCCCTTAAATAACTAATATAATATGAAATGAGACTTGACGTGGGTTGTGGTGTTGTTAGAAATCTATGGCTCATATGATCATGTGATCAATTCCACAATGCACTTGAAGAATTGTAGATCTGCCAGTCATTAGGGAAACTGCACCAGCACAAAAGGACACATTCATTTTGTCCGAATATGTTTTTGTTTTCAGTGGCTTAATGCAGTAACTTTGTACTAGGGGTGTTACAATATGCAGGTATTGACAATAAGCATGATATAAAAAAAAAAATAAAAAAAAATAAAAAATATATATATATATATATATATATATACATATATACATATATACATATTATATATATATATATTGTATTATTTATATATATATATATATATATATATATATATATATATATTGTATATATACATATACATATTTATATCTTTATTATCGTATGCGGTTGTTTGACACTTCTACGTAATAGGTGACTATACTATCCTTTAACGCTGGTTGCCACTGGTTGGCATGGGAGAAAAAAAAATGTCGTATAAAATCACGCCAAAGGTGATGACTGACAGAAAAAGCAAGAGGCAGTCAAAAAAAGTTAGCTTGCCAGTGAGAGATTTTTATTTTTTTGGGATCCCATAAAAGTTCTTTATGGACTCTTTGGACTAAAGTTTACCAAGTTTGTGACTCATTGGCCACAAAATTGAATAATGAAATAAAAATTAATTTGACCGATAGCATAATTTTTTAAAAGATATCAATAGCCATAACGTTAATATAGTTGATAATTGTGTAGTTGAAATTGTGAAATTATGCCATAATATTGTAAATATTGCATGTCTTTGTATCAATGACAGTCAAATGGTACCTTTCTAATATTGTAACAAACCATGTAATGATCCTAATAGAGTTGGTGGCCAACAGTTTTATTTACTATTTAAATCCCATTTCTACTCACATTTGGCGTCTGGCCTGTGCTAATTTAGAACCTTAGGGAACACATATGTTGCTTGGCTCATTACAGATGTCATGGTGAGGGTTTAAAAAGGAAACAGCTGCTGAATTCTTATCTGTTATTAAGATCCCAGCTGAACACAGACCATCAGGTTTGGGGAAGAAAACAGGTTGGTCATCCTCCTCCTCATCCATCTTCATGTACTTATAGAAGCCATATCTGTATAAAAATTCAAAAGAATGACAGGGCCATGTTTACCGTTTCATTTATGTATTTATTTATTGACTGACTACTGATTGACTAAATTCTTTTCATGATCAATTGGTATTCATACTTTTCTAAGTAGACAGGAGACTCTCGGTAGAAGCATTTGTTCTTTTTCTCCATATGAGTAAGTCTGGTGAAGTCATTGGGATATATATAAGAAAGGTAGACCTGGTTGAGAACACATAAGAATAAGAAAAAATATGTAGAGATATTTGGTACATGCAACAATGACTGTAATTGGATAGCATGTGATTTAAAAGATGCACCACCCCTGTGTTGAATGGTAATGGCCAAAAGAGGGCACTGTTTGCTCTAGGCTCAGACATATCTCGAAAGAGAGCAAGTCATCAGTGATTTTCAACCCTTTTTGGGGGATGGAGACCACTGTCCAAGACAAATTTTACTCGCATATAGCAGCATATAGCAGCTTGGCATGACTAAAAATTATATTGTGTATCATTCTTTAAATAATTTCATGACTTTTTCAATCTAGAAATTGTTTTAAACTTTTAAAATTCTCCTCATATATCCAGTATGACAGTTGATGAGGTAACAAATTAAAGTGAGAAATATGATATGTGATATATGATAAAAGTCTTAATTTTTTTCTAATTATTTTAAAGAATATATAATTAAGCCACTCTGCACACTTGTGACCCTCTCTGAAGTGTGCTGAGGCCCCCTAGTGGTTCCCAAGCCCCTAGTTGAGAACTGTTGCACTACATATTCATGGAAATTATATCAATATCCTATTTATAAATTTAAACTAGCATTTTTTTTGTAAATAAAGTTTAAAAAAATATATATAATTGCTTCTCACATAGCACATAAAAACATTCAGTCAGCTGAATTGCCAATAAAACCACATTGAGCGTGTGTTTTATGAGACTACATTACTTACAAACTGCAGGCCTTGATAGCGTGCGATAGGGAAGTCCTTCACCACATATGTAGGAGAGTAGACACAAGTTGGCAGAACATTCTCCAGCCTAGACCGATCTATCATGGAAACTGGGACAACAAATACCATCATACCATACAAATATCTGCTCACCACAAACATTTTTTCCATTCAATATAAAATTGTATTACAAATAAATCAGCTTTCCATACAGGTAACCATTGATTTACTATTGCATTTCTATTAGTTTGTGTATTTACACCTACTAAATGCACCTCAGTCCTGACTGTCGCATTTTCTGTAGTGATGCTCTTAACAAGCTGACATTCTATATCTTCACCACCATATGGACCTACCAATGCACTGCAAAGCTTCCACACAACCCATTAAACATTAGCACATCTGAAACCAACTGTCTGTCCTGATAGCTGGATGTTTGTTCACCAAATGCACATAATAGTACTAAAATGGAATGCCGCACACACACACACACACACACACACACACACACACACACACACACACACACACACACACACACACACACACACACACACACACACACACACACACACACACACACACACACACACACACACACACACACACACACACACACACACACACACACACACACACACACACACACACACACACTCACACACACACACACTCACACACACACACACACACACACACACACACACACACACAATCTAGAATGAACACACAGGCAGGCATAACAGGCATCCAGTGCTTTCCTTTCAGTGCTAACTGAACTGTAATTTTAAGATTTAATGTCAGTTCTATCACAAGATCATCATGAAAAAGTTATTGGATAAAATTTTTAATTGTGTGTACTTTTATATTCATTATTATATAAATACAGTATTTAAACACAAATACTTCAATACTGTACTTTTTTAATCGCAACAAACATTAAACATTTTAGATTTTTATGTTGTAATACTTTCACATGTAATCTCCAAATTCAATCTTCAAAATAATAATTAATTTAAGTGAACTTGAATCAATCTTCACATAAACCATTTTTAATAAATGTCACATTTAGCTTTGCCTTTAATATATCAGGACAGAGTTCAACTCGAAGCTTTTTTCCAGGTGGGACAGTTAAGACTTTTACTCGCCCTGCTAAAATGCACAAAAAAGTTATTGTTTTCATTGTTTTTTACCCATGTAAACATTGCTTAAAGATTTGAAGGTAGGTCTAAATGGTAGTATATACAGTGGAACCAGGTTATCTCGACGGCCTCGGGGGTTGCAAAAAAGCGTCGAGATAGCCGAGGATCGAGATAACCAAAAGCCAATATGGCTATTTGTTTGATGAAGCGATCGGCATGCTATAAAAATGTACATACACTGTATATGTTTGCTAACAACAAAAGGCATATGTGCACCAACTAACAGCAGAGATTGTAACGGCTACTTGCTTATTGTTGGGAAAATACCTTTAAGAAGGCGTATGCTGTTGTGTGCACCCTGTTCTGGTGTGAGCGCTCAGGGAGGAGAGTATTTTTGAGTGAGGAGAGAGATGGCCGCTCTACCGATGATTGCTATTAGCATAATCTACTTTCCTTCTTCTATTTGTAATGTTTGTCAGAGTGTTTTCTGGTACGAAACCCATCTATAAAGCTTGTGTGACCAGTTTAATCAGAGTTTTCTTTCATTTCCATTTAACATCTGGGCAGTCGTCAACCACTCTGACAGCCATTACAAGATACACCAGTATACAATAAAAACCACCTTCGATTCTCGATACAAACATTTAATTATATTCTCCAACACCTCAAACACAATTTCGCTCACAGTGTAAACACAGTCAAAACACACATAAACACATTTGCTCATAACACAGTCATTTCACTCTGACACAGTTCTGAATAGTATTGTACACGCGGTTACTATGGTTTCTTTATAAACTCTAGAATGCTTTGTTGCTTTCTGCCTTTATCGGTCTGCTTGAAAACAAATGTTTCTAAGCTTCTATCAGTAACGACGTCTTCGTCGATGTCAATGTAATCTGGGAATTCCTGGACATTGAAGGTGAACTCCTGTGCATCCTCTTTCAAGATAGCATCTATAAGGCCTGATTTTTGCACAAGTTCTTCTGCGGCTGCACGGCACTGCGCAGCAAGTGTGAAGGGGTGTCATTGGGGTGAGCGACCATCACGGCGACCGTGATGCACGTGCAACGCAAACTCAGCGCATATGCAGTGAACTCAGTACTATCAGTCATGGGGATCGAGATAACTGATGTTAAATGGCGACTTTTTCCCTCTTTTGAGCTCAAGATATTAGGGCTCGCGACATTAAAGAATCGACATAACCGATAAGAAAATGCTAAGACAAATAAGGAGTTTGGTGGTTCCACTTCAAAAACGTCGACATAATAGGGTTGGCGAGTTAACCGAGCTCGAGATACAGAAATTCAATAAAGTAAATCAAACACTTTACACTCTTCACATATAAATTATAAATTAAATGTTGATTAATCCTTATTAAAACTACAAATGTTTTTCAATCAAAAGCAATGAATGATTTTCCATTTGTCCTTTGATTAACATTAATCACAGGCACTACAGCAGCAGGTTTATTAGGCTGCTGTAACTTTAAGACCTGGTGCACATGATGCTGATCTTACACGCATCCCCTTTTCTCTATTTTCTCTTTGCATTCATTTAACACTTTTTAACTGATTTAAGACTATGCTTATGAGAATACTCGACAAAATGGGAATTTTGGCATCATTTTGTGTTTTTGTCCATTCAAGCGCAAAAGAACTCAATGTCCGCTACCATGCAGAGAGCCACTGCACAGAGTTTGCTTGAATGGTTTAACAACACTTGAATGAATGCTAGCAATTATATACTATAGCTCAGCCAAAGAAAAAAAATATGCTCTTGAGTTAAAAAATTTTAATGCGTTAAACTGAAAAAATGTGTTGCATGCATTAACGCGTTGATTTTGACTTATCCGTAATAGGTTCATAAGTATATATCATATACAAATGTTCTTTCAAATAAATGCTTTCTTTTGAACTTTCTATTGAGAAAAGAATCTCTCCCACTTGCATCAACGTAAGAGCAATAACATGGCCTATGATCCAGCAACGTGTTACTCACATTAGTTTGCAGCAATAGACAAATGACAACATTCAAACCAATTCCTGATGCACAAAATCCAAAATTGTACAAAACATAAGCCACACATTGCATCTCAATAAATAAAATATTCAATTTGAACAACTTATATTTATGTGTTCTAGAATTTGTTTGTCACAAAACCAGACGACAATGATGAAGAGATCCAAAATATTTTAATGAAAACAAAAGGTTATCCACAAGAATGAGGGCAGCAGTAACAGCAGCTACAAACATATAGCTAACACAAACAGCAACCAACAAACTGAAGAGTGAACAGGGAGAACTAAATACACATATTCGCTGATGAACAAATGACAAAAAGATGGGAAGATTAGTATCCATGGTAACAAAGGAGTGGCAGGGGAAACCGAACCAAAGGAACACGTGACTGAATGAAAGCAAAATAAGTCCTAGAGCCATGACGGTGTGACATTGTTAAGAACAAAATTATGTGACAATAGTCAATGGAAACCAAAATCATCAACACACTGAGGGCTGTATTCAAAATCATGCCAAAAAAACAAATTGAAAAAAAACTGAAGTTACAGGCTGATCTAACTTGCATGAAGTTCATCACAGCAACTGATAATTTAATTCAGTAGTATGCACCATTCCTGGAGGTCATTTTGTGGGCCTCTCTCAGTGATCATCATGTTCCTCACACAGAGGAGCAGACATCGGTCTTACTGTTGGGTTGTTGCCCTTCTACGTCCCTGTCCAGTGCTCATAGTCTGCTAATATCTTTTCCATGCTATTGAAACTGTTTTGAGAAATGCACCCATCCTCCATACGATGACACGTTTAGATATGGCATTCTGGAGGAGCAGGACTGCCTGTGCAACCTGATTGGGTTGCAGGTACTGCCTCATGCTACAGACAGTGACAATGACCCCAACAAAACACAAAGCTAAAGACAAATAAGGAATAAGGAGAGAACAACTGTCTATCTCATTTTATTTGGGAGGTTGTCTTGCTGTTAACTCCTCAGTGCACCTGTTGTCCTTTTCATTTGCACCAAAGCAAGTGAAACTGATTCACAATCACTCATGCTTCCTAATTGGACAGATTGATATCTGTTATGCTGTTATACTAATTTCTTGAGCAGTGTGTAAATTAGAATTGAAATAAATAAATAAATAAACAAATACAATCAAATAATTGCTAAATATCTTATCTATCAATTATGAATAATTATTATCAATTATTAAGAAAAGAGTATATTTAGAGGTTCAGTTTGAAAGATGAAAGGATGATTCACAACTATTTCCATACACACCACTGGGAATACTCACTCTTGTAGAAAGTGTCTCGTGGATCTGGTTTAAGCATGTCTGCAGAATGTCTCTCTCTCCGGTTCTTAACCTGTAAAGTGAGCGAGTGACTGGCAAGTGTCTGTGGGATGTGACGAACACTGTTCATCTTCAGACTGGATTCATCTGTCAGAGAAGAGAGAAAAGAAGGACAGTCAGAGACGGCATCTGAAGTTAACAGAAACAACACCCTAGTTCCCTGAAGAGGGAATGAGACACTGCATCAGGAATGCTAGGGGAACCATTTAGCACCCTAAAGCCGCTCAGAGTGGGGACAGTAAGCGTCCTCAAGAACTGACGGCGCATGCTCCGCTCCCAAGCAGTGCGCATTTAGTGTGGAATGCTGTTTTCTTTTAAACTAGATCTTGGGAAATATTGCACACACACATACAGCCAGCACACACTATTACGTTTCACTCTAGCGCTTACTGAAGACAACAAAGCTGTTGCTTCTGGTTTCCGGCGCATCTTTATCCTCCTGGTTCACGACGTCATCATTTTGCGATGTGCATTCACCCTCAAGCATCGATTCAATAATGTTTCACGAGACAATATGCTAAAATGTTTCCCTAGTGTTCTGATGCAGCGCGAGATCGCTTGAAAGGAAAAAGCAGAACTATTTGAGTGAGAATTTGAAATTAAAAATAGACATGACTTTAAAGAACTGTGATACAGAAATACATGATTTAAGAATTATCCAAAGACCATCTTGTGTTTCAATGTAAGCAAGAGTATCTGACCATCTGTACAAAGTCACATGATCAATGTCACAAATGTAATAATTTAATTTGTGACCTATGCAGGATCTGAACTATTCATTATTGATTTTGCAAAGTGTTTCTTTGTTTTAATCCTATAAAATACTAAAACTAATTTTTAGGGGTTTAAGCTAGATTTTGAATCCTAGATTTTCAACATAGTCACACACTTTCAAAAAGTGTGTTAATATGATTTGTAAATATGACAAATGGGCATTAACTTCCATTGAATAGTTTGGGGTCAGATATTTTTTATTTCCCCAAAGAAACTGGTAATTCTTTTCAGCAAATCAAATTTATTAAAAGTGACAGTAAAGAGTTACAGTAAAATAGTACAACAATAATAAATGCTGTTCATTTGAACTTTGTATTCATAAAAAAAGTCCACAAAAATACAAGTCAGCACAGCTTTTAACATAAAAATACATTTCCTTGATCCCCAAATCATTATATTAGAATGATTTCTGAAGGGTCATGTGACTGAAGATTGGAGTAATGAGATTTAATCATTTTTAAATTATAATTATTTTACTTGCTGGCTGCCTTGCTGAAGATAAACTTATGAACTGTGTATATGTTTTTGCAAAATGATTACTTATGTATCAAAATAATGTATCAAATTTTCTAAAGTTACTGCTCATGAACAGCAGACATTTCGTTGACACAGAGTCAAAGGTGCACCAGAAAAGAGGGATGGACAGCATATTTTAGTACAGCTTTTGAATGGCCTTCCATCTTTACATTGAATCTGGAGCCAATACAGACCCTCAACGAACATATTGCTCTTCAACACTATCCACACTGCTGGAGTCCAAATTCAACTTTACTCTGGGAAACACAATTTCTGGTTGGATTGTTTTTTTTTGTATTTTTTTGTATGGATACTTCCCTAAGGCATAAAGAGATGCAACCAGGCTTACACACACTGCCCACGCTTTAAGACCAATCCCTCAGAGATCATTCTATGGGCACTGAAGCAAGTAGGTGTGTGTGTGTGAGAGGGAAACTCAATTCATTATGGCTTATCTCCTGACGTTATAAGAGCTCACAACAGTGTCTGCTCAGCTAGCCGTTGATGGAAACACACTTTAATTAGTCCTATCAATCTACTACAAATGTGCTACTGGGCAAGTATAAGTTATTGTCTGTCAGTCAGTTATAGTATGTCTGTCACTGATGGAAAAAATGCTGAAAGAAAGCACACAGCAGTGAGAGAGATGAAAATACAGAGTATAAAGGGTTACAGACACATCCAAGAGAAAGAACAAAGAGATGGAGCAGAGTTGTGCCATTATAGACTGAAAGACTGCAGGCTTTGACTGATGTGTCCGTTGATACTGTTGAAGCAGCTTTAGTCATAGGCCATATGACTTTATTGATTATTGAACAGACATATTACATGATCATTTAATTTGACATAAAATATAAAAATCAAGCTCAAACAAGCTTTCTTATTGTATTTTGTTTCTGCATATCTCCTATTTTCTAGCTTGCTTCCTTTTCTAAAATATTTTTTTTCGAATAATGAAGATAAAATAATGAAAACTGGGCAATACCCTTAAAGGGACAACAACATATTGTATCTACTGCTAAAAGGATCACATTAGTAACTTAGAGTGCAAAGATGTCACTTTAAAGGTACCATGATGTGAGAAATCCAATTTTCTTTTATCTTTTGCCATATAAGTGGTTTTGCTTTAATAAAACATCCTACAATTTTCAGAGCTTAAAACATATTCCTCATTTTAAATATAGCATATTTTAATCTTCAAAAAAAATTGTGGTGTCACACTGGTAAATACATTTTCCTCCAAAGCAAGACATCAATGAATAGCTTTACATGACGGCGATATAGGCCCTGCCCACTGGTATTCACTTGCTTACAAACACAGGAAGCAAGCATCATGTAAAAAGCAAATAGAACTCATTATAATTGCTGACGCTGTCTACAGTGGATACAGTAGCTATACAGATGCGTTTTGATGCACCCCACACACTTGAGTCTGGAAAAATTGAGTTAATGCAATTGTAATGCTGTAGTAAACATGATATGACCAAACTAACTTGACTAGGGCACAAGACTGGGTACAGGACTAGAAACCAAACAGAACACAGCCATAACACGATGAAGAAACAGCACAAGACAGCTAACACCAAGGGATTAAATAGGGAGCACATAAGGAGGATAATGAGGGAAAGCAGCTGGGGTAAATCGACCTAACAAGGGAAAAAGACGGGAGCGGTTATACAGCGAGAGGACACAAACACGCTACCAATATGAACATGCATAAGCCGCGTGTCCACATGAAACAAGCTGTGCGCGAAACAGAACTTAACAACACAAGACACATGAAAGCACAGAGCCAATGAAAACATGAACAACACGCAGACAAAAGAGATCGTGGCTGAGGAAAGCTTGAAACCACGCCCACTCACATGACATAGAACACACAAGGACGAGCAAACACTCCTCCTGTGTGAGCACAACATGGACAAACACACGGCTCATGAATGTCCAAATCCCAACACAAAACTGAAGCTGAACAAGACCAAAGTCTCTGGATCGGACTTCATAACCTGCACACAAGAAGCTACACAGACGAGAGCGCAAGACTCGAGACTCTCAAAGCCACACTCCTACAAAACATGAGACATTACGGTAGTGTCAGAGCTCCGCCACAACACCAAGAAATGACTAAACTGAATGTGGCAGAACCCTGACACCCACGGTATCTGGTCCACAACCACAACACACCACAGATAACACACCTGTTCATTTTGTGCAAAGCAACTTTTAACACAACTTACAAACTTAAAAATATAACAATATAGAAATATAAATTATATTTTCAACATTTTAATGGACATAACTTATTCAGTCTCTCCTGTTCTGGAGTATCAAATGGAAGAAGGGACAACAACAGGATGGAAGGGACATGAATGTACCTTTGGGTACCATGGAATCAGCCCCAGGGGAACTGGAGGATTTAAAAAGAACCAAAGAGGACAGTGAGAGCAGTTCAGAGAGAAGTTTCCCATCTGTCCATAGCATAATTTGCTGTGCCAGCCTGAATGCAGTCTACCCTGATGATTTATGTAAGAGACCACCAATGTGTTGTCTGTCTGAACCAAAACATGGTAGCCTCTGAGGTCTGAGAGAAAGTGTTTCAGAGCCAACCACACAGCCCTTATATCTAGGCAGTTGATATGCCATAGAAGTTGAAGGCATATCTAGGCTGGGCACCAGAACAGCTAGAACAGCTCCCCAGCAGACAAGAGAGGCATTTCCGATGTAGTTTCCGATGAAAACCCAAACCGGGGACTCCTCCACATAGTAAGGGTACAAAGCCCTCGGCAAGTAACCCTTATGGTATTGTGGGGTCTGCATAAATGATGAACCCCCCTGTCTTTTAGCCCCCAATAGAAAGGCCTAATTTGCAGCAGACCTAACAGTATCACATTGGTGACTAAAGCCATGAGACCTAGTAGTGACTGACATTGATGGACAGAAACATTCTGGTGTAAGGGAATTACAGTTAAAGACTCGAAGACCAGATATGATGAATGAAGACCAGGAGTCAATAGTGAAGTGAAGTCAATAGAAGTGAAGTCAATAGAAGAAATTTTAGTGAAGTTTAGCTGGCAGTTTCATCAGCAGAAGCCAGCTTCAAGTTTCACAATGAGTTTGTAGGCCGTCCCCCTTACAATTACATTGTCACAGCAATTATACTCTAACAGAGGGTACTAACTACGTCATTACTGAAGGTTAAATGATTCTGATTGGCTAAGAAAGAAAGAAAGAAAGAAAGGTTAAAAAAATTTGCAATTTTCCACAAAACAACAGACAATCAGAAGCATATCTTTGTTGGTCACATAGTTGACAGGTTAAGTGAACTTCCACATTGTAGAAAAGTGTTTCTAGATGTCAGATTGTCGAGAACAACAAGTCCTCCCATCTCCTTATGGTGCCAGTTAATCACCTCACCAATACAGACCATATCAACACACACATGGATCACAGCTTTTCCAAGGCTGTACTCGGGTCAGGCTAAAAATATCAACAGAAAGATTTCTCAAAACATTCTCATAACATGTTCTATCTGGTGAGGAGTGCAGACAATATTCATCCTTATTCTATGGAAAAATACTAATTGATTATAAATCCCTAATTTGATTATGAATCACTCATTAAAAATCATTAAAATAAGAAAAAGAAAATAATATATGTGGAGTTCGGTTATGTCGACGGCCTCAGGGGTTGCAAAAAAGCATCGAGATAACCCTTTAGCAAGATAACCCATATAACATATATATATATATTTTTGTGTAAAAAATTGTTGGCATAACCCGCACCCATAGATTGATGAACTTTTTTGTGTAAGATCACATTTCGAATGTTGCTCACATGGTGTCAATTATCCATAACTATTCAGGCTCGATACACAGTGTTTGTGAATGAGAAGGTGTGTCCAAACTTTTGGTCTGTACTGTATATATATATATATATATATAAAAAAGAAAATTATATATATATATATATATATATATATATATATATATATATATATATATATATATATATATATATATAAATGAGAAAAAAATAAGAATATATATACAAGCGGCAATGGATTTCTGAATCATTCCTATCACTGGACTTGTTTCAGACTGGCCATTCACATTTTAAATGACATAGCCAACTGGCTGATCTTGGCCAAGTTTCAAGAGCTTGCACTTCAATATTGACATGTCCTTGCTCATCAGGTTCTGCTTTGGGCTCAGGGTTAGTTCTTGTCCATCCGGGTAATTTATATCCTTGGGCATTTGAATGTGGGAGCAGACTTACTATCCAGACAATCTATGAACACATGGAATGGAAGCGTCACCCCGAGGTTGTCAAACAGATTTGGGAAAGATTTTGCATGAGGTGGATGTCTCCTCCAATGTCCCCACTACTTCTCTCTGACTCACCCAGCCCGGTTGGGTCTGGACGCCATGGTGTATATGTGGCCCAGGCTATGTCTGTATGCGTTTCCACGATCCATCAACAAGGGTCTTGCTTCTTATTTATAGCACGTCAATGGCCGACCAGGTTCTCAGAGATAAAATTCCTCTTGATTGGATTGCTTTGCGGGATTCTGATCAGGAGCGACCTTCTGTCTCAGACGTAGGGGTCAATATTTCATCCCCTGCCTAAGCTTTGGAACCTTCACAATTGGCCCCAGGAGAGGTTCTGAGCTTCCAACTGATGTTGGACAGAATATTCAGAGTGCCTGGGATCCCTCCAAAAGAATAATCTGTGCTCTTAAATTGTGTGTCTTTGATTGGTGGTGTATTGTACACTGTGCAAATCAAGTTCACTGACAGACTGTTTCAGAGCTGGATTTTCTGCAGGAAAAGCACATGTCCCGCTACTTTCAGGCTATATGTGGCCGCCATATTGGCTCGCCATGCTTTGATTGACAGGAATCCAGTGGGGAAGTAGCCCCTGATTGAATGGAGCTTCATCTGTGGAGCTAGGTGTCTGAGGGCTCCCGTTAGATTGTACGTTCCTACATGGGAATCAGCTATATTCAACGAGGACCTAGTCAAGACCCCTTCTGAACCACTAAAATCAGTGCCTGTTAAGCTTCTGACTCTAAAGATGTTTTTTCTCCACTTTGCTAAAAGGAATAGGTGATTTGCAGGTTCTGTTGATTTTGCCATACTGCCTAGACTTCGCCCCTGGACTGGAAAAAACTATTTCACACCCTAACCCTGACCCACAATTTCCTAAAGTTCTATGCCTGACCATGAACAGAAGAAACCAGAACAGAACAGAAGTTGAGGGCATAGAACAAAAGAAACTTAATTTACTGTGCTCGATTCATGCTCTTCAGACTTAAGTCCACCACACTAGTTGGTGAAAACAGTGTCACACTGGTGAGGGAAATCATTCCTCTAGCCCAAAGACTCTAAGAGAGTTTCTCTCTTTGTCTGGCATCGTGGGAAACCGTTTCCCTCGCATCACGAAGAAGCAACGCTGCTTTCCGCAATGCAGCTGCTGATATGGCGGTATTTTTGAATTTTTATTTATTTATTATTTTATTTACATTTTTATTTATTTAAATTTTTATTTTTTATATTTTTGAAAAATCCACGATGCACTGAGGCCGGGAAGTGACGAGGGATTACTGTACCTACCTCTGCGAGCAGACTTTTAGTCGGATGAACTTGAACAAGAGTCAACTAAGATGCCAAATTGCTGACTCTTACCTACATAATATCTTGTCTGTTTGTCAGCTACAGCCCAATCTTGAAAAACTTCTGAAAAATAAGGACCAGCTTCATATTGTCACGAATCGTACAAGGGAGGACTCAAGTGCAGGGGTGAAGGAAAGGTTTTTTTATAATAACAAAAGGAACAAACACACAAAAGAAACAACCCACGAGGGGGAAAACATAACTAAGAAACAAAACTAGAACACAAACCAAACCAAACCAAACCAAACCAAACCAAACCAAACCGGATGAGCCGGGGGAACCAGGAACACGACATAAACAGAACCTGGATAGACGACAATGACACCACACAGGACAGCAAACACATCAGGATTAAATAGGGACACATGAGGAAAGGTAGTGGTGAGAGACAGCTGGGAATAATTAAGGGAAACAAGGAGGCGGGGCAGACACTAAAGAGACACAAACACATGGGAGAGAGAGCAGTGCCACGGTTCTGTCCATTAGAACAAAAGAAACAGAGACAGAACCATCACACATATCTCTCATTAGGTCACTGACATTGCAACCACATGGTTTATTGTTGATTGTGTATTTGGCATTTACCTGTATTGTACATTGAACACTTGGGGATTGTTGCCCATTTAAATTGTTCGTTAAAATGCAAAGCTTTACAACTAAAACTGCATTAGTTAATCAGATTAAAGTTGTTTTATATTTCTTTTAAACATTATGAAATAAATAAACCCATAGCAACTTTAATGTAATACAGTTTGATTTATGATGCAAAATGTACTTTTGGCCCACGGCTCTCAATCAAGTTTGATTTTTGGCCCTCCATAGGAAAAAGTTTGGGCACCCCTGTTCTAGTCTATTAGGTGTGTGATCAAGCTTCACCTCTAGGAATTAGAGCCAATTTCACCAGGGGCTTGCATCCTCCAAGGTTTTGGCGAGAGACAAATATGTAAATATGTGATGCGGCTAGCTGGTGCCACACATTTTATATTTTGGATGTTCATGCTACTCAGGGCTCACGTCTGAGACATCTCCGGTGTTTGTAAGTACACCCTACACCAGTGGTCCCCAACCTTTTTTTGTGCCGCGGACCGATATACGTGTGATAATTTTGCCGCGGACCGGTGCCCGCTCGAGATTGTCGACGGGGGGGGGTGCGAGTGAGATGTATGATGGGTCCACGTGAGATTGTTGACGGGGGGGGGGGGGGGGGTGTTGCAGGTGCAAGCGCAGACGAGACTGTTCAAACGTCTCCATAGTCACATCGCCACAGCCGCTTGCAGCAGCTAACGGACCGGTACGCGAATGCGCTCCGCGGCCCAGTACCATTTCATCGACGGACCGGTGGCACATTGTACCGGTCCGCGGTTGGGGACCACTGCCCTACACAACCATGAGAGTTTCAGACACTTCCCAGTAGGGCAGCATTCTCGTTCCCAATGGGTATAAAACATTGAGAATAGCTTTTGAAATGGATTGCCTCTGGTTAATTGACTTGTTACCTGAAAAAACGAGTATCAGATGCTGCACCTCAATGCACCACTGGGGGTGTGTCCAGACACCCTTTTCTAATAGTTATAACCTGAAGGCGCACCTGTTTCATGTTTATTTATATTCTCTCATGAATGCACATTCAAAGGAGGTTATTTAAGCCAAGTTTTTGGTGTGTTTGCCAGACATGCTTAACAACCGGTCAAACAAGGCATATTTCAAAACAAAGCAACCGGTTTTTCAAAAGCACATTAGTGTGCAGTTTCTCGTTCCCGGCTTTTTAGGGAACAGGGCTACATTAACCTGAAACATTTTTAAGCACTTTAAGCACATTGGACTATCCCTGTAAAAAATAACTAACTAACTAAATAAATAAATATATAAATATATATATATATATATATATATTTTTTTTTTTTTTTTTTTTTTTACATACAATTTTTGTAGTGATTATGAGAGCATTGATTATCAACATTACCATGATGTAAATGTCATAAAACATATTTAAAAACTATAATAAAAAAGTACAATTACAATTACTAATTATACATGATTAAAAAATGATAAATGATTAAAAAACCCAAACAAAGCAAATGGAAGGGAGACTGGTGCTCACCATCTACTGTATCTGTTAACAGAGCAGAAAGACAGTCAAAGCTAAACCCCCCAGGAGATCTCGCTCCATCTGCATCTCCCAGATGACATGACAAGATAGAGTCTCTGTGTGTGTGTGTGTGCGTGTGTGAGCCTTACATACGGTGTGGTCTTCCTTGAGGGAGTGGTCTGCGTGATTAATCATTAGGACACTCTGGAGTTGGCTCCATACTGAGTTGACTCCATATTCTCTGGTGAGCTGCGTGGGATGGTGGTGGAAGCTAATGCACATTCCCCTCTCCCTCAGCTTGTTAAGTACAGTAAGGATTTAATTGAGAAATTGCTATCGTCTCAAATAATTATGTAAAAGAACCAAAGGAGGGCCATGGGGATTGTCTTTCATTCTTTTTTCCCTTACTTCACTCACTTTGTGTCTCTTAAAAGCATGTGTAAATTAAAGTCAGTTCCCTTGATGAATGGCAATAATTTGAAGGGAAATTTGTGAACATGTGTAATGCTTGATAAGACGATATGCAAAGCAGTACAGCGTAGATGCTGACTGTCACAGCAAACAAAGGAGGCTCAGGGGCAAGCATTTTTTTGGCAATTACCTAGTTGCCACTGCCTACATTTAAATATAAGTACAATGTTATTTTTCACACAAACAGCAGAAACTGTGATGTTCAGTCAGAAGCTGTGAATGTTAACTGCAATTTTCAGATATGATTGCAACAGGCAAATGTTACTCTTGAGAATTCATTCCATTTAAATTTTTTCTACCCTGAAACGCGCGCATGTATTTTTAGCTTGAAAAACTCTCTAAAAGGAAGGAGGATTTACCTGTATACAACGAGATATAAGCTGAGTCAATGACATCATACTTCAGCCCAGGAAGGAAAGGTCTCCACTGCAAGATAAGAGACAGACAAAGACATGTAAAGGAGAGAAAAGTCTGCTGGGGCAAATGTTTGCAACCCATTTCAGATTTCAGTGCAATACAAATGCCTTAATCCAGAGTGCTTTATCCCGCCTAACCACCTGCAATTTTAGTTTACAAGATGCTAATAATAAAATATATATTTTTTAATTAAAAATGTTTATAAAATTAATTATTCACTAACCACCTGCAATCCAGATGGTCATAATAAAATAAATACAAATATACATTTCTTATATTTAAAAATGATATAATTTTAATTATTCAATGACCACCTAGAATCCAGATTTCCATATGCAAATAAAAAATTATAGGATTTTTTTAAGTTAATACAATTATTCACTAACCATTTGAAATCAAGTTTAATAATAAAAATACAATCTATAAATATTTTGAATAAGAAGAATATCATTAATATAATATGATTTTGAATAACATTTTGAAAATTCTTGTGAGAAGTCATTATTCGTTTGTTCTCTGGTTTTTGGACAGCAGTTATTCATCAACTGATTAAAACTGGGCATTTGTTGATTCATGGTGCCTGGATAGTCTGAAATAGTGCTATACATAGGCTGACTTTACATTATTTGGTTTAAATGACCCTGACTGACAAAGATCAATCGATGTGAGAAGATGTCAGAGGGGGTGACGTGATGAACCAGGCATCTATACATGCATGCCATTCCAAACAGCTGGTAGCTATAAGTGTATGAAGTAGATGCTGTTAACAGGCACATAATGTCTCATTCCCTATTCAGGGAACTATGGTTACATATGTAACTGAGATGTTCCCTTTCAAGGGAACTCAAGCTGCATCAATACACTATGGGAATGCTATACCAATGCTGTCATAACGACAAGTGCATGTCAGATGTGATCGCCCTTGGATGAAGTCACCTCGACCCCAGGAGTGAAGTCTAGGTCTATGTTGTAGAGCCTAAAGAAGTGTGCGGAAGGACCAGCCTACCGCATCACAACCATAAAGAAGCCTGTATGCTAGGCATACTCCTAGTAGAGAGGGCTCAGATTGCAAAGTGTGCGGACAACCCGGCCGACTCATAAGCTAGTGAAATACCCTCTGCTAACCACTCACTCAAACTCTGCTTGGACATCAGTTACGTGTTTACCTGTTACCTTTTTTGTTTAGGGGGCTTCAACATACAAACAGTTGTTAACAAAAATTGCAAAAGCGTCCAATGCGCGAAGGGCAGGCAGAACAGTTCCTGGGCCTAGGAGTGCCAAAGGAATTTGAAAAGCAATGAAGGCCGCCACATACATCTTTAAGGTGGATGGAGATAAACTAGTAGTGAGTCGGTGTTGCAGGAACTCCAGTACTGTACCATCTGGGCAGTGAACTGGGTCCAGTAGCTGACCACCGCATAATGAAGCTTAATAAAAGGTATAGTCTCCTCATGGCGGGAGCTCTGGCGTAGAGAATGGTCTCAACAAACTCAGTTGAACCTTCAGAGCCCAAGCCACATTCCCCACAGTTCTGTGAACTCTCTCCAGAACCCTTGAAAGCAGAGCAATCTGGGAATTGTTTATGAAGTACAAACGAAGACTGGGTCAAGTCAAATTGACAGAATTGACAGTGAGATGTTTCTCTAGATGCAGATGCATCCACCTACCTGGTTAAACCATTGTTCATCCACCTGGGGTGGAGTGCCTTTCCCCGGGCCAGCCCCTGACTTGACAGGATGTCTGCTCCCTGCATGTTGGGAGCTGTGGATTGGAGAGGTCAAGCTCACAGTTTTCAATATTCTGGACAGGGCTGCAGTATTAACAGCAGTCTCTAACCGGACCAAATTGGACTTCATATTGGACTTGAATTGTTGTATAATAATCATGCACGGTTTGGCTGTTGGCCAGAGGAGAACTGGTCCCCCAACTGAGCCTGGTTTCTCACAAGGTTTTTTCTCCATTCTATTCTTCATTCGTTACGTCACCTGCCAGAGTTTTGGTTCCTTGCCGCTGTCGCCTATGGCTTGCTCAGTTGGGGAAACTTAACACTTAAAATTCATCAATTGTATTGATTCGCCTGCTCTTTTGGGGCTTCTGTTCAGCCAAACAAACTTTGTTTATATTGTTTTTCCTGTAAAGCTGCTTTGAAACAATCTACATTGTAAAAAGCGCTATATAAATAAAGGTGACTTGACTTGACTATTAGCCACCCTTCTTGGGACAGAACAAGAACCCTGAGAGCCATCTGGGAGGAAGTTCCTCAGAGCCATCAATAACAGACAGTTGATGTGACAGGAGAGATGGTGTCCCCTCCACAGACCTACTGAGCGACCATCTAGGATCGGTTCCCATCCGGTGAGGGAGGCATACATTATTAACACTTGGCCATGGCAAAGAACTCCCGACACGGGACCTTGGGAAAGTAGCCAGGGTTTCTTCCACGTCTAAGGCATGAAGACATCGCCGTGTGACCTTGATCATGTGAAACGGGTTGGCCCTTTGGGGAAAAAAACCCCCTGGTCTTAAGCCACCACTGCAGGGGTCTCATGTACGGCAGGCCAAAAGGTGGACCAATGGAAATTACTGTCATCAGACCCAACAGTCTGCTCACAGTGTGTGACTGGCCTAGCCATATTTGTTATGGCCTATAGGACTGATTTGATACATGCATTGGAACAGAATTCTAATTATGCCTGAAAAAGTGGTCCTCATAACTGGAGAAAGCACATTTTTCTGCATTCAGCCTAACCCTCAACAATTCCATGTAAGCAGGAAAAAAATCTTGATGTCAAGCGGTGAATTAATTGAGCTAACATCAACAGATCGTTAATGTAGTTCAGCATGTAATGCCTTGGAAGCACAACACCTCAGTGCTGCGTCCATACATTTGGTTAGGAAGACCTCAGGGCCCTCCTAGATGTATGGTCACCGCAGATCAGTCCTCAGACCAGATCTGAAAAGATTGACCTGATCTTCAAACCTACACTGCAGAATGAGGCATTCAGCAGACGCAAGTTCAAAGCCATCCTTGTATAAAACCGTGAAGTAACAGCTTTAGAAGCCTGATTCTGTTTGGCAGGGGTGCACAAACTATGGCCCCTTACCCCAGGAGAGTTTTACATCCTGTTCCATAATAAGAACCTGCTTGGTGCCACCACTGTATGTAAAACCCTATAAATCTGGGTGGGAAAGACCCAATTAAGCCTTCTTGTTTGTGAGCAGGACCCACTGAGAATATTCGGCAGAAGTATTACACGCTGGCAAAAATTCTTAAAAAAGACGTAGAGTGCACAAGGACAAGCAAACACTCATCCTGTGCGCTCACAACAAGGACAAACACACAGAGCATTGGTGTCCGAACCTCGAAACACAAACAGGACTAGAATCGGGGTCGAACTCCATGCACTTTTAGTTCGTAGACACACAACAGTAAATATGACAGACAGAACACATACAGCGCTACGGAAGACACAGAAGCTGCATGCATTTATAGATTCCTGGTTTGTGACGTCACCCGATCTGACATCCTCTTACATGATTTGTTGGATTGCATACGTGCATTCACACAGACACGTTCCCATAGCGCTTTGACGCAGCATGAGTTCCCTTGAAAGGGAAATCTTATTTAAATTGCATACAGACAAATCGGATATTCCTCTGTCAATGTGAGTCATACGTCACTGAAAAAGCGACGGTGACGAATGACATCAACCCACGATCACATGACTCTTTTCAATGCTCAGGCTGCAACTTCTCTTTTTCTCTCCCTTAAGAGACTAGTGTTTTGCTGACCTTTAAAGATGGTGCGGAAAGCAAAAGCTTGTATTATCATTCTGTCTGCATCCATTGCAAATTGTGCTGTTTTCACTTTCTTTACAGCCTAAGCTTTTCCATGCCAACATGTCTACCTTGGCTTCTTTCTTATTAAGTGTAAGCCAAGAGTACAGTGTAAATGTAAATATCGGATAAAGGTCACTTTTAAAAGAAGATATAAGCTGGTCATCAAGCAAAATCAGACATAGTCAACAAATGGGAATTGCATATAAATACCTATAGTATAAATATGGCCAAATTGTGTTCAGTACAGACTTTTTGCTGTACTTGCGGCATTAACTATTTGCATAATTCATTTAGTGAATCGAGAGCTGAAACAATGCAGACAGCAAATGCAAAAGAGGCACAATTCATTTTTAGAGAATCCCCCTCCACCCTCATTGTTTTTCTGCTTTTACCCTCACAATGTTCTGGGATGACACTGGCTCTGAAAATAGAAGGGATGCAGACACATCGCAATTCTTCTAAAGAGGCTGTACAATAGCGACATAATTTCTCGGCCACTCTTACGCAAGAGGTCATTTAGCAATCGCATAACAAGAATCTCTTATCACACTGATCTTCAGAATCCCACACTTCCACACTTTCATTCACACACCAATGCCACACTACACCACAGCTTTCAGCATTTTAGAAGATACAGTTAAACAAAGTTGGGAGAAGAGTTACATGGAGAAATAGAGAACAAAGAGAGAAGAAAATATGAAAATATGAGGGTAATTTATTTAAATTTGGAGCAGTTTGATGTCGACATTGCTTAAAGTCGAGAGGCCCAGAAAATGGTACATAACAGAGCAGTCTATCAAGCTCAGTCGTTGCATGCTAATTAATCACAAGCACATACTCAAAATATGAGCATTCAAATGATTCAATTATGAATTCACTGCTTTGTTTGGCAGTTAAGGAATCTTGAGAAAGACTAAGTCCCGTTAAGTGTCATAATCAAACATGTAATAGAAGCACTGTTACTTTTAATAAACTGATGAGGGCTAGTTTTGGACAGCACATCATAAACATCCACACACCTGAATCAGTTTTCTTCAGTGTTTAGTATTCACCCTGTTGTTCTGCACAGCTTGTGTTTTCTCAAGGTCAGATTTGCCTTTCGGGAATCAATAGAGTGCAGTTACAGCACAATGTCAGATCTGACGAGTCACAGATGCCTGTTTGCCCCAAGTGACATAATATACACATACACACACACACAAAATATCCATGCAAACAATCATGCACGTTCACACACCAATATATACACACCGACGCAGCACTACGTACAGAACAAGGACTAGCTAGGCAGCCAATACAAAATCTTTAGGTTCACTGTTCACTTTAGAATAAGGTTCCATTTGTTACCATAATCTAACAATGAAAAACACCTCTAAGGCATTTATTTGTTATTTGTATATTTGTTTTTTTGTTCTTACATTATGAACAGTTGTAATATTAATAACTAATGTTAACAAAGGTTAATAAATACTGTACACAAATAACTGTGTGCAGTTCAAGGCAAACAGTCTCGAAGCATTGCAATCCCTAGAAAACAACATGTGTCTTGCATGATGTTGCACATATTGCATCAGCTACAGATTTATTTTTCCTTTGTCTTGACGATGAATAAAATTGAGCCCATTCACTGTTGATTGGCAGCACCATCCATAATAGCTCCTACTGCAAATGTCATATTGGATAGTTTCTGGTCAGACTACATCAGACAGGCTTTATTAGATCTCTTTGTCCTTACAAAGCCTTGGGATTCTGTTAAAATGCTAATCAGCTTCAGAAAAACTCTGGCACAGGGTGCTGACGCTCAGAGCAACCATGAAAAGTTTAAGCACATATGCACATCACAGAGGATAGTCTACCTTTTCTGATTTAACAGCTGAAATTGGTTGAAAAGCAGAATCCTAATGATGCAGTGTGCCTGAAAACATCGAACATCTAAAGCATCTCCAGTCAACTCTACGGGCTAGCCCACTGCACTTTGGTTAATAAATGAATTTCTGTGTTTGCCACAGATAATTAGCTGTTTTTGCTTTTTGGTGTCTGGTCCCTGTTGACTCTCTAGCTGAGAATACCTCCAAGTTCAATGAATTTATTCATTGGGCTCCTCTCATGTCTTTGAACCTCTTATTCTCCAGCACTCTGTAGTGAACATTAAATAAGGAGTGTAACACAGATGCGTCATCTTGGGCCTTCTTTACCTGCAGGCACTGAAAGCTGTTCTGTGTTGATTTGGGGGGAGGAAACTTTTCTCTATAAGTTATACAAAGCTGTGCAGGAGTGAAAGCTTTTTTACAGTTAAATTAGCTTTGTCTGTAGATAACAGCTTTAATAGTCAGTTTAAAAAGTCTCTAAGACTAGCAGAAAAAGCATATAACAGTTCAGCTGACAGACTTTCAGCAAAAGTAAAAACTCTATAGGCAATGGCACCAAATCCTTTGTTTCCAATTAAAAGCTCCACTATCTGTACTCCGTGCTGATTGTCTAGACAAATATGTGGAATAAAAGGGTCAAACCAATTGAATTTAATTCACTGTCCATTTTTTACTCGACTGTCTAGTTTGTTCATTTTTGACTGACTTTGAAGTTTTACATTCTGATTATTAATTCATCAAAAGATTCCATCCTAAAGCAACAAAGTGATGAGAGGTCATGACTTAAGTTTACAAATACAGCTTCTATTATAATAAGCATCAATAATAAAATCCAGAGTTGAGAACCTGAAAGATTTAAGAATTCCCTTTTGTTCTTAAGCCACAATTGATATGTTAGATTATGCAATGGTATACATTTAGTTATTCAGAAGATGCTTTTATTCAAGGTGTATTTCAAAAATGAGGGATACTAAAAAAAAATGCATTGCGTTCTAAGATGACAGCAACATGAGAAGTGCTATTATGTAAAGCTCCAGAATATACCAGAAACATAAAAGCTTGTAAACAATAGAAAGAAAATGGTAAAGTTAAAGGAGTGCATTAAGAGAAGAGACAGTAGAGCCAGGCCTTTTTTACTGGTAGTAAAGGATTCAGCTGTTCTGATGGAGTTGATAAGATTGATATGCCCTGACAGGGTTGCTGAAGACCAAACACGCCACTGGTGAATATGAATAATTTTTTTGTTGTTTGATTGTGCACACAGAATGGCTGCCTAAAAGAGCGCTGCATTTCTAAAGCTTTGAGATAGATTGGTGCAAGATGCTTAGATAAGAAAGATCTGATATTACTGAATAGTTCCTGGATTATACAGTAGGTTTAGAAATGTGAGTATCTAGAAGATGAGGGGTCAAGCACTGAACCCTGAGTTACCCTGTGGTAGCTGACTTTCTTGCTATTTTTTATCATATTTAACACAAAGCTGATTTTAATTCAGGAGAAATTCATCTTTCATAAAAAAGTGTAGGGGAAAAAGAATTAAACAAATTAAATAATGTAAAATAAAAATGTTTACTAACATAACAATATTTAAATTGGCGGTGGGGTCAAAGGTCGCATCAACACCTGTTAGTAAAGGGGCCTGGATATAAATGTATTATGTATACAAAGTATGTTTTTACTCAAGGGGTTCTATTCATACTCATGTTCTCAAGAAGGAAGAACACACAATTACCTAATCTATTTTTAATCTGTTTGTTTTCTATTCCATTATCATCTCTCTCTCTCTCGTCTCCTGCATCATAATACAATTACTGGCTAAACTCTGCATCCTCTGGGTGTACTCTGGAAAATAATCAGGCTATCAAAGAGGCTGTTATACTACTCAAGGATATTGTAATGGTCTGAGACACAGTGTCTATAAATGTTTCAATGGGTAATGAGTTGCAAAACTAGTGGGTTGGTAGATGCATGCTTCCTGTGGATGTAGACCCTAAATCTTTTGAGCCTTTCCACCAAATGTGTAACATTTCTGTCCACAGGAAATTGTATGTATAAATTTGCAACTCTAAAATGTATTTTATTGCTAAGCAGTGTCCTGAACATTAATCTAAATGCAAATGTAAAATATATAATTTAAAACATTTTAAAAAGAGAGCACTAAAAATCTTTTAAAATATGTTTTGCTTTGTTTTGACTCCATATACCATCTTTTTTTTTTAAATCATAAGGATCAATTTTCAATATTTGTATCAATATCCTTAATATTTTATGTAGAATTCACATTTTACTCATGTCCACAGGTTTTCATTCTGTCCTGTTACCCTCACACATTGCCCCCTTTAAAAAACTTGGAACATGCCACAATACATATTCTCAACAGGAAGTTACATAATCTGGACCTTATGCAGGCTATGACAAGATAGGCTATATTTCTGTATATAAGATGAAATTGTAACTATGACAGAAAGTTGATCTCAATATGCTGTCCTGTTACTTAAATTATTTTTTAAATGTTTGTTTATTTTAAAAATATTAACTTTAGGTTAGTCACTACAATTGTTCCTCATCCTATTAGCATGGACATTTTAGTCCTGGCATTTTTCATATGAGTAAAATACTGAATAAGAGTCCTCTGGCTTGTTGATTTAATAGTGTGAATAATACTGTGAAGTACTAGCACAAAGTACACCCTTTCATCTAAAAAAAATCGTATGGATACACATGCACACAGTTAATGTTGATGTGTGATGAGGAAGACGATGGAGAGCAGGTTAAAACGGAAATCTCTCTTTATTATAAACAAAAACCAAAGACTTTAAATACATAAACAAAAGGTGCACACTTGTGCAAAAACTGGAAACTTTGGAAACAAGGAACACTGGGAGAACATCCACAAAATATATGTTCAACATAGGTAACAATCGACAAAGACAAGGGAAAACATGAGGGTTTATGTACACAGGATAAGGGGAAACAAGCAAGTGATCGTCCATACACTGGAAATACATGGAGGGGAATGGAGACAGGACTGTGACACACAAACATGCTCACAGGAAAATGTATTGCTCAGTGACTGTTTTTCCTAAGCTCAGGAGACTTGGATCTCTCATTTTATTATCAACAGCACTTCAGATAAAATTCCTTGGGATAAATAAAAATAGACACAAATGAGACATGAGAAATATTTGTGAGAAAAAGAGTCAAAACTCAGAATGTGCTGAAAGAAACATAGAACATCTCTTCATTGTCTTGCTGTGATCTCTCTAAATACTCCATTATGGGAATATTTTATTGCTAAGAAGTTGCTATTTTTAAGCTCAAGAGACTTAGTTGTGATGCTCAAATATCTTTCATTTTAGTATCAACAGTGTCTCTGTCACAGATCCAGACGATGATGATGGGTTCAAAAATACTTTAAGGAAAACACAGGTATCAAAGATACGCAAGTGTAATTGTAACAGCAGTTTCTCCACTAACACATAGCAGACACAAACAACAACCGACAAATAACGAGTGAACAGGAAGAACTAAATACACATGTAATGTGCCTTTCCGCAAAGAAAACTCAAGGGTTACTGCTCCTGTAATACCTCTGTAAGTCAGTTTTGATAAAGGCATCAGGTACATTATTACTATTTCCAAGAACAAATGATAAACTGTACAGCTTTATTCTCTTTTTGTGTGTCAGCAACTAAGAAACCTTAACTTTTGTGCATAACTTAACTTTAAAATAGGCTAGGCTGTTTAATTAATTAATCATAAATAAATGTTTTCAAGTTGTTGAGGTCACTTACAAATTTAAAAGAGAGAAATATGAACCTCCTCTACCTAAGAAAAATTGTATCCTATGTGTAATGTTGTTGTGATCTTGTCTGAAACTTTGCAGGAGACAAATATGAGAGCACCGGTGTCTTTAATTTAGGAGAAAAATATGAGCACAGTGTGCGTGATGTTGTTGAGGTCTTTTCTGAAATTAAAGAGACAAATGTGAGCGATCCAGAGACTGTAGCTAAGTAGAAAAATGATGACAGTGTGTGATGTTATTGAAATTGCTTAAGGGAGACTATTTGTTCTTGAGAAGAAAACAAATGGCACATGATTTTTTTTTGTAATAGGACAGTTGAGAAAAAAAAATAAAAAATAAAGTTTAAGTTTGAAGACAAAAAAACAAATGGCACCCGCTCGGTGGAATTAACCTTTCACAAAATTTGACGTGAGCATTGCGGCAATAATTCTGACCTGGCCATTACCAAGAACATCTCTGTATGTGTTTTGCAGTATTAAGAGAAAATGTTTCCTTGACTAATTTGCCATCTTTAGCATTTAGCAAGATAGAACAACGTCAATAAAAAGGGTTCACATACAATTTCACACAGTGGGTTTCATTTCCACTTCACTTCAGTTTTGTTGGGGACACTTTAACATCTACAGTAAATTACCAGAATTTCCCAAGCTCTGGCTTTGTACTCACCCCAACCTCCACATGGTCTGAACCTCTGTCATCTTGCTTGTGCAAAACCTCAAAGTAGTATCGACGCGAAGACATAAGACTGCAGAAAGAGAAAGGAGAGGAGAGGAAAGGAGGGAAAAGGAGGAAAATTAAAGTGAAACAGAGAGAGTGCATGGGGATACTCTTAGAGAGGTATGGAGAGAAAGATGAGATGAGGAAAGGAAAAAAATGGCCAGATGCGAAGATCATCACAAAACACCGTATAGGGCACGGGTGCACCATAATCTTGTTCAACTACTAGAAAATAATTAAATCAGCAGTGAAGTAACATCAGAGCTATGCAAGCCAAAGTAATTTCATTTGAATTTGAAACCAGATAACCCTGGTGAAAATGAACTGTGCTTAGTTGTATTAGTGTGGTTTAAAAAAAGCTTAAAATTATTATATGTAAAAAAAAATGCAGGTACTATAATATTTCTGAAGTAAAAGGCCCCTTCATGACTATCGCTGTGTCCCAGATTACGCACTATGCACTGTTTAGTCATCCATGTAGTTAATTTTATATGGTTATTTTGTTATTCAACATCGGAGCCCCTAATTTATAATTGAATTGATTATTTATACATCAGTGTGTATTTTACAAACTATAAATGTTTTTTTATTTATTTTTTTGCCATTGCTTATGTTTTCTTAAATGTCTGTAACCTAAAATAAACCTTATGTGGTTGAAAACAATAGGAATAATAAACGAATAGCTGTAATATATGACGAACACTGAGCATGTCTATCTCTGGATCAGCTCCAGCCAACGCGTGAAAACAAGTTTGAATTTAGAAGTTAATCATGTGATGCACTGAACATTCTCATCACACCGGTGTGATCGTACCTGTCAAAGGGTAAATCAATGTTAGAGGTACTCCTAATGTGTGTGCACTAACTTGGATGGGTAAAATGACATGTCACGAACTCACTAACAAACACAATGAGAGAGAAATAACGTGTGATTACCCATGTCTGATATAACTTTCATTCAGTAGGTGAACTCATGAATATGCCATGTTTATGCTTTCTCATAGCATGCATCATTGGACGAAATCCTGAATATCATACATTCGTCTAATGAACCACTTTTTTAACAACACAAACACATTATCGACATAAAACAAGTTAAACTAAATAATATAAAACAACAGTGACAAGTATTAAATTATGCAAAAATGACTGAGAGGCTGTGTTATGTGCTTGTTAAGAAACATTTTAGAGAAATTCACCCAATGTCAAATCAAATTCAAAGAAGCGCATTCCTCAGAAATGCAGCTGGAGGCTCTTTGCTAAGTAGTCTTTTCCATCAACCACAAACAGAATAAAATGGCATGACACTTGTCACATGTCAGCTGCAAGAAGCTTTTTATTTAATATTTACAAACACTCAGACCACAGGATTTGGATTTATGTTAGAAATATATTTTCACCTTAGAAAACACAGAAGTCACAAACAGACAGAAATGTGAATAACAAATTCAGATGTAAAGGATGTGTTGTGACGTAATTATTCTTCAGATGTTCTGCTGGAGTTGATTTGATTAAATCTGTCAAGTGCAATTCACATTGCAATGCAGTTGACTTTGACAGCATGAGAATGTGGTGAAGAAGGGGAGGGGTGCGCTACAAAGCAAAGACAACTTAGTTTGTGAAAAAAAGTCTGCTTAATTGTATTGAAAGTCTTCTACAAATCTTACAGCCACAGTGAAATCAACATAGACAGCTATTTTGTTAGTGTGTGTGAGGAATATTGTTGTTTATTATAAGTGATTTATCCATTCACATCTTTATTTATTTATTTAAAGGTATGTGCCATCATAATATTTAATCAAAATAACTTCCTCCCTCTTGCAACATATTTTCTCATCTCTGATGACTTATTTACTGGCATGAGAGCTGTACAAACTGTCACTCATGTGAGATCACAGCAATGACAAACCACAACGAAACAAATTATACAAAAGATTCAATCAATTCACGATGGTAAAAAAAATCAAGTGTTGTCCTACTATTTTTCCTATTCAAGCAGCCATTTCAATTGAGTTACGTTTCATGGCGGCAACTTTAAAAGCAGATTTAAAAAAAAAAGTGTACCTCTCATTATTATTAATAATAATAAAGTGCACTTAAAGAGACTGTTATGACTATTTAACATACTAGTACACCCTTTTAAATTGGTAATATCAAATAAAAATATTACTTTAAAGTATATTTTAATTAACTTTTTTACATCTTTAAAGTATTTGATGTGTTGACTAAAGCAAATTATACAAGTAAAATAACATTTTAACTGTGCAACGTTTTTAATACAGATGTGTAATTACAAATATATTTAAATGCATAATATAAAATAAAAAAGGCATTAAAGTATATCTGAATGACATTAAAGTATATAATATATATATGACAACCTCTAAACCCTATAAACATCAGAGTCAGAGGATGTAATGAAGAGTGCATCAAAGGAGATACTCAAAATAAATCTTAATCCAAGAATCAAAAAAATAACTAGGAGAATAACTCGGAGGAAACACAACCACGAACACACTGACATCAAACAATGCAAGATGATGAAGAAGCTGAAACTAAGGGCTTAAATGCAATGGTTTCATCCTGTAACCCTACACCCAAACCTGCTCTTCACAGAAAAAGTTGCATTTTTAGATTTTAGATCTGCTTTACACTAAGTTACACTTAACTCTAAGCACAGTTATTTACAGTAGAGACATCTTTCAATACTACCAGTTCTTATGTTTTATTTGGAAATCACTGCAATTTAAATGGTGCACTCTTTCAACAATTGTGCATACATACTGTATAGACAGTGTATCTGTGTGTAGTTTGACATGTTTATGGCTTAATCACTTGAGTAACTATCACTTGAGTTTGTAGAGTAACTATACAAAAAACTAATTTTTAAAAGAGTTAAAATTGTTCTGGATGAAGTATTTACTTTTACAAAATGAGTGATGTTTTGCATACTGTGGGCATGTTTGTTTGTAGAGTTTCGAGAAATCGAGCCATAATTTCAGAAATTGTAAGCAATTAAGAACAAAACAAAAACTGAACTATAGTTATGGGGACCTCATAGCAAACACCAAATCAACCGAATCAATGACTGAGCATTAGTAATAAGCATTACAAGCATTTAGATGGACTAGAGAAAGAATGGACTGGCCAGTAGATGAGGGTTAGATAGTATAAATTGAGAGAAGCTTGAGGGGGTACACAATGGAGTTTTAATTGGCTGACTAATTGCCTGGCTCTATCTGAAAGCGTTCTGCTCAATAATTGAATAGGACTGGGTGATGAGAGAGATAAAGTAAGAGTGTATTCAGGCAATGCCCACATGAACACACTCTCAACAGACTGCTGTAGCAAGACAGACTTCTCATAGTACATGTATCACATCTTGTTTGGTTAAGACACGGCATTACATTATGATTATAGTGTATGATCAGTGGTCCCACTATTGATGCTAATGGAATGCTTTGCGTGAGCCAGTGTCTGAAGCGATTGGCTATCACAGTCACTTATCGTAACAGGCCATAAAAGTGCATCTAGAGAAAATATCAGCTTTTTTTGTCTTCAGGAAGCTGTTTGTGTGTGTATGTGTGTGTGTGTGTGTACGGATGTGAAATCTATGTGTATGTGTGGTTAGGGTAAAGAAAAAAAACATGACTAGCAGATTCAAGAGATGTGTCATGCCGTGTGATAGATTTATCACACTGGATGCTGTTTGTCATCTGTCTAGGAGTGGAGCATACTAGGTCAGCCCTCGAGGACCTTCTTGCTTGTGAGCACACGGGAGCATGTTTCGCTTGGGCATACACTCTTCTGTCTGTATGTGTGTTCTGTATAGCACTTTGCTCATGTTTTTGACTGGCCACATGCTTTAATGTCTTGCTATCTGTGGACACACAGTTGATGAGAGCTCATTGTCTGCGTGTTCGTGTCATGTTTTATGCAGACACATGGCTTTGTTTTGTCCACCCTTCTTGTTACCTGATTTGGCCCCACCTGCTCTCCCTTGTTACCCTCCTCAATTACTTCAATATTTATTCTCTTTGTGTCCTCAGTCCTATGTCAGTTAATTGTGATTGTTCCTGTTGTGGATGTTTTCCAGGTAGGTGTTGCTTGCCATGCTCTATGAGCTCTCTCTTGGATTGTGTTTTTCCACCTGTGATTAATAAGTATATATTTGTGTGTATGTGTGACATTTGTGTGTATGTGTGCATCAACATCCTTGAGTCTTTCTTCGTCACTTGCCTCACCTGATAATAAATAACATATATTCAAAATACTTATTGCGGCCCTGTATAAAAAAAGTGCTTACTCCCTAAACCTAATACCTGGTTGGCTCACCCTTAGCAGCAACAACTGCAATGTTATTTTTGCTCAGCAGTGGTTTTCGTCATGAAACTCTTTTGTTAAGTCTCTTTCTTATGGTGGAGTCATGAACACTGACCTTAACTAAGGCAAGAGAGGCTTGCAATTCTTTGGATGTTGTTGTGGGGTCTTTTGTGACTTCTTGGATGAGTTGTCACTGCGCTCTTTGGCTAATTTTGGTTGGCTTGTCAGTCCTGGGAATGTTCACCAATGTTCCATGTTTTTGCCATTTGTAGATAATGACTCTAACTCTGGTTCGCTGGAGTACCAAATTTTAAAAATAAAAATTAAAAACCTTTTCCAGATTGATAGATCTGAATTTTATTCCTTCTTATTTATTCCCAAATTATGTCTTTTGGTCTACTTCACTTTGTCAGGCAGGTCTTAATTGAGTGATTTCTTGATTGAGAACAGGTGTGCCAATCAGGCCTGGTTGTGGCTAGATAAATTTAACTCAGGTGTGATAACCCACAGTTCAGTTGTTTTAACCAGCGGGGAAACACTTTGTCAAACAGGGCCATGTAGGTTTTGATTTTGTTTTCCCTTAATAATAACTACCTTCATTTAAAAACTACATGTTGTGTTTACATGTGTTATCCTTGACTAATTTAAATTAGTTTGATGATCTGAAACATTAAAGTGTGACAAATATGAAAAAAAGGTTTACCTGAAAAAATTGATTGCCAAAGAAAAATTAAAGAGGTATGAATTTACACATAAACAGCAGCCTATTTAACACATAAAAAGTATTCAATTCAGACCATTCACTAATGTTCCACAATGCATTTCCCCCTTTTTTAGCGCGTTTTATTTATCTAGCTTGTTTTGATGACTGCACCCACTATCCTGACTTTATTTATGGATGCTTCACAAATTTGCATAAACCCAGTGTAACATGAAAGTAAACATTGGCACAACAAAATTTGAATTAAAAACAAACCTTCGAATGGAGATTGCTAAGTGTTTTAAAATGCAAATTCCCTTTTGAGTAAAGTTTGTTTCTGACAGAGCAATCAATGACTTCATCAGAACAGTCTTGCAAAACAACAGTTGCCTGAACTGAATACAGAAAATGACAGTATATGATCCACTGAATTAGACAGCCTAAAACCACATAAACAAACTTTGGATTACATAGTATAATAAATAAATGAATAATTTATTCTAGCACTTGTCCATTTACATTAGTACTTTTATAGTTGTGATTTTTGGAAATATGTATATTTTTAAAAGTGCTAATGTAAATGTACTTGCATTAAAGTAATAAATCCATATAGATAGATAGATTACTAGGCAATGATTATATACGCATTGAGTGAAAAGAATCTCCTTTTAACATTCCTTAGCACACTCGTGACAGATACTTCTAAAATGTCAAGAGAGGTTGACCTCTGCTGGCCCTGTCGAACTGACATACTGCCATAAATGCCAGTTGCAATATCTGAGACTCCCGGAGTTCTTCAGCACTTTCTTTCCTTCAGCCGTGGAGAGAGCAAACCAGAAATACTCCATTCTATTATGCATATGATATATGAAAAGACTATACTTATGTACACAAGAGTAAGACAAATATTAATTATGATTTTAAAATAGATAGATAGATAGATAGATAGATAGATATAATTAAATATAATAGAGTTAATAGGTAATTTGTTGTGTGGAAACACCTTATATGGAGATTGGGCTAATTTCTACAGTGTACCGTGTATTATGCTAATTAATACACATCCTCCTAATAATCAATATTCATCAACATAAATAGTACTTTATGTTGATGAAAACAATTTAGTTTGAAGTCTGATTTTAAAATAATTATTAATTTTTTTAAATTTAAAATTCTGCATGAAATTATCCAAAACTAAACATAAAAATCAAAACTAAAAATTATGTGTTTAAGACACCACAATGCACAAAACTGGACAAAAAACTTTTCCAGAAAAGAGTTTTATCTATATGCACTCTGTAAATATTCATACACTTAAAAACTCAATTTATAAGTAAACTTGAAATCAGAGGATTCGGGGTTGCTGGTTGTGATGCTTTCTAATGTTCTGGGTATCTTTGTGTCCTAGTCCCAACAAACAAAAGTAATGCAGTGAAACTGCAGGAACAGAGTGGATGACATTTGAACTTCATCTCTCCATCTGACATTTCCACTGTAACATGCTTTGTGAATCATCTACCTAGTTTCTGTCATCCATGATTGACAGGCATGTCTCTCCTCTTGATGGCTGTGTAAACTTTTCCCTGTAGTTCATTAGTGGGTTATTTTACCCAGCTACTTCTAGAGAATCCTGTCAGACATCTGCCCTTTTTGCTCTCTAAAATCCACCCCATTAGTCTATATGATGCAAATGCCTACTCTGCTGTCAGCAAACTTACAAGCTCCAATCGAAGGGCAAAATAAAAGCAAACAGAGAACTGAGGTAGACAAAGTCATCTAACTCAAGTTGAACAGAAGTCAAAAAAACTTTATATCCTGACATCCTCAACTAGAAAAGCAGAGGATATCAAAGACACTCTTGTGGCAGTTTGAACCGTTGCCAGGCCATTGTCAAATCTTGCTGAAAAGAGAAGGCACTTCTCTGCATTTCCCTCTGGAGTGCCAATAAGCATGCTCATTTTTATTGGCACTGAAATATTCAGGAACATGTACACGCTTGCTTTTAGACTGACACTGCTGATGAATAATTCAACAGCACACACCATTTATATTGAAGCTCGACTTCTGCACCAATCAGCAGTGGCTGGAGAAGACAGACAAGGGCAATTAAAACAGACGACATGGCACTTCACTCTGACAAACTACTATTTAATGTGTCCCTTGTGATTCACAATCACAATGTCTCTGCAGACACCAACTGGGCAGTATGTTTGTTACAGTAAGTGCCCCTTATGGCTGTTCATTTAACAGTATAGTTGAGTGTGTGCTGTCTAATAACACTTATTATGGGTATAAAGTATCTGAGGTTTAGAGACCAGAATTTAATGAATGGGTAATGTTAAATGTTTTCATTCTTTCAAAATGTTTGGTGGCATGACTGTTTTCAAGTACTTTAAACTCAATTTAAAAATATAAATATATGTGTCATGGATTTGCATGTTCAAACCTTCTGCTAAATAATAAAAGCAGTAACAAATGAAAGAAAAAAAAAAGGAGAAATGACAAGTAAATGTCACTTACCACAACTGTGATGTGTACATCCTGTCTCACTCGTTTCTGCTTATCCAGAGCACAGCATACTTAACATATTCACTGTATAGGCTAGCTATTTAAAGCAATGAGCTTGCAAGTACCTCTCCATGTCGAAGACGATACCTTAGCAAAATTCTATTAGTATGCATTTAATTATAAGTGTAAATTCAGGAAACACATGCTGTAAGACACTCACCGCACAGGTTTGGAGGTTTGGGATCTGAATTTGCTGAACTCTCCTGGAGCTGTCCACTCTGAGCCATGCTATATCACAACAGACAACAGAGACTATAACTTATCTCTAGCACAGACACAGGACACAATATATGGGTGTGTTTTAAGAATTGAATTGGGAAGTTTTGAGAAATGTTTTAAATTATAATTTATTTGAAGCATTAAAGAGGAAGCAAACATGCCATTTGAATTTGAATGTAAGGAAGCAGAATAAAAGTGAATTAAACAATTATTAATAAAAGTGAATTAATAATTGTTTAATGTTGGCTTTAAAAAGTGTTTTGAAGGGTTTCAAGCAGTGACAAGCAGATAGACAGCTGTTGGGCAGATGATAGTCAGTTGACAGGCAGATGATAGCTAGACAGTTGATAGGCAGATGATATATAGTTGATGGGCAAATTATAGATAGACAGTAGATAGATCATAGATAGACAGTTCATTGGCAGATGATAGATAAATGATAGATATAGACAGTTGATAGACAGATGACAAATAGACAATTGATAGACAGATGATAGATAGATGATATCAATAGACAGTTGACAGGAAAATTATACTCAGTTGATAGATGATAGAGAAACAGTTGATAGATAGTATTAGCTATGTTTAATAAAAATTCTGTAAAAATCCTCTTTCTATTATTAAAATTCAAGTCAGCTTCAAGTAAGCTGTTATTCAAATTTAGAGACTCATACATTTAGAGTCATTCTTCAATTCTGAATGTTTCCCACCCCATCTATATCAATAAAGCAATATAATACAGTGGAACCCGGTTATGTCGACAGCCTCGGGGGTTGCAAAAAAGCGTCAAGGTAACCGAGGATCGAGAAAACCAAAAGCCAAAATGCCAATTTGTTTGATGAAGCGGTCGGCATGTTATAAAAATTTACATACACTGCATATGTTTGCTAACAACAAAAGGCATATGTTCACCAATTAACGCGCACAGGAGAGTGTTTTTGAGTGAGGAGAGAAATGGCCGCTCTACCGCTGACATAACATAATATATAGCATATAGCATAATCTACTGTTTATATTTTCCTTGTGCATGCGCTCACTCCAATGACGCTTCACTCACTCTTGCGGCGCAGTGCCATGAACTCGGTACTATCATTAGTCACGGGGATCGAGATAACCGATTGTCCCTCTTTTGTGCTCGAGATATCAGGGTTTGGTGACAAAAGAATCGACATAACCGATAAGAAAATGCTAAGAAAAATAGGGAGTTTGGCGGTTACACTTCAAAAACGTCGACAAAACTGGGTTTGCGAGATAACCGAGGTCGAGATAAGTGGGTTCCACTGTATATAGTAAAAAAAAAAAGAAAAAAAAAAATATATATATATATATACACATACAAAAAATTTACTCAGCCCTTCTAGGTATGAAGTAATTCAGATCTGCAGAACTTTATTTAGGAGCCATGTATCATAGTACACACCTGCCCCACATACACCAGGAGATGGGCATTGAGTGGACTCTCATCTGAGCTTAGCCAAAGTTCCGAGTTATCATCCGATGCTATGGCGAACTGGAAATCCCCTGAAATAAATAATTTATCATTTATAGAGTTATACTGCATCACATTATGACAGACCATCAGGTTCTCACTTCTAAGCTTCTTTTGATAAGATGTTGTTTGGCAGTCAGGTGTCTCGCATCTGTCTATCACCCAGTAGTGCTAGTGGCTTTATTCTGGTTGTCTGTAGTGATCCAGTATATACTTAAAATTTACAGTAACTTGTCCTTCTCTTATTGTTTGTGTGCCAGTTAAAAGCCTAACTCAGCAATCCTAGTTATTTGCAAATGAAAACAATCTCATAACTTTTCCCCTGCAAACATGAGCACGCTTCCACACATCAGGGTTGATATAGTGGTCCTCACAGCAGCTTTTTCTTATCAGGTTTGGCAGAGTATGCAGAATGTGCTGACTGCAGGGGATCTATTGAAATAAAAGTGTATGTGTACTTTTAGATGTCCTGTTTACACGCTATGGCAGTATTCAGATATCTTACATCTCAGTCAAGTCTGCTCTGAGGAACACTTCGAACAGTACAACTGAAAGTTTTGAGAAGCTTTTTGTATTGTTATGAATCAATGCTAATCAATTAATGCTAATCAATCAATGCTAATTCTCTTCAATATTTTTATTTACACAGAACCCATTTTATTACATTGAAAAGAACTAGTTACTGATAAAAGTAGTTACTGATCCAAAAATGTATCAGGTTATATTTGTAACCCTAGTTCCCTGAAGAGCAATGCTAAAATGCTAGGGGAACGTGTTAGCTTGACTGTCTCGTTGTCACGTTACAAATAAGGGGAGGACTTAGGATGCAGGATAAGGAGGATTTATTATAACAGAAATAAATATAATCACACAAACGGAACTACACATGAAGGGGGAAAACATTAACAAAACATTACAACTGAACACAGAACATTACCAGGATAACCAGATGGAACGGTATACATAGAACCAGGAACATCAACGGCGAACAGACATGGAAAGACAACGACATGACCATGGACAGCAAACACTAAGGGATTAAATAGGCACATGAGGAAAGGTGGTGATCAGAAAAAGCTTGGAATAATTACGAGAACAAGGAGGGCAGGGCTGACGCACTCTCACATTCACACGACAAAGGGGCAGTGTTAGAGCTCTGTCAACCAAAACACTAGAAGTCCGAACTGACGTGACAGAACCCTGACACTTGTGAAGCACGATCGAATTGATCATGTGAATGAACGTCGCACGATGATTACATCATGAGTCAGCAGGATAAAGGTGTGCTGGAAGGAGCAGCTTAGACAGTGTCTAAAGTCAGGCGCCACCTTAGTGAATTTGAAGATCTCCTAAGCTTAGGGGATGTAAGGAAGAGGAAGGTACCCTAAAGTTCACTTCTTGTTCCATAACCAGAGCCTAATTTGGGTCTACCACTAAGGGTAGGAACCCACTGAGTCTTGAATGACGGTGTGCAGGACCCACTGAGAGATATCTGGGAGGCATGTCCAAATGACCAAAAACTCTTCTTGGAGAACCAGCCTCTCGAGGCTGGCCTCTGGTATTTGTTGAACATTCACTCCAAGCCCCTGTCCAGGAGAGCACCTGGAGTGAGTTTTCTAAGACCTTCCTCGGAGGGGGTGACCTCCCCAGTGCAACCCAACACAGGGGGAAGCAGCTGCCTCAGACCTGTGTGCCCTGGCTCCCTCAGGATACCAGGGAAGGCACAGAGGCCTGTACAGGGCTTCAAAGAGATATGGACACCGTATTCCTGAGGTGTAAACCATGTCCCGACAGAGCTGCCCTGTGAGAGAAACCAGGATTCCAACACATAATCATGGCACATAGGTACAGCTTTGTGACATTGATTGTGAGGGGTGGGTTGCCCCTCAGGGAAAAAAACCCTGTTTTTGAGCCACTACTGGAGGGACCACATATACAGAACTGAATGAATAACATTGGAAGGTCTTGCCATGAGGCCTAGCAGTCTCAACTGTTCAGTGACTGACTGGTTAAATTATGGAAGGATGGAGATAAATTTCAACGGGATTTTGTTATAGTTGGAGGGTGAAGTCTCTTGCGAGCGTCAGGTTCCTCATAACTGGATAGCCATAGTACAAATGCCTCTGCAGGTGTGGAAGTAACCACGGTGCGTGCTTCAAGCTCCCAAAAGAGGAAATCAGATGAGGGCAGGGATAAGGCCAAGGCCCGTCTCTAGCCCCACTAATGGATTAGTTTGCAATCTCCAGAACAAGAAGTCTTTGGAGTAGCAAAGTACTTGAAATAGCTGGGAGAGGTACTTGATGACCCCTAACGCAGCAAAGATTACTTCTTTGTCCATTACCAGAGCCTGCTCTAGGACCCTCTTCGGAGGGGGCGAGTTTCCCAGCGTCACTGGGATTCCTGGGAAGAAAATGGGAGACTTGTTGGGGAACGCTGCATCCTGGCATACACAAGGTGGCAGGGATAGCAGAACTATCCCTTGATTGTCGTCCCTACCCACTGTCACTCTGAGGGTTCCGGGTAGTTTTGAGTGGCATGGCGTGGGTTATTGAGGCTGCAGCTCGCTCACAGCTTCTAACTTCAGGACCAAAAACATTTTTGGTGATAAAGATTGTGGAGCAAGTTAGCTATCTAGCCCCTCCTCCATTTCCAGTGTCCCATAGCCGTGACTTTTATATTGATTTTATTTTTTTATTTTCTTTGAACTGAACACAGTGGAAGGATCAAAAGAAGGAAGCCCCAACATACCTGAGTCGCGACTAATAAACTGGAGATTGAAGTGGCGAGTTTTCATCTCCAGCCTCGATGCTAACAACATCCAGCTCATCAGAGCTGGATAACTGCAGCACCGGTGCCCTTACCAGGGTGGAACTAAGCGCATGCTTCCAGATCCTGGGAGATAATATTGGACCTGCTTCTGACAGGTCTATTTGCGAACCCCATGACGAAATCGCCACTGTGCTTCAACAACAGCGGGACCCTAACCTAAGGATCATGATCCTGAGTAGCTTTTGTTTTAAAAACACCAGATGGGAGCAGAATGTATTTGTAAATACAGACAGCGTCCTCAAACATTGACCATGCATGCTCTACTCCCAAACAAACATCTAAAAGACTGTGTATCCCTGCTTGTGATTGTAGCGAGGACAGGGTGAAACACAGAATCTAAAATACTGCTCACTCACCATAGTAGTTTTTTCTAGTATGGTGTGAGATGCTCAGTTCTTTTTAAACTAGCTGGAGACCTTTTAAACACACACACACTGACAGCAGCATTCACTTTTCTTCAACCGTTTCACAGTGCTTGCTGAAGACACCTTAGCTGCCGCTTCTGGCACACCTTTATCCTCCTGGTTCATGCCTTTATCATCTCGTGGGGTACATTCACATGATTGACTTGATTGTGCTTCACGAGACAATCACATTAAAGTGTTCCCCTAGCGTTTCAATGCAGTGCGAGTTCCCTTGAAAGGGAAGTATCTTTAGAATTAAATCATTTCTATCCAAAACTTAAAGTCGTATAAAGTAATGTACCAGATGTTTCACTGTTGAGCGTGCTTCTAAAACAATGTCAGACAGATGACAAGATACTTTCCATAAATGAACACAGATTACTTTTTATAAGACTACAGTGAAAAACAAAAAACAAAAACAAAACATTAGCTGGAGGCAATATAATGATCTGGATCTGCCATGCCGTCTAAAGACTTGAATGGGTTGAGATCCCTGAGGGACCAGTGCAGTCCAAGTTATATCATAAAATGCTACAGCTGAATATGGAGCCATCTGTTTATAAGCACAGATTTACAAGTTGAAGAAAAGTATATCAACCAAATGAAGGCATTAGAAATTAACTAAGCATTTGTTTGATTTAAATTATGATAAAAACAAATCCATTATATTTCAGTATTCATAATTAATTTCTGTTATAAAATAACTGCTGTATTTAACCCTTGGTGAAATCCCTGTAATGAAAACATCAACAACAACAAAATTATGAAACTAACCATCTTTGTAAGGATGAATGAATCCAAAGACTCTAAGGCCATAATTCTTCCACTTTGGAGCCACTGCAATTTTCTTCACTGTGGTCCTGGTCTGTGGGGAACAATTAAATATACAGTAAAATCATATGCTGTCTATTCACTCTTAAACCCATGGCACTAACACTAATTGACAGAATCTTCAAATTGACTTCTAATAGAAAATATAGACAGCTCCAAATCACTGAAAAGAAATCCTACACATTAGCTATGTCTCCAAATCATCCTGCTTAAAGCAAATGTTAGGCCAACATTTGGGTTTTGTGAATGAAAATATTGAAACTGATATCCAGAATACATTTCATAAGTCAAACAAGCAAGTTAATATTAATTGTTCTACCAAACTCTTTCTTTCAGTGTCTGAGAAACTTACATGTGGGTAGAGAGGAAAATGAAGATTCTTCCTAAGCTGGGAGATAGATGAACCACACCAGTCTTCAAACACATGCAGATTGGCCTGACCTTTATACTGATAGAAAACAAAAAGAGAGAGAGACAGTATTTACTTCATGTGTAACCATGTTTAGTTTGAAGGGAAACAACAAATATCTAGTGATTTATGCTAGTAAATATCATAACTACATCATATGAGGCAAAAACCATATTTCACAAGCACAACACTGAGTGAATGGGAATGGGAATAACAGATAGCTTTCTCCATATACTAGAGACCTTTTTTATTTTAACATCAATAGTAATGTAAGCTTTACAATTGATTAGAAGTGGCCTTATATCAATAATATATTTTCTCCACAATATTTTGCCATAATAACCTGTCTGCGACAAAACGCACACAGTTTGCAGAGTGATTAATCGTGTATTGAATACGCAGCAATGCTTTCAGAAAACACAAATTGTCAAACAGGAAAATTGTGCAATGCATGTCTAGCAACTTCATGCTCACGATTTAATGAAGAATATATGAGTTGGTGCAGTAGCATTGGGATTTAGCAGGAAATGCGTGCACCTATGCAAATCTTCATGTACCGAATTCTTCACCACCCTTTATCTTTCTGTAATGCTCTTGGTGGTGGCGGTAACAGAGACAGGCATTACTCATCATGCAGGTGAGCTCATATTAGATTGCTCTCGCCCCTTCAGTCAGTCATTTAGGTCTCTCTCCTCAGCCACGTTTAAATTTAGCCTCTATAATTGCAGCTGTTGTGGATGGTGAGATTGGCATCCCACCCACTCAGAGGCGGAGAGGATGGCACAGAAAACTGAGCCATCTTGGGGATGGTTACAGCTGTCATGGGCACACTGGACTGTGCCATTCCATTGCCATGGTACATTCACACATGGAAAGAGATCAGTCAAGAGAAAAGAAAGAGAATAATATGGTCACATATGGTACGATAGATTTAGCTCTGGGCATTATCAAGTATACTGTTTACATTTTCACATGATCAGAATAGATGGATTGTCTCCCTGGTTTCTTTTGTGCAAGGGGAAACAATGTGAAAGTGACAGCATCTATATAATAACGAGCGATGCAATACAAATGCAACATAAATCATGAAAAAATAGGATTTGCTACCATAATCCCCCAGAGGTATGATAAAAATATCTAAATGGTCATTGTGTATCAGGAATAGACTTGTCTGTATGATGTAAATACCTGTGAATCCTGTGTTGTCACACAAAATTAATTGCATTCATCTTCCCTTTATCTCTGAATTATAAGTACTATAAAGTACATTCTGTGGTGCATGATAAGGGCATCTTATGCTGTAGCATATGGAGTGTGAATAAATGGCCTGAGATCTTTTGTCAGAATCTTCTCACAGTGCTTCCAGCCAAAAGAGAGAGATCCTGATGATATATCCCCAGGCCCGGTTATTCCTACTGGGTATATAATGACATTCAATAACACAGAGAGGAAAGCACATAAATCAATGGATAAAACAGAGGTTATCTCTGCACTGGGGTGTTTTTATTGTCTCTGCTGTGTATCATTGTGAATAAATATCTGACAAAAAATTGACACATATCCAATGAGATAGACAGTGGGAGAATGGGGCAGTACAAGGACTCCTGTGTGACGTCTTTGAGCCATTGCTATTTCTGGCATCTAGAGCTCCCTAAATCACATGCCTCACAAGAGCTTCTGTGCTCTCACAACTTCCTGTAGGGTTCACCTGCACCTGACACTTCAGCGTTGTACGAAGACCTCATCTGTCACAGGCCCAAAGGAAGGGGGCCTTGGGAGCAGCGTGTGGTCAGGGACCCTCTTTGATCATTGTCTTCATTATCACACAGTGTCTGGTTTCCTAGCCTGCTATAGCGATGAGGTGGGGAGAGGATATAGGGAGTGTTGGCTTATCGATTTTCAATACTAGCGTCTGTTTCAGTGTTTTCACAATATTTAGAAAAAAAGTTTCACAGCAGCAATATTATATATTAAGAAATATTAAGTTCATTAGTTCCTTTATGACCAACGTTTTTTTTGTTTTTTCCCTGAGTTGCATTTATGCTAGTATGATTGTTACATCACGAGTATTGTATCGGTGTGCGAGAAAAATATTCCCTCGCCCACAAGCATTTTTGTGTGGAAAAGATCTAACGCTCAGCATTGCCGCGCGCATTTTTACTGGAAATATCCTAACGAAAGCCTCTCATAAAACAGTCACGCGGTTCCAACCCCTTTATCACCCCTTAACTCGAGCTTCCGGGATGGTGAAAAAGGTCACCATCCCCATCCTCCTAAGCAGTAACACCCCGCCCCGCTCCCCCCTCCCTCCTCCCTCCCCCTCCTCTCGTCTCCTCACGCCAGCAGTGACGCTACTCAAAGCTAAAGTGCGCGTTACAGTAAATTGTCAAGTATTTTTTAAATGTTATTGTCAATTATCAATTAGTATTTACATGAGATCTTAATGGTTATCATTTTAACTGTAATTAATAGGGTAAAAACAAAAAATATATTTAAAATGGGCATTTATGGTCATGTGGAATGAATCGATTGATTTTTAGTGCATTCTTATGGGGAAAATTGTTTTGGTGCACGAGAATTTTGGGTTACGAGCTCACTCTTGGAACGAATTAAACTCATAAACCAAGGTATTACAGTAAAAGGCAATTTTCTATCCTCATTTTAGACCTGATTTGAATGGTCTAAAAAATTTGTTTCAAAATATCCAGTTTCAATAAAATGTTTGTTTCATTCTAGTGACTTTTTTATATACTTATCTGTACTAAATCACTGCAGTCCACTCATATCCCAGGTGAACTCAAATGTGCAGCGGACACACTGTCATAGAAAGTAGCGCTCCAAGGAGAGAAGAGACTCCACCTCCAAGCAGTCCAGTTGACCTTGAGTCAATTCAATGAAGTACAAGAAAATCTATTTGCTTCCCAGGAATCCTCCCATTGCCCTCAGTGGTATTCTCTAACCAAGGCCTCCCTTAGCACACGGCCACATGGAAGCACTAGCATACAGCTGACCCAATCTGTGCAAATATGCTTACCCCAGTGAGACTCTGTGCAAGGTCAAGGAGTATGAAAAGAACAGGTCCTCTTGGTTCTTGGTTCTCGAAGCTCATGCTTCTGACAACAGCCCTTCTCCAGCAGATCCCTCTGAGGAAGGACCTCCTCTCTCAAGGATGGGGCACAATTTTCCAGCCATGCCCAGACCTCCGGAACCTCCACATTTGGCCCCTGGACAGGATATGAAAGACTTGACTGAGACAGCAGAGATAGACTCCAGCAGTTCATAAGGAGAAGACCCACTGAGATGTACAGTCAGGTTAGTACTTTCTTTCCTCCAGGCGAGGTTGTTGGTTTGGCTGTCCTAGTGTTTGCCAGTGCAGTTTGAAGGGCTATCTCTGAAAGGCGATCCGAGGTGAGAGAAAGGAGGATTTAGCCTTCTGTCTAAAGGCTGTTGCGAGGAACATGTGTTCTGGGAACCAGGTCCAGTTAGACCAGTAGGGCGCAACTAGCAAGATTTGCTACTTATCCTCCCTGACTTTGCACAGTGTCTGTATGAGTAGGCTCACTGGGGGAAACACATACTTGCATAGGCCCCAGGGCCAGCTGAGTGCCAGTGCATGAATCCCCTTTGTCAGGGAGTAAGTCAACTGGCAATGGGGCGTGTCCAGAGTGGCAAACAGATCTACCGGTCCGAAGTCCCTCTAGATCAGATGCGTAGGCTGTTGTGAGAGCTCATTGGCTGCATGATTGAGCTTGCCCAGAACATAAATGTCACAAAGCTACCTCAGATGCCTCTGACTCCAAACTGAGAGATGAAACTGGAGCTCAGACTACCTACCTTGATGTACACAATGGCTTTAGTGCAGACCATTATGTGCTTGCCTAGTACCAGCAATTGGAAGTGGCCCAGTGCAAGCCATACTGCTAACAATTTGAGTCCCATTCAAATGCCCAGTGACTGTATGCCCATTGTACAAGGCACAACCGCCAATAGTGGAAGCATCTATTGAGACAACAGCCTGAAGATGCTAAAGATCCAACCATGTGTTTAAAATTTGGCGACAAGGTGGTCGTGATTGTCACCCAATGTGTCCCATGTTGCCAAGCCCATCTCGGGACTCGGCCATGAACCCAGTGCTTAAGCAGCCTCATATGGAGCAATAAGATTGTTGTTACTGTGGCTGTGGATGCCATATACCCCCGGAGCCTCTGAAAAGCTTTCAGTGGGGCCGCTGTTTTGCCATTGAGGGAGTTCAGGCAGTTCAGCATCGACTGAGCATGTTCCTTCGTGAGGCATGCTGTGAGGTTGACCGAGTGCAAAACCATAGAGAGAAAAGAGATTCTCTGCTCTTTTCCCAGTATGTGAAGGGCCAGATTCAAAACTACAGATGAAGATTGTAACCCACCACCTTTCTTGGGTACAATAAAGTACAGGCTGTAAAACTCTATACTGGTTGGAGGCACCGTCTCTATCGTGTTCTTCGCCAATAGTACTGTGATCTTTGTTTGTAGGACAGAAACATACTTGTCCAGCACTGAGAACTAAATTGCGCTTCTGAATCCCTGCTGGTAAATGTCTTCATGTCTTCCCCTGGTATGACCTCTTTCTACAATGATCCTCAAAGAGAGATGCTATAATACTACTAATATGAGTGTTTAAGCTTGATATTCAGGTGTTTATGAGTGTCTAATTCAATTATATACAACATAAGATAGCAGGGCTAAGTAGAACTGGCTGGTTCATCACCAATACAAAGCCTGTTGTTCTCTCATCTTTTCTGCCACCTGTTCATGCGATTTTTGCATGATTCCTGATGGAATTTAGAGCTATTGGAGGATGAGCCTTTCAAAGGAAATCAAATGCAATGAGAGAGAGAGAGAGAACGTGAGAGAGATTCACAACTGTCTGTGTGGTTTTAATAACAAAGTATTATCCTATATATTTTTTTCTGCATAGAAAACTAAAGTATATTACAATTATAAAAGCATTATTTACCTCTGGTTTCCATGGCAACCGGATGAACTTCTGGATGAGATGTCTGTGCATCTTACCATTGGCACGGCTCTCCTGAGCAGATTCATTGAGCTCTTCCCCCTGAAACAGCAGGAACAAGATGTGCTCAGTGACCTACATAAAAAGTTCTTAAACATTTTCACAACACTCTACTATACTACTAAACAGGGGCGTAGCCAGAAATTTATTTTTGAGGGGGCCCAGCTTAAAATGAGGGGGCCTGAGCATTTCGTAGTTGGCTGGATTCGAACCTGCGCGGGGAGACATTAATGGATCCATTAATGGATCATTAATTACAAATTATTAATGGATTACTGTAGTCCATCGCCTTAACCTTTCAGCCAAGACTGGTTGAGGTGTGACCCGCAGCGCGCTATTCTTGACTTTGCGGGTGCGTTGCGACCGTCTTGTGCGGCGGGCGATATGTGTTTTCACTTTAGTTTTCACAGTCGCGATTTTAAACAATTGAAAATCTGAGGGGGCCGGACATGTAAATGAGGGGGCCCAGGCCCACCCAGGCCCTCCCGTGGCTACGCCACTGCTACTAAACATATAATATATGTATTAACATGTACTATACTACTAAACATATAATACGAAAATACGATGTCTAGTGCAGCTTCAGTAAAGAAGTTGAAGATAATCATTTAGTCCTTTTTTTCTTCAATAATCCAACCAGTTGACATTGAATTATAATGTTGTCTAACTGTGATTAGCTTCATTTATTTAGATACGCTATGTAACTTTTGTTTTGAACTTTTGAGCAAATACATCATGAATCCATCTTCCAAACCTTGTTTTTGTGTTATCCTGAATCACTAAAGTACACATATAATAAGTATTTATATTCTGACTATTTAGGACTGAGCTGGACTACAACAAATAGCTGCAGTTTGCTTTATTGAACGCTAGAGTGCTAAAAATTGCATAGTCTAGCATTTGCTATTTATCACATTTTTGGACTAAATAATAAGTAGGTCACAGAAGAAAAAATGTATATTTACAAAAAAGTTGTTGCCCCTTTAAATATTCAATATTCATATTTCCTAAATTATATACCACTTTTCATCACTCATTCAAAGAAAATATTAGACAGCTATATAAATCTTTTCCTCTATTCCTCTATTTTCCTTTTTACTCTACATTTATTTCTGGTCTTGAGACTCAACAGGGCATGTACAGGTTTTCACTGTAATCCTACTCAGTCCTTCTAATCCTCCACACAGAACTGTGAATTAGTCTCTATCAAAACAATGATTGAGTGGAGCAGATGAAGAACTACTCTAGATATTACGCAAAATGTTTCCATCCAGGTGAGAGCCACTACAAATCACATTTAAAATGACTGGAAGAGTTCCAGCACCCAATAACAAGAACACGCTTCCTTCAGAAGCCTGTGAATGAAACTGCCATATTACGTGCTGAAACTAGTAAAAGCACTTAAGCTCCTGCTTCTGTCTGTCATGTTGAGTGGGTAGGGGTTAATGAATTGGACTACGGAAATGGGAAGTTAATTCATAACTAAAAAAAGGTTTCGAATTGAATTGTTGGAATGGGAATATAATATTTGTTCAGTACTGGTGAAGACGTGAGTTTTCTGAATAAGCACGTTTTGACACAGGTGTGTGTGTTTAGTTCAGGTAAACCCTATGTTATTGGGACAAAAGGTTCTCCCATAAGTATGGCAATATCCAAAATCCTTATCCTTGTGGTGACTTTTTTTGGTTCCCATGAGGAAAACAGCGTATAAATCATACTACGTGATGTTTATTGAATATATAAGAATGCATAACGTTTTATGTGATCGGTAAGTTTAGGTGTAGGGCTAGGGTATAGAATATATAGTTTGTACAGTATAAAATCACAATGTCTATGGAATGTCTCCATAATACATGAAACTATAATGTGTGTGTGTGTGTGTGTGTGCGTATGTATAATATTGTTACACTTTACAAACAGAAAATGCACCAAAAGTAATGTGGAGAGAAACCAGTAACGTAAATGTTCACATTTATTTTGTCATTTCTCTATTAAAAACTCAGAGTTTTGAACAGCAACAACAAAGCAATGTCTGGTCCCTATAGAAATCTGGGGAAAAGAGTTTGTATTCATCTGTATGCTGTGAACAAGATGGTAGGCTCATGAATGCCTGTCTCTCACATTACTTAATAGCCTACAATCTCCATTCTTATATTGACATGAAACATTGACAATCAGCTACCTGGCTATGCACAATCAAACAATCAAAGAGGGAGAGAAAGAGAAAGAAAAAAAAAAAAGAAAAATTCAAATCAGTTGTGCTGCTTAATATTTTTATGCAAACTGTGATACTTTGCAAGAATTTGATGAATCAAAAGTTGAACAAAATAGATCTTGTTCCAACATTGAAATTTTTAACATTGTTATTACCACCACTTTTTGTGAATTTGATGCATCATTCTATTGGGACAATTGGGTATTGGACTACACTACAGATGCTGCATGATTTTTATTCAGACAAAAAAAACTGTATAATGAGTAAAGTCTGTTTTGTGCTGTACATAACAGTTTAGGAAACTGGAGTATTAACAGGAGTATTTTAGTTCAGTATTCAGTCTGCATTGCCTTCAAGACAAATTAAAGTCACTTTCAGCTAAACATAATAATGAAGACAGGCCTAAAAGCTCATCTATGCCAATTAAGCTATGTGCCCCTGTCGTGCAGTCCAGAAGGAAGGATTCATCCTGGCTAATGGTGTCCTAGCAATCAGCCTCCCTGCCATTCTGCAAGCCTAGTGTAAACCACTGCTGTCTAAGTGTTTGGTAGATTTGACCCGAATGGAGATCGAGGGCAGGACTCATAAATAAGCGAGATCTGGATTTCCTCTTCGCTCTCTGACAAGACAGCAATGTTAACCAGATGGCTCCCACCAACACCCTGCAGCAGAACCTAGGACTATCAGCAAGGTTAATGAATTCTCCTTATTTACATTAGTGGAGGAGAAAAGATGAGGCTTATTTATTGTGAGATTTGACAGACGGTATGGGGGTATTATTAGGGTATTTATCATCATATCTTTATTTTTTTACTCCAAATTGTTTTATTGGTATTTTGTGTGACAATACACAGTGGTGCATTAATAAACAGGACAAAAAAGTCATATTAATTCCTTCCATGAGCCTAGATACTTTCCCAACTACAGTGGTACCTCGAGATACGATATTAATCCGTTCCGAGGCGGCCTTCATATAATGAGTTTTTCGTATCTTGGAACACATTTTACATGTAAAATGGCTAATCCGTTCCAAGCCCTCCAAAAACACCCCATTAAATTTCATAATAAAGCTAAATTGACCTATAAACAATGAAATAACGGTGAACGCGAGGCTCACGAGCGAAACGAAAGTGAAACCGAAACCAAGAGAGATTGCGAGTGACACGGAACTCAGAGGGAGAAGCGTGACTCAGCTGAGAGAAGCGGGACAGTGGGAGTGAAACGCACCTGCTTATGTTTTGTTTTGTGTTTTGATTTATTTAAGACTCTAAAGAAATAAAAGCTTATGAGTCTCAGTAAGCTGACCCTGCCTCCTTCCTTCTCCGTGACTAAAGAACCTTACCACAGTCGAAGCTTACCTTTCGAGTGAGGCTATCTCCGAAAGTGGCGGCAGAGGAGGAGGAGGACAAATGGCAGATAACGTACGTACACTTAACTTTACGAAAACACATAAAAAATTTAAAGTGAGCTAAAGCACGCCAGCACGTACGTATAGAAGATGCATGATGGGAGGGATGCTGTCCAATTAGAGAGAAGGATCTCGTGGCTTGGCTAGCATCAGGAACCAATGGGAGAGCAGGAGGATGGTGGCGAGTCTACTATAACTAAGATGGCGGCGTGCGGCGCGAGTTTCAAAATTGTTATGGGGCGAATCTCGGACTTTCAGAAACCTTTCGTATCTTGAAAACTTTTCGTATGTAGAGCAGTAAAATTTTTCGTCTTTGCTTTCGTAACTTGGATTTTTCGTAAGTTGAGCCTTTCGTATCTTGAGGTACTACTGTATATATATATATAATGAGAAATGTTTGTTGATCACCAAATATCTTTTAAGTATATTTACACAAAGTGCTACAAAACCAGAGGGAGAGCACTCAGAAATGCAATGACACTCACAAAACACAGGGCTTATATACACAGACATTAACAAGCGAATGACTCCGGTAATCACACATTATGGTTTCTGAAGGATCATGTGACACTTAAATCTGAATTAATTGCTTCTGAAAAATCATTAAAAAAGATTAAAATTCTAATTATGTTTCACAATATTGCATATAATAAATTCAGATTTTGTGAGCCTCTGATAATAATACTAATAATAAAGTTAACAATATATTCATGAAAAATTAAATGTGAAAAACATGAAAAAACTCTGCTCCACTACCGATACACATGCTTTTAAAAACTTGCCTTGTTCAATACAGTACAAAACAATTCAGCCGTCACATCTACATACTGAATTTAAAATTATTTCATAACTTTGTGATAAACTTTTAATTCCTAAAAAATGCTAAAACATGTTTGTTTAGTCCTGTGAAAACCGGCCTAAAACTGTGACAGATCCTGAGTGTAAAACAACACAGGGGTTTAGAAATGTGGGTCTATAAATAAACAGACACGGCTGCTTTGCCCATAGTCATGGTGGTGTACAGGGAGTCTGTTCTGATCTCACCTTTTAATGTTATTCCATCTTTCATTTGAACTCTCCTGCATCCTGGAGGCTTTCACCCTACTTGGCATGCCAATACATTGATCTTTCCCCAGAGGACAAATCACTAAAGAGGGATAGTAGGACTTTTTTTTGATCCTCTTAACTGATATCAGTCTACTGCTAAAGATGCACTGTATAACTTTTCAATACCTCACCAAAACATGTTTTTGACTTATCCTGATTATAGTAATCCAATTTTAAACCTTTATATTTTAAACTATGTTTAGGGAGCTGTATTAAACAAACAAATTTGGTGGAGTAAAAAAACATTTTAGTTAACATGCAGGAGAGGAAACTAACCATGCATACATATGCATACATGCATACCCCTCAAGCATTTCTTTCTTTCTCAAAACACTGATTTTTAACTTTACAAATCATGTATAAGTGTTACACATGATAATTTTTTGTACAAAATCAATACATGAGCATGTCATTTAAATTGCAGTGTTTCCCAAATGTAACAAAACAGCTGTTACTTTAGAATGATTTGTGCAATGTGTAATTGTGCACAAAGTTTGCTTGTTTTAAAATAACTAAGTTTAAAGTATGTTATATTCTTATATTTTTGCTAAATTGGTCTCAAAAATTAGGTATACCAATGAATGGTTTCATTAAGTGGACCTCAAGTACCACTTTTAGTGTCTAAGCAATTTAAAAAAAACAGTAAGCATTACAGAGAAATTAATCTGGTCAATTCTCTCCCTGAAGTGAAAAGCAGTTCCCTTTCAAGGGAACTCTTGCTGCATTGAAGAGGCTGTGGGAACGCTCTGTGTGATTGTATCATGAAGTATATTTGAAATCTATCTGTCACAGTCTTGTTGTGTCCTCATATCACCTGTTGTTAATCAATTACCTCGTCTATTCCTACAGGTGTTCCTAATGTGTGTTCTGGTTAAATTCCTTCCTGTGTCCCCATGTGAGGGTCAATTGTTGAAATAATCTGTGTCTCGTTGGCTTTGCGTAGTGTGTGGATGTTCTGCCTATGTTCTGTGTCTTGCACTGATATGTGCTGCTTTTGTTTATATTCTGAGTATCGTCTGGTTGCGTTTGTTAATAAAGTAACTTTCAGTTGGATCCCAGCATCTCTTCGAGTCTCTGCATCGCACACCGCACCTAACCTGTAACAGAAAACAATCGACCAAGGTAAAGTCACCTTCAAGGACTTTTTTTCGAGGCTATATGGAGTCCGTCGCTGAACAACACCTGGACTTTCTAGAGTTTTCTTGGGAGTTCTGCCTCTTTGCCACATTCTCATCACTCAATGAGTCGCTGAAATGGCTGTTCTGGTTCGGGTCAAACCATCTCCAACTGAGAGACCTGCCTGACACTACAGGACTGAGCTGGCGTGAAGCCATGTTCAAATGTCAGGCGAGTGTCTCGCCCCGAGCCAGACAGCCAAGCCGGTTAGCCTCCTCACCACCACATACAGCACTCTCCAAGTCAGCGCTCCCGAGCTCCGACTCTAGCGGACCGACTCCCGGGGCAAGCGAACCGACTCCCCAGGCCCCCGATGACTGGTGTTCCCGTGGCCCGAGCCACCTGAGGCGGACCTCCTAGACCTCCCAAACCCTCATCCAGACCTCCTCGCCCTGTCGGCGCCTCTGGAACTCTGGCCCCTCACCCAAGGACCAGCTGGGCCTCCTGACAGTTTCCTGGGGAGGCCCCTCAAGGATTTTTTTTTTGGGGGGGGGTAGTGATGTGACTTTGAGGGTGGGTATTGGATATTGGAAGGACACCTTTGCCCAACAGATATTTTAAGATCTCTCCAAAGGTGTTCAATGGGATTTAGATCTGGACTCATTGCTGGCCACTTCAGGATTCTCCAGTGCTCTGTTGCCATCCATTTCTGGATGCTTTTTTAAGTATGTTTGGGGTCACTGTCTTATGTCCATATGTACTTTACCAGAAAGCTCTATCTTGGTCTCATCTGTCCACAAAACGTTTTCCCAGAAGGATTTTGGCTTACTCAAGTACTCTCTGTATAAGCAGTAGGGTCCTCCAAGGTCTCCTGCTGTAGAATATTGATGTATAGTTTTTGCTGACACTGATGCACCCTGAGCCTGCAGGACAGCTGGAATTTCTTTGGAACTTGTTTGGGGCTGCTTATCCACCATCTGGACTATCCTGCTTTGCAAACTTTCATCATTTTTTTTCTTCTTTCATCAGATTAGCTACAGTGCCATGGGTTACAAACCTATTGATACTGTTGCGCACTGTAAACAAAGGAACATCTAGATTTCTGGAAATAGACACACAATGCAAATATTAAGTCGACTTCTCTCCTTTTTATCTGCTTTCAGTTGTGATTTTTTTTTTATTGCTGCGACTTGCCCCAGGTGAGTTTAAAGGAGGATCACATGCTTGAAACAACCTTATTTATCCAAAATTTTGAAAGGGTGGGAAAACTTTTGCCAAGTCCATTTTTGTGAAATTATGTGAAATTAGCTTTTTTTCAATACACACAAAGATCGTAGTACAGATCACATTTGAGGACAGGTTTGTTATGATAGATCTCAGAGACACGCACTCCAGATATCCATCCTCCCACAACACAGGAAGTTCCTGAGTTTCATCTTCAGGCAATATTGGTTCGTCAGTCCAATCTAGGTTATCACCCCCACTCTTACACTGAATGCATAGATGCAACATTATGTCTTCAAAGCATACACGTCCTGAGCTACATTCACAGGTGTTTGATTTTAGCTCAGTCGTCGCAGCAGTTAGCAGTCTGGCATTAAGATGTTGTCCTCTTTTACTTGAAAATGGTAGGTTTGAGGTTGAACACAAAGACGAGTGTGCTTTCTCCAGTACAGAGGACCTCTTTTTTAGGCATGTTATGGATTTGGTTACGATGGGCATCCTTCTCTGGCTAGCATCAAATAAATCCTATCAGCTATAAAGCAAGAAAATATAGGCCAGTCACTCACTATGAAAAAGTTCCAGAAACTGTTGGGTCTGATAGCAGCAGTGTCCAATGGTTTTTAAAGGTACACAGTAAGGGCTCAGAACCAGCGGGTTTGCCTTGAGGTGCAATCCTTTTCGCAGGATCAAAGTCACACAGGGATGCTTTGGCCATGTGGAAGAAACACTGGTTCCTTTCCTAGGGTCCTGTGCTGGGAGCTCCTTGTCAAAGCAAGATGATAACAATGGATGCTTCCCTCACAGGGTGGAGAGCTCAGCTCAAGGTATGTGGAAGGGACACCATCTTTGTTGTCACATCAACCGTCTGGAGATGATGGCTTTCATCCTGACCTGCAAGGCCTTCTTCCCAGACCTCGGGGGTCACCATGTGTTTGTCCAAGTCAGACAGATGGTCACCTACATAAATCATCACAGGGGTTTGCATTTGTGTCCATTCTGCAGACTGGCACACCAAATCCTCCTGTGGTCCCAAGGGAAGCTGCTCTCATTCAGGGTAGCATACATCCCTGGGGCCCAGGAAATCATGGGCCTGCCATTCTGATGACGCAGGGGCTGAGCCCCAGGGAATGGAGGCTGTTCGGCCAGGCCCAAGTGGATCTGTTTGCATCTCGAGATGCAAACGCTGTCCACTGTCCATTGTGGTTATCCCTCATCCATCTAGATCCTCTTGAACAAGATGCTATGGAAATTATGCTGAAACTATGTTTGTATAGTTTTTCCCCAATTACTCTGTTCTTGGGATCTCTGAATAGGGACAGGGTCCGTTTCATCTTGACTCTCCCGGGCAGAGAGTGGTTTTCAGACTCGGTGTCGCTCCCAGACGCCTCTCCCTGGGAGATTCCGATCCAGAGGGACCAGTTATCATAGTTATAGTTTCCTGGTTCATGGCGTTAGTCTCCTCTAACGTCCTTTCACACCCTTGCTTCGATTTCACATGTGCTTCATGATGCAACCACGCAGAGAGTTCTCATGGCGTCAATTGACGCAGCATCTTGTTCCCTTTTCAGGGAACCAAGACTACATACATAATAGAGACATTTCCAGAAAATTGAACGAGACATTGCTTCACAGACGAATTGTGAGTTATACGGACATGTGCATTGTCTGTTTTGGAAACCCAGTTACTACAAACTTTGACGTATCTGCACTAATTTACACATATTTTTCTTAAAGGTAAAAGGTAGATAAAGAATAAGTAATGGTGTATGAACCTGGATTTATTTTGACCAGCTTACTCCTGTCTGGCACCCAAAACAGGTATTTGATCGTTATTTAATTTAGTTAAAAAAACAACTACTTTGATGTTCCCTGTCAAGGGAACTCGCACTGCGTCGAGACGCGATTGGGAACCTTTCAGTTTATATGTCTCTTGAAGCACAATCAAACTCAGGTGTGGGAGTGTACGTCGCCGTGATGACGTCATCACGTCATGACCCGGGAGTATAAAGGCACGTCACGACCCGGAAGCGGGTTAGCTTTCAGTGTCTTCACAGCGCTCTAAGCTCAACGTGTGTGTGTATTGCAGACGTGTGTGTGATTCAGCCCAAGTCTAGTTTAAAAGAAAAGGGATTTCACCGTGTGTCTGTTGGAGTGTTTGAATGGCGGAGCAAGTTTTTCGGCGCTGTGTTACCCCTTGTCCCCGGTTTCTTTCGGGAAGGGATACACACGCCTTATGTGTAGCTTGCATGGGAGAGGAGCATGCACGATCAGCGCTCGAGGGCACTGATTGTGCAGACTGTTTGCAAATGAGTTTGCGAACACTCCGATCCCGCCTGGCAGTTTTCGAGGAAACTGCCCGGGCTAGCGGCCCTCGTGGTTCCGGTCCCGCTGCGGCTGAGGCCCAGCGGCGGCTGCGATCATGGGGGTCGCAGATGGATCTATCAGAGGGGTCGGAGACGGGCTTTGCCTTTTCTCCGCCTTTACCTGGCAGATCTAGCCCCGTTAGGGAGCCGGAAGCACGCCCTGTGGCGGTTTCTTCCGACCCTGACGAGGCGATACTGCAGCTATCCAGTTCCGAGGAACTGGACGTTGTTAGTATCGACGCTGATGAGGAGGTTCCGCCAGCCCCCTCACCAGCGTCAGATGAGTTGCTGGAGGTGGTGACTCGCGCCACCGCTAGGCTGGGCCTCGAGTGGCCGGCTGAGCGGACGCATGCTCGTCCAAAGAGCAGGCTGGACGAGCGCTTTTTGCCGTCCAGAGCACCACCTCAGCGCCGGTGTCTGCCTTTCTTCCCCGACCTCCACACTGAGGTGTCGAGGTCCTGGAATAGGCCCGCCTCCCACAGGGTGCATAACAGCGAGACCGCTGTTTATGCCTCCCTAGTGGGAGCTAAAGATCGCGGATACGGGGCGATGCCTAGAGTAGAGGAGTCCTTGGCTAATCATTTGGCTCCTCACTCACCGCAGCCCCTAAAGGCACCGGTGCTCCCCACCAAACCTCTCAGGGTTACGTCATCGTTGGTGGGGCGTGCATACTCATCGGCTGGTCAGGCTGCAGCATGCCTCCACACCTCTTCCATGCTGCAGGCCTACCAGGCGGAACTCCTCGCAGATCTTGACGAGGAGGGAGGTATTGGGCCAGAAGCAGTCGCAGAACTGCGGAGGGCGACGGATCTTTCTCTCCGGGCTGCTAGGGAGACGGCCGCCTCTATTGGCCGATCTATGGCAGCCCTAGTAGCTACGGAGAGACATTTATGGCTGAACTTGACTACCCTCAGCCAAAAGGATAAGAACATCCTCCTGGACGCCCCTCTGACGCCTCCTGGCCTCTTCGGCGACGCGGTTAAGCTAGCGGTCGAGAGGTTTCAGGAGGCTGCTAAGCAGGAGGCGGCGTTCAAAAAGATCCTTCCACGCCGCCCTCAAGGTTCGCAAGCAAGAGCAGCGTTCCATCCTCAGCCCAGTACCTCCTCATACCGCGCTGGGCAGAAGCTGAGTGTTGCGACTCGTCAGCCCCCCCCGAAAAAGAAGGGGAGGGCTTCAGGTCAGCAACCTCAGCCTCAGCCTTCTGGCCGGCAGACCGACCTGAGGGTCGTTCTGCAGGGCAAGAAGGCTAAAAGTAAGAGGCCCTGACAATCATGGTGTCAGGCCTCGCAGGGAGCCCCCCGTTGGTCCACCAGCCTGCCAACGCCCTGCGGTGGCCCCTGTGGATCTGGTTTCTCGAGAGAGCCAGTCCGATCAGGGACCAGGTGGTCTACCCCAGTTGTCACCCCGGCAGGGTGCACTGGGCAGATTGCCCCCTCTAAGGAGGGTCCTAGAGCATCCACTCCAGGTCCAGCGGCCTGGAGTGGAAACCCGAACAGAGACTGGTCTCGAGAGACTGGTACCCCTAGTAGAGTTCCTGGCGGCGTGGACACGTCTGCCAGGCATTTCTCAGTGGGTCCTGCGCACTATTCATGTGGGTTACACTATCCAGTTTCGGTCGAACCCTCCCAAGTTCGCGGGGGTTCTTCGGACAGAGGTAGACCCTGGGCAGGCTCGGGTTTTGGAACAAGAAGTCGAATCATTGCTGAGGAAAGAGGCCATAGAGTATGTACCTCTCTCAGCCACAGATTCGGGCTTTTACAGCCGCTACTTCATAGTTCCGAAGAAGGATGGAGGTATGCGTCCTATTCTAGACCTTCGCCTGTTGAACAAGACTGTCAGGCGCCTGAAGTTCAGAATGTTGACTTTGAAACAGATCGTATCCCAAATCAAGTCCGAGGATTGGTTTGTGACGATAGATCTCAAAGACGCATATTTCCATATCTCCATCCTTCCTCAACATCGGAAGTTTCTCAGGTTCGCCTTCGGGGGCAAGGCTTACCAATATCGAGTACTTCCATTCGGCCTAGCGCTATCCCCTCGCACCTTCACCAAATGCATGGACGCAGCGCTCGCCCCGCTGCGGTCCACTGGTATCCGTGTACTGAACTACATCGACGATTGGTTGATTTTGGCTCAGACACAAGAATTAGCGGTCCGGCATCGAGATGTCGTACTCGCGCATATGAAGGAGCTGGGGCTGAGACTCAATGCCAAGAAGAGTATCCTCTCTCCTGTGCAGAGGACAACCTTCCTAGGCGTTGTTTGGGACTCGGCGTCAATGTCTGCACGGCTATCCCCCGTGCGCATTGCCGCCGTTCTGTCCTTAGTCCAGGATATCAAGCTAGGCCAGCTGCTCACTGTCAAGCACTTCCAGAGAGTGCTGGGGCTCATGGCGGCAGCGTCCAGTGTTATCCCACTCGGCCTGCTCCACATGAGACCCCTGCAGTGGTGGCTGAAGACCAGAGGGTTTTCCCCGAGGGGCAACCCCTTCCGTCTGATCAAGGTGTCAAGGCGCTGCCTTCGAGCCTTGCATCCGTGGAAGCAGAACTGGTTTTTGTCCCAGAAGCTCGCACTGGGAGCTATCTGTCACCGCGTCATGCTGTCGACAGATGCGTCCCGCGCGGGCTGGGGGGCGGTCCTGAGGGACCGCTCGGCCAGGGGTCTATGGGACGGGCACCACCTCTCCTGGCATATCAACGCCTTGGAGATGATGGCTGTCCGGATGGCGCTACGGGCGTTTCTCCCCGACCTCAGAGGCCGTCATGTAGTAGTCCGGACCGACAATACGTCGGTGGTCTCCTACATAAATCACCAGGGAGGTCTCCGGTCTCGTCGACTTTCCAAGTTGGCGATCAGGATCCTCCTCTGGGCCCAGAGGGAACTGCTCTCTCTTCGAGCGGTATATATCCCGGGGGCCCAGAACCTGGGGGCAGACTTCCTGTCGAGACAGGGGCCGAGGCCCGGGGAATGGCGACTCCACACTCAGGTGGTGGAGCAGATTTGGGAGAGATTCGGCCAGGCTCAAGTGGATCTGTTTGCGTCTCGAGAGACGTCTCACTGCCCACTCTGGTTCTCCCTTTATCTTCCAGCGCCTCTCGGCCTGGACGCCATGAGGCAAGGGTGGCCAAATCTACCCCTGTATGCCTTTCCCCCCGTAGCTCTGCTCCCAGGGGTTCTGGAGAAGGTTCGCCGGGAGAAGGTCCGTCTCACTCTAGTTGCCCCGCGCTGGCCGGGCAGGGTGTGGTTTTCGGACCTGGTGTCCCTCCTAGACGGCACTCCGTGGGAGATTCCGGTCAGGAGGGACCTCCTGTCCCAGGCTCAGGGGAGGATTTTCCATCCTCACCCAGAACTGTGGAAACTGTGGGTCTGGCCCCTGAGGGGGCCCAGCTCATAGAGTCTGGTCTCTCAGCCGAGGTTGTAGAGACCATTCTCCACTCCAGAGCCCCGTCCACGAGGAAACTGTACGCTCAGAAGTGGAAGATTTTCACTTCTTGGTGTTGCGAAAAGCAGCTGAACCCAGTTACCTGCCAGGTTGGCACCGTGCTGGAGTTCCTGCAAGGAAGGTTCGCAGCAGGGCTGTCCCCCTCCACACTAAAGGTTTACGTGGCTGCCATAGCTGCTTACCACGTACCTTTGAGTGGTGCCTCTTTGGGCAGGGACCCCCTCATAGTTCGTTTCCTACGTGGCACTCAGAGGCTGAGGCCTGTAGTACGTTCAAGGGTGCCTCCTTGGGACCTGTCCCTGGTGCTCCAGGCCTTGTCCCAGGCTCCCTTCGAACCGCTGGACGAGATTTCAGACAAGCACCTTACTCTTAAAACTCTCTTTCTTCTCGCCATTTCTTCCCTCAAGAGGATTGGTGACATGCAGGCCCTCTCCGTGGCCCCTTCATGTTTAGAGTTTGCGCCCGGCTTGGCTAAAGCTTTCCTCTATCCCAAGCCGGGTTATGTACCTAAAGTGCTGTCTAGTCCTATGCGCCACATAGTGCTACAGGCTCTCTGTCCTCCTCCATTTACTGATCATGACCAGGAGTTAAAGAACAGGGTTTGTCCAGTGCGAGCACTGGACGCCTACGTCCACAGAACTGCTACGTGGCGTAGGTCAGACCAAATCTTTGTCTGTTTTGGGGCCCCCAGAGGTTCCCCTGCTTCTAAGCCTACTATGAGCAGATGGATTTCAGAGTCTATTTCTCTAGCTTATGAGCTGGCAGGACAGCAGTGTCCACTGTCTGTCCGAGCTCATTCTACTCGGAGCATGGCTGCCTCGAAAACCTTTTTCGCAGGGGCTTCCCTCGCGGACATTTGTGATGCGGCTGGCTGGTCCTCACCGCATACCTTTATTAGGTTCTACCAGTTAGACCTAAACCCCGCCTTGGGATCATTGGCGTTATCGTAGTGAGCTACGTTTCGCTTGGCATACCCCGTACGCTGAGGCGGCGTGGGTATTCCTCGTTCCCAATCGCGTCTCGACGCAGTGCGAGTTCCCTTGACAGGGAACGTCTCAGGTTACGTACGTAACCATAGTTCCCTAAGAGGGAACGAGACACTGCGTCTTGCAGCCTCAGCTCCTAGGCATGCCGGCCTGTTCAGACACTGTTCAAGCTAACCCGCTTCCGGGTCGTGACGTGCCTTTATACTCCCGGGTCATGACTCGATGACGTCATCACGGCGACGTACACTCCCGCACCTGAGTTTGATTGTGCTTCAAGAGACATATAAACTGAAAGGTTCCCAATCGCGTCTCGACGCGGTGTCTCGTTCCCTCTTAGGGAACTATGGTTACGTACCTAACCTGAGACGTTTTCATACAGTGTCTTTATAAGGTTCTTAGAGTGTGCAGTTATATTTTCATTTCATTACATTTTCTCTTTCAACTTGCAGCTCATAAGGTGTGTGTTTGCCATGTTGTTCTTTTGAGGCGTGTCCTTAACTAACCTGCATTAAATTGAATGACAAGAATATAAATGTTCCAAGCAAACATACAGAGAGAAATCATTCGTTTGGGTCACCACTTTCATTCAAATGCTCAAAATAATCAAAATGCTTGACCATGAATTCTGACTTTGCAGCAAGTACACTTGTTTGTGAATATTGCTGGTAGCATAATGGCCTGGTTATACCTTCATATAACCCTCTGGGGAATCAAAATTACAATGATATGATGTTCCACAGTAGAATTGACATTTCACTAAACAATGTTGAAGAGCGGCAGGAAGAGGCTCCTCCTCTTGTTATTCTGAAATGAAGAAAAAATATTCTATTAAGGATATATCTGTTGAGACATCTCTCACACCCTAAAATTCCTCTTCAGGGCTATGTCAAACTAAGATATGACTGTGAGATTCATCTCTTTTTGTGTTATTCCAGTAAGCTCAGCAAGGTCTGCTGCGGGAGCTTTTCAAAGTGTGATTTCTGTAAGCTTGTCAACAAAAGTTCTACTAAGCCTGTCTTGATCAAACTCTAACCCTTCATACCTCCAGAACGTGAAGAAAGAGGACCGGAAAGACCCATCAGGCCCCGAGATTACCACCTGCAGGTCTGCAGAAACCAATTTAGGCTCCTCCTTGGGTATGCTCAGGCTGACTTTAACACGTATGCTAAACCATTTTATGCACTTAGAAGGATATAACATTTTCAAAAGACTGCAAATGGCACAATATGCATAAGCAAATGTACTACAGACAAAATTCGTATTTGTTTAAGATGATTTAAAAATTACCTGAATGTTTAAAAGAGCAAAGCTTAGGTAAGACTTATTTGTGGCCCTAGGCAGAACAGTACATAGCAAGGAGTGGGATTAATCATGGTTAGAAAATCAATCATGGGTGCAGAAGACTACTTAAAATCAATGTGACAACTGTTCCTGATGGAATTCTTTAGGAGAGGACAGGCCATTATAAACTGCAGAACAACAAAAGGACCATAAGGGACTAGATTCCAAACATACAAATCACCCCCCCCCCCCCCCCCCCCCCCCCCAGACACACACTAACACATTTATTTCTTCCTCATTCTGTCTAAATTTGTCTCTTTTTGAATCTTTCTCTTTTGAGGTTAAGCAAATCACAAAAACCCAGCTTAATACTCCGCTTCAGTTGTCTCAAATATTTCCCTCTAGCTTCTCCTTTTCTCCTCCCAAAATTAGTTTTACAACTCTCTGTTGTGACTGGTGCTATCCCATCCGCGTGTTCCTCAAGCAGATCAGCTAATGGTGGAATCCAGATGGGCAGATTTAAATTCACCTACTGATGCTGTGTACAAGGGCTTCACCCACATTTTCCTCCTTGTAAGTCAACCTAAATTTCACTAAATTATATTTCAGGATATGGTGTGTAGACTTGAAAAAAAAAAAAACTTTTGTCGTTGTTATTTAAATCATGGGACTGTGTTACTGCTTACAGGGAGAATTTCGTACCTTCTTTCTATATGCTGTACTGTACATATATAATTTCACTACATTGTAGTGTTGCTACTTTTAATAACCAGACTGGTTCCTTCTTGTTCAGAGATTTTATTGAGAACTAACGGATTGCTGTTCTAGCCGCAACCCACGCCATACATAACAGAAGAATCAAAACTATCTTTCTGCTTCTGAGTCCTCTCTAATCCCTCACAACTCAACTCTCTCTCTCTAGCTCCGCTGAAGCTCCGCCCTCTTAAAGTGACAAGACTGTAAACTTAACACTTATTGAACACATCAGATTAACTAGTTCCTTCAACATTTGTAATGATATTACAGCGTGAAGAATGGCGATCACAATTGATGGAACGTCAACAAGAGACAAAGACATGGGAACATGCACCGACAGGGCCCGGAAGTGGAACATGACGAGACTGTGACAAATGCACTTTCCCATGCTCATAACACTCAAACTTGAACACTCATACTAAAAACATAATATAAAAAATTATGAATAAAAACAGTACAGATACATAATAAAACTGATTATTAATATTAATAAAGAAAAACAGTATTAAGTAATACAATTTTAGTCTTCACGGAGCTATGCCTTAGTATTGCATTTTGAAATTACCATTAAGTAAAAAGTGAATGTAAAAGTAAAGGTTAAATGTAAATTCTGTTGACTTGCTGAAGCTTTGTTGTCATCCTATGCCTACCCTGGCAAAGAAGTGCATTTGTAAACATGGCAAGAACAAGTATGTCAAAGCTACAGGGACAGACAGTAATCTGAGGCTATGAGACTAAGCTAGAATAATTCTTTAGGAAGTGTTGCTGGAGGACGATTAGTACAAATTGTGCAGAAATATATATATATATATTTCTGCACAATTTGTACTAATCGTCCTCCAGCAACAAATGATGAATTTTATATATAATTCATCATTTCCTATGCCAAAGCAAAGTTAAAAAAAATGGCTGAGTAGTACTTTTTCACCCAGGGCTCAAAAGTTTCACTATGATTAAAATGATCTCAGTGCTGACAAAGATACACAGAGCTCTTAAAAACAGGTGAGACATCCATATCTACTTTCCTAATTCCTTCAGTCCAATAGGCTGATAATAATATAATAAATAATAAATAAATTATAAATTATAATAAATAATTTTAATATATGTTTTTGTTCAATTTTAATAAAAATAAATATAACAGTGTCCTTCCTTCTCATTTTAGTTTCTGTCTGACTTGCATATGACGAATATATTTTGACCAATTTTGACAACTTCAAGAGTTTCGGCGATCAGAGCGCAAAATTGGGAAGCTAGCAAATATAGATTGAAAATACATTTCAACCATTTTGAAAATTAATGCGGTACCACGTAAAAAGCCAAAAATGAACCCGGAGTGGGAGGAAGACTTTTTCCCCCACTATGTCCTTTTCTAAAAGAAACATTGAGACATATTGAAACATTGAGTAAATGCCCTAGCTATTGTAATCTGTTGTGCTGTAGGTGTTTTGAGATTAGTTTTATAATTGAATATCAACAATAAACATTTATTATTTTGTGTATCCTTGATTAAAATATGAATCATATGTAAAGACAAATGTAGTAGTAGCAACAAGCATTTGAAGTGTATTTATTTAAATTCAACTTTTTTTTATTCTTCTTTTTTTTAGTTGGTAGATCTCATTGAGTTGATCATTTTAAAAGTAGATCACCACTCAAAAAAGTGTGGGCACCCCTGCTTTAGAGACTCCAATCCATGTAACTTAAAAAAAAAAGAATGAGTGAGTTTTTTAAGATTTAAAATCCTTCACAGTTTATTACATTATATAGATATAACTGTGCTTTGTCGTTTTTTTTTTTTTTATTGGCCATTCATGAGTTCATGTTCTTTATGGTCTTTGTAATTCTTTTGTTTATTCTAATTAGCCTCAGCTGTTTTTTGTTTACCTATCATTTTTATCAAACTTTTTTTGAGATTGACATTGTTATGGGTCAAGGTCAAGAGCTATGTCTTGTGTCATGTGTTCCACAGTCAAGTCTTGGAATATACATCACATTTTGAACCATTAAACTCCTCATTAGGGCGAGCTATTAGGACAAATTGGACGCAGATCTTGATGAACTCATGCCCTCGGTAGAACATCCCTCTACTTTATTCCAACATATGGATTTTATGTTGGTGCCATTCAATAGCTGTTCTCCCGATCCAGGTTAGGCCCTTAGATAATTTTTCAATAGGGCTATAGTGGGGTCAGAGGGTACAGAGGATGCTGTGAGCAGTGTGTATGCGAAGGCTGAGCATGAGAGCACTGCTGCTGAGCGCGAGAGTGCAGAGGCTGAGAACGGGAGTGCCAAGGCTGCAGAGAGCATGAGCACAGAGGCAGAGCATGAGAGTGCTGAAACTCAGAGCAAGAATGCTGAGGCCCGAGAACAGCAGTGGCGAGGCTACAGAGAGCAGCAAGGGTGAGCACTGCTGAGAGCGAGAGTACGGAGGACGAAAATGGGAGTGCCGAGGCTGCAGGGAGTTTCTGCTTCCCTCGAGGTTGAGGTGGCAATTTTAACAAGTTTCATGCCACAGCCATTGAGAAGATGTCTAAGTTGTCCATGTGGGTTAAGATTTACGTTTCACATCTCAGCCAAGGAGCGTTTTTCTTTTTCCTATGTTCCATTTGGGTGCCAAGGAAACCATTGCCATGATGTCTGTGTATCATGTTGCTGCCATTAATGTATTTTCCATGTGCCAGGTATAGTCTTAGAGGCTATGTTTGTGATAATTGAACTAAATACCAGGTTGGTGATCAGGCCAGTTTTTTTTGCTACCCCGTGGTTCTGGCTCACCCATCCCACCCACGGACTATGCTTTTTGGGGATCTTTGTTGCCTTAAGGCGGCGAGTTCTGTCAGGATCATCTGCTTTATGATATATTTCTTATTTTTGAGATTGCCATTCATGAGTTAATTTTCTTTTGTAGTGTGTGTGTCTTTGCAGTTCTTTTGTCTTAATTAGATTCAGGTGTTGCTTGTTAACCTATTAACCCATAACTTATATGGCCATGTGTTTACTCTTGCCCTTAGGAGGGTGTACTGCTCTCCTTGTGTGTTTCTATGTGAGTGAACACAATTTAGCAGCAAGCAAACTTCTTCTTTGGCTGAGAGCAGCTCCATTAACAGATCTCCGAGCTCTCTTAATTTGAGGTTGTCTTTTCTGGAAATCCTAGGAAAATTTTCTAATTTCTTAAACAGTGCACTTTCTATAACTTCAGGTGAGCTGTAACATTCATCAAGTCTGTTCCAGACCATTTTCAAGCCTGTGTCTGGGTTTCCAATGTGAACTGCCCTTAGTCGCCTCACATAATCTGAAGATTCTTTGCCGAGCCACTTTAACAACAAGTCTAGCTCCTCACTGGCTGTGAGACTCAAGTCTTTTACTGTGTTGAGAAAAGAGGACCTCCAGGCTCTGTAACTTTCAGGGCAATCATCAACAAAGCATGTTAAACCACTGCTCACCAGCTTGCGACGTGCAAGATATTTCACTAGGTCCAGCATAGCTGAAGTTTCTGATTGTTGTGGCAAAGAACTGAATACATCACCGTTTTTTTGTCTGCCAATTATTGCTAACTGGTTTTCCCATTGACTCCTCTTTGTTTGTTGGGAATTTAGTCTTTTGCATTTTTGGCACTCTTTGAGATGAAGATGAAGAAAAGGCGTCAAGTACGACATACTGGGTCCTATTCACATGTACTATATTTGGTTCGGCTAGAGAAGTACACTGGTTCTGATCCATTACTTGGTCTGGTTCAGATCTGCGATCCTGACACTGGTCAGTGACTAAGTTGGCCTGTTCACCAAGATTGGTCTCTGACATAATTGCAAATGTGCCTTTCTGCGCTTCGTGCCAATGAAGAATGACTTTTCCTGTCATACAATTCCTCATCGCTAAACTCTGCTGCCGCTTCTAAAATGTCTGCTTCTGTGTTAGCAGCTGCGGCCTCCATTTCTAAATACAATGCTTCCAAGTTTGCTTCTAGTCTGGCTTTGTCCACCTTAATTGCAATTTCTCTCTCTGCAAAAGTAGCTCGTGCTCGTGCAGCCTCTGCCTTTGCTCTAGCATGTGCTGCAGCAACACCAACTGAAGATCTTGAGGATTTTGAAGACCTTATGGAACCTTTAAAGAATGTGTGAGATGCTCTATTACTCTTACTTTGCATCTTCCCTGATGTGATGTCTTTTGTACACTTTTCAGCCATGATGCTCGCTAACTGCTGCTGTATGCTTCTGCCACAATGTTCAGCCAGCTGAGTTTGTCATTTTACTGTACTGCTCTCCTTGTGTGTTTCTATGTGAGTGAACACAATTCAGCAGCAAGCCAAACTCCCTTCAAATAAAGACTGGAGCCAGGTTATAGTTTCCAAAACTCCTGATGTTTACTCCAACATGCACTGAATGAGAGTAAAACTGTCAAAAACGACACAAAAATAAGATGCTTTTAGTAAATCGATCGCAAAATATAAACACATGCATAAAGGCTGAAGTAGCAGTTAACCATTGTGCAATTAGTGTATAAAACAACAAATATTAGCAATACAAAATAAACCATCACAAAATCAAAAGAAAAGATTTTCTCAATTAACGTTTCATGTTACTGACTTACTGATAATGCTTTCGAAGGCATGAACATTGAGAAAAACTGGAGCAGCAGTCACATGGAGCTTATTGATAGAGAAGACTGATCACACTGAATAATAATGGCTGCTCCCTTGATTAGTCAGGTAATTTTCAAAATAAGAGTCCCAAACAACAAACCTAAAATTCTCTATATTATAGTTCAATAGACAGAACAGAGGGTATTATTGTTTGTGTGCGTCTGCCTTTCATGGCTCATGGTGTCTAGAGCGACGGTTCATGTCATGTGTTCCATGGTCAAGTCATGTATTGTTTTTTAACCATTAAACAACATTTTTAATCTGCATTTAGATCCAGACTCTTTCCTATCTCGTCAGGCCATGTTAAAATAACTCATGACCCTTTCTTGTAAGCCCTTATTTAATGAGCCCAAATTTTAATCCCCCAAATGAAACAAGATGTCCAGGTATGCAATATCAAAGAGCTAATCCTTTTCTTAAAGCATAGCCAATAGCAATTTATTTATGCCACTGCAAAACCACATTTGACAGCTACAGTTAAATCACAAATTAACTAATAGATTCATTTTTCACATTTTAATATGAAAGGGTTACTACAGCAAAACAGAGATCATTCAAGAAATTTTAGTCAGTTCAAACATTTTAAGAACATTATTAAAGACCAGATAACTTTGAAAGAATGTTATATTAACATTACTGGTAGAATGTTTGATAAGAAAAAAAAAACTCACCAGAATGTTAGCCAAAGTTCTGAGAATATTCCCTATTAGCTGAAGTGCAGAATAATGTTTATTTTATAAAAAAATATTGATCTGTATTGGTGGTAGAAAGAGACTGTACATTTTGAATGCATATGTCTTCTAAACATGAATTTTGTCATTGTTTTGGAGCTCACTAGTTTCTGATTTCATGCAGACTTTAAACGAAATACAAGGACCAAAAAAAATATTTTTCTGGTATAAACACACTATTATTATTAATGTAACTCATTCCTTGAGATAGCTACATGCCTGGCTCCCCATAGGGCCACTGGGGGAGAGAGAGATTGTATTATGCATAGATGTCAACAATCCACTGCCATGGAATTAGTCAAAACCCTCATTTAGTAAGATTTTTACACAAACATCTAAAACTAAAACATTAAAACCAAGAGTAACTACTTTCACCTTACCACTTGAAACTCAACAGATATAAAACATGGCTCACTCACCCCCCAGCCCTCCTCTTGACTGTCAGCAGCATCGCCACGCTCAAAGGGTATGAGAGATGAGGGTAGGTGTTTCCTATGAATGGATCCTATCCTGTCTGCCTGCTTCTCCATATCTGTGGGGAGAAATGCAATTTAGTGAAATTAAACGCACACACTTACTTGAAGTAAAGTGCTCGCAACATAACGGTTTGATCCCCAGGGAAAGAAAGAACTGTGTCATTGATGTCATTGTGCACCTTGAATGCAATGTAAGTGGGTTTGGATAAAAGCATCTGCCAAATTCATAAATGTAAATGTCTTAAAGAATTTTAAAAGAAAATGAAAGAGAAAATAATGAAAAATAAGGAGAAATGAGACAGAGAATGAATAACAAAAAAGGCTAACTATATATCTAAAATTCTCTTTAGAGGTAAGTAAAGAAAGCGGAGGAAAAATTGGGGCCTGGGTGCCATTTTATCAACAAAGAAGCAGGGTGCCTGTCCCACTACAACTGGCACTAACAAGATTACAGGCTGGCAGATGGAAGACTGGAAGACTCATAATTTCCTCAGTTTAAATTTTTTTCATACGACTAATGGGTGGTTTCACAAGTTGAAGTTTGAAAAGCGTGAAACGTTGCCAGTGTCAGGAGTTGATGGGGATGCTGCAAAGTCAATGCAGCATGAATATGGAACATCAAACAGGCCAAGAAGTCATTTGGTTTCTTCTTGTTGTCAGAGAAATTACATTTCTGTAGTTTGATCCTGACGTCTTAAGAGACAATAGTGTGAGATAATAAAACAATAATACAATGAATCTGTTGTCCTTGCTTACACTGTGCGACAATGAGACGTCGTGCAGTGTCTACTGTACATAATGTCTCCCTGTTTGACTTTGCAAAAAAAACTGTATTCAAGTATACACCTGGGCAGACAGCATAGTTAACAACAATTCACTGACATAAAATTAGACAAAACCGTCATTTAGAGAGCTTTTTATTTAAAAGGATATTGTGAACAGGGCTAAATCCTGATGGGTAGATACACATAATACCCACTAAACACTTTATAAATGTGTTATTTGTTATAAAATTGTTATTTCAATAAAAACAATTGCTGGTGAAAAAAGAAAGTTAGGATCAATGTAGATCTCTTGACACAAGGTGTACCATCACCCCTCAATGGTTAATGATGACTATTTGCCAATATACCCATTCAAACATGGCTATAAGCCAATAACACAATATTCTATATTTTCTCATTTTACTTTCATTGAAAAAAAATCTAAACATCATTTTATATGCATCTGGGTCTTACTGTTCAAAAATGCAATCTCTTTCAGAAGTGAACAAGGCCTTCAATAGGCCTTTGTGACAGGAGTATCAATCTCAAACCAGAAAGTTCAGCTCCAAAAAGACACTTGAAAAAAAAAATCATTAAATCTTGCATGAGTGCTTCACTCTATGAATATTTGAAATGTAAATGAAATACATTAAATACAGCAGAACGTTTTCTTTTCAGACAGTCTCAAAATGTGTGAATGAACAAGTTTCTAGCTACTGTCTTCTATTTCTGAATACTCTCAGCATTCAGAGAGGCTTTATCTTCGCTTGGAGAGTGTTTAATCAAGGCAAACAACACCTGGGGAAACACCTGGGTCTCTTTAAGAGTGCTCACCAGGATAAAACCTGTCCCACCCCTTCAAAGATATACTTCAGATTGAGATGAACTACACAGACATAAAAGAGGGAGTGAGAAAGACACGGATGCAAAAAAATGTTTTTTTCCTGAAGGCATGAATTGTTGTGAGAATAGAATTGAGTCCCATTCGAAAGAACTCAATGCTGCATACACGTACTTTAGGGATCGCTTTGGGGAATATCTCTTGTATGACAGGTGTCTGAAGCATTAATCCAACCACGACAATGAACTTGACATTGGCCAGCAGCCGTCCATGATGTTACCACAGGTGCGACTGCGAGTATAAAAGAGGCAGCTGAACAGGTCATCCTCTTTCTTATCATCTTTCTTATCTTCAGGAGACAGCCTTGTTTAAGTGTTGTCTGCCACGATGGCCAGCAATGAAAACCACTTTCATTGTTTTTATCCATATCAGCGTTTTCTGACACCTGATGGTACATATGAGATGTGAGATATGACAGAAATAAATGCCTAGGTGAGGAGCATGCAGCCGACACTTGAGGTTGGTTGTTTGTATGCGTAGCGAGCCCTTCCCTCTAAGAAGGATGTATCGTGTTTCTGTGTGCATAGCAAGCACTTCCTCTGATGAGGATTGTAACGGAGTTAAATGTTCAGGGAGGACGGAGGCGGGAACCGGCAGACATTGAACAGACTTTAATGGTGAAAATAAAACATAAACTCAAAACGAAAGTAATGGCGGCGGCCCCTCGCGGTCGACCGCCGCCCACACAAAACACAACATAAAATCCCAGGCCTGGTCCTCTCTCGTCTTCACTGTCGTCGCTCCTCCTTTTAAGTCTCCGCTCCTCCGTGAGAATCGAGAGACCGGTGGCTTCGCAGGTGGCGCTCATTACCAATCACGCCACCGGCTCTCGTGACGCTCTCACGGTCCCTCGACCCCGCCCTGCTCGCCACATACCCCCAACGCCCTTCGCAGGCCCACGAGTCTGCGCTCTACTCCCCCCCCCCCCCTCCTCCGGGGGGGGCTGATCACGGCGGCCGCGGTACCTGGGGGTAAGGACAGACGAGGCGAGGGAAAAGGAAACGGAGACAAGAGGAGCGACAGCGACGAGAGAGGGGAGAGAGGAAAAAGAAAGAAAAAAAAATCTTGGTCCGGTTCCCCGACACGCTGCCTCCCGGTCCTCGACCGCCCGGGAGCTTCTTCCTCACGGTGCCGTGCGATGGCACTGGACGCTGTTCTGTGGACGGGCTGGCGCTCCTCCGCCTCCTGGCGGCCGGCGATGACTCCTCCTGCCGAGGGCAGTCGGCAGCGAGTCCCCGTTCCCCGCAAGTCCCCGTTCACGGCAGACGGCAGCGGGCTCCGGCGCGCTGGCGAACGGGCGACTCCTCCACTCCCTCGCGGACGGCAGCCTCCCACCTCGACCCAGGAGCACGGCAGGGCTCCCCGTCCCACACGAACCTTCGGCGCTCCAGCGCCACCTCCGCAGCACCGCGAGCCCTCCCGGCAGCGAGGGCTCTTTGACAGAGTGTCCCTCCGACCTCCCGGGTTTCGGCACCAGTGTAACGGAGTTAAATGTTCAGGGAGGAAGGAGGCGGGAACCGGCAGACATTGAACAGACTTTAATGGTGAAAATAAAACATAAACTCAAAACGAAAGTAATGGCGGCGGCCCCTCGCGGTCGACCGCCGCCCACACAAAACACAACATAAAATCCCAGGCCTGGTCCTCTCTCGTCTTCACTGTCGTCGCTCCTCCTTTTAAGTCTCCACTCCTCCGTGAGAATCGAGAGACCGGTGGCTTCGCAGGTGGCGCTCATTACCAATCACGCCACCGGCTCTCGTGACGCTCTCACGGTCCCTCGACCCCGCCCTGCTCGCCACAAGGATGAGCTCGCGTTTGGGTGTGCATTGAAGGGGCTTCCCTCTGTGAGGCTGCGCTTGCGTTTTTTCCTGTTTTTCTCTCTGCTGTCGGACACTGATGTGAGCAAGCTTCTTTGGGAGGTTGCATTCTCTCTCTCCTTTTCGAGGGCTCCCCACAAACCTAGGCAAACAGGAGACTGCTTGTGTTGAAGAGCTCTTTGATCACTCACAGCCTCTCTGTCCCGCATATGACGAGTTGCTGGAAGTTATGGAATTCAACCGCCCCTGACTGTCTGAATGAGCGCTTCCCCCACGAGCCATACAATGCCACCCTCATGCAGCCCTTCCCTTTCTCCAAATGCTCAGCATGCATACACCAGACTCCGGCAAATTACGTTTATGTAAAGGCCTTGCAAGTACATGGCTACAAGACGCTGCCTCCAGTGGAAGAGATGCTTGCTAGCTATCTCTCACTGGGTGAGGCTTTCACGTCGGAGGTGTTGCCCATGCCATGTCAGGCGCAGTATCAAACAACGCACCTTAACGGCTGAACATACGCGGCAGCAAGTCAAACCAGTGCAGCCTTGCACACCATGGTGGTGCTGCATGTGTACCAGGCGGACCTTCTGAAAGGCCTGGACTAGGCTCCCCTCTGAGGCAGTCACTGAGCTGCGCCGCACCACAGACCTGGCTCTCCATGCCACCTCGCAGACAGCTTTTCTTTTGCATTACTGTGTCCACGGTGGTTACAGAGAGACACCTCTGGATGAACCTGGCTGACATCTTGCCTTGTGGTCTCAGAGTCCTGGGAGGCAAGGGCGTGCTCAGCAGCTTTCATACCTTGCACCAAGCTATGCCCCAGGCCCAGGTTTCAGGCCATGCAGGGGGCCGGCCACCGAGGATTGGTGAGTGGGCTGTAAGGCGAGCTTCACCTTTCAAGCAGCAGGCAGTCTAGAAGGCGGGAAAACCGGGGGTAGTACCGGTAAACAGCCCGGGGCAAGCATCAAGATTAATATCACCTGGTGGCTCAGGGGCTGATTAGTTTCAATCCCTATATTTGTTTCTTCGGAATTAAAAGAACGCCTAGTAAAACTTCCTATGTCAGACATTATCCATGTGGCGAGACTGTTATCTGGGTTTGGGTGCCGAGCGAGCTCCACCCACCCAAGGCCGGGACTTCACCTGGTAGACAAAGGTATTTTTCCAGAAGGCCCCAATCTGTAGCTTGTCTCCGTGGAATGGTAGACTCTGTGTCCTTCCTAGCCAGAGGCCCTTGCAAATGCTCTAGAGCAGGGGTCTCCAAACTACAGCCCGCAAGGCCTTCTCATCTGGCCCGTGGAGACTTTTTTGTCTACATGTATCCTGCCAAGATCCGCCGCGTGGATGTTATGTTTTTATAGTCAGAGATTGACTTTAAGCCCTCAGCCTGGGACAGGAGATCCCTCCTAATCTGAATCTCCCATGGAGGTCTGTCAAGGAGGGACATTAGATCCATTAACCACATTCTGCCCGGCAAAGTTGGGCCATTAAAGTGAGACGGGCCTTGTCCAGACGAACTCTCTCGAGAACTCCCGGAAGCAGAGCAATCTGGGAAAGCATACATATATAGCCTTCGCCGCGTCTAAACCAAAGCATCCGGTCTGAAAGGAGCTGAAAGGGAGAACCAGAGTGAACAGTGAGATGAAAGATGAAAGAAGATGAAAGATGTTTTCAAGATGAAAACAGATCCACTTATGCTTGGCTGAATTAGGCCATAATTATTCCATCAAAACTGGGTTGAGTATCTATTGCCCAGGCCTCAACCCCTGCCTCGACAGGATGTCTGCTCCTGTAAGGGAGTAGCTGCCCTGAGTGAGAGCACCAGTTGCAAAGTGGACACGAGCACATACCCACCTAACTACTCTGCCAGAAACTTTACTAGTCTCTCGAGGCTGACATCTGGCATTTTCTTGAGCATTTAACCCATGGCCTGAAGCCTGGAGCCTGAAGTGACTGTTCTAGGGCTGTCCTCGAAGGGGGCGAGTTACCCAGCGATCCCTGAATTCCGAGCAGTAACCGGAAGACTTACTAGGCACTGCTGCATCATGATGCACACAAGGTGCCAGGCTTGGTAGAACAATCCGCTGAGGACTCCGGAAAGAGGATATCAGACCGCCAGATAAAGGCAGGATAAGGCCAGACCCGTCTCTAGCACCCTTTATTGGTCATTTTTGCGATCCCGGGACAAAATCGTACAAAGGTACGACAGAAGTTGAGATGTACTCTACTTCCTGTCAGAGGGGATTACCGTCATAGGTTTGGCACCATTGGTGTCAGAACCTACACTTGCATTCTTTTAGGGGAAAGGATGGTCCTCAGATTCGTCTTAGGCTGGGTCTGAGAGTGTCGTCTCGACCCCCGGTTGCTCTGAGGGGGTGTTCGGGTAATGGCTCTTTGTTTTTGAGTGGTACGGTGTGGGGCTATGAGGCTGTGGCTGGCTTTCAGCTTCTGAGACCTTAGAGCAGCAGGAAACAGTATATGAGCTGAGCAGAGTGTTCGCAGTATAACTGCAAGTAGAAAACACAGCTAGCGTCCATGAATGCTGACCGCGCATGCTCCACTTCCAAACAAACAACACACGCACTATGTGTGTTCCTGCTCGTGATGTAGTGAGGGCAAGGAGTGACACATAATCTAAAGTGATATTTCGGTCACCATAGTAGATCTAGTTTCATTCCATTATTCCTTGACGTGGATCCATACTTCGATTTGATTTTATAGGGCTTCACAATACAGTGGAACCCGGCTATATCAATGGCCTCGGGGGTAACAAAACAGCATAGAGATAACCGAGGATCGAGATAACCAAAAGCAAATATGGCGATTTGTTTGATGAAGTGATCGGCATGCTATGGTTTCTTTACAAAGTCTAAAATTCTTTGTTGCTTTTTGCCTTTAACGGTCTGCTTGAAAACAAATGCTTCTAAGCTTCTATCAGTCACAACATCTTTGTCAATGTCAATGTAATTTGGGAATTCCTGGACAGTGAAGGCGAACTCCTGTGCCTCCTCTTCCAAGATAACCATCTGTAAACCGCAAGTTATTCTGTGACTACACGGCACTGTGCCGCAAGAATGAGTGAAGCATTATTTTAGGGTTAATCATAAGGGTTAATCATAAGTTTTAGGGTTAGGGATACTATTGTGCACAAGAGTAAGTTTATGGATAGGTTGTGGATTTTTCTGAAACTTCAAATAATATGAATCTTGTTGGTTTGGTTAATGGGTAATAGCTTTGCTGTCGCTGCAAAAGTTTTTTCTACTTGTGCTATACTACCAGCATTCAGTCTTTTAGTCATACAACGTAAGTGAAATATAAACAGGTAATTTCCATTCACTCTAAATCACAGGCTTTTGAAAGTCAACTTAAAATAAAAAAGCACATTTAAAAAAAAAATATTCATTTTGTCATAGATTAAATAATTCAGGAGAATTTACATGATTTATTCAGGTAGATTCCATTAAAGAAATCAAGTCTCAAAAACTACTCAAAGATATCATGTGTAATATTGTTCCCATTTTTTAAGTAAATACATTACATAACAACACTTTTTACAGTTTATGGAGTCTGTGACCCATACTACAGGTCCTGAGAGATGGTGGTACCCAGGAATCTTGATGACTAATGAATAAGGCCACTGATTGTTGTGTCTTCTGCACACTTCAGGAGCTAGACAAAATTGTATTTTGCAGCTCAATCATTCATATACAGGAAGAAGAGAAGTGAAGAAATCTGGTGATCCACTGACAGATTGGGGTTGGCATGGAGAGCTGTGTTAGTCCGGCATGATGGTATTGAAGTCTGAACTGAAGTCCACAAATAAGATCCTTAAGTAATTCCCAGGTCTATCAATATGTTGTAGGATATAATACAGTTCCTGTTTACTGCATTATCCAAAGACCAGTTTGGCAAAAAACAGTCTTTCAAATGACATCATAACCACCAACATGAGAGCAACAGGTCTGTTGTCAATAAGTACAGTGATTTGTTTTTTTGGGGGGCTGGAATGATAGTACAGCGTTTAAAGCGAATGTCACACTGGTTCAGCGATAGAAGATGTTGAAGAGCTGCATGAAAATTGGTTCCATTTTGTCAGCACAGACTTTTAAACAGATGGCATGATTGGATGACAGAGTGGGGTAGTTGCTGGTGAATGTGTAAAGTGCAGGTCAGACCAGGAGTGGGGTGTGATCACTTTAAAAAAAAAAATCATGTAAAATGATCGTTAGGCTGCATAATTTAGGTCAGCTGGAACCGGGAACACTTCTCACAACACATCAGGTGTTATGAGAAGTGTTCCTGGTTTCGGCTGACCTAAATCTTGTACTCGTTACATCATAAGAAGAATGGCATCTATGCAGATATTAGTTTCTGTCTATCCCGAGGTTACCATGGTCAGCTGGATCTGGGCTGTATCCAGATCAGATGAAGAACCTGTACCTCGACACAGCCACAACACATCCCTGAAGTGTCTGTAGAGAGCGTGACTCTACTAGACCCTCCCCTCTCGGCTGAGCCTGGTTTCTCCCAAGGTTTTATTCTCCATTCTGTTCTTCATTCATTCTGTCACCTGTTGGAGTTTTGGTTCCTTGCCAATGACGCCTCTGGCATTCTTAGTTGGGGACATTTAACACTTACTATTAATCAGTATTATTGATTAGCCTGCTCTTCTAGAGCTGCTGCACAGCTAAAACAAACAGTGCAAACAGTTTTTGTTTTGTTTTCCTGTGACCACTGTAAAGCTGCTTTTAATCAATCTCTATTGTAAAAAGCGCTATATAAATAAAGGTGACTTGACTTGACTTTATACACAGAGGAATTTATCACCGCTCCAACCTTAACCGGCCCAAACCTACATCTACCATTCATAATTTATGTTGATGCATCTACAACTGGTGTGGGACTTGTGGTGTTGCAGTGGCAGGGAGACCACCCAAAACCCCATCTGCCGTTTTATCCAAAAAGTTATCTCCGGCAGAAAAAAATTATGATGTTGGGAACGTCTCACTATTAAGCTGACATTGGGAACTTCTCATTATTAATAGTTGGCACTATTAATGGCTTCACTGGCTGGAGGGGGGAAAAACATCCATTTAAAGCCACAACAGACCATCAAAATCTAGAATACCTCAGAGAAGTGAAACGTCTGAACTCTTGCCAGGCACATTGGGCATTATTCTTCACCCATTTCAGTTAACTTTGACCAAATATCTTGGTACACAGAGCCAGAAAGCTGATGCACTTTCTCATATTTATACACCTGATCAACCCAACAGTAATCTATAGTCCATCCTCCCTCTAGCCACCATGGTGAGTCCTATCCAATGGTCCCTAGATGATCAGAAACCAACTGCACTGAACCTGCTCTGCCAGGAGATCCTGAGAGTCCGAATTATGTTCCATCTACGCTGTGGTTGTCTCTCATGGACTCTGTACACTCTCTGGACATCCAGCCATTTGGCAAGGAATTTCTCAAGCAGTCAACCACTTCATCCCAAAATGTACCACCTGCACCATCTCTAAGTCACTACGTGAAACTTTGTGAAGGAAAACTCAAATCACTGCCCATTCCACACCGACCCTGGTCACACCTGCGGAGTTTACTCTTTTTTTTTTAATGTTTACTAATTTGTTTTTAAATTACAGCCAAGATGAAGACATTGTCTCGGATTCAGTCATCTCCTAGGTGTGTCAGTGAGTTTAATATCCAGCTACCATCCTCACACAAATGAGCAGACAGAGCGGAATATTCAGGAGATACGATGCTTCATGAGATTCTATTGCCCTGGCCAACAACAAGCCGGTACCTTCCCTGGTCAAGTACAGCCAAAACTCTCTGTGCCATCCTACTACTGGTTTATTATCCTTTCTGTGCATCCTCAGCTTTCACCTGCCACCCAGTTTCCCTGGTCAGGAGAGCCAGTGGAGGTTTCAGCTGTCAAACACTAGTTTCATTTGAGCGAGAGGGTTTGGGACTCAGCACATGACCAGCCGCAAAGGAAAGTTAGGATGCACGTGAGTCAGGCCAACAACCCCAAAGCTTAAAAAAACCCATTTAGCAACCTGGTAAAAGGTTCCGGCTATCCACAAGTAACAAAAATCTCCGACTGCCCTGTCACAAGTCCCAGATAAATTGGACTATTCACAATCCAAATTCAGATCAACCCAGTCACTTATTGCCTTCATAATTTAACCTACCACCTTAATTTTCCTTCACAATACAGAATTTCACCTTCCTTCCATGTACCCCATCTATTCTGTACACACACAATGTCATGGCAGATGGAATAATAATCTTAACTATGTTTTCCACATTCATTTTCTATTGCAGATTATGTCTGCATTTGTATATATTCTTTCTAATGAATTTCATAGAAGTAATATCTAAACATATAGTTGATATGTAAATAACTGACATATTGAGTATCTGAAGTTAGAAAAGCAACCTCTGAGCAATAACATTTTCCACTGGGAGTGCTCAAACATGTGCTATAATGGAGAAACTGTAAAAGTCTCTGAGGCAAAAAATCACACCATCTGAGATCCCCCCTAGTCCAAATCATCTGACAGAATATCTAATATCAGCACAGCTGGTGAAGATAAGACAGATTTCACCTTGATCTATATCATGTAACAACCTTGTCCCCTGATATGACTGTAACCGGGGACTGAATGGTTATTTCTTATTCCTAACAGAGGAATATAAAAATGCAGCATGTTGCCACAAAAACTGCTCCATTTATCAAGAAAAAGGGCAGATGGGAAGGCTTGATTTGTCAAGCTGGGGGAAATTCAACAGCTATTTTTTTACACAAAAAACAAAGGTGGGTTGTGAAAATACAATTTATAGGCATGTTTGAACTGATCTTAGTTTTTACCTTAGACACAAAACATTGATTTATTTACAGTATGTGACTGTGGAGTTTTTTTGTGGAGTCTTTTTGTCTGTTTGTGAAAGTGAGCTCTCCTCAGAGTCTGCGAGTATGAGTTTGCCGTCACGGATTAAGCTGAATTAAAAAGATTTGAAGTGGAGAATTGCCATCAGCTGAACAGTTTGGTCTGAGGCTAGGCTTAAGATGCATCTGGTAAAGTTATATTTGTTCAGACGGAGGGACTTGGGAGTGGTGCTGTTGTCGAAAGGGTAAAAGAGTGTCTATAGCTGCAGGACAGGAAACAAGACAATTGAGTTTTGGCAGGCATTTTATCTTCTGCATCATGAAACCCACACACACACAAGCAGTCGTCTTTCCCTGCACAGTGGGTTTTCACAGCGGAGGCAGAAGAGCAATCAGCAGTGGTGTGAGCATTCATATCTTCATGCCTGAATCTAACAAAACATAATTTCAATGCAAACTAAGACCAAAAAACCTTACAATATACTGAAAAATTTGGGGTTGTTTTATATGTACACATACACACACATATATATATACACACACACACACACACGCACACACACACATATTGGGTATAGGTTATCTCGCTAAACGCTTATCTCAACGCTTTTTTGCCACTCCCGAGGCCGTCGACATAACCAAACTCCACGTGTATATATATATATATATATATATATATATATATATATATATATATAGTAATACCTCGGTTTACGAGCGACTTAATCGTAAATATTCTAAGATTTTTATTCACGTCGGCGCTAATGATGTCCGACTTCGCCAGTCAGAGATCACTAAAACTAATATTAAAGAGGTCTGTGAGCTCGCAAGTACGATGCCAGGCACTGTAATTTGCTCTGGCCCTCTTCCTATGCGCAGGAGTGATGAGATGTTTAGCAGATTAAACTCACTCAATGGCTGGATGTCTAAGTGGTGCCCGCAGAATAACATAGGGTTCATAGACAATTGGAAAAGTTTTTGGAGCAGACCTGACCTGTTGAAAAGAGATGGTATTCATCCCACCTGGGATGATGCCGCTCTTCTCCCTAGTAATTTGGCACATAGTCTTAGAGCTGAACCTTGACTAACTGGGGCCCAGGTCAGGAAGCAGACAAACTGGCTAAACCGACTGTCTGCTAGCTGTCTCAACCTGGCTAAAACCAGACGATTACATTACTTTAAATGAGTCCACCCCTCAAGATTACTGTTATAAACATGAGCCTCATCAAAAAGGTAAAGGAGGAGGTGTTGCTGTAATTTATAGTAACACCATCAGTACTGCTCAAAGGTCTAATTTGAAATATAATTATTTTGAAGTGATGGTCCTTAATGTAAAATTATCTAGTGCAAGTAATAATTCCTGTTTAACTTTTGTGCTGGCTATTGTATACAGGCCACCAGGGCACCATACAGACTTTATCAACGAATTTGCTGATTTTCTCTCAGACTTAGTAATGTCTGCAGATAAAATCATAATTGTCGGTGATTTTAATATCCATGTAGATAATGAAAAAGACGCATTGGGATTGGCATTTCGAGATATTTTAAACTCTATTGGAGTTACACAACATGTATCAGGACCCACTCATTCTCGTAATCATACTTTAGATCTAATATTGTTGCATGGGATCAATGTTGATACTGTTCAAATTCTGCAGCAGAGCGATGACATCTCAGATCATTACTTAGTTGCATGTATATTACCATTAGCCAAAGTCGAAAAAATAACTCCCTGTTATAAATATAGTAGAACTATCACTCCTAACACAAAAGATAGCTTTATAAATAATCTTCCTGATCAGTTTCATCTACTTAACATCCCAGACAGCCTAGAAGAACTTGATGTTGCAACAGAAACTATTAACTCTCTCTTTTCCAGCACTTTAGACAGTGTTGCTCCGTTGCGCTTAAAGAAGATTAAAGAAAATAGTCCAACACCATGGTACAACGAGCACATGCCCTCAATTTATGCCCTCAAGAGAGCAGCCAGAAAAAGCAAGCGGAGCTGGAAAAAAACTAAGCTTGAGGTTTTTTGCATTTCATGGAAAGACAGCTCTATTGCATTCAGAAAGGCCTTAAAAATCAGCTAGATCTGCTTACTTTTCTACCCTCTTAGATGAAAACAAATACAACTCTAGGTATTTATTTGATACAGTGACTAAACTAACAAGAAATAAAGCCTCAACCCCAGATGCTTTAAAACAGCACAGCAGTAATGACTTCATGGACTTCTTTAATTGCAAAATTCATAATATTAGAGAGAAAATTATAACCATGCAACCGTCTACTACATTATCACAAAATACAGTAAATTTTAGTGTCCCTGAAGAAAAATTCCACTCCTTCATTGCTATTGGGGAGGACAGCATCTACGAGGACTTCCAGTCAGGATTTAGACAATATCATAGTACTGAGACTGCTCTCATTAGAGTTACAAAGGATTTGCTCTTATCATCCGATTGTGGTTGTATCTCTCTGTTAGTGTTACTGGACCTTAGTGCTGCATTTGATACAATCGACCACAAACACCTTCTAAATAGACTTGAAAACTATGTTGGCATTAGTGGAGTTGCATTAGCCTGGTTCAAATCATACCTATCTGACCGTTATCAGTTTGTAGCAGTAAATGAGATGTCATATCGATCACGGGTTCAATATGGAGTTCCTCAAGGTTCAGTACTAGGACCATTGCTTTTCACCCTGTACATGCTTCCTTTGGGTACAATTATTAGGAAGCATGGCATTAGCTTTCACTGTTACGCTGATGATACTCAGCTCTATATTTCTTCTCATCCAGATGAAACGTACCAATTCACTAAATTAACAGAATGCATAACTGATATAAAAAATTGGATGACTAATAACTTTCTACTGCTTAATTCTGAAAAAACAGAGATTCTAATTATTAAACCAAAAAGTTCCGCACGTAATAATCTAGACTACTGCCTAACACTCGATGGCTGCTCTGTCAAGTCTTCGTCGTCAGTTAGAAACCTGGGTGTGCTCTTTGATACCAATCTTTCATTTGAAAGCCATGTCTCTAGCATCTGTAAAACAGCATTCTTCCATCTTAAAAATATATCTAAATTGCGACATATGCTCTCAAAGACAAATGCGGAAAAGTTAGTTCATGCGTTCATGAGTTCAAGGCCAGATTATTGTAATGCTCTACTAGGTTGTCCTGCACGTTTAATAAACAAACTCCTGCTGGTCCAAAATGCAGCAGCTCGAGTTCTTACTAGAACCAGGAAATATGAGCATATTACCCCAGTTCTGTCAAACCTGCACTGGCTACCTATTAATCACCGAATCTTCCTAATTACTTACAAAGCATTAAATGGTTTAGCTCCACAGTACTTGAGCGATCGATTAACACATTATAGTCCTTCACGTCTATTGCGATCCCAAAATACTGACCAGTTTATAATACCTAGAATATCAAAGTCAACTGCTGGTGGTTGATCTTTTTCCTATTTAGCTCCTAAGCTCTGGAACAGTCTTCCTAATACAGTTCGGGAAGCAGACATGTAGTCAAGTTTAAATCTAGACTAAAAACACATCTCTTCAACCTGACATACACATAACACATTATACATACATTTTATGTGCACATTATACACAAATCATGTAAAATGATTGTTAGGCTGCATCATTCAAGTCAGCCGGAACCGGGAACATTCCCATAACATCTGTTGTACTTGATGCACCAGAAGAAGAATGGCATCTACACTGATATTGTTCTCTGTTTATTCCGAGGTTACCGTGGTCAGCCGGATCCAGGCCGTATCCAGATCTGATGAAGGACCTGCACCTGGACACGAGCACAGCACTGCCCTGAAGTGTCTGCGGAGACGTGACTCTACTAAACCCTCCCCTGTGTAGATCATGAACCCATCTTCAATCGGACCAAATTAGACTTAATATTAGACTTGAATTATCAATATAATAATCAATCAAATCAATCAATAATCAAAACTTAACACTTAATATTCATCAGTTGTATTAATCCGCCTGCTCTTTTAAGGCTGCCGTTCAGCCAAACAAACTTTGTTTATAATGTTTTCATGTGACCACTGTAAAGCTGCTTTGAAACAATCTGTATTGTAAAAAGCGCTATATAAGTAAAGGTGACAGTAAAGTCCTAACGCTCAGCATCGTCGCGCATATTTTTACTGGAAATATCCTAATGACAGCCTCTCATAAAACAGTCAAGCGCTTCCAACCCTTTATCACCCCTTAACTCATACATTCTCTCATTGTCGCTCAGTTTGGTTGTATAATTCTCCACAGTGCATACTTTTATAAGTGATTTACAGTGGTTTTACCTCGTGTTGTTAACATTAATTAATTGTGATTGCTATTGTTCACGTAGTGAAATATATACATGGTTCAGGAATTCATTGTCTCCTAGTTCTGCCTGTGAGTGTGTATGTGTGTGAGTGGTGGCGTGGTCACTGATCACTGACACACCTGATTCTCATATCATTTGCCTATGCAGTTCACTTCTCTCCACTCCTGTGTTGTCAAGTCGTTTGTCTCCCGGTCCGCGCGGTGCTCGTGTACGTCTCCCGGTGCTCACTCCCGTCTCACTCTGGATTATCACTTCATTTGTTTTCTGCACTACTGTAATAAATTCACTCATTTGCACTTGAATCTGGGTTTTGTGTTTTCCCCCTCCCTCCTCTGTCTCTCGTCTTCTTCATGCCAGCAGCGACGCTGCTCAAAGCTGAAGTGCATTAGAGTAAATTGTCAAGTATTTTTAGAGTTTAATTGTGAATTATTAAATAGTATTTAAATGAGATCTTAATACAGTAGTTATAATTTTAACTGTAATTAATTGGGTAAAACAAAAAAAATGTAAAATGGGCATTTATGGTCGTGTGGAACGAATCAATTGATTTTTTTGTGCATTCTTATGGGGGGAATTGATTTGGTGTACGGGCATTTTGGGCTACGAGCTCGCTCTTGGACCAAATTAAACTCGTAAACTGAGGTATTACTGTATATATATGCCAAATGCATAAATTTGCATACACTCAAGAAACATTTCTTAAGCACAGATCAGCATATCAGAACTATTTCTGCAGGAGCATGTGACAGTGAAGACTGAAAGTCTCCAAGCCTAAGAGACTTATTTCAGAAGTATTTAAAAAAATCTTACAGACCCCAAAGTATAAGTGAAGACATTTGTCCCTTGCAGGCATAGCCAAACCTGCACACACACATACAATCCTGCATAGAATTAAACATTTTAATTATGAATCTTGCAAAACTGCAATATTGAACACACTAACATTTCACTAGTTGCAACAAAAAAACTACTTAATCAAGCATGCAAATGTTTATATTTATATTGGTATCAACAGCTACAGAAGCATATTTTTGTTTCTTTCCTCATGATATCTTCTTTCTTACAAAATCTGATGTACATTAGGGCAGTATTCTGAAGCTACAAAATACTCTACTGAAACGCCTGCTTCCAAAAACCCTAGATCTATCACAGCAATACTACAGACAGTTCAGAGTTTCAGAATCAGCAAAATTTCTTATGTGGAGCTTTAAATAGTCCTTACAGCTATGACGAAGAGGCTAGACCAGCTTTTAGGCTCCACTACACACAGGTAATTGAAAACTAATCTATCTCTGCAGTGTATGCAGCAAGGCGTTCTACTGAAGAATTACAGATTTGCCACAGCAAGAATGATTATATTCTGCAATTTTACAAAAGGATATCTGCAAGTGCAGAGGTCACCCTCAGATCCTCAAAGGCCTATTTAAATTAGGCCAACCTTGCACTTGTAAATGATTTCGATCTTTCCGCATAAACTGCCTTGTGCCTTCATAAGAAAGGTTTGTTTATTTACATTTAAGTTGCAATTCAACTAATTGTAATTAGTAGATATATAATTTACATTACTGACTGCAAGTGACAGAGTTTCGGGGGATAATTGTGGGGTGTTATTTCTACCACTGAGAATTTTCTGCGCACACTACTGATTAGGCCTAGCTTTTCTGATTTTCCCCCAAAATGAAAGTCAATATAATTTCATTGATGGCAGAGCATGAGCTACTGAAGCATAACAGACTCCTCTCTGAAGCATTTTTATTGAACTTGTAGAACATTTTTGGTCAAACATTTCTTAAAATATGCATAACTAACGAAAAATATACAAGAGCAACACATGGACATTAAATGTAGAGTTACATTAGAGGTAGGGGAGGGCAATGTACCGGTAGACTCTTTGAAATTGGTCAACAATTTTGGACCATCATCTCTACTGTGATTACGCTTATGTGGCATTGCTCTGCTGTTCAGTTACAAAAGCTTATCGGTTGCATGGGATTTTAAGCACTGCCGTTAAAGACATTTTTAAAAATTGAGAAATTGAGAAACAACTACACACAAATATATCTGTGAATCTGTGCAGTTGGTTTTAAAGTGACATTAATAACGACAGCATGTAAATTTGGCACGTAAAATCAAACATGTACAAAAAAAGAAAAAGAAAGAAGTTCTAAATATCTATATATCTATAAATATCTATATAAAATATCTATATTGTAATATATAGTGTTATCATATAAATTACTCATTGTGATTTGAGATTTTGGTCATATCATTCACCCCTAATTAGAGCTATCAAACTGAGAATCGATAGTAGGCAATGTAGAAAATCCACCTGGGGATGCAGAACATATTCTTCCAGACATTTTGACACTTGCTGTCTGCACAGAGATCGGTCTGTCTGATCTATGTCTATCTGATGAAGTGACAGCACACAGAGCACCTACATCATGCCACCTGTTCACATACAAGACAGGTCTTTAACGATTCAGACTCTATAAAAAGATCTATCTAGCTTAGTACAGCAGGGAGCTAGGTATGATTTAATGATTTCCTGTGTGTTTTGAGGTGTGAGACAACTGATAAAAATGGAGCTTAAAGTCTGATATGCTTTATTCAAATGAAGTGTCAAATGTGCTTAAAATAATAAGTTAGGGTGACCAGATTTCTCCTGGTGGAATTCAGGATAGGATAAACAGGCACATTCCTGAAGCAAAAAGAATATGGAAGATGTAACACAGACGTAAGTGCAGACAAAACTTTATTTAGACAGGACATGAAGGGGTAAAAATGAATGGAGCTGGGTAAATGGGAAGAAACAGTCTTATCTGAAGAACACAGCGAGGAGAGGCTTTCTCGGAATGAATCATTGGAAGAAGCAGAGTCGAGGATACAAGGAGTATCTCAGAGTGAGTCTGGGTAACACTGAAGAGACAAGACACTGAGTGCAGGGTGAGTGCTGGTTAAGTAGTGTGAGGGTGATTGACTGCAGGTGCTCAGTATGCAGGTGACATGGAACGAGTGGGCAGAGTGAAAGAGTCTGGTGTGCGGAGCGTGGCAGAGTCCTTTACAATTACAAACAATTGGACAAATACATGTCAACGGATGAGGATTGAGGGAAAACACAGGGTATAAATACACAAGGGAATGGTCACTGAGATGAGACAGCTTCCAAAGACTAACGACGTGATGGATGACAAGACAGGTGATTTTGATAATAATAGGAGTACACATGGGAAATCAGGGAGTGAGATAGAGCCAAAGCGTCAATGGGCTGAGGTGGAGTGATGGGCATAGAGATTGGAGGTGGATTAGGAGAACTTCTGTGCCTTGTGGAACTGGGGGCCTGACGACACTTGGGAGATCACCATTGTTGGTGGGACTTAGTGAAGGGATCTAGCGGCTGAGTAAGTAACTGATTGAGGAGGCAGGAGAAGTTGGCTGGGTGGAAATTCTGGAGTGACAAGGTGCGCAGGAGTTTTAGGTAGTTCAAGGCTAGGCGAAGCCAGACTGAAACAGCTGCAAAACAGGACAGATAGAAAAGACAGGAGTATTGGGTATCATCTCTCCAAACCAGTCTATAAGATCATCAACAAACCTAAACAATTTATAACACAAATCCTTTAAGTCTTTCATGTATCCTCCAGAGGCCAGGCTCGACTCATTCCTTGCAGCGTAAGTGTGTGGCTCTATCCTCCAAACCTTCAAGCTCCACTAATGATCAATCAAACATCAATATCTGGTTGCGAATTATTTATATATTTTTTGTTAACACAGGGTAAGACTTTAAGTGTCACCGATGCTGCTAGGTTTTAGACTATGTAGGTTTATGTGTACAATAAAACAAGGCCCTTCTCCTCCAGCCCTCCCCCATGCTACAAGGAGACACACACACACACACATATATATATATATATATATACCTATGCCGTGAATGAACAAAATGTCTACATATTCTATGTAAGCCATATCTCAACCTGTATATGATATTTTCTTATGTATGAATGCCATGTGTTATATTTTGCTAATAAGTTTAGACGTTTAAATATGTGTAACCTTGTTTAAAAAGACACTCCTCTGCCTATGTCTTTTTGCACCATGATGTTTGTTATCTTTATTTTTGTCGTCACATTCTTGAAAAGATTATGTATATTGTGTAATTGTTGCACCAAAGTCTGAGAAAGTTCAGACTGCATCATAAAAGATGCTAATTAATTGAGAACAGAAACAAAGGGAAATTCCTGCTACACACTTCCAATACAGTGATTGTCTCTTCAGCAAAGAAGTGAGCGTATTGTCTTTCTTTAAAATTCCTGACATCTGGACACACTCACTTTTGTCCTCTTGACTCTTTGCACTCTCGGGCCCTTCGTGCATGCGAGCACTTCCTCTCCATGGTGACATTAATTTCAGAGCAAACCACATTTGAACTTCCCGCGAATCCAACAAAGGACTCCTCAAGGAACTTGCCATTATCCATACAAAAAACTCTCCAAATGCAAGCATCGGCGACTCAACAACAAGAGAAACTCAATGCAAGTATCAGTTACTGATCTCTAAATGCGTTTAAAGCGTATTTGCCCCTTTTAAGGTGATTTCCATGCTGGCTCTCAAGGTGTTAACTGTTTGTAAAAGTGTCGTTCTGTTACTCTCTCACACACACTTTCTTTCTCTTTCTCTTTCTCTCTCTCCCCATTAAGTTTGTGTATGCATTCAATGTCTCAGTTGTTTGTATTGGTAGTTTTGTGCATTAAAGTCGACGTATTCAGACTTCATTGTATTTCTAATGATCATGAATAAGTCACTTTAACGTTTGATTTTTTGCTACATGCTTTGGTACTTTAGTACGAAAATGGAAAGATTGTTCTTTATGGCCATGAGGAAACGTTCATAAAGATTGCGCGGCTCGTATAGTGCACATATGCTTTGTTTTGACACATAACCGTTGGTTTGAACTTAATGCTAGAACTAATAAATTCTACAAGCCAAATTAAGCCATGTATATTCATAATTTCTTATAATCTGGTATGGTTAATTATCAATATATATATTTCACTTTCTGGTTGATTTATGTGCATATTTGTTATGAATATGAGCTCACATATATACTGACACTACATTTCCCAGAAACCCACACATTGGACTGATTGCACCAGATGCTCACCATTATGACTGTTTGTCACACCAGCTGTTATCCATCATATGAACTATAAAAGACTCAATGTCTCGATTTGCTCATTGGTGAAGTCCCGATTTGCTCAGCAGCCATTCTGTCTTGTTTTGCCGTTACCGGTTCTGCCTGTTTACCTGTGTTTCTGATAGTGATGTCCAAATGAAGCAATGAACCAGTATTGAACCACTTCATCAATTGTATTGAACATGGGTTCATTCATTCAAAGCTTCGTTTCAGTGACATCTAGTGGCCAAATTGTAGATAGCAAAATAATGTCAGTATGAGTGTAACTAGGGTTTGTGTGAATTATGTAAATAAACTTTGAGTGATTGGTTGATTCGATTAGCCTTGACCTTGGTCTTCTCCTCGTCATATTTTTCATCCACCATCTTCTTTAGAGATATGACGTATTATTATTATTATTATTATTATTATACGTATTATATTATTATATATTATACGTGAATATATACACAACAAGCACTGGACCTATGTAAACAACAATATGCAAACAAATTATTACATACATCACTACAAGAATTGCACTACCTCTCTTTTTATTATTATATATTAATCTTATTTTTTATTTTTTATTCTTACTTGTGACATTTATTGTGGACGGCAAAGTAAGAAATTCATTGTACAGGGGAACTTGCTTTCTGTCTGTACACATTACAATAAACACTTTGAATCTTGAATAATGCTACTTAATGTTGACTTCACATACATCATGGAACCTATTGTACCAACAGTAATGACATTATTAGCCACTTATGTAACTTTGCTTAAGTTACCTGGCCTAAGCCAGGTGCAGTAGGATAACCAAGGTATAATAAAGCTTATTATAATAAAGCTTAAGGTATAATAAACCTTATTAGGACTGATCAGATCAATATGTTCCAACATTGGAAAACGGGTTCTCTTCCTAGCTGGTTCCATGATGATGATCAAACAAATGCAGCGATAACAACAATGCAAACTCCTACTACAGTAAACCCACATCTTGTGCATCATTTTGGGCATCTGTATAGTCATATTACAGGCCAAAAAGTCTGTTGAAGCGTGAGTGCAGCAAAGTCTCGCGTCACGAAGCCTCTCGCGATGTGAAGCAGTATCGAATGGTCTGAACCAGTCACGTGATTCACTCAGAGAACCGAAGCAGTTGCTGCTTCGGACGTCATCGGTCACGTGTGTTTTTCCGCATCAAAGCAAGCTCCGAAGCAGTAGTTCATAAAAAATCCTGCTTCGAGTTCGAAGCTTGTGTCGGAGCATCGGTGTCAGACGCCATCACTAGTTTCTGATCCTGTTCTACCTACCGTGCCTTGGATTATCGCTTGTGACTGTTGCTGCCTGTCTTGACCACCTACCTGAACCACGATTCCGATCCTGTCTGCCCGCCTTTGTGATCCCTGCCTGATTTACCGTTTATGTATGCTCTCTGTTTGTCCTGACCATTTGCCTGCAAGACTACTCTAAAGACACGCACTTGGATCCCTGCCTGTGAGTCCCCCTCTGTTACAATATTTAATCAGAACACTTGATTAAACGCATGCATAAATCCCGCCCCGTTTGAGCTAGATTTCGCTACACCCTCAACGATAGATAGTGTTGCTGGCTTGCGCACCTGGTCAGACGCATGTTGTGGAACGTGCTGTGGTGATGACTCCTTCCGACCGCTGCCTCAGCCTGGTACGATGGCTGAGCACAAACTATCTATATCTGGCTTTTACCAGGCTGTGTACATTCACTTAAGCCAAGGTCATCTTTGGCCATAATTGACGGTATTTGCCACATGAGATACTCCACATGATAGGCATTTTGACAGCTGTTTATTTGACCATTTAGGCACAAAAAGAACAGAATTTGGGATCACTTGCTGTCTGAGCGAATGCTTCTGGTGTGTGTCATTCTGCACGAAGCCACATTGAATTATTTTTCTTGAGTTCTGCAGCATGTCTTGTCTTCATTTCACACCTCTCTTTATCTCTCTACATTGGCTACCACATGATGCTCAAATCAAGTTCAAGGCAATGACGCCTGCTTAAAGACCTACCGCAGGTTCAGCACCCCCTTATTTCCATTCACTCCTACAAGGCTACACCCCTACCAGAAACCTACAATCAGTAAATGATTGACGGCTCGTGGTACCATTACAGAGATGCACAAAAGACTGTCCAGAAATTATTATTGGTTGGTAAATTTTCGACTTGCTGGTCGAACAATCTCGCAGCTTTCATCCAGGATACAGAATCCCTGATAATATACAAAAGACAGCTGAAAACTCATTTCTTCCATAAGCACTGAAATTCTATGCTTTCACCTCCCTCTTCTAGCTCATACTACTCTAAGAACTGTCTAAAACGTCTTGTGTTTATCTGCCTCTTCACGCATACTGTATTCTTCATTTGTAAGTCACTTTGGATAAAAGGATCTGCAAAATTAATAAATGTAAATGAAAACACACGCTTCTTGTGATGACGTGTTTTTGACACCATGGCGGTAGTAGCAAACTACAACAATAAACAATCAAATCAAATACAAATGGACAAAACGAACATTATGTTTGTTTGAGAACTCGTTTCATTCAGATATACATCACAACAGGGAAGACACTTCCATTTCATATGGCTTTAAGATCATAAAAGTATTTATGTAGTCCATTCATTCATTTTGCAATCCACCTGCATTTTCAAGATGGACACACAAACAAGGCAGATGTGCCCATAGCCTTTCTCTGCCCTTTAACCCTATAGCTTGACAGCAACATCTGTGTGCCAGCTGCCGCTACAACATCTGAGGGAAATCGCATTCCAGCAGGCTGTCTCATTGAGACTAATGGACAGCAAAGTATATATATAATATATTCGTTCAGTTTCGGTTTTGTGTTAAAACGTGCTCCATGTGAGTGGCCAAGCTTTGCGCGAGCCGTGCTCTCTCTCGTCTGTGTGTTCTGCTTAGCACACGTGCGTTTCATGTTGTGTTATATGTTGCGTGTGTTTTCACCAGCTGCGCGTTGTCTAATGTGAACATGCGGAAATGCGCATCCGCATTGGCTGCGTGTTCATGTCTTGTCATTGTAAAACCCACCCACCTTGTTCCCCTGGTTAACTTTGATTTGTCCCAGCTGTTTCCAACTCAATTATTCTCCCTTCAGTGTCTATTTCATCTCTCTGTGTTTGCTGTCTGGTGCTGGTTCATCGTCATTTTATGGCATGTTTGCTTCCTTGTTCCTATTCTGTCTGTTTTCCTGATGAAGTCAGTTTAGTCTTGTTTTTCCCCCTTGCGGTGGTTTCTGTGTTATTTTCTTTTTTATAATAAAGTGTCCTTATTGACTGTATCCTTGAGTCCACATTCTTCCCCTTCTTCACACTTGACATATGGATTCATGTTCTCATTCTGTTTATGCCAAATTCTGACTTTACCATCTGAATGTCTCAACAGAAATCGAGACTCATCAGACCAGTCTTCAACTGTCCAAATTTGGTGAACTCATGCAAGTTATAGCCTCTTTTTCCGATTTGGAGTGGAGATGAGTGGTACCTGGTGGGGTCATCTGCTGTTGTAGCCCATCCGCCTCAAGGTTGTGTTGTGACATCACAAATGCTTTGCTACATACCTCGGTTGTAAAGAGTGGTTATTTCAGTCAAAATTGCTCTTCTATCAGCTTGAATCTTCTCCTCTGATCTTTAGCATCAACAAGGCGTTTTCACCCACAGGACTGCTGCATAATGTTTTTCCCTTTTCACACCATTCTTTGTAAACCATAGAAATGGTTGTGCATGAAAATCCCAGTAACTGAGCAGATTGTGAAATTCTCAGACCAGCCCGTCTGGCACCAACAACTATGTCACGCTCAAAATTGCTTATCACCTTTCTTTCCCATTCTGACATTCAGTTTGGAGTTCAGGAGATAGTCTAGACCAGGACCACAGCCCTAAATGCATTGAAGCAACTGCCATGTGATTGGTTGATTAGATAATTGTATTAATGACAAATTTAACAGGTGTTCCTAATAATCCTTTAGGTGAGTGTATAATAAATTGCTTCAAGCAAGAGTACTATGTGTATGCAGAAAAACTTGTGCATGATCTAATAATGGATATTTGGTATACTCAAATAATGTATATTATTTCATAATGTACCTCAAATTGAGTAGAATATGCTGAGAATCAACCTGCTCAAGTCGTACTTGGAACTCGGACTCGGATTGCTGTGGTAAAATCGATGCCATCATTACAGTCTTTACAGTCTGTACTGTGAAGTGAAGCCTCCAGAGCAGAAGCTCAGTTTTGGTAACGTGCATGGCCCAGTAGTGCACAAGACAAAGAAATTTGAACAGCACAATGGAAAAGCCACAGAAAAAGAGAAATGATCCCTTTCTCAGCTACAATAGAAGGTGTGTTAAAGCTAGGAATTTATAATGGTTTATAATGAGGTAATGGTCGTCATTAATGGTCCTCCTAAATCAAATCCAAATTTGGAATATTTTACTGTAGTCCCCATTTTTTAAAACCATTAGTCAATTCATTTATATAACTATGCAAATTTTAAAGTGTCATTTAAAATGCCTGGTGCAGTAAAATAATTAATATTGTTAGATCATTACCTGTGTCACGTCTCTCACATTCCAGATCCTTCTGTGTCTTCTAGATTGTTCCACACCTGTCTCGTTAATCACTGCCCAAGCCCCGTCAGCTGTGTGTAGTTTCCTCGTCTCTATAAATACCCTCCTGTGTCCCTTTGTGTTTGTCGGTGTTCGTCAGAGTTCCTCGGTTGTCATGTCGCGTGTGGATGGTTTTCCCAGTGCTCCGTGAGGTTTGCGTTTGCACCCTCGAGTCAATTTTATGTTTCTATTTAAAGTGCTTTTTCGTTTATGAATAAACCCTGAGTTTTGCAGCATCCTTGCTTACGCTTCATCTCTCTCCACATCGCACGCCAGCACCCCCGTTGTATGACAGAAACACCGACCGGGTTTGTCACCCCCAACAGACTTCGTGTTTAGCATAAATTTCAAAGAACGGCTTCTGACAATTGCGCTAATGCGCAGCGAGAACTTTGGCCAGTTTGTCTTGGACTTTTCCCTGGTGGCGTGCGACGCACCGTTGCCGGACCAAACGATCACCGCACTATTCTGGATCGAGGCGGCCCGCCATTTCACAGATGATCTCCAGACACTGCGAGTCTGACTTGGATGGAAACGGTGGTAAAACGGTGGTGGAACGCCTATACCCTCAGCTTAAGTCTGCCGCTCCCGCTTCAGCAGCGCGCTCGTTTGAATCAACGCCCGCTCCTTGTGGGGCTGTATCTGTGCCCGCAAGAGTGCAGCCTGGACCAGTACATCCCGCTGGTCAGACTGCGATCGTGCCCACAGCTCCCCAGCCCACTCCTGCGCCCGTTGCAAATCAGAAAGCGCCTGCATCAGCGCCCGAGCTTCGCGGCAGTTCCTTCGCGTCGTCAGCCAGCGCCCAAGCTTGCGCATCCTCAGCCAGCGCCTGTTCCCGCGCCTCGACGCCCATCAGCGCCTGTTCCCGCGCCTCGACGCCCGTCAGAGCCCGAGAGCCTCCAGCCAGATCCAGAGCCAGTGAGCCTCCAGCCAGATCCAGAGCCAGTGAGCCTCCAGCCAGATCCAGAGCTAGTGAGCCTCCAGCCAGATCCCAAGCCCCGCCTGCCAGAGCCACCCACTGACCTGGAACTCCCACCATGGCCTGAACCACCGGACCTGCCTGGGCCTCTGGACTGGTCAGATCTCCTGTGGCCCAAACCGCCTCCGCCGGTGCAGCCGGCCCTCCCAGAGCCTCCGCCAGTGCAGCCGGCCCTCCCAGAGCCACAGCCGGTCCAGCCCGAGCTGCAGCCGATCCAGCCGGTCCAGCCCGAGCCGCAGCCGATCCAGCCGGTCCATCCCGAGCCGCAGCCGTTCCAGCCGGTCGAGCCAGAGCCAGAGCCGCAGCCGTTCCAGCCAGAGCCGCAGCCGTTCCAGCCGGTCCAGCCAGAGCCCGAGCCACAGCCACCGGTCCAGCCAGAGCCCGAGCCACCGCCGCTGGCCCTCCCTGAGCAAACCCTGGACTGCCTTGCCTCCCTGGCGCCCTATTCCCCCGGTGCCACCTTGGACTGCCGTGCCACCCTGGCGCCCTATTCCCCCGGTGCCACCCTGGTTCCCCATAGCCCCGGTACCACCCTGGAGATCTCCATGACTCCGGGTAATCCGGTCTCCAGGGTGCCAACCCTCCCACCCTTGTTTCTTCTGTTGTCTGGTCTGTCTTGTCCTCCTCCTGTTCCCCCTCCCTCCCCTCCACAAGGTGTTGCTCACTCGGCGTGAGGTCACGCCTTGTGGGAGGGGGCGTACTGTCACGTCTCTCACATTCCGGATCCTTCTGTGTCTTCTAGATTGTTCCACACCTGTCTCGTTAATCACTGCCCAAGTCCCGTCAGCTGTGTGTAGTTTCCTCGTCTCTATAAATACCCTCCTGTGTCCCTTTGTGTTTGTCGGTGTTCGTCAGAGTTCCTCAGTTGTCATGTCGCGTGTGGATGTTTTCCCCAGTGCTCCGTGAGGTTTTGGTTTGCACCCTCGAGTGCCTTTTATGTTTCTATTTAAAGTGCTTTTTCGTTTATGAATAAACCCTGAGTTTTGCAGCATCCTTGCTTACGCTTCATCTCTCTCCACATCGCACGCCAGCACCCCCGTTGTATGACAACCTGTAGTACAAGGCCAATTTTTTTTTTTGTATAAATAGCATAATTTACGTGAACTTTAAAAAAAATCAATTTAACAGTAACAATATATGCAAAGTTCAAAGGTTACATAAATATTTGTTAAAATGGTTCATAAAAAAATATATTCAACATTTGGATTGCGCTTGTCCATTACCACGAGTGTAAAGCTTGCATGTTTAGCTTTGATGCACATCTACATAAAAAGTAGAGTGCATGAGCTGATACAACAGAACGGTAATGTTTTGTCCCATAGAAACTTTAAGGGTCCATAAAAAATATATTGGATGTAAAAATTTGGATTTTGTTAAATCATCAAACTCTGCCTTAAATCCCTCGGCTCATTGAACAGCGCTTTCGCTGTGTTGTGGCGTTTCCTTTGTGTTTTGCACTACTGGCACTTCAAAATAAATTAGAATTTTTTGCAAAACAAAACGAAATTAGGAACCTTTAAAATAGCATAAAAGGAGCACTTTAATTTACATTTGCAGATATTGTTCATTACCACGGCAACCACTTGCGCTTGTGCCCAAATGCCAGTAATTATTTATTATTTAAGGCTATTTTGTATTTAAAGCTATTTTCCCTGTTACTACATATGCTACATTATATTACTGAATGCGCCTACTGAATGATTCAAAAATGTAAAAAAAGCAAGTTGTTTTCTGAAAGGGTTATGTGTAGGGTTAGGGGATCGGAAATATCATTAGTACAGTATAAAAACCATGACATTTTATGGTATTTATGAATTCATGACTGTCATATTTTGTGTGGGGTTGACAAAGCATCTTCCCAGCTCATCACAAATAATCCTGTGTGGAGGTTTAGAAGTGTATATTTCTTGAGAAAAGTCCTTTAGCTGAGCCTCCGAGCTCTGGAAGAATGGAGAGGGCGCCAGGAACATTAATATTTATAAATGAATACATGCATATGTTAGATTCCTCTGTTTGGGCAAATCAGAGCGATACTATGTTTCACATTGTGAAAAAAGGGAGATTAAATGAAAGGGATGAAGGGACAGAAAGCAGTCCCTCATCTGTTGCTGAAATATTGTTATTTGTAACAGCCATTGGGAGCTAATGTATCGCCAAAACGTCACAATAATCAATTCAGTGCATTCAGAGCTTTTGTTACGGCACTCGGAGGCAGACAGATGATGACGAATGGCTAAAGCAAATACTTTTAATCACGAAACTCAGGGTAGTGTGTAACACTTACAGTAACCGACAAGGGGATGAACCAAAACAGACATACTAGATGCACACAGTAAATGAGGAAGCTAAACAGGAACATCTAAACACAATCAAACCAATTAGACACCATGGAAACAAATGAAAAATAATGTTACACAATAAGTCCACAAAACATAAGAATAAAACATTACCCCTTTTACCCACCCCCCTCGGTAAGGGCATCCGCGCATGGAATAAATGTTCAAATGAGAAAGGAGCTTCGGAGGTGAGCGTAGTGCTGGAAACCATAAGGACACCAAGGAGGAGTCTGGGAAAGCCCCCAGGGTGGTGCCGCCGGTGGGAGGAGCCAGAGTGGAGTTTTGAGCTTGGAGTCAATCGATGTGGGCGTAACCAAGGTGTGTGGAGGAAGGAGGAAGGGACCGAGAGGTCGATGGGTACCTTCGAAGGCCTTGAAGCCCGAGGCTGAGCTGCTGGTTCGCGGGACCGAGATGGTGGTGGGGTGTAGTCATCAGCAAAATCCCGGAAGTCCATGACGGAGGCTGAGCGACGACCACGGAGACCGACCTGGAGAGATGAGTGAGTCCAGCGGAGTCTCAGGGCAGACCGACCATGGAGGTGATGAGGGCGTGCAGAGCCGAAGCGAGGTCAATGGGCTGACGGGTCGAGATTGGAACCTGGGACTAGTAGTTCAATGTGCAGCCGGAGACTCTGTCTCATGCTGAGCTGGTGGAAGGGAAGCTGAGGCAGAGCTGACGAACTGCACGGAGCAAACGGTGAGGGTAGAGCCAAGGTTTTTCGATGACACCAGTGGAGTCAACAGATCCAGGGGGCTGGGACCAGGGAGTCAGACAAGAGCATAGATGGAAGATTTCTGGACGGAATCAGAACTTCCCATATGTGGGTGGGATTTGAATCTGTGGACCATTGATTCATCGGGTTTGAATCCTCCTCTGACTCTAGGATGGCCTTCTGGCTGGCAGCGGGCACCTAACAATGGTTTTCTGCCAGCTGAGTCCGGTGGTGTCTGGGAGATCACGACGCTGGTGATAGTTCGCCCCGATCCAGAACAGCGAATTCAGCGACACCAGCAAGCAAGCTGTTTGTCAGTTTGTTTACTGGCGATCTTGATGAACTACGCATGGTAGTCCATTATCAGCGTCGTTACTCGTTTGAGGGTCAGTTTTTCTGTTCTGGCTTTTCGGAGGCAGACAGACAAAGACGAATGACTAAAGAAAATACTTTTAATGACGAAACTCAGGGTAGCATGTAACACTTACAATAACCGACAAGGGAATGAACCAGACTATATGCACAAAGTAAATGAGGAAGCAAAACAAATGAAAACTAACACCAACACAATAAGTCCACGAAACATAAGATAGACGTAACAGCCGTAGGCTTTGATATAAAAACAACTAGATTTGTCATCTGAATCAGTCACACAGGCAGCCACTGATTTTTCTTTATTAGGTCAAAAGGAAATAAATGAGTAAAAGGTAACCAGAATAAACAGAACTTCACTTTTCTAGACCCAAGTACTAATGACTCAGATGGGAAGTGCAGCAGGTCTTACAGTAAAAAAAGAGAGAGCATTAATGAAATACCAGTGAGCATTACCTAATCTGATCCAGAACTGATTCTGTGGGACCAATTAAATCTGCTAGATGCAAAATACTCTGTACTGCAGTGAATTGAAACAGATGTAATAATGTAACAACTCATTTTAAGAGGTTATCGAGGACAGAGGTGTTAACAGCTAAAGCAAATTCATTTGAGAATCAGGGCTTTAAACATGTAAGATTTGCAAAACAGCAGCAGAATGTGAACTTTACATTGCAGTAGAAATTTGCATTTGCCATGCCATTTTGAAGACATTTTACATAATTATATTTAAATGAAACAAGAAATCATTGTGCTTTTAAAGCATACAAATTTTGCAGCGACTTTCAGGGGAGTCAGCTTTTTTTCTGAAATAATTTTTGTAGGAAGTTTAAGGTTAATCTCATGCTAAATTTAGCTCAGTACAGATCTCTGCTTTTTAATGAAACAAAAAGGTATTTATTATGAAATAAATCTATAATAGGGTGACAAATAATGAAAATACTGGTATATTAAGCCAGTCCATAGTATTGATATGCACATAATATAGAATGAAAAAAAGAACAAAATACATGTAACCTCTTTCTCCACATTTGTTTAAAATGCTAGCATAGATAGTGATCATCTGAGAATTTAACACATTAAATCACATCCTTAAAAGATAGAAATAGTTTTTAAGATGTTAAACTGAACACAATTATGTGTTAACATTGAAAGTCCAACAGATTCATCAGCACTGAGAAAAGAGAGTGTAGGATGCAGTTGTATAGAGAAGGATAACCTCCTTGTTACGCATGTTACATGTAGCAAATTATCCATAATTAATAACTAACCCAAAACCAAACATTATCATAACCTCAACTCAAAAGCAAGTACATAGTTAAAATTACTCAGTGGTTAAATGTATAGTTACACTCTAACACACACATTAACAAGAGCTATTGATATTCTGTATGTCTGCTACTGTATTATTCTACAATGCTTTGGAAATAATACAGTACACATTTTTATTTCTAAATTATACCTGAACTAATTTTTCACAACACTCCTAGACCAATGCAAACACGTGCTGTAATCAAAGCAGCAGGTTGAGGTTACAAGTCCATTACACTGGGTGCCTCAACCTGCACCTCCTGACTTAGATGTTAGTTCCTGGGTCAACATATTATGTTAATACCGGAACAACATTCCTGTCCAAAAATTTTGCCCTAACCCTATCCCCACCCCTAAACCTAAGCTTACCCATAACTTATGATAACTTATGGATAACTGTCCCTGCAATTAGAGGAAAATTATAGGTGAACGACACTGATGTAGAAGCACCAAACCCTGGTTGTAAGCCTAAACTTGACTATAAACTATAAACTTGCCCCTCAGATGTAATTGGTTTAATATAATGTTATTCCAGAAGCAACAAAGATGATGATCCAGGAACATGTTGTACTTTGTGAGCTCAGGTATAGCTCCTCCACCCACGCATGACTCTATAGTAGAGGTCTGTCCATTGTCAACTTGCTAGGTAGGAGAAATGCTCTTTGAAGACAAGATATACAGCTGTTTTCAAAACATGCATGGGTGACATTTCTCCATATGTCTATGACAGAGATATGTCTGAATATATTGAAAATGTAATTTTAAATATTGATTGATGCATGTTTCATAGTTTCAAAATTCACTTAAAGGTAGGGAAGGCTGTTTCAAAGCATCTAGCAATAGCAAGTTAAAATGAGAACTGAAAGAATGAGATCCCACCCTCCCATCAGAACGTGCTCTAAAGTCACGACAGCTTCAAAACACATGAACAGACTACAGATTCAGAAAAGCATCACAAGAGACGGTTAAATTACCTTTTACTTGAGCTTTTACTTGTACCGCCTGACTGCTGCAGATTAATTTCAGCATTGATAGTGTTGACATAGAAACACATAAATACAAGTCTGAGGGTTTGGACAGCCCCGGGTAGAACGTCATGTTTTGCCACCTCGTTACTACGGTTTCAACATGCCATAAATGCAGCATAAGCTCATCATTTTGGTTCAGGAAGAACTGTAAAAGGCATATGTTGTTTCTGTTTGGCAATCGGTGGCTGTCTGTCTAGAGCTTAGTTCCAATTCAGAGGCAGCCTCCTTTGAAAGCCAATTGCATCACTGCTGCGCAACAAAAGTTGTCCCAATTCGAAGGCTCCTTCAAATGTAGTTTCCAAATATGTCCATAATACAGATACAACAGATGTGCTGCTTCCCAAGTTCACCTACTTATACTACACCCGAAAAGTATACTCTTTTTGTGAAGAAAAAGTACATACTTTTGAGCAGGTAGCAGAATAGTAGACAAGCTTTGGGACATCGTCATTTCTGCATCTTTAACGGACTGCTCTGTCGTTTAGTTACAAACATCCTGTAACTGTTTAAACTGCCCTGTCAATCATCTTGTCACTGTTAAAATCATCCACATTCCATTTCAGAGAGAAATCAGTCATAGTTATTTTATACGTAGAACCCTCTTCATGTTTTCATTTGCCTAATTATGCATTTAAATATTAATGTTCAAAGGCATCTTCATAAAAGTTCCTAATGCTGTTGAATACATATCTTTTTGTCAGGTTAGATTCTAAAAATCACTCAAACCTCTTTACCTAAACCTCTCTACTTAATAATCATGTTTGTAGTTCTAATCAAATCCTTGTCCAATTTAAGAATGGATTGTGGGCAATATCAGTCGTTAGAGTGTATACGGATCTGCACTTTGGATTCATCCATAAGCCTGTATTCTACATGTGAATGGCACTTTATGGTCCTATTCTGAAGAGGCACAAAATCATTTTCACTGACCTTTACCTTGACTGTTCCAAGCTGTTCAAAGTGATCCAGCCTTGCCTACCCCAGAATTCATTGTGCGACAAGAGTATTTTACACAGCTTTTATATTTCTCATATAATCAAATCAATGTTTAACATATTTGATCCAAAAAAACAAAAAAATGTAGAAATTCAAACAAATCTTTACAGAATCATGAATCATAGAACATAACTGCATTAATAAATGTAAAAAAAGCCTGCATCAGTGCTCTTCTCCCACAATTGTAACATCAGCCTGCCAGTGAAAGGGATTATTTTAACCACGGAGTTTGCACAGCGCATGTACGCCTAATGAACTCCCTTGAAAAATGCATGTTTCATATTCACAGAATCTCCATACGTTCAAGAACAACCAAAAGAACGAAAATTAATATTCTAACAGAATGATTCCCATATTATATTTAATAATATTTGACAATAACAGAGAAAGAAATTGAGAAAATTGATAAATAACAGACGTTTGTGCAGGAAGATTTTTATTTTATTTTTATTTTTTTTAAGTAGAGGCTCCCTTGGCTAGTTATTGTTCGTGTTTAATGTGGATGTCACTGCTGAGTTTGTGTTAGGATTAAAAGACACCGTATTCCAACACATCTTTTTTTGTTGTGTGCTTTCTACAGCCGCCAGTCCGTGACAATTAGGCATACATGCCTTGTGCAAATTCTATGGTTAAAATAATCACTTTCACTGGCAGTTTGATGTTACAATTGTGGGTGAAGGCCAAAAGCTTTTTAATTTATTTCTCTTTTTATTCATGCAGGATGTCCTCTTATTCATTATTTGGTTCTGTTATATTGTAAATTGAATGATGAAAGGGTTGATGAAATGTTAAACATTGATTTGATTTTTATGGGGAAAAAAGAAAATTGCAAAATCTGTTTGAGTTCGCTAAAAATGCAGCCAAAGAAAGGTTAATGTCAAGTCACCTTTACTTATATAGCTCTTTTTACAGTAGAGATTGTTTCAAAGCAGTTTTACAGTGGTCACATGAAAAAATAAAAACAAAGTTTGTTTTGGCTGAATAGCAGCTCTTAAAGAGCAGGCGAATCAATAAAATTGAAGAATATTAAGTGTTACGTGTCTCCAACTAAGCAAAGTACAATTGTAGGAGAAGGCGACCGGTTCAAGTTTTTTGATAAATTTATTTTTTTATGCATGCAGACTAAAATGTTCCTGAGTAATTTGTGTTGTCTGGTCTCATCTACCCATATAGAGCATAAAAGAGGACCGGTTGCACATGCATTCTTTGAATCCATCAAATTCCCAAAGCTTGCACAGTCCTACACCTCTTCCTAGGTCAACATTTTATTCACCTCCATGCTGTTTCATTTTTTGATGACCGCGTTATTTTACAAGTGCCTAAGAAATGCTTCTATTGCTTGTTTCTGCTTCTTCACCTTTCTTTTGATCCAGAGATTCTTTACACTTTAAGAAGGTGCAATATAGCGTCCCCCTGCCATGTAACAGTGAAAACATGGATTGCCGGAAAATTCCAAGACTGTGTCTGAAATGCCCCCCTACACCCTTGATATAGGGAATTATTTGAAGGGACAGCCATTCGTAGTGGTGTATGAAAGTGGTGTATGTTATCGAGTAGTTATCCCACAATGCATCGCAATAATGAGTGCACAATTGATGTATGCTCAATGGCGAATGAATTCCTGCATCTGACCAGAAAATGGTGCCCACAGCTGAAACATACATCCATTTTCCAAACCGCTGGTTCAACATGGCTACAGTGTAATATTATAGCGCATATACTATGCAAAAAGGGCACATCTTCTTGTGCACTCAATGTCTAGAATTCACAGAATTAGGAACATATCTATTTTATGATTATAAATCAATATTTTTTGAAACAATGTTAGTTTCTTATAAGACTTGTTAGTTAAGACTTATAAAACTACGTGAAAAACATATTCAATAGGCTCAATCAAAAGAGTAAACAACTACAAGTTAGGTATGCTAAGAATACTTAATAATACTGTAGCAAAGGTCTTTGTTCTTTGGTCTTTGTTCGTACTGTCATCGCTCCTCCTTTTATACCTCCGTTCCTTAGTGAGATACAAGTCGTGCTCATTCTCAATCACGCCACCGGCTATGATGATGCTCTCACGTCCCTCGACCCCGCCACAAATACATTTAAGTATATCTTGATCAAAAGATTGAGTTCAATCTTGACTTTTAAGTCAGTATAATTAAGTGTAATTTTAAATATACTTCTGAGAGGAACATAAAAAGCAGACTGAAAGTACATTTACTGAAAGTATGTCTTCATTCAGATGATTACCCACTCAACCAGTTACTTTCAGATTAAACCTGCGCTCTCTTTCTCCTTCCCTTCTTTCATCTGTTGTTTCATCCTCTCTTCGCTTACCCGAGCCATTCTCATCTCTGGATGTGAATACGGCAATGGACACTTTATGTAACACTTTAACTTCTTGTTTAGACAATATCTGTCCTCTCTCTTCCAGGCCTGCACGCACTACTTCCTGGAATCCCTGGTTATCCAATGTTCTTTGTGAACAATAGACCAAACTAAGAGCAGCAGAGAGAAAATGGCACAAATCAAAAGACCATCTGACCTGACTATGTATCAATCTCTGCTCTGATCCTTTCCCTTTGAAGTCCATTCTGCTAAATAAAATGATTTTGAAATGATAAACCAATGATTTGGCCAATTTCTTAATTGAAAAACAACCATCAGCAGTCTGTTCTCAGCTCCACACACACAAGTACTCAGACCAACCATATCTACAGTCAGAAATCTTATTTTCTCTTCACTCACTGAGGCAGAAGTCTCTAAATTTCTCCTCTTCAGGCATACTACCACCTGCCCCTTAGACCACATCCCCTCATACCTTCTACAAGCCATTTCTTCTACACTATTACCAGCACTAACTAACATCATCAACACATCTCTCCGCACTGGCACTTTCCAGATAGATATCTTGGAGCAATCTTTGAGGACCAGCTGACCTTCAAAGACCACATTGCCAAGACATCGGTTTTCTTGATTACTCCAATGCTGAACTTCCACTATGTGTAATGCAAACCACTACAACTGATTTAAAGCACTGCATTCCTAACTGGTGGAATGATCTTGCTGTCTTCATCCAGAATCTCTTCCATTAACCTCATAAAAAGAAATATATACTTTCACTTTCCTTTAAGACCTGCCTTTTCTAGTTTATGCTAATCTAAGCACTGTCTGAAACTTTGTATTTTGAGCACTTCTTGTGTTCATCTGCCCCATCACGATGAATCACTTGTATTCATCATTTGCAAAAGCGTATTCATCATTTGTAAGTCGCTTTGGATAAAAGAGTCTGCTAAATGAATAAATGTAAATGTAAATTTTCTTATTTCAGTTTAAAGGTATACTAATTGTACACTTGAATAAATGTCTGCATGAGGGCATTTGAGATTGCTTTTACAGTTCAACAAACAGTTAACATTGAGTTTTTGAACTCCCAATGTAGATAGCTTCATACAAAGCCATAGAAGAATTGCAATCAACAGCAGAGGTTTTCCCATGCTAACATTGTTAAATTAAATGATTTTTATAATTAAATGAATAATGATGGGATAACTGAATGTTACACCATCTTCTAAGGATCAACTGAACCTGCACCTTTACTGTCAGCCTGGCAGATGGCTGCAAAAACTGCCCATATAAAAGGTTATTTATGCTCAATACATTGACAACTGACAATTTGCTCATATGCTCATAATATGAGTTTGGAAAGTAAAACAAATTATTAATATTGGCAAAGATAACAAGACAAAGGATGCAATTAAACAACATTTTGAAATCAGTTATAGGAGCCAAACTATATAGCAATATGTACTTTCTTACAGTACAAGAAAATATGTTAAAAATGTACATACAACCTGCAACTGCCCATATAGATGGCTGTCCCTAAATAAAAGAGCCATGAATAATGAATGATAATGGCGCCTTTACAATTGGACTCAGGCCATGCAGAGCACATCTTCAGCCCCAGAGCCAGAGCCACTGCTGCCTCCAGGAATACCAATGAGAGTAAAAGGTGCCAGGAACTGAAATCAAAGGCAATGAGAGTCAGCCAAATTTTGGAGGGAAACGATTTTTTTGTACTTAGGTATATGAAACTGCTTGAAGGCACCTAGACCCAGCAAGTCCAATAAGAGGTTCAGCTATGGCCACAGTTATCATATTACTATGCTTTGAAAAGTCTTACACTTTGAGCATTTGTGGTTTCATTCATTTGATTAATATCAGTGACATCCTGGTGAAGAAGGAAATGAGCCTGGGAAAGATGTGCTTATCCATACTGAGTGTACCAGTGGCTTAACACCTGAACATATATGACCAACACAGGTCAGCGTTAGTCCAAACTTCATAGCAGGTGTAGGTGATGCATGAATGGCTCCTTGGATATCAGCCGACTGCCTCGCAATTAACTGAGTGAATGGTAAACAAACTGCTCCATCATGCTTTAAGAAGCCTTAGACTGATCTATGTGGGGATACTTGAAGTGGCCAAGGTTAGGAACGCTGAGAGTCTTAAAGCAGTGCTTTCAATGGTTATTCAATGCTGGTGGATTTTCATGGATGTACTCTGCGCAATGGTAATCAGCCAATCATTTTTCATATTCATGGCTGTATAGCATTCAGAACTGAATTGAGAATGCTTTTTAAATTCTGATTCAGTTCCTGAATGTTAGAGCGAATAGAATGTTAAAATGATTCCTATAAAATGTTTATTTAATGTATTCCATCATATTTCAGTAATTTTCTTTTGTGGTTCATTTTACAAAATGTTTTACAAGTGTTCAATTTTGTTTAAATTCCAATTAATAAATAAAATAAATGACACTCATTATATGTAGAATGTGTCAATACTTTACTTGATCAATGTTCCTTAACTATACTGGGTAAATTTGTTGCAAACACATTTCGATTGTGTGTGCATGTGTGCGTGCGTGCGTGTGCGTGTGTGTGTGTGTGTGTGTGTGTGTGTGTGTGTGTGTGTGTGTGTGTGTGTGTGTGTGTGTGTGTGTGCATGTGTTTGTTTACTGTCAATTTAAAATAAATAAAAACTTAAAACATTTAAACTATAGGAGTTTAATTCATAAAATCCATTTTTAATTGAGCTAGTTCATGGGCTGAGCTGTTCATCAAAATTGTAACAGAAATATTTTACACATTAAAAAGTGCACAATATGATATACTAGAGTAATGTTTTTTTAATCTTGTTCACTATATTTCTTATAACTGCTACTGTAAACCATGTACATATGTAGACATATAATAAGGCTACCTTACTGAGCTAAGAATAAGATCCAGAGTCTCTTCTAACTAGTCATCTTGAATGAGATTTCACATTTCAAAATGTGCTTCTGCTTGAATTCTCTGACTGGCTGTATGCTCATGAAAATCTGCATGTTTTATGCTCTTCCTGTCTTGGTGCTGAGTGGACCACCACCTGCTTCATGTGTCCTTGCCTCGAGCCAAGTCAACAGACAACGGACTGTTCAGTCACCTAAACAGGATCTGGTGCAGGATCTCTCCCGCTGATGCAAAGACTAGCATTCAAGATGTAAATGTATAAATGCAATTCAGAAAACTATACTGCTGATTGAGATTAATAATTTAAGTGATGTGCCATGTGTCCCAGTTACATAACTCAGGCTTGGGCATTTTTCTTTTACATCTATGACAACAAGAGTGTCTCCAAAAGACCACTGTCCACAGATCAATAGGCCATCCAAGACTCTGATTAATGACTAACCGGGTGAAGTGACTTTAGAGCTCTCACTGCCTACCTATAGCATGTCTCACTTGAGATAACAGTGGCATCCATCCAAAACCCTCATTTGCATAAGCATTACCTTGTGTGTTGAGAGAAGCTTAACACAAATTTTATTAACCTGTGGGTTAAAAGAGTCTGTACCGCTAATTTCTCTTCCTGTCAACTTCAGCCACAGAATCCAAAGCAACTAGCTTCCATTTTTAAATCTCAATCAGTGGGAAACCAAGGGGGAATAAGCCTAGAGCCTTTATGCTATAATTAGAAATATACAAATTTATTCCTCTCTCAAATACAGTCATTTATCAGCTAATCCGCAACAATTACTTCACCTCTAATAACATAGGACATACGGCTTCAAGGTAAAAGTTAATGAGAGTATGTGATTAAAAAAAATCCAATTTAGTTGCTTTACAATGCTAAATTAGAAATTGTTTTAAAATTTCCTCAGAGCAAAAATGGCATGTGAGTGTGGTATGGGGGAAATAAAACGAATGTGTGTTTTAATGTCGGAAACCAATGCAGATTCTCAATATAAGGTTTTGATTAAGTGTATTAATGAGCTGATTATTGGATGTCATAAGTTGTTGGAAATTGGAAATTGGAAATCACATCATATGGGCTGGATACAAATTATTTCTAATTATATATTTACATTTTATGCTACGAAAATCTACTGTGTGAATAACACTCTGGATATGTAAAAAGCATTTTACGTTAAACTCTTATGCATACACACAATACTAAGTATAACAGAAAAATGTGTAAAAGGTCACTTGTGCTCTTAAAATTGTGTGGTAAGTGATTATTCCTGACAGTAATCAAAGGAAGAGGAACTCTTGTCACAAAATTGGTACCTTTCAGGACATTCATCAAATTTTGCCTGTGGGTTAGACTTAATTTCCTTTTAAAAAGCATAAAGGAAAATCATCTTTGCACAGAGCCGCTTCAAGTCTTATCTGTAGGTTGTACAACCAAGAGTACAAATTAGTTTAGGAATAATCAGCAGTTAGCTGGGCAGAAATAAGCGATAATTAAACTTTAACCTGAAGGGGAAATCCTCATTTATATCATACAATGGCTTTAGCAATGGACAGCTCTATTTGACTGCACTGTCTTCCTCATTAACCTGCTCCTGAAACCCAATAGAAACACTGAATTGATTATTACGCATAGTCTCATTTTTCACAGTCAGCTTCACATGGTTATATTTTTGTCCAAGCCATTTGGGATTAGTTTATTAAGGCTTCAGTGGTCCTTACTGTCCTCTGGTAAGAAATATGAATTTTCAAGGCTATAGTATTATCCGGTCACCATGATTTTGACAAATAAGACATGTTCCTGAATCAATATATTTGTGTTGATCCTGGGACAACCTTCATGTCTGAAAATGTTCTCCTACCCTATCCCTACTACTAAACCAAACCCTTATCATTAAAATCAGAGGGACACGATAAGTAATCAACACTGATACAGAAGCCCAACCCAGGTTCTAAGCCTAAAGCAGACATAAACTTATCCATAAGTTCATCCATACTGACCTTTCCCATAGTTGAAGTGGAGTTTGATGGCTTTGCCTTGGTTGATGTGAAGATAAGTGAACCCAATGGCAAACATAAGCAAAACGAGAAGCAGAAGGAGTTTGAACTGCTTGCGGATCTTCTTCAGAGGAAAGCGCATCCTCGTCACAGTAACATCACCCACTCAGTGGAAAATTCAGACTGGTGCCCTTCAGTGTTGATCTTGTAGAGCTAGAATTCAAAAGATGTTGAAACGATCTGCTTCACAGTCAGAATACTGATAATACAGTAGTTTGCAGATTAGAAACTAGACTTGCTAAAAAAAGCCTTGACTTCAAAAGCCTATTGGTGAACGTTACATGTTTATATAACAGTGACATTAAAAACTTCACAGCCACATCCACATCTAATGTACTATATGTTTAAGCATAATGTATATTTAAACGACCATGCGTGCATTAATAGTAAATGTCACAGTCATTCATAGTTGCTTTGAAAATCATGCATTCTTACCGTAGACGTGTTTTTATCAGTACAACTGGCATGTCTAACCGGTGTTACCACAGGAGATGTTAGTGTGTGTGTGTGTGCGTGTGTGTGTTGTTGTCTAATGTTGCGTTGTCTTGACTGCTCACATGAGTCCAACCACGACAAACTTATTGTACACACTTATTTCCTTTTCGAATTGTCTTCAAACACGGAGATTTTCATCTTAAAGTCTGTTATTGCCAATAGAGCTCTGCACAAATCATTACTCCAGGTGCGTTGTGTGACGAGGAGACAGTGGAAGTGTTAAATTATCTGTTTTTCTCGGTTTATTGTCGTGTTTATTGTGAGACGAGCGTTGATGAAGCATCGTTGTTTTCTGGTTTTGTCTCAGTGTCTCTTCTCGCGCTGGTATTCACGAGCACGCTTTTGTTTCCACGGTCTATTTTACAGTCTCAAAAAATCGACTGCAAATATTTTCGCGTGGTGCCATCTAAATCCTTGTGTTGACTCCTTTTTGTTCTGGTGTTCTCTGCTATTAAGGAAGAAAACTGAAATCTTTCCCCAGCATCAGCGCACTTGTCCACCCGCATCCCATAGTATCATCCTGGTTTTCCTCAGTGGTCTGTTCTGATGGATAGAGGGAGCTGTTACGTTCATGAGCGCACAAACACAGAGTGCTCCCTGAAAGCCTCGCAAATGATCAATGGACAGTGTTGAATCCTCCTTTCCAGTCACAGTCTTATACGACGCGCATAAGCTCTTAAAAAGACATTCATAAACAAGGCTTAAACCTAGTCTGGGACTAAAATGTAAGTTTGAGCTGTTTTAACTAAAAGCAACTTGCCCTGACACATCTTCAAATATGTCACTGCTATTGTTATTCCTCAAGAAAATATATAAAAGTCACTTAAATGTCCCAATTGAACTACAGCCTAATCCTGGTTTAATCTAAGCCCTCTCTTTGAAACCGGCCTAAATAAACTATTTTAAGTAGGTTAGCTTATACTGTATTGTTCTGAAAAGTAGTCTAATGCAAAGGTCAAATAAATTATCCTTTCTTTAGACTCCGAGACTCCTACTCAGTAATGAGCAATTGCCATTTAGTGTTTTGGGTTATGAAAAATTCTATCAAGATTAACAATAAAAGGGAAGTTGTCAAAAATCCTAAAATTCAATTGCATAAATTATTATTTATGGAAACATTTTAAACAATTGACTGACATACTGGAGAGTCCACTCTAATACTAGTCTCACAGACTTCTAATATAAACTTGAATTATAAACATTGTCATCAAATGACAATGTCAAGTCAAGTCACCTTTATTTATATAGCGCTTTTTACAATACAGATTGTTTCAAAGCAGCTTTACAGTGGTCACAGGAAAATAAAAACAAAGTTTGTTTTGGCTGAACAGCAGCTCTAAAAGAGTAGGCGAATCAATAAATTTGAAAAATAGTAAGTGTGTCCTTTGATATTATGTATTAGTTTAATAGTTTTTAACAGTGTAATTTCATTAAAATATTTCAAAAAGCTTTGTATAAGCCCTACTATAAAGCTCTTGTAATTTAGATTAGAACTTGTTTTTAAAAGGGCACGCTTAAAATCATGTTCTGATTAAATCAAACTTTTTTTTTTTAAATACTAAACTGTTAATAAAAACCCTGCAAAACAGTGTGGAAATTTGATTTATGTATGCTTATGTGTTTTAATTGTACATATGGTATTTAAAGTTTAAAGTAAATTATATATTTCCCATATTTGCTTATTTTGTAAAAAAAAAAATATATATATATATATACAGTATATATATATATATATATATATATATATCTTCACAAGTGAATTATTCATTTATTGTACATCTTAGAGTTTATATAAATGAATATCTCTATATATGTTTAAGTCAGTTTTAGGTATTAGGGTATGAAATTTACTGCAGTTTCTGTTTTCAAACATCACTAAAACCTTACCAGTAGAATATATTATTAAAGACTTACGGAGGAGGGCTGGATGTATCCTTTAGAAAAAACCCTAAGTATGTTAGGATTAAAAGTGCTCCCTTTAGAGATAATGTTTTTTGAGGCACCACCTTTGAAAGCTAATGTCTGTCTTCCTTGTTTTGGATGCTCAAACACCATGGCACAGTCATGATAAGCCTCCTTTGAACGGATAACCTCAGGCATAAACCAGGAGGAGAAAGAGAAGTGTAATCTCAACCTCGCCATGCAAGAGCTAATGTTCAGCAACCCTGAGAGTTGATTCTGTCTCAGTTCAAAGGAGCTGATAAAAATCAGATCAAAGCTGAAAATGAGCTGACAAAATTGTCAGTCCAGGTGCTTTAAGGAATATCTCTGTCTATCTTTAAACTTGATCTAAAAAAATATGAGATTATTTAGAAATATTATTCAGGGAAAACATAGTTAAAAGGTCAGGTAAAGTCACATTGAGCAGATAGTTCACAGTGCAATCTGATATCCTTTGTGGTATACAGTGTTGCTTTGCAAATCTCAGCACAGATGAGCGCATCAATACCTGCTCAATTGTGAAGATGAGTGATGATGTGTCATCTTTCTCATGTCTGCTCTATTTCTGTCAGCCCTTCTCTCTCTCTCTCACTAAGGCTCAATTATGATGTATGGCACTTACAATCTGCCAAGGCGTGGTATCCATCACACAAACCTGTGCCACCACATGCTGTCAGTGTCCTCTGAGAGCAGGAAACAGACATGAAAGATACTCATATTACAGGTAGTCTGATGATGCCAGCAAACATCTCACTGCGCAACGAATCTCTGGCGTGTTCCCAATGGGATGAAAATCTAAAACATTGCTGCTCCTAATGTAGTTCATCAAAACACTTTTTTGTCTTCTATGCATAAAAGGAATTATGAAATGGATTATAATACTATTGAACTTTTTCTGAAAATATAACAAGGAACTAAAAATTGAATGAAGTGCAAAATGAAGAATCAGTGAGGATCTATTGTAAACAAACAGCTCGTTTATAGAGTCCTCTTGTGGTCACACGGCGCATTAGCGTATTAATGCGTTTCAAAATAAATCTGCACAGTCCATACCAGATTAGAAAAATTATATTTCTACAAATCTAACTCAAACATAGAATAACAAAGTAAATAGGCATATATTTACTATATACAGACTGAATAAAACCAAAGCCTTTTGGTTGGAGTTCTCAAAACTCCTTAAAAAGGAAATGTACACTACCTATAACTCATACAATGCACTAAAAACATATCTTGAATAAAAAAAAAAACGGATACCCATGACATTTACAGAGGCATCTGACAGAGTCCACACTGTAACAGAATTTAAAACCATCAATGTCTTAATACAATGGCATAATAACAATACATTGCTCATGTAAGACTTACAATAGCTTTACACTGTTATTCTGAGGCAAATAAAGCTGCTTAAAAATGCTAAGATAACCTATTTGAAGATGTGGTCATTAATACAGAATACTTAGAATAAGTATTTAGAATACTTATCTCCATTGTTTCAATTCTATCTTCTTAGTTTTAGATTTTTGTACTGGTCTTTATAATGATGAGACAAAAAAATCCATATATGTAAACTCAAAGCATGAGTTTGTTAAACCAGTTGAAGCTGAAGCAGTTTCTGGGCACAGCGTTCTAGGACCAGTTAAAAAAGTAGGCCTATGCTAGATTAGGCCACCAGAAAGCAAATCTGACATTAAAGTAATTTATATTACAAATACAAAATCCTATAAGCGTTAAAATACGATACTCTAAAAAGCTAAATGTACAAAATGTTCACACAAATGAAAAATTTTTACAAATACCAAATGTACAGAAAGTCGTGGTTAGACGCGACCAGAAAAATATTGTTCAATTTTGTTAAAGGCCATTTTTAATATTGCAATCCGCTTTTCTATATGGAAAGTAAAATTGCAGCTGTCTCTATGAAACTGTGCCAGATGCTTTTGAGCCACACTCTTGCACATTCCATTAAACTATTTTCTGGTGTTTTCTATCAGAATAATAAATATTGGCTTGTGAACACTGCACAATTACCATAAAGCACATCACTACCGGAGCCTATTTGATCATGACCATTAAAATTACCACACACTATAATAAGTATATTACTCTGTACCTTCTTAAGTTACTGTGTTATTTAACCTGTAGTGGAATGTGATGTTAACAAATAATTACAACATTCTGTCAAGCAATACAGCATATTAACCACTGGTTGATTTTGCTGAGAATCGCTATAGTTAAAATGAACCATTTTGCTGTGTGGTTCAAAACATCTTTTCAATACAGTTACTACCCTTACATTATATTAGGACACAAAAAAGTCAAAAGACATCATTGGTGTTGTGGTGTTATTAAGTGACAGCTCCGTGCAAACCATGTCCAACTCAGAGAGTGCAGAAGAAAAGTCAGAAGGAAGTTGTTCATAAAACAATTGGCTATATGCAAAGTTGTGTATTAACAGTGAGCCAGCTCACTTTTTTATGAAGACTTTATCTTGGTCAAACGTGTCAGCTGTTATGCTTGTTCAAAGGAGGCCAGATTCAATCACAACAAACTTGAGCTGCTGAAAACTCAAATATTAAAATACAGTAATACCTCGAGATACGAGCATCTCTACATACGAGTATTCCAAGATACAAGCCAGCCTTCGGGCAGATTTTTGCTTCTAGATACGAGTACATTTTCGAGATACGAGCACGCGTACTGACGCTGATGCCGACACACGTTCACTTCAGTGTTCACTGCCTTACTAACGTAAGTTACGGATCTGGAAAGAATTAATTTGTTTTCTAAAGTTTCTTATGGGAAATCATGATTCTGGATATCTCAAGGTATCACTGTACTTGCTTTATCAATAATGCTTTCAACAGGAGCACTGTCAAAGCATTTGAATAAAAATTATTCGGCAGCTTAAAATGTCTCTGATTTGGGCAAGTGTGTGCTGGAATTGAATGTGTGTTGAAACAGGGGGTCTGAACGGACTGTGGGGATCCGTTTGGCTGTTGAGGAGGAGGTTTGGGGTGATACGGAGAGTCTCTCTGAAGATTTGTGCATATTCTGACTTTCATCACCTCCCCCCTCTCCATTTTCTGAACTGGATATACTGGAAGGTTGCATGGAAACAGATTGGAAATTGTCTGAGGGTAAGTCACTCTCCACACTGCCCCCTGCTGTCTCTGAAGTGTTCTGCTCCAAGTTTTGAGATATCACTGAAGCCATTTCAGCAGGTGATGTTTCCACAACATCTGGAGGTGGGGTAGAATCGTACAGCTGGGGATGGTTTTGGGTCTTATTAAGCTCCGGGAGAGGAGGTTCGTATGGAGGAGGCCATTCCCCGCCGTCTTCAGGGGCTCCTATCATTCCGTCAGGTGTGAGGGGAATCTGGCTGTGCACTAAAACGGGGTCGGGTGAGGGAAGGGGTGACATGCTGCCGGTGCCTCCATCTTTGTAAGGCTTCTTGTCCTGTGTAGGGCTGTCATCCAGCATGATGGACTCCTGCTGTAGAGAGATGTGCAAAGAGGATGGTGGCCGTTTGATGAGCTGGACTTTGTTGGGTGTTTCTTCTGAGGGGGTCGGTTTGGGCCTTTTGACCGGAGTCAAAACTACAGGCAGCTCCAGACCCAGAGGTTTCCTTGGAAGCTCATCAGGCTTAGCTGTGAACACAGAAATGATGAATTAGAGCGGACTGAAAATGTAGGTGACCTACATGAACTGTGGACAAAAATATATGTATTCGTTTAATTTATGCTGTAAGGTGGATGGAGCACTGCATATGTTTTCATTAATGTTAATATACAGTATGAATAATGAAAGAATGATGATGAAGATCCTGAATATAGTAAATGTAATTTATTGCTGTGGTGGCAGACTGAGCTGAGCCATTGCAGCAGTCTTCAGCATCACATGATCCTTGAGAAATCATTCTAATATGTTGATTTGGTGCCCAAGTAACATATTATCGATGTTGGAAATAGTTGTGCTGGTTCATATTTATGTGGAAAACATGATACATTTTTCAGGATTCCTTTATAAATAGAAATGTTAAAAGTATTTATTTAAAATAAAACATTCCCAACTTTTTAAGGGTATGGTATACTGTATATTCTTTTAAATTATATATGATTTATAATCATTTTATATGATATTGTCAACTAAATTAAATATATATTTTTTACACATACTGTATGTCTATGAGGGATACAAAGGGTGTCCGTTTCAGAGAATGACTAACAGTGATAAAGACATTCAAATGACAACACAGAAGTGTACAGCTTCATGCAGTTAGATATCATATAAAGGAAATAGCTGAACCTGGTGGTGGGAAGTCAAGCTTCATTTTGCGAAGTTCAGACATAGATACTTTAAGCTGCTCTATGACAAGATCATCATTGAGGTAGATGGACTCTCCTATCTTCTCCTGCAGGAACTCTCTCAGCTCCTCCAGAGACATCTTAAGCAAACGTTCTAGACATAAGTAGATACAATACGTTTTTACAGTAATTAATCGTACGTCATTAGATTTCGATAATGTGATGAGAGGTTTTCATTTTTTTTAAATCAAGACAGTCCGGTCTAGTAGGGTTTGAAGAAAACAGCACTATGAAGTTGTAAGTGGATATGGAACAGATTTTGAGATTTTTGAATTAAATTGTTGTTAATTTAGTATTGTAAAAAGAAGAACTCACTTTTGTGGAGCTGAAGGATGGTGTAAGCCATGGCTGTAAGAACTTTCTCACCCTCCAGGATAAAGATATCCCACAGACGTAAGGTCAGAGTGAATGGGGTCTGGAAAAGGTCAAATGTTGTTGGATAAACTAAGACAGGCAGCTCAATACAAAGGCTCTCAAAGCATTATGAACTAAATAAATCTGTAGGACTTCTTCATTCTTAAATACAGATTTAAACAGGGCCTCTTTTCCTTAAAGTTAAACTCCCTCAGCAAGGATACTGCCAGTCCACAAGTACAGATCTGAAACCAAGTTGGACCGGAGTCTGCAGTGCTGACAGTGGCTGCACTCTTTCCTCCTGAGCCAAACCCACAGGATTTTGTGTATGTGCAGAGTAAATATTGAAACACCCTTGTCTGCCTGCTAATTGCACACTGCTCCCTCTGTCAAGAGGCCCTGACAAAGAAGGAGAGGAAGAAGCACTTTCTTTCAACTTCTTTCCTTCACTTTCTTAAACCTTAACTCCTCGTCGCCAAGTCCACCAACCTCAATCTACATTCCCATGTTTTACAATGATGTATTGTGGCAACTTTTTAGCTATTTTCAAATTAGGCTGTCACATATATCAATAGTCTGCACTGAACCTAATGAGGTGTTTTTGATAAAATGTAAGGTTACTCAAATAAGTTGTGTCAGAAACTAGTGGTCAGGCGCTTAGGAAAGTGCACAGAGCCAATAACCAATAACAATTTGTTTGACTCTCATTATACAGGCTTCATAGATGATCATTCACTCAACCTAAACTGTTATCCTCATTTAACCAGAGTGAGCCCATTTACCAAAGTGCCATTATTAGGGTGCTTCCTCAACTGTGGGCCCTTTTCTGTCCCCCATAACCAACTGACCCCAAAACTACGTTTTAATTATTTACCATTTATTAATCTCCTTTTTTAAACTACTTGTATTTCTCTTTATGGATTTTAATGGTGTACTCTTAACCTAACCTAAAAGTCAACTTTCAAATGAACTCTGGTCCGGTTTATGTCATTTAACACAACACAGACCAAGGACATCTAAACGGATCGAAAACAGTACAAGTTGTCAGATATGCAACTCCAAAACCATACCTGGTTTTTCTCATCAAGCTTAAGCTTAGCATATGATTGAGCATGTATACCTATCTATTAGTCATCACTTAAATAACAAACTTGTCAGTTAAGTTACAATGCATCAGCTGAGATCGTATACATACCCTGTCAATAAAACACTGGAGGAACCATTTAGTGCTGTAAATCCCACTGTACATCTGCTCCTTATCCTGATGTGAGTGCATATAAATAGGAGACAAAACGGAAGGAGTAAGGAAGAGAACTCAGAACATGTAAGAGTTAAGTTTAATGTAACTTAATCTGCGTCAGTTTCTAATGCTGAGTACATTTTGCAGTATTGTGTCGGCCAAAGTAATCTTACCAAATGCTTCTTAAGTTTGGGTAAAAGTTTGGAGAGAATCTGGTCGTGGTGGTTTTGGAAACGCTGAAGTTTGGGAAATCCGGGAACAAAGAATCCTGTGATGGGAAAATGTGCAAGTATGATAAAAATTACCCAACAGAAGACCAACTATGTTTAATTCTATTTAGTTTTTTTATGGTTATTTTCAAATTGTAATGCAATTTCTGTTATACTTGTAATTTTAATCAAATTAAATACAGACTTTGTGAGTTGGAGAATATAAGAGACTTCTTTCACCCGTGCGCAGACACACATCCGCACACACACAGAAGGGTGCTTTATGTCATATAGTCTTATAAAGCTTATATAGCATGCTATCAATTAGATCAATATTAAAATTAAAGTCACAAGCAGAATAAATGAGGAGGGCTCACCGTGCATGGCATGTTTCTGGTTGGTTAAGAGCTGTGACAAAGCCCAGAAAGCATCTTCTTCATTCATGAACATTAACAGAATGGCAGCAATCTGACTCATGCCCTGGCAGTAACTCACTTCCTGTAGACAAGAACAGACAAAGTCAGCTATTATGTAACATCTCTTTATTAACCAAGGATGTGATTGTACACTTACCGTATTGTAAACCGAGTATGCAGAGAGCACATGAAACAAAGACTGCTGCCTGTGAAGAGAAAAACAGCGTTGTCAGGCTCAATCACTCATGTTGCAGTCTTTACTGAATGTCACAACACGGTGCAACAAACACAAATCAGCAACACGAACTAGCATCCATATTTTTCCACAAATATACATTTGTTTCTTCAAATTACAGTGGAGCCTCTCCCATCATGTGTTTTATTACATTAATGACACCCTTCAGATGAGCAAGACTTTCCATCTGGCTCTCTAGGCCTGCAATCTATTAAATCCTTAGTGACATCACTCTCATTTCTGGCCTGCTGGGGGAACAAGCTCTCAAAATCAGAATCGAGAAACCAGCTCAAGAGGTTGTCTGCAGAAGCAGAGAGTGAGTCTTTTTATATTTCTCAAATACAGAATATGATGTACACTAACGTTCAAAAGTTTAGAGTCAGTAAGTCTGTTAATATAGAAGTGCAAACAAACCGTGTACGTGTACTCTCGATGCACTAATTGCACAGTGTATTTATGCAGAAACAGAGTTCATTGTTTCCACACATATTCAGGATAATGTTTTTATTTGTTGCTATGTTCTAAGTAATTGTGAATGGATCTGTGAACTGTAGTGGCCAGATTATGCAGTCAGGATGCAGTCATTTTTTTCTTTTGGGATTTCCATGTGGCCCTGTTCAGTATCGCAACTTGACATGTCTAAAACGTAAACAAGCTCTAAAAAGCTCTTTGTTGTCGCACTGTACACATATTGTACACTGGTTTGTGTGTGTGTGTGTGGGGGGGGGGGGAGGGTCTTTGAACATAAATTGATGAACAACATGGACTTATTGGGTTATTACGTGTCCATTTGGAGTCTCCAAATGTCCCCTTTCATTTACCTTGAAAAAAGCTTGCAGAATATATAGTTTTGTGAGAATCTTCCTAGAGTCTAATAGTTTTCTTTGCTGGATATAGCAAACGATGACAAAATAAACATGTTAAATAAGATAAATTAGGCATGCTTCATTTCACATTAAGTATGCCATTAATCACAATTAATCACACAAATGGGTGCGATTAATCAAAATTAAAACATCTATTTACAGCCCTAATTTTAATTTGTTAAAATGTAGTTTATTCCTGTGAAGGCAAAGTCTTTAGTGCCACATGGTCTTTTTTTTCAAAGCATTTGTTTGAATTCTTTGTAACAATGTTAAGTTCAATTTAATGCATCCTTGCTAAATAAAAGTATTAATTTCTTTCTTCTGACTCCACACTTTTGAATGGTAGTGTATACTGTAACTGTGTGATGCATAATCATTGATACAGTAAATACTTAGATATTAAACATTACTAAAGCACTCACAAAACTGATGGACAAAGTGTTAGCAAATCTATAATTTAATTTAATAATAAACATATACATGCCTCTGTTTTCTAAATGTGTCTCTGTATTTTATGGTACAATCTTAGAGCCCGTTTCAAATGGCAAACACTTGATTTGGACTTGTTCTAATACCCCTCATTTCTGTGAAGTAAACATTACTGAGATGCTATTTAGGGCATCTGAAATAAGTCCTCCAACTACAAAGTTTCCTATATGAGAATTATAAGAAAATTCTAAAGGAAGACAATCAATTCCATATACTCATAAAATTGGAAGTGGGCAGCTTGTTACAGGTTGCATGTGATCTCTTTAGGCATACTCAGATAAACCATTTATGACACATTACGGTCATGTGAAATTTCAAGAGATGAGTCATAGTAAACTAGTGTAGTCTGAAAGCCTGTGGGAAGAATCTGTTCTCGGTCAAGAGTTTTAAATACTCCAAAGCTGCAAATTATGGTGTTTTGTCAGTGTCGATATATTAAAGATAGTGTGGCCGCATGCAAGTATGCTAATGTTACATCACTGAACAGCATTACAAGAGAAGTGTTTTTGTTAAACGTGAAGATGAACAGAGCAGATCGGACATGAGCAGAATTTAGCAGAAATGTACAACACATTAATTTTATTCAGATTTATTGCAAAGCTGCAATGCATCAAGGAATTTATAGTAATTACCTACTTCTGGAATGAAACTCTTTCATTTGTTAGTGATCACATCATTATCTACATAGCATCTGATTAGTTACTGTTGCATCAGTGGTCAATGAGCTATGGCACAACATTCAAACAAATGCTAGTTTGAACACTGACTTAATGCGAGCCATGTTTCCGGAGCATCCCGCTAGTTGGTGCGCAGGGTCGAGCATCATTCGAGAGCATCTCTCTCTCACTTGCACTTGTTACCCACGTGTGAGCCCAGTTCGCGATTGTTGACTGGGCGGTTGAGCGCGGTTCGGGATTGTTGACAGGGAGGGGGGGTGTAGAGGGGTTTGTGACACACGTCTACTCTCGACCACAGCTTCAGCGCCACTGCCGCTTGCAGCCGCGACAGAGAGACATTACACGGAAATGTAAAATGAAGGAGGTTTGATACAAGTTCGACGAGTTCGGCGGGCCGGATTAAAAGCCCAACGGGCCGGATATGGCCCGCAGGCTGTAGTTTGCCCACCCCTGGTCTAGAGTGCCTACATCCCTTTCCCCCTCCCTCCTCCTCGCCGTTCATCTTCGTTAGCCACACTCGTCTGTGTCCAAAGTAAGACTATTATGCTAAATAACTCTTTTATTTCTTTATTTCATATTTTGTTATGTATTTGTTAATTATACATGCTTATTTGTTATCTAAAAACATATCTTTATTCATAATTTACAATGGTTTGGGGATTTTTCATAGGTCTGGAACGGATTAAATCGAATTCAGTTATTTTAAATGGGAGAAATTAGTTTGAGATACGAGCCGATTGACTTACGAGCTCGGATCTGGAACGAATTAAACTCGTATCTCGAGGTACCACTGTATGTTTCATGTGTAGGGCAGTAGCAGCAGCAGTGTAGCAGATCTATTCCACCAAGACCACATTAACATTCATTTTCAACTCTCTGCGAGTTGTCATGACAGAATTAAAGTTATCTCATCATACCACATTTTAAGCGTGCATGTTTTACTTACTTTACACCAAATCGATCCATAAACATGATGTGGTTTCGAAAGGTCCTGTTGATGTCAAGGTCAATCTGTTTGATTTCAGGAGAATACAGCTGGGCTTGCTCCTTCATTCTCTGTCAATCAAACAAACAAAAACAGTTTCATCTTTGAAATGCTACTGTACATGACAAACACCTCTAGGTTTAATTATTATGTGATATAATATCTTGTATTATATTGAATGGGGTTTATTTTGGCATGATTTTTGCCACGAATGCAAACATAGTATTTATTTAATAAAAAAGGTTAAGACAAATATTGTGAAATATTATTACAATTTTAAATAACTGTTTTCCATTAACTGTAAGCTTAATATTATATTTTAACATATTGCAATTTATACCTGTGATGGCAAAGCATCAGTTAGTTCATTTGTCGGTGTCACGTGATAATTTAGAAACCATTTATTATTATTATCAATGTTGAAATTGATGAATGATGAATAGCAAGTTATAAAACAGCATTTGTTTTAAATGGACTTAAATTAAATCTTATGTAAATGTCTTTACTGTCACTTTTGATCAATTTAATGATTCTTTAATGGCCATTTCTTAAACTATTAACTTATTTAAAAAAATCTTACATCCTCAAAAGTCATGTTGCAAATATACAGTTTAGATGTAATTTCACAGAAATGTTTGACCATTAAATACTGCTAAATACCAATCACAATCAGGTATTCAGGACAGCGGTGCAATGCATTTATAAAACTACTTGTGTAAAACATGCAATACAGGATATTAGCACTAGGGACACCTTGTTCAGCAGTGAAGGCAATACTTCCTGCTAGTTGTAAATTCTAAGCAACACTAAAGGTTTGTTTAGCTTGTGTTTTGTTCTCTCCTATCTCTTTCCATGCCATCTGTCTGTTTTCAGATCACAATCTAATCCCCTTGAAATCGCTCTACCACAACACCACTCCAGTAATCCCACTCTCACCAAACACTCAGCTTTAGGCCAGCAGAGACTCATAGTGTCCATAGGAGCTATTGTTTGCAAATGTTTATGTATGAGTGTTTTTATTCTGTACCTCATATTTTCCTGCATTGTCGCTTTTGACTTTCTCAACATCCAGTAGCAGGGCCCAGGCCTGTCCTCTCAGCTGGAGTGGAATGCCTTTATACACCCTCTTAATCATCTGCACAAAGACACCGGGAATAAGTGCAAGTGTAACTGTGTGTGTGTTTCAGGTATTCCCTATGTTACCTACAAAGATGACAATATCAAAAATCCTTGTTGGGACATTTTTGGTCACCATGAGGAAAAAAGCTTTTAAATCATACTAAGTGACGTTTTTTTGAACATGTATAAATCCAGAGGGCTTTCTGTGACTGGTGGAATGTATAGTTTATACAGTAAAAATGTCTTTATGTCACAAAGTCCCCAAACATTGTGTGTGTGTGTATGTTTTATGGATCATGCTGGTTCTCATTGAAGCTACATCACAGTTTTTTCTCTGATTATCAGATAAATATTCCAGCCTCTCAATGTGAAGCTCACCCGGTCACTGTTCCTGTACTTGCTCCAGTTCTTCAGCATCTTCAGCCATTTCTGCACTCTCTCAATCTCTATCTGTTTTTGCTGCACAGGAGAAAACAATGAGAAAAATAACATCAAAAGTAGCAATAGCATCAATCATCAGAATAGATAATTTTTTTATATATATCATACATTACTTCAGCCTGTCCAATTTATTAAGAATTCAGAAATTATTTGCATGTATTATGTTATGTATTACTTCCACAACAGTTCACAGTGAGATCAGTAATTCACAGAAATAAAGTATATTTTAAAACATGTTAAAATAGAAAACAATTACTTTAAATTATAATAATATTTCTATTTTTTTCCCCCAAAAAATTTAATCTTAAACCCAAATTTTGTAACGTAGTGTTGGTATCACACCTTCATTTAATTTAAATTGTTTATTTTATCTTACAATAATAATAATTAAAAAAAAAAAGTCTGAGAGAATATGTCATTAGTTATAAGAACATGACATCACTTATAATCCTCAAGGTCCATTATCAGACAGTTATGGGTATAAATATCTGCAACATGACACAAACAACCCTCCTGTGTTTTAATCCAAGTAAGTCATATTTCTTTCCTAATTTGTACTTGTACTTTGGGATTAGATGCAGAACCGGCATACCGAATACCCTGCTGGTATTAACATCTGTTCTGAGGAGAGCTTTCACTCTTTCCACCCTTAGTGCTTAACCTTTATGTGCCACAACATGACTGGACAAATGTCAGCTGGGAAATGCATCAGCCACCTCCACGCTGTGAATGTCACATGGGAACACACTTCCAGACAGCCCAGCTCTTGTATACTAAAGGCTCATGTCTGAAGGTCGTTATAAGCCGTTTACAAAAGAGTCTCCAGACTGCTGCAGATTCACTCTGTGATCCTTTGTGTTTTCTTTTGTTTCTCTCTGTGAATCTCATCTTTCCCATTATGTGAATAAATTATTCACATGCTGTTGAATGACATCACATATATATGCTTAATTTGTGTAGGTCTACATTACCTTCTCTTCAAGGGCACTGGGTGTGGGTAATTCTTCTTCACTGTGGGAAAAACAAACAGGTCAATCAAAAACAATCAAAACAAACAATCAAAAACAAGCCTGTCTGGATGGGATTAGGTTTAGACAAAAAATTAAGTTTACAGTTAATTTTTCAGTTAACAAAACAAATTGTAGGCAATTGCTCTGGCAATTTGTACTGAGGTTGCACTTGGGTTGTGTAAGTTGCGTTTGATTCAGACAGAAATAAAATCACAAAGTACACTGACGATTTAAAAAAAAAGTATTTTAGAAAAAGGTCTCAAGCTCACCAAGGCTGCATTTATAAATAAAGTAAAAACAGTAATATAGGGAAATGATAGAGCAATTTACAATAACTGTTGTCTATTTTAATGAATTGTATAATGTAATTCATTGCTACGAGCGTATTGTCTTCAGTGTCATATGACCGTTCAGATTTCATTTCTCATTAACAATTTTTTTTAAATAGAACTTTTTTGTAACATTATGTCTTTACCGTCACAGTCAATTGAATGCATCCTTCCTGAATACAAAATACAGTGGTACCTCGAGATACGAAATTAATCCGTTGTGAGACGGCCTTCGTATAATAAGTTTTTCGTATCTTGGAACACATTTTACATATAAAATGGCTAATCCGTTCCAAGCCCTCCAAAAACACCCCATTAAATTTCATAATAAAGCTAAATTGACCTATAAACAATGAAATAACGTAAAATGTCGAAAATTACCTTTCGAGTGAGGCTATCTCCAAAAGTGGCGGCAGAGGAGGAGGAGGACAAACGGCAGATAAAGTAAAGTTTCGGGTGCGGAGTGGCTGAGCTAAAGCACGTCAGCACGTACGTATAGAAGATGCATGATAGGAGGGATGCTGTCCAATTAGAGAGAAGGATCTCATGGCTTGGCTAGCATCAGGAACCAATGGGAGAGCAGGAGGATGGTGGCGAGTCTACTATAACTAAGATGGCGGCGTGCGGCGCGAGTTTCAAAATTGTTATGGGGCGAATCTCGGACTTTTAGAAACCTTTTGTATCTTGAAAACTTTTCGTATGTAGAGCAGTAAAATTATTCGTCTTTGCTTTCGTATCTTGAGGTACTACTGTATTAGATTCTTTCAAAAGAAATTAAAAAAAAGTTACTGACCCCAAACTTTTAAATACATTGATAAAAAAAAAAATACATTGACTGAAAGACACTTTCATTATGAGTGATTATTTGTTTCAGACACAATAAAAAAAATAACTTTACTGGGTTTGAATAAATGAAGGAGCAAATTAATAGATGCATGCTACACTTGCCAATATGGAAACTGAATGCTGGGTTTTACCCAGGACTTACTGAAGAAATCCAAAGCGATCCGTAACTCTGTATATGCTGTAGTCTGCATCCTCCCAAGGATCGATCTGAACTCCCGCGTCTCTACCCTGAAATAGACACATTAGCGAATGCTTTACTTTGTCTTATTTGAGAACAAATTTTGCATAGGTTAATAAAGTTGCAACAATTCATCCAACTCCAGGCAACTTTTAAAGACAGCAGACTTTCATGAATGATTATATTACTTTCATAATTATATTACTAATGGTAATATAATAATATATTCAATTATATGCTGTGATATAATTCTAAAATAATACATTTTAATATTATGAATATGAAATTATTTTTTACACAAAACTGTTGAATTGTTTGTTGATCATGGCAGCAGTAAATCTGTGATTAAAGAGCCAAATAGAATTCTGCATTTATTTGAAATGACAAGGTGATTGACAGATTTAAATAAGTAAATAAAGAAGTGTTAATTTAATACATTGGGGCACGTTGCAGTTTTTAGAAACTGAAAAAGAACTTGAAATAAACAATTTTTATATACATATTATGTACGTTACATTATATTTTTGCTCAATGGGTTCAAATGAAGTAGTCACTGAATATCTACATTAACACAAATGTGTACTTTGGTGATCTGAATCCACGCTCCATCACTTTTTGCCATGATTGATTTTGTTGCCATCGCCCTGGTGCTGAATCTACTGTAATACAGGGGAAACATACCCAATAGTCGAGGTAAAGCTTTCATTTTGTTTGTGTGTGCTTTAAACAGTAATTGGCAGTTCTGTGCTAGAACGTGTCATTTTAATGTATTGCTGAGTAATCCCTCTAGCACAAAGCTTTCCACACACTTTTCTGTGGCTCGCTAAACATTTTTGTGAAATCACTGCAAACAAATGTGTCCCCACTCGTCATACAACCAATTCTACATAACAGCAATTTCGATCAATTTAATGCTCTGCACTTATTCAACAGAATTTTCACCCTGTCTGTTGAGTTCAGTGCAGCTGACGTTTAAAAGCTTTTCCAGTTGGTGTGGATTGATTCCCTGAGGGGCGACGGCTGCTGCACTCCTGCCCTCTCCTCAACCCCATGGTGGAGAGAAGAGTGGAAAGCAATCAGTGGTCCGTGACAGACAGCTGGGGATTATAGTTCAAGTATTCCCCCAATTTCAAATGAGTCTGTTAAAGAATGTCATGACGTGCTATGGTCAAACTGATTACCACGGCAGCCATATAGACCACAAACACATTGTTAGTACAAAAATCTTCTGTTAGCTGCTCTAGCACAAAAACAACAGCCTGTGGCTCCACCCAGTGATTTTTTTCCCTCTTGACACAGCTGAAGTAGTTTTCATTTGTCAGTCACGATATGTATTGGGAAAAGTATATGTTATATACAAATAAAACCGACTTGACAGAACAGTCACAAAGGTCATAGCACATGTGAACAACCTCAAAGGTTAGAGGTAGATAACACTGTGCAAAATAAACATTTGAAATTAACAAAATTTCAAACTGTAACATAGCAAAATACAGTACAATAATACATTTCTTCTGGAAATTAAGGCTAATATATAGGCATATATGCATCCAAAGCACTTTGCCATTCAAAATATAATCATTACAAGTTTGAGGATGGTAGGATTTTTAAAGTATTTTATGCTCATCATTTATTTGAACAAAAATACAATACAATCTTTTTTTAAATGTAAATTATTCCTGTGACTTTAAAGCTGAATTTTCAGCATCATAACTCCAGTCTTCAGTGTCACATGATCCTTCAGAAATCGCTCTAATATGATTTGATGTTCAGGAAACAACGGCTGTGCTGCTTAAAACAATGGTACTTGTTTCTCTAATAATAGAATGTTCAAAATGGCATTTATTTGTAACATTATAAAATCACTTTTGATCAATTTACTGTATCTTTGCTGAATACAAACTTTTTATTACATATACAGTAATCACAATTCTAGAACTTAGGCATTTTTATTAATGACTCATACATTAAAGGAGATTGTTATAGACAAGTATAACAATATAGCAAGTATAACTATTCAAATTTCTAAACAAAATGTGAGAGTAAATTAGTAAGTTGAGCACAATTTACCTTATTATATTTAGAGATGATCTCAGCACGTTCCTCTGCTATCAGCACCTCTATGTCCTTCTTCATGTCAATATCTAGAAATACAGCACAAATAGAACAATTGAGAACAAGGAGAAAAAAAAAACAGTCTGGAAGACAGATACTTTGTAAAGATGTTTGTAAAGATGAATATTAAATAGGGTTACTTTCAGGGTTGGGATTCAAAAATAGATTCCAATTCTCTAATTTAAGGTCAGGAATCAGATACATGTAATAAAAAAAATTGGACTCTGTTATCGATTTATATGTGTGCATTTGAATGTGATTTCAAACCATTTTCAGGCACAAGAAAATCAAAAAAAGCATTGCTGATAAGCAGGCTGCTCATTTTTGTACATGGAAATAAGCTGCAAAAGAACATTTTATCAAAAGACACAGAATAAATAGGTTTGATATAGAGGTTTGATTAAGTGTGTGTAACTTACTGGAAACAAAATGAATCGGAAACAATAAGCAGAATTGGAATCAGAATTGCTACAATTCAAACAATACCCTAGTTAATTTGGAATGAGGAAGGCTCAGTAATACAGAGCCAAACCCAGACTTCTCATGAGTGCATATTCATAACCAAAATCAGATCTTGTTTCATTATGTAACCTGAGCTCTCATAATGTTTTGGAGTTCCTGTTGGTCATATGAAGGCCTTGACTGTCTCAGAAACTTTATCCCCATGGGAAACACAGAGCCAAAGGAAGGGAACAAAGATTCCCGCCAGGCTTCAGCTGTCTGAGAGCACAGTGTGTCTGCTGAGTCTGTCGCACACACCAAAATAGAAACTGACAAACACAGTCACCCACTGTGGGACACAGCGTTGCATGACACGCCATCATATGTCACATTCAATATTTCTAGCCCATCAACAAAGTTGAAATCCTCAATAAGCAAGAAAGACTAAAACAATGAAGTATTTCTCTGAATGACAAGCCACTTGCCCCTCACCCCTAAATTAACTAAATAAGCGCATCTGTTTTGATTGTACAGTATGACTGATTACATTTCCAGATGTATTTAGACAGAAGGACAATCCTGAGGTGTATTTCAGTACCGATTTTTCTCATTATGCCCCTTTCCCAATTTTTCCATCACTTACTCATATCATGGCTGAAAGCACAAGTGAACAGAGAAGGTGATCTATGCGTTTCCTATAAACTGACAGTAAGTGGTTAAAGGCATCATCAGGCACAATAACGGTTTGAGAGAGAGTATGCTTACACAACCTTTAAACCAGCAGAACTACAGAAAATAATTTTGTACTATTCAATGAGAGAATAATTTACTCAAAACCCCAAACTACGGTTTGTAAAACAAAAGACTTTACTAAGCATTTTTCTACGTAATTATATATATTATATTACAGTGTGCATCCTAAATATTATTATATCCTTCTAAAATATCTCTCCGTGTCAGTTTAAAACAGTTTACTGGAGGTAGTTTAGGTCATGGCTGAGTCATTAGAAAAATAAAAATAAAACATGTCAGATTATAATGCAACACAACAAATCTTAAGTGTAAAGCAATCAAATTTTCAAGCTTTCAAATAATACAAGCAATGTTTACAGAGAAACAACAAAAAGCTTGTAAATAATGTGTTACATGTTACATTTAGCTCAGGAAAGTCGTATCATTAGTTAGCTGGAAAAAAAGAGAGGAACATTTTGATGGGGGAAAAAAGCACTATTTGGCATATTAATTTCATATAATGTAGCCTGTTTGAATAAATCAAGTATCATGGAAGTTTTATTACAGCCACCATGTAAATGTTTGTATTGGAGTATAAACATAATTTTTGGTATTTCAATAAAAAGTGAATCAGTGTTGTGGATTCTTGCAAACCTATATACAAAAGAGTCTCCTTCAAAGAGACTGATCTGAAATCTGGATAAACTGGCTTGATCCCAAACTTACATAAACCAAGATGCTAATCTGTCAGACACCCTAAGCCACATCCCTAAGGATAAATGCAGAAATCCTTCCATCTCCTGAGGAAAACAGTGTTGTCATCTGCCACCTCTAACAGAAAGCCGCAAAAGGATTAAGTTATGCAATACTTGATGAAACGCTAGATTATAACCCTGAAGACTGTCATTCTGAAAGTGCAAGTGCTCAGAACAGTCCATATTTGAAAATATTTGCATGTACTATCTCATCCAACATACCATCTATATTATACCATGTACTTATACAACATATGCTACTTAGATTAACTAAGAGCTGTCCAACTTTCTGTAAACCTTAGATTGTGCAAGTTTTTGTTAGTCTAATCTGTTGGGCTGTCACAGAGACTCACCAACTTTATTCTCATATTTTACAACCACCATGGCCTCTAAATACAATCCATCTCTGTATGCTTTAGGCCATTTCATATTTTTTCTCCCCTGATTTCCACTTAAAATGCATCAACAATTGCAATAACATTGTTTTATATAACTATTTAGCCTTTCTCTTCAATTCTATAATTATACAGGCAAGTTTTTTGTGTTTAGTTGTTGTTGCTGATATTTCATTACGATGCATGTAAATGTAATTTTTACCTATGCAGCAATCATACACAAGTTAAACAAAAAAGGAAAATTGATTCCTCAAGGTATTAAAAACTTCTACTATGAAGATATTAGAATTATAAAACTCTATTTTCATTGACTGGTGGCACATCTTCAAACCCTTGCAAAATCCCACAAGTCATCGGCATGTCCTCTGGTAAGCTTGTAACCCCAATACTACACTTTCAACGAAGATCTGGGAAATGCATTTAAACTGCCTCTCATTTTGAGGTACTTTCAACAATGCAACGGCAGATGTTTTCCAAAGGGGTCTGAGGGACTGTTAGATTACAGTCCCCAAAGGAGGGATGAGAGTCCATCAGAGGACCCTGGATGTAATTTTAGATAATATTGAATATGTCATAGCAATGTGGAAACGACCTGTTTTTTTTAAGCTTGGTCTGCTGTGTTTGACTTGAGAATGAGCGAAGAAAAACTGTGATTTAGTAGCTTTGTAGGTGTTGTTAGTAACATCCCCCTTTTAAAAGGAGAGAGAAAGGGACAGACGCCTTACAGGGGACAACAGTGAACAAACATTTCATAAAAAAACGAATCAGCTGACTACTGAAAAGACTTTCTCCTGAATTTATTATCTCTTTGTAGTTAATTCTAATATCAATAGGGATGGTATTAATATTATGATGTTGCTATGTGATACTGAGAATTCTTTATAGTAAACCATTTCTAAATTGTACAATATGGCAAATTCTGTCAGGGTTCTGCCACATTCGGTCTAGTCATTTCTTGGTTCTGTGACAGAGCTCTGACACTACCATAATGTCTTGTGTTTTGAGTGTGTGCGCACGGATTCGAGTGTTCGCGTCGCGCGTGCTCTTGTCTGTGTAACATCTGGTGTGCGAGTTTTGATGTCCGTGGTCCGTACCCTAACCCTTTGGTCTGGTTCAGTTTTGGGTCGGGATTCGGACATTCATAACTTGTTTGTTCGTCCTTGTCGTGAGTGCGCGAGAATGAGCAACCACTCGGCTCGCTTGCTCACGACAAGGATGAACAAACGAGTTATGAATGTTGATCTATGTTCTGTGAGTGGGCGCGTTTTCAGGCTTTGCTGAAACCGGTTTGTAACGGAATTAAATATTCAGGGAGGAAGGAGGCGGGAACCAGCAGACATTTAACAGACTTTAATGATAAATAAAACATAAACTCAAAACGAAAGTAATGGCGGCAGCCCCTTGTGGTCGACTGCCGCCCACACAAAACACAACATAAACTCCAGACCTGGTCCTCTCTCGTCTTCACTGTCGTCGCTCCTCCTTTTATATCTCCGCTCCTCCGTGAGACGAGAGACACCGGTGGCTTCGCAGGTGGCGCTCATTAACCATCACGCCACTGGCTCTCGTGACGCTCTCACGGTCCCTCGACCCCGCCCTACTCGCCACACGGTTCATGTTCTTTGATTCCGGTTCTTGATACCGGTTCTTTGGTTCATGTTTTCATCGGCCGCGTGCTTTCATGTTGTGTTTGGGTGTCATGCGCGCAGTTTAGTTGTCACCAGCTGAGCGCCGTCTTTGTTTAATGTGGACACACAGCCATGTGCGTTTGCATTGGCTGCGTGTTCGTGTCTTGTCATTGTGTTCTCCTTCCTCCTTGTTTCCTTGTCATTAGTTTGATTTGTCCCATCTGTTTCCCGATCAATTACCCGTCCTATTGTGTCTAGTTAATCCCTCCATTTTTGCTGTCTTGTACCGTTTCTTCGTCGTTTTACTGGCTGTGTCAACCTGTCTCTTGTCTATTGTCCAGTCAAGTTTCTAGCTGAGTCTTGTTTTTGTTGAATTTTGTTTGCTTTCTGTTATAATAAAAACCCCATCATCTTGCACTATTGAGTCCTTGCCTAATCCCCTTTGCACTAGCCTGAAAAATTCCCCCACCTTGGACTTGTATCCCTTCAGTACATATGTGAGTAAATATCAGTTTGTTTGTTTTTTTTGGTGAAGCTTCAATTAGATCCAGCCTATACCAATGTGTGAAATCTCATAGAAAATCTGAGAAAAGGGCACTAAAGCAAACGGATGATCAAACACAGAAAGAAAAAGCGTTTAGCAGAGGCAACTTCCTGAATTCACTCGATCAAACGTTTTTTATTTATTCCTGAAGAACAATACATCATGTTCTTGTTTGAATGGAGACTGGGCGGGGTTTGTTTTCGATTGCTTGTGTCAGTGTAAAAGAGCCTGTTTAATTCATCTAATTCAACTTTCCATTTTTGGCCTGAATGCCGATCTCCTCCAACTCTATTTATGAGTCAAATAAAGGGAAAATGTTGACCTGCGGGCAAAGAACTTACACAAGGTGCCATAAATAACCATTTCCCCTAGGGAGCTGAGTCTAACGGTTGGCTCTCTAATTGTCTCAGCTCTCACTAGTATATGGAATGACAGGCCTTTCTACTGAAAATCTTCCCAGCTGAATGTGAAACTCCACATTTGACCTCAGGAATCACTGCCCACTGGCCTCCAGAAATATTGACACAAAGGAAAGAATAGATTCTCACAAAATCTGAAGAATCTTTTACAGCAGTGCAGATTAAGTTTATGATAAAATATGTAAAAAGCAAATTACATAAAGTAACACTATATAATATCTGCGATTGGCATGCCATTAACAAACATTAAGGTTCATTTTCTTTTGTACATTACATAATGTCATCATAAAATCTCTACATAATGGTGCTGACACAGTAATGGTGCTTTTGTTGTTCACTCAATATTTTGGCGAATTAACACAAGAGCACACCATGACCATGACAGTAAACATGAGTGAATAAATGTGGGTTAAAGCTCTGAATTATTCATGTGAGCTGAATGAGGGCTATGGTTGTTGGCAAGCATACATAATAAGAGGTATTCAGCATTTTTAAAGAACAATATGCATGCATGGCATTTGAGCTCATTTGACATCTCCTAGAACAGTTTCATATTTAAGAAATGTACTCTTTTGTGATATATTTGTGTCAAATAATTTGTCATCACTATTAGTTATTATCATACTGGCACCATAAATAGTGTCGAAAAGGTCAAAAGCAGGTCAGAACTTGATTTCATAAATATGCGCCAACATTTTCATAGTTTCCTGAAATTCATTGTGTCCGTTTGGCAGAGGAGCTCAACACAAAAAAAGGCTTCAAGTGGAATATGTCATTTTTAGACTGATTTCACAACTCAAGTCATACTAAAAACAATACACTATACCTTCAAAACTCATTTCAAAGTGAGACATCAGGCCCTGCTGGGTATGTATGGAAATCTGAGCATAGTGGTTATGAAAAAAAGATTGCAGTTCCCTTTAAGCTAAAAACAAAGAGGGCAAGGTTTAAGCAAGCCAAGACTGGGCAGTATGATACTTTTTGTTTGAGGAAAGCGTTGTAATTTGGATGGGATTAAATAAGCATAGGTCTGCTCTGTTGACATTTACTGTTCCGACATGAAAGAGAGAAGCTGGGGAGAGTAATAGTCATGTGGGGGAGCGCAGTTGTCAATGTTCGTGCCGGGACAACTGGCATCACTTGCACCGCCATCTGGGTGGGCAGTCGCTGCCTCGTACTAGCTCACAGATGTAGAGCACTTCAGCACACTGAGAGAGCCTTGTCCTGGCTGAGAGTCACAGAGGGGGCAACACTGAGACCAAACATTAATATGGCAAGCTGTTAAGTCAACGTACATCAATTCTACACTGCTTTTTTATTTGAGCACAGGCATAAGGCCATATGGCCAAGAAAGCATCACTACAACTTCTGAAAGTGAACAGCAGTTTTACTGTAGAATTAGCTACATAAAAATAAATATCATTTTAACATCAATGTAAACTAAGGGGTGTACGGTTTCAGGTAGGCCTACATTACACTGTAAAAAATGTATCATGGGTCTTGTAATTCTCATTAAAAAAATAAGGTGATCATTTAAAGGGGTGTGTATATTTTATAAAAAAGGAAAATCTGTTTTATTAAGGAATTTTTTCAAGGAAACTTTTTGAGGATTGAGGAGCCGATTAAGCTGATAAAATTAAGGAAATAATCCTACCTATTTATTAGAATTAGTTCAATTCTTAATTGCAGTCTTATTTAGAGACTAATTCATTTGGCTGTGATTGTTAGTTCCCAGCATGCTTTGCATATGGCTGGAAATGGAGAGTAAATATTGAAATTAATTGTTGTTTTAACGCGTTTTGAGTAAAGGGAAACATCTGCTAATGTTCAGTTAGGTATATTTGACGTTTGATAGAGTCTGTTATTAAGAAGGTTTGATCGATTACATTGTGCAGAATATAGCTTATGGTTAGTATGTGGATAACGGCATGTACCGACATTATGGAGCATGCTGCTTTGTTCAGTGAGCAATAGCTTTGCCAATGGCAGTGCAGTAACAAGTTTGTTTCTACTTGTGCTGTGCTAGCAGTATAGTCTTAAATTGTACAGCATAACTCAAAGTAAAATAGCTTATGTTTAATCAACAGTTTAAACAAACTGTACAAATGACACAGGTCATTTCCGTTCACTCAAAAAAAAAAAAAAAATTATATATATTTCACACACTTTTGAGTTTACTTAAAATAAAATGTGACTTTTTTTCTTTATTGTACAGTGGAGTTCACATATCTCGACCTCGGTTAACTCGCCAACCCTATTATGTCGACATTTTTGAAGTGGAATCGCCAAACTACCTATTTGTCTAAGCAAATATTTTCTTATGGGTTATGTCGATTATTTTATATCGCCGAACCCTGATATCTCGAGCACAAAAGAGGGACAAATTCGCCACTTCACATGATTATCTCGTGACTAATGATCGTACCTAGTTCACTGCGCATGCGCTGAGTTTGCGTTGCACGTGGATCACGGTCCATATGGTCGCTCTGTCAGTGATGCTTTACTCACAGTGGCGCGCAGCCGCAGAAGAACTCGCGGACGTGGCGGAAAAATCAAGCCTTGCAGATGCTATGGCAGGAGATAGCATCACTGTCCAGGAATTCCCAAATTAAATTGACATCGACAAAGACGTCGTTACTGATAGAAGCATTTGTTTTCAAGTAGACCGTTAAAGGCAAAAAGCAACAAAGCATTTTAGACTTTGTAAAGAAACCATAGTAACCACGTGTGCAATACTTTCAGAACTGTGTCAGAGCGAAATGACTATGTTTTGAGCGAATGTGTTTACGCTGTGAGCGAAATTGTGTTTGCAATGTTGGAGAATATAATTAAAGGTTTTTAATCGAGAATCAAGGGTGTTTTTTTATTGTATTCTGGTAAATCTCTGCTGTTAGTTGGTGCACATATGCATTTTGTTGTTAGCAAACATATACAGTGTATGTACATTTTTATAGCATGCTGATCACTTCATCAAATAAATCGGCCTATTAGCTGTTGGTTATCTCGATCCTCAGTTCTCTCTATGCTTTTTTGCAAGCCCCGAGGCTGTTGAGATAACCGTATTCCACTGTATTTATTCAAGTAAAAGAAATCCAGTCTTGAAAAAAAAAAAGTTATATAATTTTAGTAGATAGCACAGAACATTTTTTACATTTAACAACAGACATTGATCAAATGTTACAACTTTTAGAATGCAACTGGCAATTTCTGAATGGTAGGTGGATAGATTTATGCAGTTGATTTGTCATATTAATCTAAAAATCTTTCAAAAATAACCTTTGTGCAAATTTCTGAAGAAGTCTGACGTAAATGATTTGTGAAAATATATAACAGTTTTCTTCATAAATCAAAATCAACTACGTGTTCTCAGTGCCTCAGATTTCTGGAGGTCTATGGAGACTCTTATGTTCGTTGATTCATCCAACGGGGAGAAGTGTATGGGTAAATTGCTAGCGTTAGTATTAGCAAACCCAGCTCACAAGAAAAAAAAAAAACACACGAGGAGTATTCCAGAAAGCAGGTTATGTGACATACCTAGGTATGTTTAAGGGCAAGTAAGTGGATAACTCAGCTTTCGGTTCCAAAAACAGAGGTAACTTTCAGGGTAAGTAGCCATAGCAACTTAATCTCTGAACATAACCTGCTAAAAGCAATAAGAGGGTTAAAAATGTTTAATACATACATGATGTTTCCAGAGTCAATGAGTAATTGAGTTGAATTGTGCTCAATAATGACCAAAATAATTGCGATTATGATTTTTGTTACAATTGCGCAGGCCTTTGATACATTACATTATATACTTCTCCAAACACCACAGTTGCTATAAAGACTGCTGGATTACTACAAACATTGCTCAGTAGTCTCAAAAGTAATGAAGTAACCCTGACAGTAAGTTGATCAATGGTCAACATTTTTTTTTTTTGGCTTTGCCTTTGAGATCAATAGAGCTGACATAGTGATCACTTTAGTAAATTACAAAAGATAGTCGTAACCTTAAAGCCAATGCATTGTTGTCACTATGTTGCTCATTCAGGTGCAAGTTCAAGTCAGGACGATTAATTTTAGCTTCTTCTCCCTCATCATTTCATGTCCCATTTTTCTACTGTAGCTCACAATGCAACAAGGAAAAGCCCCAAAAACATGATTTTAATGTCACTGTAACAGGCAACCACTGAATTACAAAGCTGTGGACTTCAGGGGGTGGATAAAAAGCATATGCAATAAAAAAAGCAAAAACATTAAATTATTGTTCTTAGGCAGATTTATAAGGATTACAATTCCCTATGACATCAACAAAGAGCAGCAGAAGATAATAGTCTAGTCTCAGCATCAGACGGCACACCCACAGACCTCCCAAAATCCATTTACTTACTGTCTAATACATATTTCACACAAAAAACTCACTGAAATTATACCAGTTCAAACCAGGGAAACAAAGTGTTCCATTCAAACTTAGACTATTTATTCTGTTTTCCATCAAACGGTTTTTGACCAGAATAAGCAGCAATGAGGTCCAGACATCATCCCGGAGTCAAAAGTCTGCTATGCACGAGAGCACCTATCACTAAACAGTTTATTTGTCTGCAAGATGTGCAGTGTTTATGTTCAGTGGCTCAGTCATCCATAAACAGAGACAAAGCAGTGAGTTACACTAGTGTGCATGTCCATCTGAGTGTCTAACGAATCCTGAGATGAACGCTCAGCGCTTCCTTAAAACACTTTACAGGTTAATAGAGTGAAATCTCTCCTCTGGACATCATTTAAAATTGATGCAACCTATATGTTAAATTAAATAATACAACAATCTCAGAAAAATGTATTAGAAGAAAACAAACAGCATGCACTAACACAGATTTACACAACACTCTCAAAAATAAATACAACAATGCAATAGAAGAACCATTTTGCTTCCCCAAAGAACATATTTAGCTAAAAGTCCTTTAAAAAAAATTCTACTAAAAAGAACATTTAGTATAATGCCAATAAAGAACCTTTATTTTTAAGAGTGAAGGTTGGAATTGAGACTTTAAGAACAGAAATGTGTGATTTATTTTTTAGGTATTTCTCTCTGACCTACAATTAAAGGCTACAGAACCATATAAAGGCTAAATAAGTGTGAAATACAGCCAGAAGCCCACCCAAAAGCGTACACACAGATCTGCCATTGGCCTACTTCCATCTACTGAACATCTGTGTGGAAATGCAAAAGCAGCATGATTTACCCCCAAATACTTGTGTCAGTGTATGGGACAGAGAGAGAGATAAACACTGATCATGTTTACATGCACATACATTTCAGATTAATGTTAAGACTAATATAGACTTCTTCTATGCATGTAATCAGCATGATCTAATTAAAATACCAGCATGTTATTTTCTTGCTTTCCTTTTTTCCTCTTTCTATTTACTATGCTGTATATTTATAGATTTATAGATTTTTTGTAAAGATATATTTACCGGTATTGGAAATCTACATTCAAGTGTGAAATCAGCACATTCCCTTTTTCCAATCAAAACATTTAACAAAAACAGAAAACTCATTCAATGCTCAAAAAAGCATAGTGAATGGCCAAATGTAGAGCATGAGACTGTTATAGATCTACAATTATGTGCCATCGTTTAATGCTTGTAAAATGTTAGTAAACACTGAATCTTCTCCTCACTACAAACAATGTGTTTCCTTAACTTCACTTCTCGCTGTCTGTATTTTTATATTCCTGAGAAATATCTTTGTTTGATCTTATACAAACATAATCATTTATTTATGGTGCATATTCTAAATAAGACCTGGCCGCATTAACAGATCACATTCTGATTATATGTTATGGATGTAAATGTATAACCAAATTAAGCCAATATTCCAATTTCTACAATTCAGGACATGTATGCTCATTAATGAACAAATTAGTTTATTAAATTGCCATTTAAAAATAAAATAAAAATGCACCAAAAGAAAGACCTTTAGTGCCTCGAGAACAGTTTATTAGTAATATTCTAATTATAGAGGACAGCAACATATAAGCACTAAATCAAAAATAATAAAAAGTGCATCATGGCCATTGAAAAAGAAGAAAGGGATTAGTGGAAATGCCGACACAAAGGAATGCACCAAATATGTGTCTCTAGAACATGGAGATTTCATAAGCGAATCACCTGAACTGGTCCAGATTGAAGGAAGATGTTTGTAAACAGCTTCAGTTGAAATCCGCTGAAAGTGAACGGGTTCTCACTTCTATCCCTTCTGCATTTACATCAGCTCGTTCATAGAATAACCACCAATTAAACGTGCATTTTGAAAACAGGCGACAACACACAAATAACCGAGCTCTTGATGCTGCTGTTGCTTTCAAATCTCTCTCACTCCAGCTGTAAAATACACCCTAACGAGAATCATTTAAAATGACACTCAGCTGAATCTTGCACAATATCACTCTTATGCTATGCAACATTCAGTAACAGTAATAAACAGTGAACCAGATGCCATGATATCGACCGCATAAATCACAAGCTCATAAACGGGGAAACAAATATTACCATTTATTGTGAAGACTCTTCATTCCTTCGTCGCTGAATACATGGGAGGTAAAGCGAAGCAAATAGGTCGAATCCCGTGGCGGATACAATAGCTGCATCTAACAGTGTTGCGAGCAGCGCTGAAAGCACGTCAGAGCGCGCAGGCTGTAGAAGCCCGTGCTGTTAGAGCCTGGCTGGCAGCGTGTCACGTGACCTGCCAGTGGCGGTGCGATCCTTGCTTGGGTTTACTGGCAGGTCACGTGACCAGTGGTGGAAATAATGACCGTTCATAGGCATCTAGTGAGCAAAGGAATCTCTACGCCTCTGTGTTGGAGAATGTTATATAAACTTTATACAACATTTCTAAACATTTAGGTGAGGTTCGTCTTGAGCCTTAAAGTAACCTGAATATAAACGGAGAATTTAAATGGAGGTCCTGTGTTAACGAATTCGGTTTAGGTCAACACATGAAATGAAGCACTTGTCTGTTTAAAACTGAAATGCATGTGCGTTTTTAAAGAGACGCTTTCTAAAATAAAACATTCTTCCAAATTATTCAGGGTATGGGACGGATGGATTGATCTTGAATGGATGGACGAACCACCAGATTATTTTTAAATTATTTCACACGGTCCATATTTGAAGTCGTCGTCAACAAAGAATGAAAAGAGAAACAGTGCAACAGCGCCTTCTGCTGGTGATTGCGTTACAATGCATCTGTTGTGAGTTTGAGTACAGTCTGCTTGACGGGGTGGGTGGGGTGACATATTTGGGCTACTTTTATTGGTTTATGAGACATCAATGCGTTACTATTGGAGTTGAGACGTGGTACGTTTTAAAACGTTTGCACGTCCTTCTTTTACATCCATTAGATTATGAGATACTTATTTTTAGCTTGACAACAATATGTAATAATGGTTTACATTTCATTGCAATGTTTCTATTGTTTTTTTGAGTGTAATTGCAGTGTTTAAGTTGGAATTTTCGCTGAGTAGGACTCCACTTACCACCATGATCATGTGATAAATAAAAATATTTATCAAAGTAAACCTTTTTTTGCATTTATATTTTTGTTTCTCTTAAAGGTACACTTTTATTTTGTTAAAATTAACTCAATTTAAATAATGAGTCAATACATCACAAATCTTTCTTCCAAAGTGTGTTTTTGTCTCACCCTGATTCACTAATACCCTGTGTTTATGGTTTTCACTGTAAACTGCATAAACTTCAATCGCCCCTGTGATTCTTGTCATATCCAAGTTGCTCTGACTGCTTTGATGAGTGCATGGTTTGGGAGTAGCATAGAGTTGTCAGAACAAGCAAGAAAGTTTGGCCAGGACCAACTAAAACTTGAACCTCCTGGGAATCGCCTGTTTAGAAAAACAAAACAAAAAAACAAAACGTTGAACAGAGGAGAGTTTGTTGGCAAAAAGAGAATGTGACAGAGCTCGTAATGAAACAAGAATCAACATAGGCTTGGATTTTCAGAGATTGTGAGAATTTATTGGATTTGAAATGTTGTAAAAACAACACGAAGATGGCATTTTTATTCTTCAACTGGTAAGGAATTTTTTTGAAGAGATAAATTGCAATATGTAGCTATAACAGAGTCCACTGTAAAACCTTATCTATTGTGAAGGGACATTTCATTACAGTTGTTTCAAGATTCAAGATTCAAAGTGTTTATTGTCATGTGTACAGACAGAAAGCATGTTTCCCTGTACAATGAAATGCTTACTTTGCCGTCCACAGTAAATGTCGCGCAGGTAACACACAAGTAAGTAAAATAAAATAAGATAAATATATAGATTATAAAAGAGCAAATATATATGTATATATACAAAATGTAAAAGGGCAAAAAGAGTAAAGTAGTAAGTGAGGTAGTGCAGTCTTGACAGTGTAAAGTGAGGTAGTGCAGTTCTTATGGTGTAAAGTGAGGTAGTGCAGTATGTAAACAAATTGTTCATGTGATGTTGTGATTGTAGACTCCTATCTGCTGTTTAGGAGTCTTATGGCAGAGGGAAAGAAAGAGTTCTTCAGTCTGGTAGTCCTGGATTTCACACTTCTGTACCTCCGTCCTGAGGGTAGAAGTGTGAACAGTCCATGTTGGGGGTGGGAGGGGTCTTTGAGGATGGAGGCAGCTCTTCTGTGGACTCTGCGGTGGTAGATGCTCTGCAGAGAGGGCAGTGGAGTCCTGGTGATCTTCTGTGCAGTCTTGACCACTCTCTGCAGGCGTTTGCGGTCCATGACAGAAGCGCTGCCGTACCACACTGATGCAGCTGGTCAGGACACTCTCAATGGTGCAGCTGTAGAAGTTTCTGAGGATCTTAGGCGACATGCAGAACTTCCTCAGCCTCCTCAGAAAATACAGCCGCTGTTGAGCCTTCTTGACCAGCTGCGTGATGTGAGGTGTCCATGTGAGGTCCTCATTGATGTGGACACCCAAGTATTTAAAGTTGCTCACCCTCTCCACTTCAAGCTCCCGGATGAACAGTGGCTGAGGTGTCCTCCTCTCCTTCCTCATGTCCACTATCATTTCCTTTGTCTTGTCCGTGTTGAGGGTGAGGTTATTGTCTTCACACCATGACACCAGACTGGCCACCTCCCACCTGTAAGCTGCCTCGTCACCGCCAGCGATGCGTCCTATCACTGCGGTGTCATCCGCAAACTTCAAGATGATGTTGTCCTTGTGGGAGGCGACACAGTCATAGGTGTACAGGGTGTAGAGGATGGGGCTGAGTACACAGCCCTGGGGAGTGCCAATGTTCGTGATGGTGCTGGCTGAAGTCCTATTTCCAATCCTGACAGACTGAGGCCTGCCAGTCAGGAAATCTAGGAGCCAGTCACAGAGGGTGGGGTGCAGACCGAGTGTGGACAGTTTGTGGGTGAGTTTATGTGGGATGACCGTGTTGAAGGCGGAGCTGTAATCTATGAAAAGTATCCGTAGGTATGAGTCCTTGTTTTCCAGGTGAGAGAGGGAATAGTGGACTGCAGCAGCGATGGCATCCGAGGTGGACCTGTTGGGCCGGTAGGCGTACTGCAGGGGGTCAATGGTGTCCGGTATGCTGCTCTGAATGTGGGCCAGCGCCACTCTCGAAACACTTCATAATGATTGGAGTGAGTGCTACTGGCCTGTAGTCATTCAGGCAGGTGGGTGGGTTCTTCTTGGGCAGGGGGATGATGGTCGTGTTCTTGAAGCACGATGGTACAGTGCACTGGCTGAGGGAGAGGTTGAAAATGGAGGTGAAAACATCAACCAGCTCGTTGGCACATACTCTGAGGGCCCGCCCAGGAATGTTGTCTGGTCCTGCTTTTTTGCGGGGGTTGATCTTCCTCAGAGCTTTGTGTACCTGGGTTGATGTGATGGTTGGTGGAGGGGAGGGGGGTTGGGTGATCCAGGTGTTTATGTGGTCCCTCTCTGCAGTGTCGCTGGGGGCCTCAAAGCGGGCGTAGAAGGTGTTGAGATCGTCCGGCAGGCTGTCCGCTGAGGTGATGATGTTGGTGGTGGTCTTGTAGTCTGTGATGTGCTGCAGGCCTTGCCACATCCGCCCTGGATCAGCAGTAGAGTAGAAGCTGTCCAGCTTCTCTCTGTACTGCCTCTTGGCCGCTGTGATGGCTTTTCTCAGTCCATACTTTGCAGCTTTGTACTCGTTCTCATTGCTTGATTTAAATGCAAGAGAGCGAGCACGCAGCATGCGGCGTACCTGACCGTTTATCCAGGGCTTCTGGTTGGGAAACTTCCTGATTTGTATGGTGGGCACGATGTTATCAACACAAGTGCTGATGTACCCAGTCACATACTCAGCATAGTCCTGTACGCTGACGGAAGAGTCCTCCACAGTGGCTGCAGCTTTAAACACATCCCAGTCTGTAAGCGCAAAACAGTCCTGCAGGGTGATCTCGCTTTCCGGGGTCCAGAGTTTAATCTGTTTGGTGACAGGGTGTGCTGACAGGGTGTGCTGTTGTAGTGCTGTGGTGGAACTTATTTTAAGGACCGTGTCTATTAAGCTGTATAACTACAGTAATGTCTTATTAATGATGTAATGATTCATCACTCAGGCTAGGATCCATTTGTATGCTTTATTAAAGATCACAAGGGTGGTCGTACAGGCAGGGTCAAACAGGGGCAAACAGGAACAGAAGGGCAGGCAGAATCGGAGACGATATAACAGGCAGATAACACTCACAGGCAGACAGGTTCAATAACGGGTAAACAGAAGAGACAGTAACAGCGAAACAGGCAGTGGAAATAACACTCAGAAATGTCAACCGGGGCTAAACAAGACTTCGCACTGAGCTAGGGGGTAACCAGGTTTAAATAGTCTCTGTGAATGGTAAACAGCTGAGGTGGTGATTAGTCCAAGGTACGGGCTTCTGGGAAATGTAGTGTTTGTGTGGGTGTGAGCGTGTGTAGGTGTGTCAGTATTCGGGCGATGGCTCCCTCCAGTGGCCCGAGGAGGGAATCACGGAGTTCGTCTCTGTGACACTTTGTTACGTCTCTGTTTACATCCTGGTTCCTCCCATGTGCTCCCAGTGCTTCTCCGCTCACCTGTCTTGTCATCAACCCTTGTATATATCTACCCTGTGTCATCACTACAGTCATTACCAAAATTATTGCCACCCCTGACATTTTTCCAGAAAATCGAGTATTGCTCACAGAATAGTATTGCATTAACACAATTTGTTATACACAAGTTTGTGTGTATTGGAACAAATAAAAAAAAATGGAGGAAAAAAAAAACTATTTTCACATAATTATTGGCACCCTTACCTTAATATTTGATTGCACACACTTTGAAAAAAAAGACAAATCAATCGCTTCCTATAACCATCAATAAGCTTCTTACACTTATGCATTTGGCAGACGCTTTTATCTTAAGCAACTTACATTGCATTCAAGAAACACATTGACATTCTAATCAGTTCTTGCTTTCCCTGGGAATTTAACTCATGAACTTTGGCAATGCAAGTGACATGCTCTTCTGTTGGAGCTACAGGAAAGCTTCTTACACCTCTTACCCGGAATTCCACTCTTCCTTTGTAAACTGCCCCAGGTCTCTCATATTGGACAAGCACCTTTCACAAAAGCAATTTTAAGATCTCTCCACAGGTGTTAAATGGGATTTAGATCTGAATTCATTGCTGGCCACTTCCAGATTCTCCAGCGTTTTGTTGCCAACCATTTCTAGGTGCTTTTTGAAGTATGTTTGAGGTCACTGTCCTGCTGGAAGACCCACGATCTCAGATGCCAACCCAGCTTTCTGACACAGGGTCCTACATTGCGACCCAAAATCCTTTCGTGATTCTCAGATTTCATGATGCCTTTCACACAGTCAAGGCACCTAGTGCCATAGGCAGCAAAACAACCCCAAAACATCTTTGAGCCTCCACTATATTTGAATGTAGGTACTGTATTCTTTTCTTTGTAGGCCCCATTTTAGTTTGCCTCATTTTCGGTAAACAGTAGAATGATTGAATGAATACAAATAGACAGAATGTCAACTTCTCTCCTTTTTTCTGCTTTCAGGTGTGATTTTTATATTGCCCACACCTGTCACTTGTCCCAGGTGAGTTTAAAGGTGCATCACATGCTTTAAACAGTCTTATTTATCCACAACTTTGAAAGGGTGCCAATGATTTTCTCCTGCCCATTTTTGGAGTTTTGTGTGAAATTATGTGAAATTAGGTTTTTTTTTTTTTTTTTTTTTTGCTTTGTTCTAATACACACAAAGGAAATAAATATGTGTATAGCAAAACATGTGTCAATGCAATACTTTTCTGTGAACAATACTTTATTTTCTGGGAAAATTTTCAGGGGTGCCAACAATTTTGGCCATGACTGAATGTGTATGTGACTGTTTCTCATTGTTCCCGTTCTCTTTGTAATCCTTTGAAGTTTTGCTGATCAAAAATGATAAACCTTCTTGTGTGAGCCATTGCATGCAAAACGATCCATTTAGTTGTTATATATATACAATATACAATATATATATATATATTGTGTGTGTGTATGTATATTTCGTTGTGTATACAGTATTCCATAAATATCTATGACATGGAATGTTTTCTGTTTACATGCAACACACACACACACACACACACACACACACACAAATAAATTCATTTTGGTGGCATTAGTTGACAAATTTACTGATACAACAATTAGGTGTGAAGTACCTAAATGTACCAAGAACTAAATGTTTTTTGTGTTACTACATTTGGCCATTAATCAGTATCAATCAGATTGCTACACAATGGCAGGGGAAAATGGTGTAGGGGTTTTAATTTGTTTTAGATTTCAAAGCTGAAATAGTTGTACAACATAGTCTGATAACTTTGAAAAACTTTTTTGTCTTTCTTCCTTTTTTATATTGCACCAGTCAGCAGTAATTGATGGATACACTTACGAGAGAATGTGTATTGGCTGAACACTTCAAGATTACACAGTTCAAAATTAATCTTCAATTTGAAAAGACTTTACTTTATATTATTTTATAAATGATGGACACTTAGAATAAGATTGCCATTACTATCGTTTACTAGCATCACTGCAAAGTCAATGTTGTCAAGTTGGTTTGTTGCTTTATATGTTGGTAAGTGTTAGGACAACAGTTGAAAACACAATGTGGGAATAATTACAGTATGTCAACAAACTTAAGCAACAAAAGCTGTGGAAAAGGAATGGCCTTAACATGAAGCCCAAGAACACTATAAAGAAAAAGAGCATTGTAGAAATACAGTAGCTATCCATGCCTTCATTACATCGCGACTGGGCTACTGCAATTCCCTTTATTACGGGATCTCAAAGGCGCAAATTTCTAGGTTACAAATAGTCCAAAATGCGGCAGCTAGATTTCTTAAGAGGCGTAATAAATTCGATCACATTACGCCCCTCCTGAGATCTCTTCACTGGTTGCCTACCCAGTTTAGAATTCAATACAAAATTCTACTACTTGTCTACAAATCTCTAAACAATCTGGCTCCCTCCTACCTGACCGATCTTCTTCACCCTTACACTCCCGTGAGAGAACTGAGATCGGAGGATAAACTCCTCTTAAAGATCCCCAGAACCCGCCTAAAGACAAGGGGAAATCGAGCTTTTGAAGTGGCCGGCCCCACACTATGGAACAATCTTCCTGACCCTGTTAGAATGGCTTCCAGTTTATCTGAGTTTAAATCTTTTCTTAAAACCCATCTTTTCTCCCTTGCGTTTGTTGATGTTTAATATGTAATTATTTGGGGTCTTTGTGTATATACAGTTGTTTATGCATGTATATATGTGTATACATATGTGTTTATGTGGATATGTGTACGGTTTGACTATGTCTCTTTGCCTCTGCCTCTCAGTTTTTGCTTTTGACTGTTTCTATTTTTTGTTTTGTTTTCTATTTTGCTTTTTATTTCTTATTTTGTTTTCTTTTCTTTCATCCTGTTGTACAGCACTTTGGTTGGCCTTTGGCCATTTTTAAATGTGCTTTACAAATAAACTGAACTTGAACTTGAACTTGAGTATATAGGTTTGCAGCAAATATTGCATTTTAAATTCAATTATTCACAGTTACTTCCGCAATGCTTATTTGAATATCAAATCATTTACACATGATTTGTTATGATGGCTTTTCCACTAAGTCTATACATCTGCCATTGATTTCATAATGTACAATGTACATTCAATGTCTGGGCCAAAAATCTCTCTTCATAATGAACGCTAATTACTACGTTTTGTAATCTGCATGGACAAAGTGGATGCAAGGACTACAGCCACATTAAGCCATACTACACAGAGTCTTCATTGCAGCATCATGATTGCCTTGAACTATTCCATATTTTAAAAAATGGGCTCAAAACAAGACAAAAATTGCAGGGGTACCCCCTTTGTCCACTAGGTGGCAAGAAATTCCAAGGTAAAGGCATTACCACATTCAACCTCAACGTACAACACGTGGACACACGAAGGGTCAAAGGGTTGCATGAGTGTTTCCCCTCTGTTCTGTTTATGCTGGCTTGGCTTTCATCATAGCTAGATGAGGCATTCTCTTATAGTGAATGAAGCATACAAGGTTACAATGTGCAGCTTTTTTTACGGTCATTAAAATAAACTCAAAACTGATGACAGAATCGATGGAAGAGGGCAGTTTTAAACAATTACAGATGAAAGTTTTTGGAATCATAACCATATTGCTTTACATATTATGACAGTTGTTTCAGGACGTCTTTTAAGTTCAGCCATTCAAACACTGTTGCTTTCAAGTTTTCTCTTCTGTGCTCACTGCAGGTGTGCCGGGTAGTTACGCAAGTCTGTTTTTCTGAGGGGATTTGCTGTCTCTGGTGAAAAGCGAGGCACTGGAGTGAGGGGGGCAAGGGTTACGCCTTTTCTTTTGTTCTTTTACCTGTTTCTGAGTATCTTATTGCCTTGTATTATCCAAGATGTTTATGAAATCCATTCAGGGAAAGAGACATTACAGCAGATCACCTGAAATGAACCACCTTATATAATCGAAATGAGAAGAAAAATTGGAATACAGTATGCCAAAATTATATAGTATGTCGAAAGTTACTGATACAACATTGTTTGGACATTCAAATGTACATTACTAGAAATACAGTGAATATGTTTTATGGACATGCTGACTATTTTCTGCTTTGAAACTGCTTTCTGCTTTCATCTTTCAGTCTCTCAGAGGACTTTGGGTTGTAGGATTTACTTAACCTACTTGTTGAATGAATTGAGTTTGATGAATGGCTTTTCTTAACCAAATGATAACCATCCCAACTGCCAGGAACAAAGAGTTTGTGGAAATCTGATAGTCCTCATAAATTCAATGAAAGTTTGCCTATAATAGACTTTTATGGCCCTCTATGATTGTCTTGAAATGAGAGATTCAACCCAGCTAATCTGTAAACTGATGTTTTGTACAGTATGGTTTAGTTTCATCCCACGTAGCCCGTTTGACTTCAATGAACTCAATGAATGTCTTTTATTTACTGTGTGCTCTTCAAACGTCACGTTTACCATGAGGTTTTTCGTTTGATTGGAAAGCTCTGATGTGAAAATCCATTCATGACACTATACCCTTTATAGTGTACGAGAGAGAGTCCCTCTGCAAAATGTCCCCATTCATTCATTGGGGAAATTAGAGTGTTCATATGAGGGTGTGTGTGTGTTTGTGTGTCAATGTGTGTGTGTCAGGCTGTAGACAATGTGTCATGGTTATAATAGCAAGCAGAATTTGAGAGCAGACACTTTTGTCAGGTCAGTACTTTAGAATGAAGACAAATTGAAAATTGGCCTATATTTAGTAGTAACATTTCAAGCCTGAGGCACTGCAACCTGATTCAGTACTGTTAGGCAGACCCTTTTCCTTCCCTTCCTGACAGATTCATCGTCTGCAATGAATTGATGTGATCCCGTTCCTCCTGTGCAACATGAGAGCGAGTGACAGGTGGAGACCTTGAACAATTCTCTTTTTTATGTGTATATGACAGTGTTTGATTAGGCACAGATCAGGATGTGTTCTACAGATAAAGGTATAAACCTTTATAGTAGCACACAAGGTCAATGCCACCTAGAGTAATCTTTTTTTACCTACACTTTATTCTTGATTAAATATTCAAGAGTAGGTAGATAGATAGATTTCACATTTCTATACATCAGCGGAATAAACTACGTTTAATAAAATAAAATATTAAATAAAATAAAATACATTTTTAAATGTATTAAAATAGAAAACATTCATTTTATAATAATACTTCATTATAAATATATGAAAATCTATTATTAATTTATTATGGTCATTTCATATTAAATTTTACTCTGTTTAATGTATTGTTTTAATCGTATTTTATGTATTGTTTACATGCAACATTGGTTAGCGTAAAAATATTCTTGAAAAAATATTAAGAAACTTACCAACCCCAAGCTATTGAGTTGAGTTCTCAGACTGGAGATTGTCAGAGCTTGTCAAAGCAAGTTTACTGACTCACTCTTACAGGTATTTCATTGCTTTTTACATTCTTGCTGGGTGGACAGACTGGATATCAGGGCACTTCCTTGAACCAGAGCTGACTCACTGTTAATTGAGGAAGGTGCACTGGATGAATGAACGAGGAGCGAAGCCATTATTCTCCAGCTTCCTCTTCCCCACTGCCTGGTGGTGCAGGCTGAAATACCAAAAATATTGACATTAACTGTTGATCTATACAAAGCATGGGGTCAATAAAATATGAGGTTATGGCAGACAGTGTGTCATCGGTTGCAGTTAGGATAGGAGAGAATGACACAAGATTTTGTAGGCCTTTTGAACTGCAAGCTGGCGGCTCTGATCATGGGCTCTCTAGGAAAGTCTCTGTCGCCATAGAGTGGTAATGAAATGGAACTTATTTACACAGTTTCCATGGATCTACCCATTGGATTTATTGGATTCATACTTTTTCCCTTAAATCAGGGAATTTGGTTTATTTAACCTATTCTGTGTTTTTAAAAAAAGTGTCTTACTCGCTTTGGCAAAGCGGTGCCCGTCTGTGTTACAAAAAAAGAAATGTTTGAAATTTGTTTCAGAAAAGATTGCTCTGACCTTCACATTACATCTGTTTTCAAAGTCTATTTAGTTGCAAATGACCTGCAAATGATAAATAAAGGAGTGGATTACAGAACTTTCAATAACCTTTCAAATGTTTTCTTCAGTTTGCTTTAATCCATTGCAAACCTGGTTTTACTTGGAGATGAAGCTGAAGCTTCTAGAAATATACCATGTGCTGGATGAACTTTTTCCTTGATGAACCTGCACTCAGACTTGAATAAAACAAGTTTGAAATAGAGTCTGAAAAGCAGATGGAAACATAGGGAAGGGGGGAGTGGGGAGGGGACAGGGTTTTGCGTTAGGGAAAGTCTTATTACCTGCGTCATGGGTTTTCACTCACAGAGAAAGGCTGTCTTAAAGTAAGCATTAGAGTCCCACCATCTCCCAGGCTTCCAATGGAGAGTAATGTTGAAATTGAATACAACAATGTTTTGTGGAAGAAATGGCTCAGCTCTTCTGTTCTTGAATCTTATCCTCTCAGCCATCCCAGTGTCCCAAATATCTTGTCAGTCGGTGACCAAGTCACTCATTAGTGTGAGAAAATAACAATCTCATCTCTCACCGCCTTTTCATTGCACAATTGTTCAAATGGCAGAACAACTGGCTTTTGCTTACATCAAGGACGTTTCTGTCTGCGTCATGGGTTGGTGTTTCCATTACCTTATACACAGAACACCAGAGGAGCCACACTACCTATTGAGCCAGGCCTTTGATTGATGTGCCTAGGCCTATAGTGGTGTGGATTTGTGGTTTGCAATATATAATATTTTGTTATGAAGTTGGAGAGTTGTGACCTCAGAATTTGACCTGACTGAAAAGCTGTCTGTTTAGATTCAGATCGTTTTTGGCCTATGCTGTAACTTTAAGACTACTGTGATTTGACATGGTTTGTGGTGATCATATTTTCCCATCTGAGATTCATAACGGCATGTAAAAACCAGGAAAGAACAACTTTCTTAAACATATTTCAGACTTTCCTTAGTGAACAACTGATTTGCTACTAGTCACTCCAATTCTACTACTCTTTGCTCATGTTCAAATGCTGAGGACATAAGCAAGCTCAATATAGCTTATCCAAAAACACTTCTTTGTCCAATACTGCAGACAAAAAGAGTTTTTCGGAAATGTTTAGGCTCAGGTTTGTCTTAATTTGCCCCATAAACATTTGCTCAATGCGATTTGGTAGTCAGTGCAATAAACTGTGCCCTGAAGGTACAGTTCCTTAGCAACCCAAGCTTGTGAGCAGAACTGTGCTTTCCATGAGCTTGGCTCATTCCCTCACCACAGTGGAGAACATGAGATTGTTTCCATATCAGATTTCTGTAACCAAACCTCGCAAATAATGCACAGAACCTACTATGTGTTGTGATACGTTAAGAATCAACAAGACACCAGTGTTTCCCAAACAGTTGAGCCCTGTTGAGGCCTCCATGAAGAAAAAGAGGGGGTTCATTTAACAACTGCGTAAAGGACTTCCCCCAATGTTTACAGGTGCTATTAGTTGCACATGTGAACAGCAGTGACTCAGTGGGTGGGAATGTTTCTTTTTCACTTTTTATTGAGTATGAAAAGGTCAGTAATTATGGAAAATTATGAATCAATTGCTTTTGGAAGAATCACTTGTTTGGGGGTGTCAGATATAAAAGGATTTCTGTATTTTCAGGATGCTCAGCTGAAAGAGAAAGTATTGGTCTTCATAGTTTTCAGTAATTTTTCACATAATTTGCTGTATGTACTATATGTAAAATTAACTTTAGGACTGAGATAGTTCCTAATAATGAATAATTGAGATTGGCCTCATTAAGTAATAATATCTATGACAAATTATAAAGAAATACTAACTACAGTGGAATCCTCGACGGCCTCGGGGGTTGCAAAAAAGCATCGAGATAACCAACACCCAATATGGTGATTTGTTTGATGAAGCGATCAGCATGCTATAAAAATTTACATACACTGTATATGTTTGCTAGCAACAAATGGCATATGTGCACACTATACAATAAAAAACACTGTGGCAAGCAGGGCGGGGTTGAGGGACCGTGAGAGCGTCACGAGAGCCGGTGGCGTGATTGATAATGAGCGTCACCTGCGAAGCCACCGGTATCTTGTCTCACGGAGGAGCGGAGGCATAAAAGGATGAGCGACGACAGTGAAAGACGAGAGAAGACCAGGCCTGGATTTATGTTGTATTTTGCACATTAAAGTCTTTAAACGTCTGCCAGTTCCCGCCTCCTTACTCCCTGAACATTGAACAGTGTTACAAACCCCTTTGATTCTCGATTCTCAAACCTTTAATTATATTCTCCAACATTGCAAACACAATTTCGCTCACAGCGTAAACAGTCAGAACACACATAGACACATCCACTCATAACACAGTCATTTCGCTGTGACACAGTTCTGAAAAGTATTGTACACACGGTTACTATGGTTTGCCTTTAACGTTCTGCTTGAAAACAAATGCTTCTATCAATAACGACGTCTTTGTCGATGTCAATGTAATCTGGGAATTCTTGGACAGTGAGGGCTAACTCCTGCGCCTCCACTTCCAAGATAGCATCTGGAAGGCTTGAATTTGTTCTTCTGTGGCTGCGCGGCACTGTGAGAGAAGTGTCACAGACAGACCATACGGACCGTGATCCACGTGTAACGCAAACTAGGTGAACTAGGTATGATCATTAGTCATGAGATAATCACGTGAAGTGGCGAATTTGTGCTCGAGATATTAGGGTTTGGCGACATTAAAGAATCGACATAACCGATAAGAAAATGCTAAGACAAATAGGAAATTTGGCTGTTCCACTTCAAAAACGTTGACACAATAGGGGTTGATGAGTTAACCAAGCTCAAGATAAGTGAAATTCACTGTAATTACTAATTACAACATCTGAATATGTGAGCAATTGTCTTTTTTTACTCTCAACGTGGTCATAAAATGCATCACTAATTACTATATTACTTTATCTATCTTCAAGAACCACTATTGATCTAGTGAACATCTTTGTCACTTACAAATATTAGTCTGGATCACTAGCAATGATTTGGCAACTTGAGTGGCTATATTCAAATGAAAAAAAGATGATGGATCACGCCTCAGACGCACAACAATGTGATTCGCAATTACTTGGTGATTCTTTACAATTTGGCATAATCAGTTTGTTCTTAACGAGGCTAATTAAGAAATTTAAATTGATTACCCCATAAGGAACTATAGTAGTACTACATTTTATATTACTTACTGATTAGTTATTGGTAATTTACTAAAACATGTCCCCCCCCACCACCTACCACCTTTATAAATTGGCCTACACCAAATTTGGATGCACAAAAAAACATAGCTGTATTGTACAATATAATGTAATTGTGGTTTATTAGTCACTATCTCAGGCGCTTCAGTTCATTAATTCATTCAAAACAGTGTGTTGCTCCTCTCTAAGCTGGTAACTGTTTATTTTAAGATTTAAGTGAATAGCTTGTATACTACATACTGACTAATTTTCAGATGATTAACTAATTTCAGATGATTACTGATTCATGTGTTTATTGCAGGAGTTGTCAATACGCTTAGTATAATGAACTCCATCCTTCCAGACAAATTAATTTACTTAATTTCCACGTCCAATCAAATCTAAAATGAACGTGTAGAATGTTTTTTTATGTATAAACACAATGAAGTGTACTCAAATTCATAAAATAAACCAAAGGATACACTGTATACACACATTCATACAGAAGAGAGAAGCTTGATCGTTCCGATTACCATCATCCTTTTGTTGTTCGTCATAGAGTCTCTAATGTACTGTTTGTTTACAAGTGTGTAAACAATGGTGTGATCGAAATGCCACAACGCTGATACGAAATTGAAATGCTGCCTACTTGTCCTGCCAAAAAAACAACAGCCCAGAGAGCCGTCCCCTCCATCCGGCAGAGGGTAAAAACAAAAACTTTTTTGTAATTGACACCATATGTGCTTGTGAGTGTTTGTGTGTGTGAGACTGTTACTCACAGTCAGTACCCCTGCACAAGCTATTCGTCAGCTAATATCATAGTACTGATGTAAGGACCCTCTCCCCCAAACCTCCTGCCTTTCTTACACACACCAGGCTCGGGAAGGGTGACTGTATCTGCTTTCTCTGGCCCGGCATACCCTGTGCAGATGCAGGTTGGGAGGTAGCTGGGGACATGGTGGCTGTTGGCCAGAACTGGGAGGTCTGATGTTGGGGAGACTAAATGAAAAAGACTTTGTCAGGTCTTTGATAAGTTAAACCTAAAGGCAATGGCAAAGCTGGAAAGCAATGTTGGTGAGTCCTAAGATAATCCTCGTCTGTTGTGCATTCTGAGTTTCAGTGAGGCACTTTGTCTGACTATTACCCTGTTGTCTGTAGCCGATACAATGACCCTGATGATCTCTACTGTCTTTGAAGGTTTCATGCCTCCTACTCGCATTTGCTTTGTAACATCTAAAAGCCCCTACGCTCATTGGTATATCTGAGCACTCTCAATGACAAAATAAACATAACAAAAATGACATAAGCCGGACCTGGGACATATCCAAATCAGACATCTGCACCTCAACACGGCCACAACACATCCTTGAAATGTCTGCATAGACTATGACCATAGACCATAGGTGTCAAACTCAAGGCCCGCGAGATCATTTTATGAATGGCCCAGTGATATGAAGCGCTGGCAACACAATAAACTACAGATCCCAAAATGCAGCGCTTCAGCTGCCTTTTCGAACACTTCCCGTGTTAATCAAGTCTAGCTTATGGCTTATGATGCTTTGCGCTCGCGACCCCCCCCCTCCATCAACAATCTAGTGTCGCGCGCACCCCCCCGTCAACAATCTAGTATCGCGCTGGAAATCTTCAGTCCAATCTGGCAACATTGCCCGCGACCTAAAGTGTGTTTTGGATTTTGGCCCCCTGTGAAATTGAGTTTGCCACCCCTGTTCTAGACCCTTCCCTGTGAAGACCCATCTCCAACCAGACTGAACTGGATTTAACATTTTGACCTGAACTGTTGTCAGTATACTAATCATGCACTGTTTGGCTGTTGGCCAGGAGAACTGGTCCCTTGAAGAACTTGGTTCCTTGCCACTGTCGCCTCTGGCATGCTTAGTTGGGGACATTTCACGCTTAATATTCATCAGTAATACTGATTCGCCTGCTCTTCTAGAGCTGCTGTTATAAATCTATATTATAAAAAGTGCTATATAAATAAAGGTGACTTGACTTGACTAGACTATTCCACCTTTGATGATGGACATACTGTACTGCATTTTTTTTAGGATCGAGTGTGTCATACGAGTATGTGGAGGAGTTTGTATAAGTCTTCCATTTATCATCCTTCTCAAAAGGATGAGCTCTGGCATGACTCTGAAGCAGTACCTTGACTTGAAACTGAGATGCTTTGGATTGACTTACACGGTCGGTGAAGTGGAGGACAACAACAATGCCGGTCATGCCACAATGCCACAATGAGGTCATTCCTGTGGGAGAAGTTTCCAAGACTGTTCCTGTTGGAGACACCCCATTGCTGAACCCAAAGATGGTAACGCTGACCATTATGGCCACAGCCCTTTGGTGTGTGGGCCGCACATACGTTGGCTCCAGCCCCTGACCAGAGTACAGTGAAGACTCCAGCCCAAGCTGCAGCAGTCCAGCTCGGCGGCTACTTTTTGTTGTGTTGTAAATAGACAACATCTGTATTGCAAATGGCTCCATTTTGATGTTGATGTTGTTGTTTGTGGGATAGGCCTACCAACGTATCATCATTGCCATAGAAAACAATGCAAATATTCCGCAAAAGGAAAGAGTGCTACATACCAGAAATGACACACAGTGTGGGTAGTCAGTCATATAAGTTAGATTACAGTTGGAGACAAAAATGGCTGACTGATGGCTGACTGTCCGCATGGTGTGTCACAGCCTTTAAACTGAATGTCTTTTTAAAAACATAGATAGCAGAAAATTTCATTCAGAAAGAGTAAAGAGTACATTTTTAAAATTAATTCCTATGTACAGTACAGGAACAGTACAGTGAAGTAGTCTACACACAATTTCAGTTACTCAGAATTAAGAAATGTTAATCTGTTAATTGGTTCTCCTGTAACAATGTAAGATTATAAGACAATTTGTAAACCTTTGAGAACATTTATTTATGCATTAAATACATCTGTACTATATGTATTAATATGTACTATGTATTTAATAGGCTACTCAGTAAAAATAAATAAATAAACAACCACAAATATAGTTAAAATACTTATTTACCCTTTTTAAGTATATCTAAATCAAAAGACTGAGTACAAGAATAAATAAAATATACTCACATTTGTCTGTCAGTTTATTTGTGTTTATTTCTGAGTAGTTAGTAGTAGTACATAAAAATAGACAAAGTATACTTTTATTTTTTGTTTTGTTTGTATACTAATAGCACACTTGAATATATTTACATTTACATTTATTCATTTAGCTGACGCTTTTATACAAAGCAACTTGCATCTTGAGAAATACAGAAAGCGATTCATCCTGAAGAGGCAAAAGTACTAAAGAGTGCTCACAATACAAAGTTTCAAACATTACTTGAAGTAGTATAAGCCTGGAGAATGGAGGGACTAAAGTAAATTGAAAGCAAGGAAGGAAAAGGTTTTGTTTTTAGGTGCTCATGGAAGAGATGAGTTTTCAGCTGTCTTTTGAATATTGACAGGGATTCTGCTTTCCGGATGAAGTCAAGGAGATCATTCCACCTTCAAGGAACAGTGAATGAAAAAAAAATTGAAAGTGAATTTGTGGCTGTCTGTGATGGTACCATGAGTTGTCACTCATTAATCGATTGTAGATTTCTGGAAGGTGTATAGATCGTAAAATCATAAATCATAGATTTGAAGTAGCGAGTGAAAGTATGAGGGTGCTGAGCCTGTGTCCTCCTGATGTCGTGAAGTGCAAACCTGCATGATTTAACTGTCTTTCGATGTGATCTTTTAAGATCAATTGGTCCTCATAGATTATTTCAAGATTTCTGGCAGACCTTGATGGGGTAATTGTTGAGGAGCCAATCTGGACGGTGAAGTCGTGCTGTACAGTCGGATTGGTGGGAAAGACAAGAAGCTCAGGCCTTGTCATGTTGAGCAAAAGGTGATGTTTTGTCATCCACACCGAGATGTCCGCCTACAGCTTGTGATTCGTGCAGCCTCCTTGAGATCATCTGGTTGAAATGATAGGTAGAGCTGTGTGTCTTCGGCATAACAATGATAGAAGAAACCATGTGCCCAAGTCATGTGGTGTATATGGATAAGAGACGGGGTCCAAGAACTGAACCCTGAGGAACCCCAGTGATCAGTCAATGTGCTTTGGATACCTCCCCACACCAGGCAACCTGAAAGATCTATTTGTGGGATAGGATTCAAACCAGTGAGGTGGAGTTCCTGTGATGAATAAACTTCTATTTCATTAGGGGGAAACCAGCACAACCAGGAAACTCACAGGAGGGCAGAGACAACTTGCAAATGTCAGCAAAAAACAAACAAACCATTTCTACTATTATGATGCAAGTAAGGTTTCATGACTTGTGCTCTTGGAGAATAAAGTATATAATTACTACAGATAATAATGTTGAAGTATTTTCAGCCCGAACTGTGTGCAGATCAAGGTGTCGTGCTTCTAGATATGTCTATGGTAAACAAAAGTCAGTTAAATGTGATCGTTTAAAAGACTTACTGCCATTTCCTCTCTCTTCTAATGTTTTACCTTGAGGGATATTGACACTTTGGCAACCATTTTATTTTGATGGAACAGAATGAAAGTCATTTGATTTAAATAGTCAATTATTTATTTCTTACATTTGTTGTTGCTTGCACTCATTTGAATAAACCCAAGGTTTGCATCATTTCAATAATCAGCTGAATTCTTATCCTTGTAGAGATAAACAGCAAGTTCGGGACAAAAAGGCAGCACAGCATGCCCCAGGAGACTGAGAATCTACTCAGCAAAATTGGCCTAAATGGAAATCCTGCTATCACTGTGGAATTTTATTATTTAGTCATTTTTTGATTCATAGTCACAAGGTGTCTTTCCTCCCATATTCTATCACAGGACACATGAGGGGGGAAAAATGTTTGTCCAAAAATAATATACCCAAATATGTGGTACATCATTTGCTTTGCATAAAAACAACCTTGTGATTTTTCCATTTTTCATACAGAACACATTTGTGAAGGGAAGGAAAGCTTGGAAAATGGTCTGCCGGTATGAGATACGGTTATATATTTGTCAGTGGATCTTCCTATTATTCTTTGGACCATTGCCGTATAAACTGGAAAAATAGCACTGATCCTTTATTAAAACAGCAGACAAGCATCTGACTAAGTGCTGGCCTTATTTTGACTTTTGACTTATCTTTACCCAAGGGCGCAGAAACAGAGCTGAGGGTCCACTGTGACGCCGCTGGATCTGGAGACCGAGACAAAACCACTGCAACGATTGTATGAAGTGGAGGCAGAGAACCTGAGGCAGAGGCAGTGTGACTGAGGACTGAGGTGATGCCAAAGGGAAGGAGCGCAACAAACGACCCGCAAGTCTGTGGCGGACATGGATCAACAACTGACTAAGATGGAGTCGGTGGGATGAAGGAACCCGATGGATCTCTGGTGGAGACGAGAGTTGGAGGAGCCGGGGTGGAGTAGACAAGTTGATGGGCCAAGATGGAACGAAGGGATCTGAAGCTGGAGTCGGCACCACAGGATCTTGTCGTTCAGGCAGCACGATCTGCGACTTCACTCCCAAGCAGGGTGTTCACAGTGATGGAGCAGGGCTGCAGGCATCCAGCAGAGGTGAGGCTGGAGGACTGGCTGAGCTCTGTGGTGGTGATGATGGTGAACTTGAACTTGATGGCAATTCAAGTACAGAGGCTCACAGGCAAAGGAGAGTTCAGGTGCTAGTGGGCACTCAGAAGTAAGTCTGGGGGCTAGAGGGTGCTCGAGAGAGGGCTCGTATGGGTTGGGTTAGGTGGGAGGCAGTGCCTCAATGTCTGTGGTTGTCAGCCGAACACATTGTGGCGGGTGGTGGCTCCCTGTATGCGGGGGGCTCACACAAAGTTTCCGTGTTCGAAAGTGGTGGGCTGGGCTCTGGGTCTGGCTGCTTACCAGATCTTGGCATGAAGCTTTCCAGACATCGGATGATGGCCTAACTCCAGATGTCTGGGAGCTCCCTGGGAAGTATGTAGTTTACCCTTATTCTGTATAATGAGTTGATGATCTCACCGTCGAAGAGGCAGGTGACAACAAGACAACAAAAAGTTCTGTGAATGAAAAAAGTGAGTCTTGTGTCTTTGTCTCATAAGTTTGTAAGGAGGGTTTCAAAAGGTATATTACACAAAGAGGTTTTTTCCAAAAACAAACAAAAGTAATTACGACAATGACAGCCCAACAGAGTGTTCAACATATAGTCCAAACACCAAGAACAACCGACAAACATGTGAGTGAGAAACAGGTATATATATATATATATATGTATATATATATATATAGTATATATACAGTAATACCTCGAGATACGAGCATAATCCGTTCCAGGGCAGAGCTCGCAACTCGAATTGCTCGTATCTAGAATCATGTTTTCCCATAAGAAATAACAGAAAACAAATTAATCTGTTCCAGATCCGTAACAACGGAAGAAAACATGCTTTTTATTTATATAGACACAGACACAATCATAGGACATATACGTTTTTACAGATAGAAGATAGACAGTAGCGGCAGGTGCGGAGGAGGGAGGGAGGGAGGGAGGAAGGGGTGGTTGGTACGTCGACACTTGATTCCATATCGTACCTTACTCAAACACTACGTAACTTACGTAAACTTAAATTAACATAACTGAACTTAGTTTACGCATTTTTTTGTAACTTTTTTTGCAAAAATCTGACCTAAGACAGATAGTGAGACTGATGAGGGTGAGTGATGGAAGGTGGGCATGAACGGGAAATGGAGTGCAGTTGGTGATCAGGAAGGCTCATGGGATGTGTAGTTCTGAATGTGTCCGGTGACGTGGTACAATGATCTTTTTCTTAATCTTAATAAATGGTTTGTGATAAATATTGCATTAAATAGCTTAATTAATGTCCTCCATGTGCATAATGTTATATTTATTAGGGGCCAAGCACCAAAGGTGCGAAGGCACCTATTGTTTTTGTTCCGGTTCTTTTTCTTCTTCTTCTTCTGCTATGGAAGTCTATGGCATGCCATAGAACCGTTTGCGGGAAAATTATGAAATTTGGCACACTCGTTAAGGACAGTCCAATCATTGACCATAGCAAGTTTGAAGTCTCTAACTCAATCTCTCTAGAGTCACCATCTGTCCAAAGTTGCAATCACGTTTATGTTAATAACTTTTGAACCGTATGTTCCAGAAAAAAAAATGTTGTCCACTGAATCCTTGGCTTAAGACGATTCAATTGCACCCTATGACGTCATTTCCGTCATGAAATTTTTCCACCATTTTTTATTTAACCTACTTAAAAAAAGGCAGTTCGTCCGATTTTCATGAAAATTGAATCACTTCATCTCCAGACCATGTTGACAAAAAGTTATTAAAAGAAAGTTGATTTGTCAAACCGTTTACAAATAACTCATGAAATAATTTGACAAAAGGGCAGCATAAATTAAAGTGAGGGACTATCTCCACAATGCAGTAGCGTATTCTGACCAAACTTGGTGTGTGGTATGTCAATCATGATATGAGGCTACCTGCAAAATTTTGGTGCAGTGCCCCCTAGTGGTCAGGAGACATGAAAAAATGACATTCTTGCCTATAATCGCCCATATCGGGCGCCCATTTTCCCATATCGGCCATTTTGAGCGTCGGCCATTTTGAAGTTTGTCATAAAATGCTATATTTAACGAACACATTGGCGTATTCGAAACTCTGTATGTGTCTTCGGCACCTTGGCCTGATACGACAGAAAAATTTTCGGGGCAGCGCCACCTTGTGGTCAAAAGTTATAACCAAATGTACAAATATGCTAATAACTTTTGACGTTAACCTATGGCAAAACAAATTGTCTTAATATGTTCCTTCAAGTCGAGAACACAGATACCAAATTTGTCATAGTTGGCTAAACTTCCTGTCTGCCATATTGTTTTTCTTTAAAAACCTACTTTTTCCTAACTCTTCCCAGAACGTTTGTCCGATTTTCACCTAAATTTAATCATATTATCTTCAGACCATGCTGGAAAAAAAATGTATAAAAATCAAGTTGATTTGTTTAGAAAATTTTGAATAACGAATTGAGAGAATTCAACAAAATAGCGAACAAAATGAAACTGAGGCTATATCTCCGCAACCCATTAGCATATCCAAAATAGATGCGTGTCATCGCAATCATGATCTGAGGCTACCTGCTGAGTTTTGACGCAGTGCCCCCTAGTGGTCTGGATATATTTAAAAACTGACGCTTTTTCTCTTAACTTCTGAACGCTTTGTCCAAAAATCATGAAACTGGTCTTTTTAGATTCAGTGCATCATGCCGAGTCGTGCAAAGTGCAAAGTGCAAATTTTCCCATATCGGCCATTTTGAGTGTCAGCCATTAAGAATTTTCTCATGAAATGCTATGTTCAACAAACACATGACTTTAATGCTCCATATCAGTAATGCTTTACCCAATGTGTCACTGTCACCTCACTCTGGAAATACCACATGATTTGACACATCGGTTTGGTTACAGCGCCGCCTATTGGTTGAAAGTAATAAACCGTTAAATCTAAATACAGTGGAGATCACTTATCACGACTTACGGGGTTAACTCACAAATACTATTATGTCGATGTTTTTGAAGGACTCCCTATTTATCTAAGCATCTTCTCATCGGTAATGTCGATTCTTTTACGTCGCAGAATTCTGGTATCTCGAGTGCGAAAGAGGGACAAATTTCCCACTTCACATGGTTAACTCGTGACTCATAATCATACCTAGTTCACTGCCCATCTGCATGTGCATGCCATGACCTTTTTTTTTCACAGAACTACATATGCCGTCTTAAAGGCATATTCCCAACATAAACAAAGTAGCAATCTCAAAACAAAAAGAGGTACAATCTCTGCTGTTAGTTGGTGCACATATGCCTTTTGTTGTTAGCAAACATATACAGTGTATGTACATTTTTTTGGCATGCTGATCGCTTCATCAAATAAATCGCCATATTGGCTGTTGGTTATCTTGCTAAACGGTTATCTTAACATTTTTTTTGTGACCCCCGAGGCCGTTGACATAACCGAACTCAACTGTACTGTCTTGAGAATTTTTCAGCCATTTAGACTGAAGTCATATTGAAATGTCTTTAGATGCTTACTGCCATTGGTCTGATGCTGCCAACCATGTAGGCATTATATTTAATACTCTCTTTGTCCTTGGCCCCGTCATTGCTGCTTGCAGCTATATTTCATTTAGTTTTCAGTTCTCATAGTTAATTTTTTAAGCATTTGAGCCAATACTGAACCAGACAATCTTTATTTGACAATTCAGTATTTTGTTGTTCCACGACACACACACACACACACACACAGAATGATTATTATACTGTACAAATATTATGGTGTGCATATGTAAACAGCACGAAGATGAAGAAGCATAAAGATTATTATTTTAATGACAAAACTCAGGAGATTAGAGGAATATCTGCAAAACACACTATATGACCCAAACACGGTTTAACACTGATGAGACCGGACAAAGAGTGAGGGAGAACACAGGGTAAATACAGTAGGACCCCACTTATCTCAAGCTCGGTTAACTCACCAACCCTGTTATGCTGACGTTTTTGAAGTGGAACCGCCAAGTGACGTGCAGCCGCAGAAGAACATGGTGAAAAATCAAGCCTTACAGAGGCTATCTTGGAAGAGGAGGCACAGGAGTTCAACTTTACTGTCCGGGAATTCCCAGATTACATTGACATCGACAAAAACGTTGTTACTTATATTAGCTTAGAAGAATTTGTTTTCAAGCAGACCATTAAAGGCAAAAAGCAACAAAGGATTTTAGACTTTGTAAAGAAACTATATTAACCTGCAATACTTTTTCAGAACGGTGTCAGAGCGAAACGACTGTGTTATGAGCGAATGTGTTTGTGTGTGTTGTGACTGTGTTTACAATGTGAGCAAAATTGTGTTTGCAATGTTGGAGAATATAATTAAAGGTTTATATCGAGAATCAAAGGTGTTTTTTATCGTGTACTGGTAAATCTTGCACCAGCTTTGAGAGTGGTTGACGACCCAGATGTTAAATGCAAATGAAAGAAAACTTGAGGCGATTATACTGGTCACACAAGCTTTATCGATGGGTTTTGTACCAACAAACTCTTTTCAAAAATGTAAAGAGCATAACCACAAGCCAGGAAAAAGAAAACACTCTGACAAACATCTCAAATAAAAGAAGAAAAATAGAAACGTCTCAGGTTACTTACGTAACCCTAGTTCCTTTAGAGGGAACAAGACACTGCGTTGAACACATATGGGAACGCCTTAGCGTGATTGTCTCATGAAGCGCAATTGAAACAGGTGTGCGAGTGCACGTCGCCGAGGTTGACGTCATGAGCCAAGAGTATAAGGGCACGGCGTGACCCGGAAGCCGCAGCTTGACCAGTGTCTTAAACAGCCGGCATGCGTAGGACGCAGTGTCTTGTTCCCTCTAAGGGAAAGTAACATGAGATGTTCCCTCTCAACTCAACACTGCGTCGAACGCATATAAGAACGAGGAATACCCACGCCGCCTCAGCGAACGGAGTAGGCCAAGCTAACGTAGCTCACTACGAAAGGGCCAAGGTTCCCACAACGGGGTTAAGGTCTAGTTGGTAGAACCTAATAAAAGTATGTGGAGAAGGACCAGCCAGCCGCATCACAAATATCAGCAAGGGGAGCCCCTACGCAGAAACCTTTAGAGATAGCCATGCTCCGAGTAGAGTGGGCACGGACATGCAGTGGACACTACTGACCTGCCGAATCATAAGCCAGTGATATAGTCTCGACTATCCACCTGCTCAGAGTTGGTTTTGATGCTGGAGCTCCCTCAGGAGCCCCGAAGCATACAAAGAGTTGGTCTGACCAACGCCATGAAACTGCTCTGCGGACGTAGGTGTCCAGTGCTCACATTGGACAGACCTTGTTCTTGGACTCCTGGTCATGATCTGGGGGAGGACATAAGGCCTGCAGTATAGTGTGACGAGCGGGGCAGGAAAGCACTTTAGGGATGTATCCCGGTCTGGTAAAGAAGAAGGCTTTCGCCAGGCCGGGAGCAAACTCCAGACAGGAGGGGGCCGCTGAGAGGGCCTGAAGGTCGCCAAACCTCTTAATGGAGGAGATGGCTAAAAAGAACACCGTTTTAAGGGTGAGGAATTTCTCCGAGATGTCCTCAAGCGGCTCAAAGGGTGCCTGGGACAGAACCTGGAGAACCATGGAAAGGTCCCACCCGAGAGCATACCGCAGGCCTTAGCCTCAAAGTGCCACGAAGGAAACGCACTACTGGGCGGGGGGGGGGGGGGGTCGGGTGACAACGCTCTGCCGCTGAGCAGCACGGTAGGAGGAGATGGTGCTAGTCGAGAGCGACAGGGAAGAATTTTCCTGAATGCTACCTCCCGCTTAGCAGCCTCCTGAAACCTCTCGACGGCCATCTCGATGGCATCGCCGAAGAAGCCAGGAGGCATAAGAGGGGCATAAAAGAGGATATTCTTATCTCTCTCTCTCAGCATGGTCAAATTGTAAGAGAGAGAGCAGTGGCCCTGCGCAGCTCGGCGACTGCCTAAGGGACATCCTCTGCCCTCATGGAGGATGTGGGCAGCGTCGGGATTTTCAGGGGAGTGGAGGACGAAATAACTCACCAACCTCCACTCTAGGCATTCATTGAGACGCAGCCTCGCTGTCGCCCGAGTCACCACCTCAAGCAGCTCCTCAAATGCGGATTAGACTGATGGCGGTTCAAGCTCACCCACATCGATGCTGACTACATCCACCTCCAGCTCCTCAGAACTGGAGAGGTTCAGCAATGCTTCCTCACCCAGGTAGGAAGTAACCCCCGGACCGGGGGGTTAGGGACCACTGCTGTACACCACAAAATATTATTAATCAAACTAAACAGATTTAATTTCTCCTCAGTTGCAATAAAATGGACAGAATCATATCTATCGAATCGTTCACCATCAATCAGGATCAGTGATTACCACTCACCGACCCTTGCCATGTCCACAGGGGTTCCTCAAGGTTCTATTTTAGGGTCACTGCTATTTTCACTCTATATAAACGATCTCCCTTCAGTTTGTCAAGATAACTATATTCAGATGTACGCAGATTACACAGTTTTATACCATGGTAAAAAACAAAACAAGTTGTTGAAAAACGTACACAGTCTATGGCCCATGTTTCTGAATGGCTAAATCAATCCTGCTTAAAACTTAATGTAAATAAAACTGTTTCAATGTTATTTTCTAAATCTAATATTGCAAATAATAAGGCAGATATTTATATGGCAGGGGAAAAATAAAAGTTGGGTCATAATTCAAATACTTAGGCATCATAATAGACTCTAAACTAACTTTTAAATCACAGATAAATAGGGTCTGCAATCGAGTCAAATTTATTGCAAATTTCCGGTTCATTATATCAAACTTGTCACTTCAGACAGCTAAAATGTTCAGTACAATGTACAGTATGGTTCTGTCTCACATCACTTCTGTCTCACATTTGTCTCACAACCTGGTCACAGGCAAATAAAATGACACTAAAATCTTTAGAGTCAGTTTATTAACAGACAATGAGAATTGTGGATAAAAACCCATTAAGATATCATCATTGTGCCATTTTACAAAAATATATGCTTTTAAGTTGAGAAAATATCATTACGTTTTCAAACCTCTGTCTGTTTTACAAAATCATCCATGGTCTGTCATCTCCTCAACTTACAGTGGTCAGTTTGTAAACATTAGAAACACCAGAGTAGCACGAGGGTCAGCCCGAGGAGACTGTGTTGTTCGTCTGAGGAAAAGCACATTTAGTCAGAGTGTTTTTTTCAGTCAGAGCAGCTCAGGAGTGGAACTCCGACCCTCAGAACATCAGAGAACTCACCACATACACTCTGTTAAAAAAAAACATCTAAAAAAACAGGCTTATAACACATCAGACACATCACTTAATTTTATTGTATTTATTTTTTCTGACATAATGTCTGTTTTATAGTAAATTTGCATACTGTATTTAGGAATATGATTTGAAGAGTTCTATGTTTTATTGCTTTTTATTTGTGTAATGTTCTCTGTAATCGTTTTATTGTCGTCATTGTTTGTAATCGTTTTATCCTTTTGGCTAATTCTGGTGCATTTACAGTAATTTTAATTAATGTACACTGTCCCTGTCAAATAAATAAATAAAATAAAATACTATTATTTGTATTTATTTATAAAAAAGGCATTTTAATTAGTGAAAAAATAAGCTGTTTAGTAAGATCACAGCCCTCGCACTAAAGACTAGAAATATCCTCTAAACCACTTCAGCTCATAGTCCAGCTACTACTGAAATCCTTGAAGATCACTTTTGTACATTTCTTAGATCATAATTGAAATTTTCAAAACTCTTGTACACAACTCTTTCAAAACACTTGTACACATCTCAAAAGCAATTTCTCATTCTTTTGCAAAAATTGCCAGTGCTTTGATGAATTCATGCAATTGGTCATGCACAAATGTCTTCTTTACAAATGTTCTTAATTGATTAATTGCTCTTATGTGAATCTTGACTTTCACTGGTGAAAGAGAATGTGGATATTAAGACGTCTAAATACATACACAGTGCTGCAAAGTGCTTCTACTTTATTTATTTTTATTCATTTATTTTGTCTTTAGTGCTGTAAAATAGCCTTTTGTATTTATTTTCTCTTTCACATTAACTGACGTTTTTCACATTATTGTCATTTTTTGACAGAGCTACAGTAAAATGTGAATCCCATCAAATCTCTTGCAATCAATATTCCATAAACAATAAAATGTCTAAAGGAGCCCCGAGAAAGTACAACCCTGTGCATTTTTTTTTGTCATTGTCATCAAAACGATAATCATAGTTTTCATTAGGAAATATTGTCAGTGTACAATGGCATTTTGACTATCTTGTTTGTGAGCAATGACATTCATTAACATTAATATTTTAAATTAGGATTTTGAGCAAGTTACATATTTTTGCTTGTAATTCATTGTTGTTATAAGGAGAACAGTGTAGCATGTGGAAAGAGGAGCACAGTTTTCAACTGAAATTAATCTTTAATAGAACCAAAACAAAAGACTTTAAATACAAAACAAAGAACCACGCTTTGTGCAAACACTAGGAATACTGAGAAAACAGGAACAAGGAAGAAACAGCCACACATTCTTTAAGATAGTTCAACAATCGACAAAGACATGGGAAAACAAAGGGTCTATACACAACGAGATTGGGAACAGGTGATGACTAATGAGGAAGTGATTAATTTGATAGGCGCAGGAAACAACACGGGAAGGACAAGGAAGGGAATAGGAAGTGAAGAGACATGACAAGACTGTGACAATTGTGTTGCTGTTTGTATTATCTGATTGTTTTAAGAAATGCACTTAAGTTGATACATTTGCAAAGGAAATTGAAATTGAACACTTTCTAGTGTTCATGGAAGCAGTAATTGCTGTCAGATCAACACTCTGTGTGTGGTCCACGATCTGTTATGAGGACCAAATGTCACCCCAAAGATGGCAATATCCGAAATCCTTGTCCTTATTCTGATATTTATGCATCTGATTTTTTTGGATATGTTTAAATGGTACTGCCATTGTGAGGGTGGCACAGTTACATTATATATATATTTTTAATATGCTTTCTGCAAGAAATAAGATGCTTTCTGGAGTTTGCTCTATGCTATAAATTAAAAATAAATTAAAAAAATTATTTAAAAAATTATTATAAAAAATAATTTTTGCACATGGTTTATTAATTCATGATTAGAAAACCGATGGAACCAAGATGACGCCATTATGTTTGGCTGGCCACTTGCTCGTCTGTTTATTCATGTTTGTTTTTGCTACAGTTTCGCCATTCACTGTTTACGACCACACCACACTGTTGGAATTACGTCTCACAACTCCTCGCCTCCTGAACTCACAGTCCTTGGAATGCTACCGTTGGCTTCAGCCAGTTAGCCCCTACACTGATGTCCCTTTTCCGGGGTCCCACCGTATTGGAACATCCACTCGGAGTTGCGAAACCTCCGTCTGATTCCTTGCGTGACATCGCCGCCTATCAATGGCTTGACAGCGTTCCACTTGGCACTTTGTAACACCAGATCACTCAATAAAAAAAACATTTGTCCTCAATGACATCATCTCCTCTCACAATCGGGATTTGTTTTTCCTCACCGAAACCTGGCTTCCCCCAGATGATGTCAGTGCTTTCTCTAAGCTCCTCCCCTCTGTCTACCTTTACCTAAACGGCAAGCAGGTAGGGGCGGGGGGATAGCTACCACACATAGACAGTCCCTGAAGTGTTGTCAGCTATCCACTAGAGGGTATTCCAGCTTTGAGCAGCAAGTTTTTGTGCTAGCATTGCCCTGTCCTATTTTATGTGCCGTAATCTACCGACCGCCCAAATTAAATAATGTTTTCTTAACTGATTTAAGTGCGCCAGTGTAGACAGGTTGAGCAAAAATGGAAGAAGGATAGGTTGCAGGTGTCATTAAATGTTTAGAGACAGTTTGGCAACATATCAGAGAGCACTGAAGGAAGCTAAAGGACAATACCTCTCATATCTAATCAACAGCAATTTTATTCAATACTATCAATTCTGTTATTAATCTGGTGCCTGTTGCCTTGAATGATGTTTCTGAAAATACATGTAATGCATTCAAACAATATTGTGTGCAGAGCGGAGCGATCGACTTTTCGTCCTGCTGTGTTAGCGGAGCACTCGACCAACAGTCCTGTTGTCCGTAGTTTTTATACAACTTTTGTCTGCGAGCCATATGCAGCCATCAAAAGAGCCACATATGGCTCGCGAACCATAGGTTCCCGACCCCTGCTGTAAGGCATTTGTCCTGATGTCAAACCACAGCATGCGGATTATGTGCATTTACTGTACTGATTATAAAAGCTCCTAATTTCAATGGTTGTAATAGCTGTAAACTACCATGAAATATATTGGACAATTAGATTAGAAAAAATCTGCAACAACTGTAGACACTGCTTCACCAGAGTCCTTTTTAAGTACACTAAGATGAAGAACGAGTAAAGGTCAAACATTCATGTTGGAGAACAGATTTGTTCCAAATACTTTTAAATTATAATATTTATATTTCAATATGACAGTAAACACGATAGTAACTGAACACACAAACATATCATCCGGCAGCAGTTAAAATTTGATAGGGTCTGTTTGATTATGTTCAAAAAGTGTCCGGCAGTGGCAACCACAGACCACATCGCTTCTGGGAGATTAAATGCTGCAAAAGACCTAACTGACTGTGCAATTCAGCAGAATTTATGCTGGGATCATAAAAGAGTGAGAGATATAATGTGCATGAGAGGGGCCAAATTTCTGTGGCTTCAGGATTTTGATTTTGCAAGGCTGGGGAAGATACAGCAGATCCCACCCAAAGTGTGTGGCAGTGAGGACATTTCCCTCTGTTTTCTGTCTTTGGATTTCATGTGAGTGCTGACTCTTAAGGCAAAAGCATGGATGAAATTATTTTCTTTACTGTTGCCATATAACCTCATGGTGTCAGTTTGCTCACCTTCACTCCAATGAGAAGCAAGTAGAGCACTTTATGTGTTTGGCTGCGAGGAACGTCTATTATGCAACATAGGTTTGAACAACTCTTTGAGGACATACTTGACTGTCACTGCCAGATCGCCAGTGGCATTTCCTTCTGCTGCTTGTCAGGGGGGAATGTATTGATTCAATTTAATAGTTTCAATTTACTGCGGCTGGGTCTGTCTTCTGTTGCCAGCCACACAGCATGTCATTTTCTCTAACCTTTGCACCACATGAACGTACACATCTTCAGACACAACACACAATGACGAACGCACCCTTATTTTCAGATTAGTGTCTACAGCCAAATTAATTGTTGAAGGGCAAAATAAATAAACAGAGGAACGTTGTAGAAGCTCTGGTAGCATGTTGGCTGCTTGCCCTGTATGAGAGCCAGGAGAGGTCATCTAAGGAAATAGTGTGAAAAAAGGTAGCAATCAAGTTTTATATAATGCAACAATTTGAGCGAATGAAAGATAAACATGACTGCATGGCGTTCTTTTGGCTCGATCAGTATTGCATAGCACAAGCTGCTTGAAGGTCATAGGTTCGATTCCCATGAAATGCATGAACTTAAAATAAAAACATGTTTAAATGGATATCTAGCATATAGACCTTCACACTAATGAACAGGTCAGTGTGGAGACCGGAGGGCTTGTAACACTTGCATTGCAAGGAGACTTTGACTTTAATGAGCCAAATGAGTGGAGAGGAAGCTTGGGTTGAGTCCAACTACAACATTAGTCTTCACTATTTGCCCTTTTTCCACTCTCTGTGCTTATATTGAGAAGAAAAAAACATCATTGCTTGCAATAGGAAAGACCATGGGTAATAGGCTTTTTGGGAAAACACTAAGGAAAATGAAAAGATTGATCATTTAGCAAGAAAGTTCTCGAGCTAATGCAAAGCAGTAGCTGTTGACAATAATGCCTTGTATATTCTTCACTGTGGGCCCCTTGAACAGTCCTGTTCTTTTGCTTTGAAGGTTACACATATCAGTGTGATTCAGAATAACTGACTCATACCATTCTGACCAATGTATACAACCCAAATATGACATTCAAACATGTTATAATGCACTAGAACGTTCCTCAACAACTGCGGGAAGAGTTTGTACACGTCGCACGATATGTTGGTAGAAGCCTGCTGATGCCAACAGAAAGAAAGTCATCAAATGTGCGTAAATGTTTTGGTAACCTGAACCTCAAAGGCTTTTGCATCACAAGCCATATTTTGTTATTTGGTTTTGTTTGTTTACAGAGGTTTCAAACTTGTTTCAGGCCCCATTTGATTATGGCATTTATGAATGCGAGAACATGCGAGTGTTATTCCCCTGCTTTTCAGTAATGACGGCATCAAACAGGCTTTGTTTATGTTTGGCCTGTGCAACCTTCTTCTTCAGTTCAACTGTAATGGTTCTGAAATTATTCCAATAATTGTCTCTCATTTCTGTTTAGAGTGTGGGCTTTGCTGTTCCTAGTAGTCAGTGCCCCATGCTTGGGAGCATGAGGTCTGTTTTTTTTTTAATTCTTTTTAAAGAAAATCCTCCAAGGAGAAGGACAGGTTCTCTTCATGAACCCTGCTGGTCTGCTTCTTGGAAGTGTGTGTCTGGGGAGGCCAGGCCCCTCATTAGCCCTGGGTTACAGCTCTGCCGCCCTGTTTGGCTTCCATAAGCGTCTGGGGGTGAGGGAGGGGTTCTTGGAGAAGTGAGGGGGGGTGGGGGGGGGGGGGGGGGGTTAGTAATCCCAGAGCGAGGGAATAATAACAACATGTGCATTTATATCCTTGTGTAGAGGAGTGGGATTTATCTAATTCAGATCATGTCGGATCCTGCTGTTCTTCTGCTTTTTCCCTTTGATCATTTGAACATTTGACCTGTTTTATGTTTTACTACCAGTTTTCTTTGTGTGTTCTTTGAACAAAAGTATATATTGAACATTTTAAAAAATGTTTTTACATTCAAGAATCATTTTCATTGACTTTTTCCTTGTGTACTACGGAAAAAAAATCTAGTTCTGTAGGTCTTGACCAACATGAAGGTGAGTTCATAATATGTCTATAAATCTCTTACTTTTTACAAATGTAATGGTTACCTAGGATGCTTTGCATCTGGGACCAAATCAGTGTGGGTTTGATCTGATTGCATGCTAGGACTATAAAATGTGTGAAATTTATAGTTGATTGTAATTCCAGATTTTACTGTAAATTTGCTTTATGTTACCACTGGTGTGATTTATAGTCCAAGAGATAATTGGTTAGTTGATTTCTCTGCTACAATTTGATGACTGGTTGGATCACACCCTAGGAAACAAATTCCTTAAAGCAGCCACAGTATGTAAAAATGTATCACAGACCTAGTGGAAAGATCCAAATATTCAACATTTTCAGTTCTTACCACATCATTGACATGTAAAGCATTATGATGTTGAATAATATAACGAGTTATTGGAGAAAGGTCTTGTTGGGTTCAATCAAAAATTGAGCTCTGTCATGCAAATGGGTGTGAACCTTATTCACCAAACTGTTATGAAAATGAATGCAGTGCAGTGCATGTGGACTACTCAGAAATTCAGAGTATCCAGAATCCATCTGGGCCAGAGCCAGCTTGTACAGCTGTGCTTACCCTTGTTGTGAGGTAAAGCCACTAGGATCAGGTGGGAGGGCGTGGACTTGTTGACCCGTCATCCCAACAACACGGGAGCAGCCAGCCAGCAGGGCTTCTATCCTCCATGTCCCTAATCACCAAGTTCCTTTCCAAGAGCAACCTCCGCTATGGAATTGAAGGGCAGCAAAAATAATAATAGCTGTTTTTCCCACTCTGAAAGAGGAGCCTTGGATAAGATTAGGCGATGAGAGTGTAAAGTGATCAGAGAGACTCTGGTGCTCTGTTTTTCTTACCCTTGTAATGCACATACACCCTTGGGCCTTCGCTTCCCCTCCCTGACCTAATTCTCAGACGGCAGAAAGAAGGGGGAAGGAAGTGAAGGAGAGCCACGGTAGGTCACCGAGTACAGGCCAAGAGCGACTCTGACAATCAATGGTGTGATGAACATGTCTTGTGCATGGAGATCATATGGGCCGGTATGAAAAAAGAGATTTGCAGACATGCAAAAGATAAGCAGGGTTCTCCTTCAGTTTCGGCAAGACGCTTTACCTCATATGACCCTGAGAACCATGGCTGGGTCGATTAGTTGCCTAACTCCTCATGCATCATCTTAGCCGTTCGTGACCTCCATCCAGGCTGTTTTGTTTCAGATCTCCTCAGATTTATTTGCAACCAGTTTAGGTCAGGCTGACAGATACATTAATGCCGTCCCCTTTTCCCTCCCTTCCCCAGGAAAGCCAGGAAAGTGACGATGACATATTTAATCCATTAAAGAGGAAAGATGTTTACAGAGAACAAGGACAGGAGTATGTGCTGTTGCAGGGCAACTGCATATGTCAGAGCTCACGCTCATATGCGGAGCCAGACAACTTGACGATAGGCAAATCCTGAGAGATGGAATTCGGTGTGTGGCCGCACGCCTTATTTGGAATCATCAAGTCCTCTGGTTCGGCAGAAAACGTGGAGAAAGTGAGGATAAAAGGAAGAAAATGTTTATTTGCGGTGCTTAGATCCCCAGGCGGTGATATGAGGTGGGGAGGCATTCCAGCAGAATGAGAGATCGTAGGTCAACAAAAGAACATGATGGACAATGTCCAACGGTTTTACAACTCGACACACTGTTTAGGCAAAAAGCATACTAGGTGGCAAATACAAAATCTGCTAATGAATACTAATGGTTGTGAATGTTTAAACAGTGTAATGAAGGAAAAACTGAGGACAAGAAAAACAAGACAGAGCAAGAGTATTAATGTTCAGGTTTACAAAAAAAAATGTTTTCGATAGTATAGCATACAACAGTTGTGTTTTTATGAACTAATATGATATAAACAGAACCATTTCTGTTAATGAGATCTGGAATTGTAAAGCGACTTTCTGGGATCTCCTTTCCCCTGCTATAATTTTGTTTTGAGTGTCGAGAGAGACGATCTACTGAGAAAGTAAAAGAATATGAAGGTTTATTGGATAGGTACATTATAAAATAGGAGGCCAGGTTAAATATGGCCCACTGGGAGCTGCAACACTTTAAAATGGTTCAAGATTGCATGTGGAGACTTTTAAATGTCTGAGAATGTTGTGGTTTTACTGTTTAATGAACTTAACATCTTGCTGTACTTCGGGCAGATTTGAGGAAGTGCAGAAAAGAAGTGTGTGACAGACGCTTTCTCACTGCACTAAAGATATGTGGAAAAACAATGAGTTTACCCCTGGCTGCTGGCAGTGAAGAGCCCATGAGAGAAGGTACCTTCTCAAATACCTCTTATATTCCATCCAGTTCTTAACTCTTTCCCAAAATCTCTTGCAATTTGCAGCAATTGAATGTACATTGAGGCCAGATCCCTCTCACACCGATTAGTCACTAAGTGACCTGTTATTTTGTTAGCTAGCCACTTTGAACTCTTGTGTGATATTTAATAAAAGTATATAGTATCTGATGCGGAGAGAAACAAGAAAATGTCCAAAACTTGGTGAAAAAGTACATGTAAGATGGAAATTACACAGGAAAATATTGTGAATAAAATTTGCTATTAACTCACTAACTGAAATCTTGGGAAATATTTTATCTTTGACCTTAATTTTGACTATTGGGGAAAATAACATGTCATTACCATGCAGCTTTCGGCACCTTTGTGGCAAAAAATGAGTGCACAACAGCCACAACTCATGTAAGTAAAAGCTCAAATCTTATGGTGTGAATACTAGTTTCATAGGATTATTAATTTTCAAAATCATATGCTTTGCAGATGCACTTTTCTGAGCTTTCTGAGCTTTTCTCCTACTTTGCTTCTTGTTCACTCTCTGGTTGTCCTAAATTAATTCAAATAAAGTCCAAAAATCATTAAAAAATTCCAGTTTGATTCCTGTTTGGGTTCAGTCCTGTAAAACAGAGAGGGGAAGCACATGCACACATCATTTTAATGAGCTTTCCTCTGGGATGAGATTAGCTACCAAAATGGCCTCTTCTGACGTACGTGTTTGATTTTGCTCGCTGAGGCATCCATGTTGCTCTCAAGGCGGAAATGATCGGGCCAGATTAGATTGCCCTAAACAATCAGCTTAAGCTCCTTCATAGAGAACATATGGGAAAGACTGTGAGAAACACTCAATGTGCTCACCCTTGATCTCAAAGGCCCTCCAAAGAAATCATCCCAGTACAGATATTTCTTGGCTCTTTTAAATGGATTTGGTTTTCAATCCCCTATTTGACCATTCATTTGACAGCTGTACGTTACGCATGGTTTGGAGATGAAGACGTTTATTAAAATGTCTGAATAAATTTAATTGAGTGATAATGTTTGTCTAAAACAGTATTTCATCAGAATACACACACTTGTTTTTCATGATTGTAAAATAAATAAAAAATGTGCCTCTAGATGTAGTTATGACACCTCCAGCAAGGTATAACTGGACTATTCTAGTCATTTAAAACTTGGGTAATACATGCAGACAAGATGATAATCACTATAGAAGGATTAGAAGGTTAAAAACTTTATTGGACACAACAGCAAACCACAACGCTGTGTGAGAGCTGAAAAACGCTGTTGAAAAATTCTGTTGCTCATTTCACATGTGAAGGGGGCAATTATTAAAGACACAGCCTCAAAAACAGCCTGCCTGTTTAAGGGTCATGGAGAGGGTGGATATGGTCATGAAAAAATAAATTACGACTGTTTACGCTATAAGTAGACTTAGGGGAAAAAATAAAATGCAACAAAAAGTTAATAAGCTCAAGCGATCCAAGTACCACTGATAGCTCGATGGTTAAAAGTTCCACTTGTATGATTGCAAATATCTGAAATTCAGATACATAAATTCCAGTCTGGTGGCAGCCAGACTTAATTAATGATTCTGAATAGACATTTTATCTCTCAACAACTGTGCACGCATGGCTTTGGGTACCATTTCAGTAGTCTTTTACAAAGTTAGACCTCACTGCACTAAGTTTGACTCTGAATATGTGGTTATTTTGTCACTCTCTCATCATGTGTTTTTGATTTAGCTTTACAGTCTTGCAGCCACAAGCCACAGACCAGAAATAACACTCAGGCTGAATGACAGTCGGACAACATTGCCAACTCTGATATGACAGCACTTGCCATATGAATAAATAAAAGGTTATTTGACTCCAGAAATATTAACTTTGACAAGCATTCAAACCTTTCCAAATTATTTTGAGGATGGAAATTAACTTTTAACAGGCACCCGAAATACAGTGGGCATGGAAAATTGAATATCTAAATCAAAAACTGAAAGGAAAAGTGGAAGATTTGTGTTGATTTAAAAAAAAAGACAATGTACACTATCAAATGTCTACCACTTGCCATTTCAATATGAGCAATTTGACTTTTGTTCCTTTGAAACATTTGATGTTTCAACATCAGACATTTATCCCATATATTCAAACATTTACCTTGGAGAATACAATATATGGAAATAAGTATTACAGAAACTCAAACTACAACTAAATAAAATCAAATAATTTATAAAATATTAAAAAGCATGTAACATGACATGTTTTAGTTTTTGCTGATTTGTGTGACCAAAAATGAGTCATTCACAACCAGTTCTAGCCAGTTTGGACTACTGGAAATGCAATATCTCTTGAAATGGAGTAAATAAATGAATCAATATTTTGGTGAATCTGATTCAAGAGTTCGGTACATTTTAAACACACAACTCCATAATTCAGCATGTAGGATGTAGGATTCAGAATGTAGCTCTCCCATTACATATTTCTACGAAGTCCTTTTTGTTATTTTAAGTCAGTACTCCAGTTTCTTGACTCACCAAAACAGATGGAATTTGAATACAGTGGAGTGTAGATGGATCATCTTGCACAAATGATTCAAAAATGAAACATTTTGTGTAAAGGACCACGCTGATGGCTGTTTATGTGTTTTAATGATAGCTGGCATTGGGTATCCAGTATGAGCCAAAGTTTGGGTTTGTTTTTTTGCTGATATGTCACGGTAATGGACTCCATTTTCTTTGGTTAAGGGAAGGTGGGTGCATTGTCTTATGAAAACAGAGAACTTCTGTGTCTTGATGACAGTACAATTTGTAGACAGAATTTATACACTCCATTATGATATTTTTTGCCTTAAACTGACATTTTCATTCGGACTGGTTTGCCATTATACTGCACCTAGTTAAAATGTCCTGTACCACACTGGCATTTTAATGATAATATTGCAGTTTCTTCATTTTACACAGCAGAACTACATACTGTTCTACTTCAGGCTGCAAAATGTTGCATAAACCATTTCAGTTTACATAAAGTGTCAGTTGGAATAAAACTTTTCATCACAGCAAAGCTTAGCATCAACACATTTAATGTTGTTCCCCTTTAATGAAGTAACTGAAAGTCAGATCATCAGTGGCATAACTTCCCAGTCATCCCAGCGAGTTGCCAACAACATGTTTTATATGCCATGGTTTTGACGAGCATCTTGTATTGCAGTTATTTTTTTTACTATACACTGCAGCTTGTGGTCAAATTTGTCACTTATTGTGTATTGTATAGAGCGTGGAGGTCCAGCCTGTTTCAATTAGCTGTTGCAGTTGGCTGTTTCTGATTAAATCCTGGCAAAGCCAAGGTGATTCCTTTCTTAATGAAAAGCACTAGGGAGGCCAAATGCAAAAGCCTGGTTATCAAAGAATAATAGTCCGCCTTGAAAGGTCTCTTGCTCTCATCACACTTCCCAAGGAGTTTCCCTCCATGTGGCCCATATAACAGATGTGCCAAGTCTATGCATGTCAGATGGATGAAGGGGTTGCTTGGGGTTCAAATGAGGCGACACTCTTTGTTTACTTCCGTGAGGTTACATTGTTACCAAATACTGGACTGGGTTTCTTGACCACATCATCCAAGGACAATTTTGTTGATTACATTTTCTTTTTCTGACTTAAGATTTATGGATCATCTCTGCCCCGTGTAGATGTACAAGCATGACTACACCAAACACTTCCTGTAATTCACAAGCAATAAATCTAATTGTACTTCACCTTCTATCATTATTGTGTATCTTTATTATGGGGTATACAGATTGTGTACTCTTTTCTTTTCTTTCTTATTTGGAATTCAAAAGATGAAATTGGAATTTCCATTTTTGGGTGAACTATACTTGGCCTCGTAGAACAGAGTTATCTTTATGACAGTTTTTTCCTGTGATCACTTATATTTTACATTTAAGACTCATTATGGTCATTAACTGGTTGACTTTGGTCTGAAAGCTTCGTCTGAAATATGTTAGCATTGAGATGGTTTCATGAACTCTATGCCTCTAAAACACTGTGTCTACGAGATGCAGAATAACCAATTTGTTTTTCTTCATGCCGTGCAATGAAGGCAGGATACACGAATGGCTCGCGTGCAGTCAGTGAGACCTCACCCTACAGATGAGCAGGAAAACAATGGGCTGCAAAGAAACAGGATGGTGCCCTTTGCTAGTGCCAGGCCCACACGGGACCCTTGCCTGCCTCACCAGTCTAAAAGGCCTCTAGTCAGAGAGGTCAAGAGGACAACTGTTGGTACAGCACTTCTGACACATCACAGGAAGCCAGAGAGTCACAGAAAGGAAGTAAAAAAGCTATAATAAGGGAGAGAAATTAATGAATCGATGAGTCAGCAGTTAAAGAGAAAAAGATGCATGAATGATGTTTCTTTTAAGGTGTTTTCAATGGTCCACATCATCACACATACTGTACAAGACATTTTGTATAATATTATTTCCTGATATCATTTTTACCTCTTACACAATATATTCTCACAATTGTTTCTTACACTCAGGCAAGATGTAGGTAAAAGACTGTATGTGACTGAGACCAGAAATAAATGCTGAATTGTGTGAGATTCCACAGATTTTTGGCATGTCTTTCCTTTGATAATTAAAGACCACAAAACACAACAATTTGCATGAAAATAGCATGAAAAATTGACCATAATTAAAAAGCCACATGTTGTCCACATCAAAAAAGATGCTAGATGCAAGCACAACACTCAAAAGTGTCCATCTTTGCATGAAAAACAATGGAAAAACAGCACATTTGTATGATCAAAAATAATTTGTATATGATCTGACCCTTTACCAACACTTCACTTTTTTCATCTACTAACGGCCAATAAGCCCTGAGTCAAATGGAGACCCCGAGCTTATATCCATTCCCTAAAAATGGATACTCATAGACAGTTTGAGGCATAAGTCTGGATTTTGAGATCTCCAACGGGCTCGTGTGTGAAGAAGGCACGAAGAAGAAGAAATATAATCCATAAGGCTTTTTTATTATAGCAAACGACAATGAAGAATATGCACACGCAACAGATTAACGATGACCGACAACTAAGGAGTGCCCGAGGAGGACTAAATATACAAACAGTGATGAACCTAAAGACAAACACCTGTGACTATGGAAACTGATGGGTGACGGAGAGTTCTGGATCAGAAAACATGTGACAACAAAAGGCAAAATAAGAGTCCTGGGTGAAGGTGAACGTGACATTTCTCCCCCCCCCCCCATGGAAGGTACGACCCTGCGCCGACGAAAGTCCAAAAGGGGTGGGGGGGGGTGGGGTGCGTCCTGGAGACCGGGGTGCAGGGAGTCAGGGTGGTCTCCAGGGTGGTATCAGAGGATCCGGGGCCCTGGGTGGCGCAGACCCCAGGCCGGAGCAGGAGGATCTGGGACCCTGGAAGGCACAGCCCTCCAGGGCGGAGCCTGGACTACGTCCATCTCAGGAGGCTTCTCCTCCTTAGTCCCACCCACCCTCGCGCAGGCCCTATGACCCCCCTCCAAAAAATACTTGGGGCGAGTCCTGGGATGGAGGCTTGGAAGAGGCTTGGTTGGAACCAGCAGTGCGAGGAGCGCAGGCGGGGCTGGCAAGGCGAGGACAGGGCGGCCTGGAAGTTTCGGAGGGTCTGGATGGACTGGAGGTGTAACTGCTGCCATTATATTGTTTATATAATTTGTATATAATTCATTGTTTTCTAAAATTACTTTCATTTGAAGAATTTAAGTTTTGTTTGTGATTTATGCATAGTTTATTGTAATTTCCAGTACTTTTATTTTTAAATCTCGGTTTCAAGTTTGTGCGCAATTGTTGACTTCACGTCGGACACTAAGTTTCTGCAGACATGCGGTACGCATGGAAGATATGTATACCTCAAAGAAAGATTACTAAAGACTTGAAGGACTTCAACTGTCATAAGGACATTTTAAGACAATTTCTCTTTCTCGCAGCATGCAGCCAACGAGGTATTTGAGTGTATTTATCTGTATTTTGTTTTGATTACGTCTGTTGTGTATGCTTTCGTTTTGTCAGGCTAATGTGATTATTTTGTATTATGTTGTTTTTACTGTTTAGTTTTCACGTGGGTTGAAAATGAAGAAACGCCTTCAAATAAACCAGTAGTAAGAAAACCACTTGTGTCAGTATGCTTGGAAGGAGAAACAGGAGGACTTGGATGGTCTGGAGGGTCAGGAAGGTTGGGGAGGTCTGGAAGGTCTGGAAGGTCTAGAGCAGTGGTCCCCAACCCCCAGTCCGCGGCCCGGTACCGGTCCGTAGATGAAATGGTATCGGACCACGGAGCGCATTCGCGGACCGGCCCGTGAGCTGCTGCAAACGGCTGCAAGCGGCTGTGGCGCTGTGACTATGGAGGCGTTTGAACAGTCTCGCTAGCGCTCGCATGAAGTCAACGGGTAGTCCATTTTAGACTTTTATTAAAGCAACCAACACTGAAGAATAAACACACGCAACATAACCGACAACTAAGGAGTGCACAGGAGGACTAAATATACTAACATTGATGAACCTAAAGACAAACACCTGTGATGATTAGTGACTATGGAAACTGATGGGTGACGGAAAGTTCTGGAACAGAAAACATGTGACAACAAAAGGCAAAATAAGAGTTCTGGGTGAAGGTGAACGTGACAATTGTAGAGAAAATGAAAACTGATGAGCATTTGGTGGCCGATATTTAAAAGTCTGATGTGGATGACTAACCTTACTTCTGTTTAATATGACAAGGCAATGAAAAGATAATTTGCTGGGAAGATTATTAGACACATCAGTAAGGAAATCTCCTGTTAGTTGCTCTTCGACTCATTTAGGATGGTGGAGGTATTTCACTTTGGAGAAAACCCCATTAGTCATATTATTTTTAGCTTGAAGATGGAAGTTGATAAGAGTAACGTTACTCTTACTTTTTTTAAATTCTTAAGACATGCAATCTCCATGCTTATAATTAATACATGTAATCACCATACTTTCAGACACCTTACATATCTGTTTTAATGTTGTATCACCGTCAGTTTAACTGCGACACAGCTGAGGATTTTTATCCAGTTTACAAAGGGGCTGAGGTTTTGAATGCACTAAAATCAATAAAACCAGGCAAAATGGCCTTTACCCTGACTGTAAACATAGTCTAACTCAGCATAGAAGCTCAACAGCTGGACTTCCTAAAACAGTTATGGTAAACAGTGGGCTTGCATCCATGGGAAAATCCTTGGGCCTGTTATGTTGCAAGCTTTTATACAGGCTGAGGAGAAGCCAATAGTTATGCTCTGGAGAACAGCTGCCCTGATGTTTCCTTGAACTGCATTACAGTGGTCTCATCCTCCAACCAAAACAGGACTAATAATTGCTGTTAGACTAGGGACACAGACAGTTGATGTACTAAATAGTCCCATGGTCACATTCCTGTCAACAACACTCAGTTGTAAGCAATAAGTTGTCTTGTTACCCTCACCAAAAAGCACATTGTTATCCTACTTTTGCTGGAATTTTTTAAAGTACCAAATTCTGGCCTGGGTTACAAAGCCATAGCAGGAGGTTTATTAATGCATGAATTTACCATGAGCTATTGACAATCCATGGTACTCAGTGTGACTGTTTAAGAATTTATCACTCTTAGCATCTCTAGAGAGTATTTTAGTGTTCTGTGTAGTAACAGTATGTACTGAGTGTAGTTCTGCAGAATGAGGGTCATTATGAACATAAGTTAGTAATCATCATCCATCAAGCCATGTGTGTGATGTGTATAGCTACATAAAAGTAGGGAACCTCCAGTTTTAGAAAGCAATGTGACTGAAGAGAATTAAAAGGTGTGAAATAATCCAGGGAGTAGTACTGTTTGATCTTTACAGTTAACTGTATAATATTTTATACATGTATTGATTTCTAATTTAAAAAAAATCTTGATAAATATTGCTGAAGCACATTTGATTTTCATGAATAAATAGTTACTATTCATCTTTCAACCTTAATGTAATCTTAAGGCCTGTTCACACCAAGAATGATAACTGTAAGGTAACGATAACTGTTATTGTCCACACCAGGGGACAATATTGTTCCCTTTCGAAAGGGAACTCTATGCTGCATCCCCTAGGGGTCACTTTGGGGAAACACCCTCGGTGTGACAGGTGTCTGAAGCAAATTATCTAATCACGCCAATGAACTTAACAACGGCTGGCAGCTGCCTGTGACATCACCACGGGTGCGGCTGCAGGTATAAAGGAGCACCCAAACAATAAGTCATTCTTTTCATATCTTCAGGGAGACTTGAAGTCTGTCTAAGCGATTGTCAGCCAAGTTGGTCAGCAAGGAAAACTACGCCCATTGTATTCATCCGTGTCAGCATTTTTGTCCCGTTTTACGGGTGAACGCGTTCTCTTTCTCATTCTCTCTCTCCTCATCGCGGCTGAGCACGCCGCAAAACTAGGCGTGCAGGGGGCTGTTTGTGTGGCTCACTCACAGCCTACCTGTGCCACGTATGACGAGCTGCCGGCAGTTATGACTCGTGCTCCCTTCCCGCGAGGGAAGCGGCTGTACAAGCGCGAGAGATTCGATCGGCCCTGTCGTCTGAATAAACGCTCCCGCGAGTCATTCTATGCCAGTCTCGTGCAGCCCTTCTCTCTCTTCCTGAGCTCCACACTGAGGTGTGGAGATCAGGTGAAAAGCCATGCTCTGCATGCTCTTTCCAGCTTATTATACAGCTCCAGATTATGGCTTTGCAAAGCTGCCTCCAGTGGAATAGACTCTGGTTAGCTGTCTCTCGCTGGGTGCGGCTTTTCCTGTGGGGGCTTTGCAGGGCTTTCGCCCGGTAGAGGAAAAGTGGCTTCCCGGGTGTCTCCGTGGCATTGCAGGCTCTGGGTCTTCCTAGCCAGAAGCCTTCAGAAATTCTCTGGAGTATAGCGCTCTGCTTCCTCTCGCACTGAGAGTGTTGAGCCTTGATCCCTGAGCCGGCCATGCTGCAGTTAGATAGGCACTAGTAGGCCTCCACTCGTTTAGAGTTATCCCCTTTTTGGGGGACCTACTCCGTTGTGCACCCGGAACCCGTGGGGTTTCTTAGAGGCAGCTGTGGCTGAGGCTACATCTGCTTGCTTCCCAGAGCGTCGTCATGGGCTACATGGGTGTGTGCTAGAGTCGGCGGCTCAAGTCGAGCCCCCTCGCCCCCGCCTGTGGCGTAAGAAGGAGCATGTTGACTAACACCCTCGCTCCTGAGCTCAACCTGCTAGGTCTTTGCAAGATGAGCAAAGTCTTCCCGTGTGTTTAGTAACTCACTGTATCCTTTGCTCCCCCAAGCTGTGGCTGGGGTATAACTCCCTCCGAGTCCTCTCGCTAGTGGCCTGGAGTACAGGGTGATAACAGCATGCTGACACTGCCCTTGGGAGGACCATTGTCCTTTCTCTGTAATTGTTCGGTGCACCGTCCCGGTTCATGAGTGAACATGGGCAACCATCCAGGTTTGGAGGGTCTGCAGCATTGCTTACTGTTTCTTGTGCTCGGCTTACTAGACCCTAGCAATAGAGCTGTGTGTGAGGGGCCTGAGAATCCGGTTGGTGTGCCTTCCCTGCTCGCCAGAGCTCCACTCAGTTGGTTTAGGGACGGTGGCTCTCCAGGAGAAACCCCCTCTAGTCACTCCTGAGTGTTCAAGTTGTGTTGACGTCTGAGCTCCTGAGGAGCCTAGTTGTAGTAAAGGGGTAGGTGTAGAGCAGCTTGCTCCACTCTCTCTCTCTGAGAGTTGTCCTCTTGCAGGTGAGCTCCCGCTCCCCTATGCTCCCTCAGGCACTTTCTGCGAGTTGTCGGCTTCTCTTAAGCCTCATTCTCACTTCCTGGGGTCTGAGAGGGTACTTCTTCGCTCTCTGAGCTCTCTACGACTATCCTCCTCTCTGTGGCGTGGTAGGCTTCCTCTCGTTACAAGAGTATTCTCTGCTGAGGCCTTTAGCTCGGCGACCTTTAGCGAGTAGTAAGCAAGGTAAAGTATTCTTGCCTCCTCTGGTCGGCTGATGCATAGGGGAGTCGTCAGGCTTCCCCGAGGAGATCCGGCCTCCACCCTGTGAGCCCCCGCTGCGCTCTTGAAGTACAGGAGTTTCTGGCCCTCTCAGCTTGAGAGTGTACCCTTCGGGAGGTTGGCCCTACTTCTCTGAGTGAAGCGGTACTGCACCTCAGTTCTTGCTTGAACCCAAACGACTTGGGTCGGCGCGAGGGCAGTGGAGTCATCCTTGACTCCCAAACTGGACTTGGCTGTCGTGCGTTGTCTGGCGACTACTATGGCCTCCGCTCCGGTGAGCTCCGCTTGTAAGAAAGTGGTTCCTCTGAACCCCCTTGATGTGCCGCAAGCGTTGAGTGCTGTTCCCCTGTATGCTCTAGAGGAACAGTTGCAAAGTGCTGGTGGTGAGCCCAGCTGCTCTTAGATCAGTAGCGCCTAAACGTGTAGGCCTGGCAGTTGCGGCTCTAGGTTTCCTCTTTGCGGGGTGGCTCCTGCACTCCCTTGGACTCTACATCGAGCATGGTTGGGCCTCGGCTCTAGTTCCTTGAGGCCTCCATTCTCTAGTAGCCCGACCCGGGTCACTGCAGGTCACAGGACCGTTCCCTTGGGGGTCTCTGACTTCTGGTTTTTACCTATTTTACAGCGTTGGTATTCCATTCCCCAAAGTGACCCCAAGGGGATGCCGCATAGAGTTCCCTTTCGAAAGGGAACGTCTCAGGTTATTACTGTAACCATAGTTCCCTGAGAACAGGGAACGAGATGCCTCATCCCTTTGCCATGCTTCAAGCCTTCCTGCTGCTGTCTCCCTTCAGATACGAAGTGGATGACTTATTGTTTGGGTGCTCCTTTATACCTGCAGCCGCGCCCGTGGTGACGTCATAGGCAGCTGCCAGCCATTGTCAAGTTCATTGGCGTGATTAGATAATTTGCTTCAGACACCTGTCACACTGAGGGTGTTTCCCCAAAGCAACCCCTAGGGGACGCAGCATCTCGTTCCCTGTTCTCAGGGAACTATGGTTACAATAGTAGCCTGAGACATTCTGTTAATTCTAAGCGTGCACTGCAGTTGTGTGACATTTAAATAATTCTGAATGGTTTTTAATGTTTTTAATCATTCCTCAACTAGAAAGAAATCATTCTGAAAGTGATTGAAAATATATTGTTTCTCTGTGCCGCCATCATTTTGATTGGTATGTGGACTCTGCTATGCTTCTTTTATATTTAGAACGATTAACATCTTTATCATTATCATCCTTGTTTTGACCAAGTGAGTCAAAATGCATGTGACTTGAGTTTACACAGTGCATCCAATCTGCATACTATCCATCCTAAATAGTATCGAAGATTAGAATTAATGTGCGTCAAATCACAGTATTGTTACAAATATTCCACAGGGAATGTGTGCGATGCGGAGGAAAGATGAGGAGCAACAGGTTCCAAACGGAAACTCTCTTTATTCAAAAAACAGAAACAAAAACACTTTAAATACAAAAAAACAGCACCTCTTGTGCAAAACTAGGAAATACCTTGAAGTAAACTAACACAGAAGAAGACCATGAAACCTGCAAGCTGCAAATGTTGTCCCAGATTGATAGGATGGCATCTTGCAGTTGATGGAGATTTGTGGGATGCACATCCAGGCCACGAAGCTCCCGTTCTACCACATCCCAAAGATGCTCTATTGCAGGGGTCGGGAGCCTTTTTGTCTGAGAGAGCCATATACCCATTTTTTTTTCTATCAAGCTGTGTAGAGCCATAGTCCGGAGCAATCGATCTGTCGACCGTCGTCAAAATAGCCATATGCAGCCATCAAAAGAGCCATATATGGCACTCGAGCCATAGGTTCCCGTCCCCTGCTCTATTGGGTTGAGATCTGTGGGGGCCATTTTAGTACCGTGAACTCATTGTCATGTTCAAGAAGCCAATTTGAAATGATTCAAGCTTTGTGACATGGGGCATTATCCTGCTGGGAGTAGCCATCAGAGGATGGGTACATGGTGGTCATAAAGGGATGGACATGGTCAGAATCAATGCTCAGGTAGGCCTTGGCATTTAAACAATGCCCAATTGGCACTAAGCACTTCACAAATGCTTTGCTGCATACCTTGGTTGTAACGAGTGGCTATTTCAGTCAAAGTTGCTCTTCTATCAGCTTGAATCAGTTCTCCTCTGTCCTCTAGCCTTGTTTTCAACAAGGCATTTTCGCCCACAGGAATACTGCATACTGGATGTTTTTCCCTTTTCACACCATTCTTTGTAAACCCTAGAAATGGTTGTGCATGAAAATCCCAGTAACTGAGCAGATTGTGAAATACTGAAATACAACCATGCCACGGTCAAAATTGCTTAAATCCCCTTTCTTTACCATTCTGACATTCAGTTTGGATTTCAGGAGATTGTCTTGACCAGGACCACATCCCTAAATGCATTGAAGCAACTCCCATGTGATTGCTTGATTAGATAATTGCATTAAGGATCAATTGAACAGGTGTTCCTAATAATCCTTTAGGTGAGTGTATACACAAGGGAATGACGAACACCTGGGAAGAATAACAATGAAAGTGATTGAAAGACAGGTGCAAGGAGGGCACGAGAGGATACGATGAAGGAACCAAGAAATGAAACAACTCATGACACACCAGACAGGCAGTGACAAATGACACGACATAAAAGTGACAATTGACCTCACTGACAGGAAGTGACAAAGAAGACCCGACAGACAGGAAGTGCACAGATAACGTGACAGACAGGAAATGCACAGATGACACGACAGACAGACTAAGGGTAACAAGTATGTTGAAATACATGGTCTACAATTTCATGTGGCTTTTGGAGGTCAGTATTCACATATAATGGCACAACCCTTTGCACTTGGATTCATGTTTGAGTTAAAACTAAAAACACAAATGAAAAGACTATACTGAAGTGTATGTGATTTCTTCTGCAATCAGTCCAAATCTCTCTTGTATGTCTGCACAAACTTGTCCCTAGATTACAGCCAAGTCAAATGTATCCATAGATTTAAAGTAAAAAAGTAAAAAAAGTACTGGCTTTCAAACAAGAAACAGGGCTGCTCTCTTACTATAAGGCGTGATTCACAAACCCTTTAAATGTTTACAAAAATCTGCCTCCTCTGACTGTCCTTTTTCTTCAAATTGAAAAACATGCAATTAGAAGCAACTGCAATAGTTTCACTTTGAAATGTCATTGAATAATTTAATGATTATTAATAGATTAGAACTTAACTTTGAGTTTAAACAAACTTTTTTATATTTCAGTGATGCTTTGGATGAGTATTCAAAATATAGTAAGTGGCTGCAGTGAGCTCTTTTGACAGTGACTCAGGAGATCAGCTTCTTGTACATTGGAACATACAGCAGTAGAGTGGCACGTTCACAATAGTAGCTTGTGATTCCGTGCGCTGAAGAGAGTTTTTTATATGGCGAGCTACTTCTATGCCAAGCTTGTTCAGACAGTGAAAGGTCAGCGGTCTGAAGAAGAATGATTCAATAGAATTGGTGTTCAGTGCCACTTTATAAAGGTAGAGCACCAATTGCTATTCACACACTTGAATGCCTGTGAGGGATCAATCAGTCTTGGACAAGGAACACAGGATCTCCAAAAAAAAATGTATTAAATGCAAAACCAATGAAAATTACAAAGGAAATTACTTAATAACTGAATAAAAAAAAGTTAGGTCTGAGCACATAAAACTGGTGGTCCTCCTAATTGACACACCTGGGAAGCTTATATGCACAAAGGACTAGTCCACTACACACACACACACACACAGAGAGAGAGAGGGGATAACACAAACATTACCAAAACATAATTAGATTATAGTGATTCATCTAAGACAAAGAAATGTATCATACCCAGACAAATTAGTCATATAAATATAAATACATATAAATACACATCAATGTTGTTCCAATGTTTTTTTTCCCTATATTTTGGTTTTCTTTTTTGTCTTAATCTCCCAGATGCCCCCTGCAGTAACCATGCGCCCTCCTCAGGTGCCGTTCCCACATTTTGAGAACCACTACAATAAGGAAATCTCACTGTTTCTACTGTAACCTCTGTTCCCTTATGGAGGGAACAAGACTGGGTGTTGATAACTGAAACTAGGGGTTTCATTTGGGAGCCACAAATACCTCTGACACTGAGAAAAGGCCAATGAGAATTGGTGAGTGAAATTTGCTTGCCATACCCCGGACACATGGGTATTAAATGGAGATGGCATGCATCACTCATTCAGGTTTGTGCTGAAGAGCAGTTCAGCATTGTGGCAGGAGGGAAACCACGTTTCATTCCCTCCATCAGGGAACAGAGGATACAGTAGTAAACTAGACATTCCCTATCTGTTAGCCATATGTTATTGATGCAGTGTCTATGACTGACACTAGGGCCCCCAGGAAAACATCACAACAGCTGAACTGTGTTATGTTTTGTTGGCAAAACACATGTAGGGTTACAAACACACTCATCGTAGCCAACCCAACACCCCACTTAAGCCATGTTGTCCTTTGTACCATGTGAGGACAGAGAGGACAGTACTTTGATCTTTTCTCCCTTTTCTTACAGCTCACAGCTGTGCAGGCCAGAATTAGTGCTGGACAGGGGAAATAACATCATGGAGACAATGGAGGTTAATATGTGGAAATTACATCCCTTGAACTTAATAACCAGAAAGTACCACACATGGAAAGAGATCCCTGCAGTAGGTCCTACCTAAAAAGTGGAGAAACTACTGCAAATGCAGTGACTGGAAGCAGAACTGGAGCTCTGCCTGGGGTAAGACACAGGTGTACCATTACTGAAACCATATTGTAGACAACATATCATATGAGATTAATTTCAAGGGAATCACGACATATGGAGCACATAGCACATGTTTATGGGCTCACATGAAAAGGGCATGCATCACAAGTGCTGGGCCTGAAATCAAATTCCTCTGCCAAATTAAATTCCCAAGGCTGCTGAGGGTAAACTCACGTTCAAGTTTCACTGGTCTTGAGAACTCGCGTGGACAAAAAAGGTGATCTGTGCAAGCAGTACACCCAACCCATTGTCTGTAGCTTACCTGTTCATACCCAATAGGACATGGGATGAAACTGCTTTTATAGAGATTATATAATCTTACAAAGGTATTGGTTGTCACCTAGCCTACTGCTCGACAGATGTCTGTTAGAGAGGTGCTGTTTGCTAGTGCCCAGGAAGATAAAACACATCTTGTGGAGCGTGCACACACTCCTAAGTGGCACGGCAGGCCATGGGCCTGATATGCCAAGGCAATACAATCCACAATTAAATGGGTCATCCTCTGTTTGGAAATAGCCTTCCCCTTCTGCTATCCTCCAAAAAGACAAAGAGCTGCTCAGAGCTTTTGAAGCTCTGTGTGCAGCCCAAGTAAACATGCAGGTTACAAACTGCACACCACAACAACAAGGCTGGGTCTGCCTCCTGAGGGAGCGTTTGGAAACTCACCACTTGATCCCTAAAAGGGGGAATGTAGGAATCTCCTCAACCACCACCAATGCTCAGCATCTGGATGATACGACCACAGCCATAGCGCACCAGAACACCCACCACACACTAGCTTAATGGTGGAGAGGAGCCAGAGTGATGATGCCAATCAGCATAAATGGGGATGATTATGATTACGATTAGGCCAATGGGCAAATTTGACCAGGATGCCAGGTTCAAAACACTACTCTTTTTTTTTTACATGCATTGTGAGCATAAACCGTCTTAGCAGTTTATTTACACTGCTACTACTGTGTTATCTGTTCGCAGTTGATGTACTGCTGCAGTCAAGGTCATTTCCAGGAGCAAGATACTGCATGCCCATTGTACACGATACTCCAGCCAGTCTTGGATCGGTCGGTTAGGATCGCAACAAGCACATTATGTAAGACACAGCACTTAATCTTTGGGAACCTCTGCCTGTAGAAATGCAAGGTCTATCCAAGGGCTAATAAGCAACAACAAATCGTTGTGATGACCAGACAATGTGTTCTGCTGTGCCATGCCCATCTCAGGACTCGAGTCTGTAGCCCAGTGGTTCCCAACCGGTGAGCCGCGGCACTCAGGGGTGCTGTGAGATCTTTTGAGGTCAACAATCGCGTGGAGGTCTCTATCTCCGGTCTTCAACCCCCCCCCCCCCCCCCCCCCCCCCCCCCCCCCCGTCAACAATCGCGCGAGGTCTCTCTCTCCGGTCTCCCCCCCCGTCAACAATCGCGCAAGGTCTCCGGTCAATATCTATTTCCTTATAAGGGTGCCGGGAACTTTTGAAAGGCTTTCCAAGGGTGCCTCGAACAAGAAATGGTTGGGAACCACTGCTGTAGCCAATGGTGAAGCAGTCTCATATGCATCAACCCAAGTGGTGTAACAGGTGCCAAGGATGCCCCAAGCCTCTGAGATGGTTTCTGTAGAACTGCTGTTTTTCCTCTGAACATCTTCAGGGAGTTCAGCATCGACTGAGCATTCTTGTTTGCGATATAAACAAACATGAGGTGACTTTACTAGAGAGCTGAATTACAGAGTTCATGCAAGACTATCATTGCTATCAAAATCATTTTTGTTTTGTTCGTTTTTGTAGAGCGCGTGCAGCATATGTTCATCTAAATACAGTAATACCTCGGTTTACGAGTTTAATTCGTTCCAAGAGCGAGCTCGTATCCCAAAATGCTCGTACACCAAAACAATTTCCCCCATAAGAATGCATTAAAAATCAATTAATTCGTTCCACACGACCATAAATGCCCATTTTAAATATTTAGTTTTTATTTTACCCTATTAATTACAGTTAAAATTATAACCATTAAGATCTCATATAAATACTCTTTAAACAGACAATTAAACTTTAGACAATTAAACTTTAAACTCTAAAAATACTTGACAATTTACTGTAACTCACTTTGAGCAGCGTCTGCTGGCATGAATGAGATGAGAGACAGAGGAGGGAGGGGGAAAACACAAAACCTGGATTCAAGTGCAAATGAGTGAATTTATTATTATAGTGCAGAAAACAAACAAAGTGATAATCCAGAGTGAAAGTCGTGGAACGGGAGATGCACGCGCGAGCGCCGGGAGACTCGCGTGCCACCAACGCGAGCGCCGGGAGACTCGCGCGACACCAACGCGAGCTCCAGAGTGGAGAGAAGTGAGGAGACAATTAATTCATGAACCCCATATATATTTCACTACGTGAACAATAGAGGCTGAGAGAAGTTAAACTGCTGACAGAGCGAGGCTGAGAGAATGAATGCTTTAAGGGGTGATAAAGGGGTTGGGACTGCGTGACTGTGTTATGAGAGGCTGTCATTAGGATATTTCCAGTAAAAATGCCAGTGAAGATGCAGAGCGTTAGGACAAAAATGCGCGTGGGTGAGGGAAAAATTTGCTCGCACTCCGATACAAAGCTCGTACACCGATTCAACCCTCCATGCTCGTACACCGATTTTCTCGTATACCAAGTCGCTCGTAAACCGAGGTACCACTGTATATATTAATATGCTCTCATCCATCTGTTTTTGGTCATTTGGAGCAGTGGTCCCCAACCCCCGATACCAATGACTTGTTACCAGACCACGGAACGAATTTGCGGACCGGTCCGTGGATCAAATGGTACCGGGCCGCAGATCGAATTCGCGGACTGGTCCGTGAGTGGCTGCAAGCGGCTGTGGCGCTCTAGCTTTGGCGGTGACGAGGTGTGTTTCTACAATCGCGGGCAACCCCCCCCCACATCAACAATCGCACGCACTTCCCAAAATATCAAACGTTTTTGCCGGTCCACGACACAAAAAAGGTTGGGGACCACTGGTTTAGAGGAAAGCTGCTCTCTTATGTTGCTGAAGCTCCCTGGGGAACTCATTCTCTTTTACTTTGGAGAAAAACCATTGAAATGTGCTGTAACACCAATAACTTGCTTATTGCAGAGATGAATGAAAGGAGTTCATATTGTTACAATTCAGGGGTGTGCGATGCGGGAACAAGGAGACGGAAGCAAGACAGAATTCCAAACTAAAGTCACTTTTAATAATAAACAAAACAAAAGACTTTAAATATAAACAAAAGAAGCACACATGTGCAATAAACTAAACGTAAACCAAACACTAGAATATAACACAAACCAAGAACCACGGCTGGAGAACAAGAAACATCCACACACGCCCACCATTACTTTGTTAACAACTGACAAACACCAGGGAAATGCACAAGTGATTTATACACAAGGGGAAACAGCAACACCTGGGAGACTAACGAGGAAGTGATTACAAGACAGGTGTAGGGAGTGAAACAGTAACCCGAGAGACAGGAAGTGGAACAAAGACAAGACTGACAGGAAGTGACAAAGAAGACCCAGACAGACAGGAACAGTGTTACACATATAGAGATGACAGTCACTCAGCTTTTATACCTGTATGTCCGGGGGAGTGGCATGCAAAAATTTCACTTGCCAATTCTCATTGGCCTTTTCTCAAAGTATCAGAGTTGTGTGGGGCTCCCAAGTACGACCCCTAGTGTCAGTAATTGACACCAAGTCAAAGTGACTCAGATACTGAACTGATGTTTCCCATTCTGGAATGATCCATTCCAGAGATGGAAAGCCTTAGCTTACACATGTTTTGCGCTACACAGGAAGGGAAGGATTATGATTAAGCTATTCATTTCATGTTGTGAATATAAATAATTGCATATGTAACATGTGGTCTGTCATATATATGAATTAAGTTTGAATTAAGTTGAATTAACTAATCAGCACTTCATCAGCTGTGGTTATTTTGGCCCTTCTGCTTCTGCCCTGACAACTGCTGTTATTCCTTCCAGAGACATAAATATCCATGTTGAGACTTAGCTACATGCGGTTGAGAGTGATTTATTTGCCGTTTACAGAGAGCTCTTAAGGTAAAAGGAGGTGGTGTGGTAATGCACAATCAGTGGGACTTTCCTACGAGGCAGAAGTAATAGTATGGAAAACCACTATTGCCGTTGTGAGGGCTGAGGGGAAAGCTTTGTGTGAGCTGATGTCATCCAATAGGCATCCAAACAACAAACTGCAAACTTGTACTATTGCGCTGAAGCCCTGCATCTCCTTGACCTCATACTGTGTTGTTTTTATGGAGAGAATTGCAGAAAATAGCTCAACTAGGTCAGGCCACATGAATTGTTTTTGTCAGGGAGTTCCAGTACAGGTCAAGACATCCGATACGGTCTCTCTTTTTAGTGCATTGTGTTGAATGGTGAAAAGGATGCAGACAATTAGCAGATGTGTTACACCATAAAATAATAGAGAAAATCTTTTCAGAATGTGTGCACGGTCATAAGAAAAACAATTGAAGTAGCGGGAAAAGCACCTAAAAAAAAAGAAAAGCCAACGTCTCAACCACTGTAAAAACATATAATAAACTTTTGGTAGAAACGTAACCATATCATAACACACATGGCATATGGTTTATAGCTGAATTCAATGTGTGAAAAGGTGATTCGCTTTGAGGGATGGTTTAAAGGAAAGCACCTCAAAAAAGCTTCTAACCAGTTCTATGATCAGTGACATCATCGGCCTCACTGTTTTCCCATGTGACCCATGTTTTAGAACTGTCCGTCAGGTCTGTGCACCACATGATTAAATAGTCCTATCTTTTCAAGGCCAGTTTCAGAGCAAAGTTTCTTTCCTTTTACTCTGTACATATTACTGCAAAGCATTTTTCTTTGAACAGCTAAAATAAACATGTCTGATTGTGGATTTGCATTTATTTGCTGAAAGTAAAGATGCACATGACTGCAGTGTTTTATCACGTTGGATAACATTTCCCAGCTCAATGCTATGAGTCAATCGTTACGTGCAACTGTACGTGCTATCAGACATCTGTCTAAGCCCTCTTATCCACATGGTGCACCTAAATAACTTTTCTGTGGAGCTTTACATATAACCCTACTGTTTACACATGCTCTGAGGGCCGTAAATATTCTTTAATGCTTATTTATACTTTAAGTATAAGGGTTTTGTAGCATTTATGCAATATTTTGATTTCGTTTGATGCTCATGTCTGAGACCCTTCATACTGTGCAAAGCATGTGTTTGATTTGTGTCCTTGCAAAATACTGTTATAAATATTTAAACAGTGTGTATTATTTAGTGTGTATTATTTTGATGGAATGAAAACGGAGGCAGTCTGTGCAATTGTATTTACTTTTGCATATTTTGATACCAAAGCTTTTGATTTTCTATCTAGTTTCCAGTTTCTATGCACTGTATATCTGAAGTGAATTGCCTTTATCCACAAGACCAGACTTATACTATGCCATGCTATGTCTTTAAGGATCTGCTTTACTGCATAATGTAATATAATATTGTGGCGAGCAGGGCGGGGTCGAGGGACCGTGAGAACGTCACAAGAGCCGGTGGCGTGATAATGAGCGTCACCTGCGAAGCCACCGGTGTCTCTCGTCTCACGGAGGAGCGGAGGCATAAAAGGAGGAGCGACAACAGTGAAGGACGAGAGAGGACCAGGCCTGGGTTTTATGTTTTGTTTTGTGTGTATGTTTTGTCGTCCGTGAGGGACTGCCGCCATTATGTTTATTTTGTATTTATGTTTTATGTTATGTTTTGCATACTTTCTTGTGTTCTGCCTGTCTAATGTGCTTTCTCAACAAATTCGGCTTCGTCCCGTCTTTTAATAACTTTCAATCCGTTCTTCAATCTGTAGCGGCGCTGAGCAGAGCTCATATCAGAAACAGGTGTTTGTGTGTGTGTGTGTGTGTGTGTGTAATATGCAGGTATGATGCTCTGATGTTACCTCTGTGTGTGTGTGTGTGTGTGTGTGTGTGTGTGTGTGTGTGTGTGTGTGTGTGTGTAATATGCAGGTATGATGCTCTGATGTTACCTCTGTGTGTGTGTGTGTGTGTGTGTGTGTGTGTGTGTGTGTGTGTGTGTGTGTGTGTGTGTGTGTGTGTGTGTGTGTGTGTGTGTGTGTGTGTGTGTGTGTGTGTGTGTGTGTGTGTGTGTGTGTGTGTGTGTGTGTGTGTGTGTGTGCATGCGTATGCGTGCGCGTGCGCGTTGTGTGGCTGTACTGGATTGCATACTTTCTAGCGTTCTGTCTTTCTTTATCACCAATAAACACCTTTAACCAGCCTTGGAATTCAGGGTTTGATTCCCACTCCTTCCTTTATTTTTGGGTGTACACTTTTGACTGAGACATGATAAGCAAGCCAGCTAGTTAGGTTTTGTCAAAGACAGGCGCACACACACAGTGCATGAGAATACGTGAGGCTGTGTGAGTTATAGAATTGACATAACCCACAAGAAAATAATAAGAAAAATAGGGAGTTTGGTGATTTCACTTCAAAAACGTCAACATAATAGTATTTGCGAGGTAACTGTGACTCGAGATGAGATATAACATAATGTAATAATATTTTTACTTTCTTGTAATCGGTAATGTAATGTAAATACAGTGGAACCCACTTATCTCGAGCTCGGTTAACTCGCCAACCCTATTATGTAGAAATTTTTTAAGTGCAACCGCCAAAATCCCTATTTTTCTTAGCATTTTCTTTTCGGTTATGTCCATTATTTTATGAAGCCGAACCCTAATATCTTGAGCACAGAAGAGGGACAAAGTCAATTAACATCATTTAATAATCTGCGTTCGTGTTGCACGTCCATCACGATGTATAGTCGTTCACTCCAATGACGCTTCACTCACTCTTACAGCACAGTGCCGTGCAGCTGCGAAACCATAATAGCCGCGTGTGCAATACTTTTCAGAACTGTGTCAGAGCTAAATGACTTTGTTATGAGCAAATGTGTTTATGTTTGTTGTGACTGTGTTTATGCTGCGAGCGATATTGTGTTCGCAATGTTGGAGAATATAATTAAAGGTTTGTATCGAGAATCAAAGGTGTTTTTTATCGTATACTGGTAAATCTTGCAACGGCACCGGCTTCACCAGATGATGAGCTTCATAGATTCCATACTAGCACACTCTTCCCAAACATGTAAAGAGCATAAGTACAAACCAGGAAAAAGAAAACACTCTGACAAACATCACACATAAAAGAAGAAAAATAGAAACAGTAGATTTTGCTATATAACAGTCAGCGGTTGAGCTGCTAAATCTCAAACGTTTGGGGAATCAAATGATAAACAACATTGGCTTGGATTGGCTTGGCTTTGATTAAACAATGTTCTTCCTTAAATGCATGCAGTTTTTGTTTATTAATCGTGAACTAGATGGCCAAAACATGCACAATGTACCTTTCATATATTAATTAGTTTAAAATTTGGTATTGTACTTTTTGTTTCTGGATTTCTGGTTCTTGTATGACTTTACTTGAAAGAAAAAAACAAGTAATATTAATCAATATCTATATTCATGTACCTCTTCACTATATTATAATCAAAATTTCACAGAAAATGTATGACCTGAATTTTGTGTTCTGCTTAGAAATTCTGCAGCAATACCAAAGTATTTTGATCAAAGTCTCATACTCATGATCACCCTGTCTGAATTCTGTGAATAGTTCAAAGAAAGACAGTCTAGACCATCAGCATTGCGAAAGTCATTGTACCTGATGACGGAGGAGCAGAGGCATAAAAGGAGGAGCGACAACAGTGAAGGACGAGAGAGGACCAGGCCTGGGTTTTATGTTTTGTTTTGTGTGTATGTTTTGTCGTCCGTGAGGGACTGCCGCCATTATGTTTATTTTGTATTTATGTTTTATGTTATGTTTTGCATACTTTCTTGTGTTCTGCCTGTCTAATGTGCTTTCTCAACAAATTCGGCTTCGTCCCGTCTTTTAAGAACTTTCAATCCGTTCTTCAATCTGCAGCGGCGCTGAGCAGAGCTCATATCAGAAACAGGTGTTTGTGTGTGTGTGTGTGTGTGTGTGTGTGTGTAATATGCAGGTATGATGCTCTGATGTTACCTCTGTGTGTGTGTATGTGTGTGTGTGTGTGTGTGTGTGTGTGTGTGTGTGTGTGTGTAATATGCAGGTATGATGCTCTGATGTTACCTCTGTGTGTGTGTGTGTGTGTGTGTGTGTGTGTGTGTGTGTGTGTGTGTGTGTGTGTGTGTGTGTGTGTGTGTGTGTGTGTGTGTGTGTGTGTGTGTGTGTGTGTGTGTGTGTGTGTGTGTGTGTGTGTGTGTGTGTGTGTGTGTGTGTGTGTGTGTGTGTGTGTGTGTGTGTGTGTGTGTGTGTGTGTGCATGCGTATGCGTGCGCGTTGTGTGGCTGTACTGGATTGCATACTTTCTAGCGTTCTGTCTTTCTTTATCACCAATAAACGCCTTTAACCAGCCTTGGAATTCAGGGTTTGATTCCCACTCCTTCCTTTATTTTTGGGTGTACACTTTTGACTGAGACATGATAAGCAAGCCAGCTAGTTAGGTTTTGTCAAAGACAGGCGCACACACACAGTGCATGAGAATACGTGAGGCTGTGTAAGTTATAGAATTGACATAACCCACAAGAAAATAATAAGAAAAATAGGGAGTTTGGTGATTTCACTTCAAAAACGTCGACATAATAGTATTTGCGAGGTAACTGTGACTCGAGATGAGATATAACATAATGTAATAATATTTGTACTTTCTTGTAATCGGTAATGTAATGTAAATACAGTGGAACCCACTTATCTCGAGCTCGGTTAACTCGCCAACCCTATTATGTAGAAATTTTTTAAGTGCAACCGCCAAAATCCCTATTTTTCTTAGCATTTTCTTTTCGGTTATGTCCATTATTTTATGAAGCCGAACCCTAATATCTTGAGCACAGAAGAGGGACAAAGTCAATTAACATCATTTAATAATCTGAGTTCGTGTTGCACGTCCATCACGATGTATAGTCGTTCACTCCAATGACGCTTCACTCACTCTTACAGCACAGTGCCGTGCAGCTGCGAAACCATAATAGCCGCGTGTGCAATACTTTTCAGAACTGTGTCAGAGCTAAATGACTTTGTTATGAGCAAATGTGTTTATGTTTGTTGTGACTGTGTTTATGCTGCGAGCGATATTGTGTTCGCAATGTTGGAGAATATAATTAAAGGTTTGTATCGAGAATCAAAGGTGTTTTTTATCGTATACTGGTAAATCTTGCAACGGCACCGGCTTCACCAGATGATGAGCTTCATAGATTCCATACTAGCACACTCTTCCCAAACATGTAAAGAGCATAAGTACAAACCAGGAAAAAGAAAACACTCTGACAAACATCACACATAAAAGAAGAAAAATAGAAACAGTAGATTTTGCTATATAACAGTCAGCGGTTGAGCTGCTAAATCTCAAACGTTTGGGGAATCAAATGATAAACAGCATTGGCTTGGATTGGCTTGGCTTTGATTAAACAATGTTCTTCCTTAAATGCATGCAGTTTTTGTTTATTAATCGTGAACTAGATGGCCAAAACTTGCACAATGTAACTTTCATATATTAGTTTAAAATTTGGTATTGTACTTTTTTTTTCTGGATTTCTGGTTCTTGTATGACTTTACTTGAAAGAAAAAAAACAAGTAATATTAATCAATATCTATATTCATGTACCTCTTCACTATATTATAATCAAAATTTCACAGAAAATGTATGACCTGAATTTTGTGTTCTGCTTAGAAATTCTGCAGCAATACCAAAGTATTTTGATCAAAGTCTCATACTCATGATCACCCTGTCTGAATTCTGTGAATAGTTCAAAGAAAGACAGTCTAGACCATCAGCATTGCGAAAGTCATTGTACCTGATGTCTGACTCTCTTAGGTGAACATCTGGTGAAATGCCTGAAAAGAATCGATCAGTTCTTTTCAGAAGGCCTTTTAATGGTTTACTTATATTTATTACATGCAGGGCAGAAAAAGAAGAAAGCAAATATACACACAAAAATATATTTGGAAACAGAGAGACAATGAGTAAAATGACTAAATATAGTATACAATGTAGTACAAATTGTGTATAGTATATTTGTATAGTAGATTTGTATCCTTGTAGTTTTAGAAGTAATTTCGTTGATGCTGTAATGAATTACAACTGAAAATAGCCTGTTAATGTGTTCTGGTAGGATTATTTATTGCATTTTTTTTCCTATAATCCCATGCTTACTGTATTTATCAAAAGTTAGGTATGATTCGATTGCTTAATCACTCACAATGCATCCAAAACCTGCTTTTGAAATTGGACAATGTGTTTCCACGGAAAGAGGATTTAAAAACCTTATATTGTCACATTTAAAGTCTAAAGATGATGAAGGCATGTTAAGAGTTTCAAAATACGTTTTATTAACAAACGCGAAAAACTCGAGACAGAATGTTTATAGGTTCAAACACCAATAATACCAGACCAAGACAGAAAGGAAAAGAGGAACTTAAATACTAATATACTAATACTTAAATACTTAAATACTTTGTGAAACAAACTCAATAATGATCAGCTGTGATAATTAGAATATCCATGGTAACAGATATCTGGTGGGAAAACGAGAACAAAGGAATAAAGAAACAGATGATAAACAAACTTTAAGACCATGAAAGTGAAACTGACTGAACAAGATCATGACACATATTTTGAACTAAATTTTTGTGACATCAAAATTGGAACACAATGTGATTAGGCATGGCTTTGATTTCCTAGCAGTTTTAGAGTCCAAATTATTTTGCAAAATATACATTTTGTTGTCACAGTTAGTCTATGAAGGATGATAAAGATCAGTAAAGATAAAGTTCAAAATAAAGAGGTTTGTAGTATTCTGCAAGGTAAGCACAACATAACAGTGAGTCCTTAACACACACAACATTAGACAATGAGGAACTAAAACAGGACTTAATACACATAGGATGATGAACTAAATACAAACAAGTGGGATCTAATTAATGAGTAACTAATGATGCAAACTAGTGCTAGAAACTCGAGAACAAAGTGAAAATAAATAGATAACAAAGGCAGACACAACAGGAATAAAATGACAATTTACATTCACGCATTTGGCTTTTATCTAAAGCGACTCACATTGCATTCAAGGAACATTGAATCAGTTCTTGCTTTCCCTGGGATTGAACCCATGACTTTGGCGTTATAAGCACCAATGCTCTACCGATTGAGCTACATGAAGATTTAAAATTAAACTTAAACTAAGCATAAATGTGACAGTGACAGTTTCCTCTCTCAGAAAGGTGTGTCCTCATGCCATAAAAGTATAACTGAGGAGGGACTGGGGAGGCTTGGGAAGTGAATGAGGGGCCGACGAAAGAGGAAGCTCCGATGGAAGAAACCAGGAGGAGCCAGGGAGGAGCAAGGAGCAGAGATAGCATATATATATATATATATATATATATATATATATATATATATATATATATATATATATATATATTATGCTGTATATTATTTATATTTGTAACATACTGTAAAAATTGCTACTAGAACAGAGAAATTTCCCCATTGTGGGACGAATAAACCACATCATCCACTCAGTGTCTAGCTTCACTATCACACCCTCTGTCACGGATGTTTCCGGTTCACATGCCTGGTCAGACTCACATTGGGGCTCAGACTCTGGGCCGATGGTTGGCTCTGTCCCCCGCTCAGGCACGTACATAGTAGCAGGTGTGAGTGCTGGCTCTATGTTAGTGGTTGATAGCTGGCTGGGCTCTGGAATTGCATCTGTGACATGTGTGACATGGGGCTGGGCAATGGTGATGGTATCTTCCATTTCATCTATGGTAAATCATCCAACAGCGTGAAGTTCAGTTCGTCCAGCCAGGACCCGAATCCCTTCATCAAGGTTGTGGTTTTACATCTAGTTCTGTGGTAGATGTTAAGAAATTCCTCCACTTACTCCTCTAAATTACAGCCATGAAGATGGAACATGAAGATAATGGCCCCATCTTGTCTGTTGTAGATCCTCTCTGGAGCTATGTTCATATCTTTTATTGGGAGTCTAGTGTTCTTTCATGTTTTGTCCACAAAGGACGACAATATAAATAAAGTTCAAAATAAATAGGTTAACTTATGAAACCAAAGCAGTAATCTAACAGGCAGGTACAACATAACATGGTGTCCATTAGATAAGCAACCAAACAATGAGGAACTAAAACAGAGGTCTTATGTCATACCATGCTAAGGCTTCTCAGTGTCTGCAGACCAGTTCAAGTTTTATGTGTTTTGTTGGAATTGTGATCCTTATTCTTCTGCGCTTCAGATTTATCTCCACCTGCCTTCCTCCTGCCTTCAGCATACCACACTCGGCCAACAAACCTCTCACTCTGCCAACATACCTCTGGCCTATTTAGTCTCCAGTTTACCAGGGCAATCGTCAAAGAGATGGACTGTGCTATCTAATTTCTGGCAATAAATTACTTTTATTTGCATCAAGTTTAGTCTGCAACAAGGTTGATGAACTAAATACAAAACAGGTGAAACTTAAATAATGAGTAACCAAGGAGACAAACTAATGGCAGAAAAGGAATACACAAGATAACAAAGGGAGACACAACAGGAACTGAATACAATGAAAATGAACCCTAAACTATGCCTAGATATGCTTAACACTGTCTTCTAGAAAGAAACTGACCTTAGTTCTGTATTTCAAAGCGTTCAAGTACCGATTCAAACCATTTGAGTTCAGATCTATGCTCAAAAAGGTGGAGACTGTTAAAGACTGGTTAAAGACAATTGAATTAAAGTCAATTATATGCCATTTGTTCCTATAAAACATTGGTTTAAAAAACATTTCCATTAACTAAAGAAAGTACAGAACCCGATACTGATCCTGTAAACTCAAAGCCACTTACAGCAGCTGAATTCTCTCCAGTAAACTATAGAGTGACAACATTCTGTTTCTGTGCAGACTATACATGTGGCCTAGAGCCTCATAGCTGTATGTTTGCATGGAGCTTGAATCATCTGGTCTTGTTGAACATTTTCAGTTTCTCATCTCAATTTGTTGAGTTGTGTTAAATTAAGAGTCATTAAAAATCAACATTTAGAAGTGATTGCGATGAGAAAAATAGATATTTCTTCGTATCACTTGAGTTCATAAATCTGATTTGAAATAAATGAACTGTGTCTCTTGCTCTTTGACTTTCATCAAAGCCCTGACTGTTAAACTTAGCTGAACATTAACTAATGTAGAAAGATGAACTCTGGGGTTGCTAATGCTGCCAAAAAGCAGAAGAGGCCTGGGAACTGGGATGTTTAAAAAGGACAGGTCAATATTTGAATCAGTGCTGCCTGTGTGAGGGGTTGAGTACAGGACTTGGCTTTTATTCAAATATTACCTAAAATAAAGTGATGCATCATTACTAGAATTAAAATTATTCCGATCTATAATTATGGTTGGCTACTTTCAATGATAATCTCAAAACAACTCCGTATTTGTAAGGGAACTCGCTACCTGTAATCTATTTTTCATAGGTATTTGTACGGCAAATTTTTATATTATCAATCATGTTACTTTTTCGATTGTCTTTTTTGCATCACAAGTATATCTTCCAATTTCAAAATAAAACTTCCCTTGCACTGTGTAGAGCATTCTGCAAGGTTGCCATTTTTGTTGGTATCAATGTCCGGAAAATATAAACAAATAGTTCCTGGACCACATTAAAAGCTTAGTACATTCATAATGTTTAGGGTAATCAATTATTTACTTAGGCCTGTTAAGACAACTTCCATTATAAGACTTCAACGAGGTATTTTTCAGGACCATGGACAGCACACAAGTTATTTTCCGAGAGATACCAGAGAAAAAGACAGCAGACAAAGCAATTTATATGAGGTGCTAGAAGAGAATTTGTATTGATAAAGCCAATTCTTTCTTAGATGGAAATATGTTTGACACAAAGAGTTATTTTGACAACCTGTAGATTATTGTATAGTTTTGTATGCTCACCCAGGTTGAATTTAATTTAAACATGGTTACAAGAGTAATGTTGTGGAAAAGTATTTTATTTTTTATAACTTATTCTTGTGTTGGCAAAGCTGAATTTTCAGCATCGTTACTCCAGTCTTCAGCGTCAAAATGATCCTTCGTTCATTTTCAATTTGTTGCTCAAGTCATTTCGAATTATTTTCCATGTTGAAAACAGTTGTGCTGTAACTATTATTATTTTTTAGAAACTGAACAGCAAAATAACAGCATGTATTTAGCAAAACAACTGCATTTAAATATTAGTTTCTTATTTTTATTTTTTAAGTATTAAAATCTCACTGACCCTAAACTTTAGTGGTGTATATGAAACACAATCTGTGTGACTGTAGGGTGAAACAATTCAGAGTATGTTACAGCCCCTGGGTTTGTGAGACAATGACGGAGGTAAACAAGTCTGTTCCTGAACTGTACAATTACAATTTATCATATGCAGTTTTTTTGGTTAGGTAACATGTATTCAAATTGCTTTTGGCACTAGAACCACCATAATTAACAAATGTATGTGATTTCCACTGGAACATTCTTAAATAGAGAGATTATAGTTTATATATTTTCAATAGGAGCAAAAACCTCCAAAATGCCTTAAGCTTTCACTTCAAAGTTCAAGACTACAAACCTGGCACAGAAAAAATGATTAATGTTTCACTGAGAGCACTAAGTGCGTAGTTTTGGGATTTTGCTAAGGGCAGAGAATGATCCGACTGGCTCTACAGCTGGACTGTCCCCTCAGTCAATGCTTTCACAGGTGTTGAGGTACTTCCTAAGTACTGTTTCAAACAGACTTCCAAGGCCACTTAATATCACGCCTAATGATCAAGCACAAACTGAATAGAGCTTTAGCGATTGTCACATTAAATCACATTTATTCACATATTCCTCTCTAGAAATGGTTGAAATAAACTGTACTGTGAACTGAAATTAAGCTGTACCATGCATTTTTGGATAGAACATTTTTAAGTTGTCAACAAAGGAGTAAAATTTACCATGGATTATTAAAACAGCAAGCCTCCATTAAATCATCAGTTGTACAATCAAAGAAACCATAATTTATTTCTCCACTCCATGTAATGTAGGCTATCTCTGTACATCGGTGTCTCAAAGAGGCTAGCAATAGCTAGATAGTCGCTGCGATCTTTACAAATAAGATATGTTCCTGGATTAACAAATTCTGTTGATCCTGGAACAACAGTACTCTTTGAAACTTTTGTCTTAACCCTAAACCTAAACCAAACCATATCTTAAAATCAGTGGGAACTGATTGGTGAATAACACTAATGTAGAAGCATGTAGGAGCATGGTTGATTTTAATGTTGTTTCAGGATCAACACAGATGTTGATCAGAAACATGTTGTACTTGGTTAAATCTTGTTCTCCCTCACTAGATCCCACCTCTCTTCGGAGCCCTCCCTAAAACACAGGAACACATAAAGCCAGGGGAAAGTCTACAAAGAGTGGGATCGTGGAAATAATTAATTATAAATCATCATCAATTATTGTGTTGTGGGAACAAATTGATTCATGGGCACAATATTTATTTCTTCGTGCGCACATTTACATATGACCATTTTACATTTCACTGACTAATATTGCATTTAAGGTGTACCATATTTTCCTGCAAATAACCCGCAGACGCAGATAATCCACACCCTCATATAGCCCACAGGTTTTGGGGTTTTGTGTAAAAAATCGGCGGCATAACCCGCACCCTTATATAACCCGCACTCATGGATTTATGAACTTTTTTGTGTAAGTTTCACACATTTCGAATGTTGCTCGCATGACGTCAATTATCCATAACTGTTCAGGCTCGGTACACAGGGCTTGTGCGCGAAATTCAAACAATAAGAAAACAAACACAAGTCAGAATCAGAACAAAAGAAAAAGTAGTCTCTCCCGCTGTGCAGCAGCACGTCCCTTAAGAAGCGATGATGTTGATCAGCAGATGAGATGAGAAGAGCACACCCTCATGGCAGCACAACCAATCACATCTTCTTGCATGATTGACAGGTCAGACAGCCTATCAGCGCCAGCTGTCAGAGTGATAGTACAAGCGCCAGAGACAACAACCCTCACAAGAAAGAAAAACAGAAAGAAGATACAGCAAAAAAAAAAAAAAAAAAAAATTGGAAATATTATTACGTGTCAAAAATTTGTGATACAAAAATCTGGTAAATACAGTCCACTTTTATAATTTCTCTCATTCCCTGGGACAATAGCACCATGTTCTATTGTTTGAGCTCAAGGAATGATTCATATTGCATCTTCAAACGCTGAGTGACTGGATTGTAATCAATCCTGAAAGCATCTTGGAGGGTCTTTTTCCGATTTGATGACTATTCCATCAATAAAGATAAATTGACCAAGTGTACCTACGCCCAGAGAGATTAGATTAGGAGTGAGGATGTGTGTGTGCGAGCATGTGTTTATGAGTGTCCATGAATGTTATTTGTTTTAATTAGTATGCGTTTCCACATTTGTGTGTGAAAGTTCATGCCCTTTTCTATCCCTTGCACATGCACACAGCATCATAACATAGTTTGCCTCATGCTGCTGAGATCTCCACCTGTTTGAGCAGACAGGACGTCACATTGAATGTCCTGCATGCTTTTGAACACATTTGACCTTTTTGCATAATAGGGTTACGCAAGATGATGACGAGGGTAAAAGCACTCATCCCAGTGAGGGAATGGAGAGATCTGTGTATATATAATACAAAGAGTCTCTTTGTGACGGAATATCATTTGGAGTAACAACAATCACAAGAAAGTTTCACATGACCAATTCAATCAAATACAAAAGCTTTTTATTTGTGTAATGCCTTTGATAGCATCCTATCAATAAGCAGCTTCATTCAATGCAGGATCAAGCCCTGTAAGACAAAAGAAAGAAAATAAGGGGTATTTGAATGAAGAAATTAATTTATAGTTGTTTCCTGAACTTAAAATCCATTGAATTGACTTTTATATTTTGACTACAGAATTTTCTGTGAATTGTCCTACATTGTAAACAACATTGTGGCATCTTGAAACACAACATTTTGTTTTTGCATAGATTTATTTCCCCCAAAAAAAGAAAATTAAATAAATTGACTTATTAAATTTTTTTAATTGATTTTTTTTTTTTTAGATTATGATTTGTCTTCTGCGCAGATACACTAAACTGTACAAACATTTGGGGTTGGTAAGATTTTTTAGCGTATTGAACATTTTCAGCATCATGAATCCAGTCTTCAGTCACATGATCTTTCATTCTCATATGATGATTTGGTGCTCAGAAAACATTTCTTACTATCAATGCTGAAAAAACAGTCCTGCTTTATATTTTTTGTGGAAACATTCTTTCATGATTCTTTGATGGATAGAAAGTTCAAAAGAACAATTTATTTGATACAGATATCTGATATTAGATTAATCTATTAATGCTGAATAAAGGTACAAATTTATTTTAAACCCGGTAGTATGTATGTAAATATATACACTCACCTAAAGGATTATTAGGAACACCATACTAATGTTTGACCAACTTTCGCCTTCAGAACTGCCTTAATTCTACGTAGCATTGATTCAACAAGGTGCTGAAAATATTCTTTGGAAATATTGGCCCATGTTCATAGAATAGCATCTTCCAGTTGTTGGAGATTTGTGGGATGCACATCTAGAGCATGATGTTCCCGTTCCACCACATCCCAAAGATGATCTATTGGGTTGAGATCTGGTGACTTTTAGTACAGTGAACTCATTGTCATGTTCAATAAACCAATTTGAAATGATTCAAGCTTTGTGACATGGTGCATTATCCTGCTGGATGTAGCCATCAGAGGAAGGGTACACAGTGGTCATGAAGGGATGGACATGGTAAGAAACAATGCTCAGGTAGGCTGTGGCATTTAAACAATGCCCAATTGGCACTAAGGGGCCTAAAGTGCGCCAAAAACATCCCCACACCATTACACCACCACCAGCAGCCTGCACAGTGGTAACAAGATATGATGGATCCATGTTCTCATTCTGTTTATGCCAAATTCTGACTCTACATTCTGAATTTCTCAACAGAAATCGAGACTCATCAGACCAGGCAACATTTTTCCAGTCTTCAACTGTCCAATTTTGGTGAGCTTATGCAAATTGTAGCCTCTTTTTCCTATTTGTAGTGGAGATGAGTGGTACCTGGTGGGGTCTTCCGCTGTTGTAGCCCATCCGCCTTTAGGTTTTGCGTGTTGTGGCTTCACAAATGCTTTGCTGCATACCTTGGCTGTAATGAGTGGTTATTTCAGTCAAAGTTGCTCTTCTATCAGCTTGAATCAGTCGGCCCATTCTCCTCTGACCTCTTGCATCAACAAGGCATTTTCGCCCACAGGACTGCCGCATACTGGATGTTTTTCCCAATTTCACACCATTCTTTGTAAACCCTAGAAATAGTTGTGCGTGAAAATCCCAGTAACTTTGTGCAGATTGTGAAATACTCAGACCGGCCCATCTAACACCAACAACCATTACAGCAACCTCAAAATTGCTTAAATCACCTTTCTTTCCCATTCTGACATTCAGTTTGGAGTTCAGAAGATTGTCTTGACCAGGACCAACCCTTAAATGCATTGAAGCAACTGCCATGTGATTGGTTGATTTAGATAATTACATTAATGAGAATTTGAACAGGTTTTCCGAATAATCCTTTAGGTGTGTGTGTGTGTATATACAGGGAGTGCAGAATTATTAGGCAAATGAGTATTTTGACCACATCATCCTCGTTATGCATGTTGTCTTACTCCAAGCTGTATAGGCTGGAAAGCCTACTACCAATTAAGCATATTAGGTGATGTGCATCTCTGTAATGAGAAGGGGTGTGGTCTAATGACATCAACACCCTATATCAGGTGTGCATAATTATTAGGCAACTTCCTTTCCTTTGGCAAAATGGGTCAAAAGAAGGACTTGACAGGCTCAGAAAAGTCAAAAATAGTGAGATATATTGCAGAGGGATGCAGCAGTCTTAAAATAGCCAAGCTTCTGAAGCGTGATCATCGAACAATCAAGCGTTTCATTCAAAATAGTTAACAGGGTCGCAAGAAGCGTGCAGAAAAACCAAGGCGCAAAATAACTGCCCGTGAACTGAGAAAAGTCAAGCGTGCAGCTGCCAAGATGCCACTTGCCACCAGTTTGGCCATATTTCAGAGCTGCAACATCACTGGAGTGCCCAAAAGCACAAGGTGTGCAATACTCAGAGACATGGCCAAGGTAAGAAAGGCAGAAAGTCGACCACCACTGAACAAGACACACAAGCTGAAACGTCAAGACTGGGCCAAGAAATATCTCAAGACTGATTTTTCTAAGGTTTTATGGACTGATGAAATGAGAGTGAGTCTTGATGGGCCCGTGGCTGGATTGGTAAAGGGCAGAGAGCTCCAGTCCGACTCAGACGCCAGCAAGGTGGAGGTGGAGTACTGGTTTGGGCTGGTATCATCAAAGATGAGCTTGTGGGGCCTTTTCGGGTTGAGGATGGAGTCAAGCTCAACTCCCAGTCCTACGGCCAGTTTCTGGAAGACACCTTCTTCAAGCAGTGGTACAGGAAGAAGTCTGCATCCTTCAAGAAAAAACATGATTTTCATGCAGGACAATGCTCCATCACACGCGTCCAAGTACTCCACAGCGTGGCTGGCAAGAAAGGGTATAAAAGAAGAAAATCTAATGATATGGCCTCCTTGTTCACCTGATCTAAACCCCATTGAGAACCTGTGGTCCATCATCAAATGTGCGATTTACAAGGAGGGAAAACAGTACACCTCTCTGAACAGTGCCTGGGAGGCTGTGGTTGCTGCTGCACGCAATGTTGATGGTGAACAGATCAAAACACTGACAGAATCCATGGATGGCAGGCTTTTGAGTGTCCTTGCAAAGAAAAGTGGCTATATTGGTCACTGATTTGTTTTTGTTTGGTTTTTGAATGTCAGAAATGTATATTTGTGAATGTTGAGATGTTATATTGGTTTCACTGGTAAAAATAAATAATTGAAATGGGTATAAATTTGTTTTTTGTTAAGTTGCCTAATAATTATGCACAGTAATAGTCACCTGCACACACAGATATCCCCCTAAAATAGCTAAAACTAAAAACTACTTAAAATATTGATACAAAAATATTCAGCTTTGATATTAATGAGTTTTTTGTGTTCAGTGAGAACATGGTTGTTGTTCAATAATAAAATTAATCCTCAAAAATACAACTTGCCTAATAATTCTGCACTCCCTGTATATATATATATATATATATATATATATATATATATATATATATATATATGAGGGTACAAGGGTACATATTTGACATTAGAGACAGTACAACACAACAATTAACAAAATGTAAAGAAAATATTTTTGGAATATCTATATTTATCATTTTGTGCACTTTCACAACTTTCCGGCTTTGCCTACACATTAGAGAGCAGATATTTTGCTCAGTGGGACATCGATAGTTGCAGCCTTTACTTCACACAATAGATAGAACAACAGGCACACTGTGTCAGTGTGAATCTGTTCTTCCAGACGTCTTTTGAACAGAAGCTTGTGATGATCTCATACACAAGTACCATCATCCACTTCAACATTAACCTGATTTTGTAAACAGCTTTTAACAACCACAAAAAGTATAAATCATTTGCTTATGTACACAAAACTTCAGTTTCCACGCTAGTAGCACAACAGATAAAAGCGTGAATAGATTGAAGCATAGTTTCAGCTGCCAGAGAGTGAAGTAAAGAACGTCGGAGCCTTTGAAGTTGATCCTTCAGGTATCACTCCTGTTGTTTCCCACCTCAGGCTTAAGAAAACAACGCTGTCCTTAAATCACATCTCAACCCCTCCAAGTCTTACATAAACATCCCGAGGCACAAAGTCAGGCAATATAATATCTGGCATTTAGCTTTTGTGATTATATTCATAAGATATGAACTATGTGTAACACTGTTAGAAGCAGGTCTGGGCTCATAGTTCAAGTTTCCTTGGGTTTGGCGTGTAATGAGGCTGGATGAAGTGTAGATGAACGGTGTAACCACTGAAAGTGCTGCTGCTTCTGTATGACATCTAAGCATTCAAATTATCAAACTATTTTCAAAGGAATATTTTAATAGTATTTGATTATACAATGACCAAAAGACTATTGCTAAATATTATTAAAGGATAGGTCACCACAAAATGTTTTTCATTATTTATTCGGCCTCATTTTGTGTGAAAACAAAAGTGCAGATGAATCAATATTCTTTCCACAACTTTGCGGCCAGTTTTTCCTCTTATTATTAATTGTGGCCACGTCGTATCAATTCATTTTGTGGGAACAAGTTTTTAATTCATGGACAAGATACCCTGTCATGTAGGGGATTCCCTCTGTAAATAAGAAGACACTATGTGTCTTCAATAAATGTCCAAATCCAACTTTTATGTTTAGGTGAACTATCCCTTCAGTGCAAATGATGTATTGGTTTAAACACCTTGTATCTTAACCATCACTGAATTCACACTCTGAACTCTTTAACCATGTTCTTCCCACTTAAAGAGACCATTCCCATTCTGTATGATCCAGAGAGCTTTAAAATACTTACTGAGCTACTGTGATTCAGAAATGCTTGGAATGGCAACATCTTCATAAATTGACTTCACAATGACAAGAAGACTTAGATTTGGGAGAACACCTAAAACTAAACCTCAAAGGCACTGATGACTCAACGTTTCATGGTGCTCGACTGATATGGATTCTGCGTGTGACTGAGCTGACCTATGGCATTTTGTCAAGGTTAGTCATCAAATCATCAAGGGTAAGTGTTCCCCAGCCTTCACCCTTCCCTTAGGGAAGCCAGGTCACAGCCTGTGTACGTATTCACTTGTTTTGCGGTTCAAAAATGCATTCCTATCGACTCATCCAAGTATTTTAGATTAGGCAACATGCAGTAAAAAAAAGTGAGTCGAGACAACTTTAGAAGCTTCCATTGACTTTACTTTAAAAAAAAGAGACAAACATTTTTGGTACATAGCATCTACATACATGAGCAGAACAACTAAAAAAAGATAATATACAAAAACTGCCGGTTGTGCATGTAACCTCTAAAAGGGACTGATTTTTATGGGTTTCATATCAAAATAAATAATGCCTTGATACAGTGCCATTACTTAAAGAAAATGTTTGGTGGCTCAATTTGCAAGACTGGTCATACTAGGGTCAATGACGTAACATCTTATGAGACTATTCATATATATTCAAGTATTCTTTTTTCTTAAGCAAAAGCACTGGAATACTACAAGTGTATGTTGAAAATATGCAAGAGGTTATTGCTGAATTTCTTTTAAAAAGATTGTTCCATTCTTTTGTTTATATGTGTAAAATACTGTCTAAATAACAGTGAAGACAATTCGCAAAGATAAAATGGCAAACTCAGACTGGAAACAGGAAAGTTATGGTACAATATGTGACACCCCGAAACTGCCAATGCTCAAAGTCCAAAACAACTTGATGCTTGATGATTGCAGATGTCCCCAGCCTCAATATTTTGTGATGTTTCCTGCCTTGCATTGCAACGCTATACTGTTTAATAGCAAAGTCTTCCGCTTCATTCTCCAGGTCACAAAATATGGATCTTGAACAGCCAAGCATGGAAGCACGGTTGGTATCCTCTCCAAACAGCCAGAGTTACTGAATTGTCTTTTGAATACAATCTTGTTTTTTTTTTCCTAAAACGGAAAAACTCCTTAGCAAACTCCTTTTGCAAAGTTAGCACCATAATGTTATCATATATTTAGCAGTCCATAAAAAATAGTGCTGTTAACATCAGTCCAAGGCTTTGCACAGCCAGTCAACATTTTCCTTACTTTTCTTTAGTCTATATGCCACAGTTGTGGCACTTTAAAGGTGCAGGTAAAGGACTCTAATCTCGATAATTTCATTCCTTAAAATATGACATTCAAAACAGGGTGCAAGCAAGACAGAACCATAAATGCTTTTGCAGATGGCAGACTTTTGATATTTACGTTCTGGCAACTTCCTCAGCATCAGTTTTGGGCATCCCCATGATATTCACCAAGACTGCATTAATTTCTCCTGTCGCATTACATTCACTTTCAACGTTAACTTCTTGCATTTCGAAGGCTGATAACACACAGAGTGTTCATAATCTGGATTTGACAAAGACGGTGGACGAGTGGTATGATTCATGAAAAAAAGTGCCTCTACTGACCAAGACTTGGCTATAATCCCTTGTTTATTGCCATTTAGGAAGGCTGGCCATCATTTTTTGGACGTGTTGATCTGAATGTATGGAAGGATGGCTGGGTGTCTGTCGGGGAGGGTCATGAGGGGCCGGTGGAAACTGGCTTGCTCCTCATCTTGGTTTTTCTCCACCTGCCTCCTAAACTTTCGGGCAAGGAGGATTGATGGAACCCCCCTCCTTAATCTCTGGGCAGCCTTTCTTTGCCAAAATTCATATTTGGAATATTTCACACCAAGAGGCCCTCCCGAGATGTCCTGCAAAACAGAAGAACTTGCTGTATTTTCTGTAATCTATTGATCTGTTGTCATATTATCAACTGATTTCAAGGCTTTTAAACAGTGCAGCATGGAGCTAACAACACCAAGGGTCATGGGGTCGATTCCTAGGGAATGCATGAACTGATGAAATGAAGACCGTGAATGCAATCTAAGTTGCATCTGCCAAATGAATACATTTAAACTTCAATATGACTATGAACAAAGACAAATCTGATAATTGTCTCTCTCTATTGTGCTCTAACCCTGGTACAGTAAACATATCCTGACTACAGATAGACTCTATAGGCAAATTGATTATCGTTGAACAACCTCTCCGGTGTGACAAAAACAATGTCCCAGTCAACTCAAAGTATGTTGATTAAGCCCCACTTAAGGCGAATGTAGCCTCAAGTGGGGCTATTGTGTTGTTGGGTTGTTTGTTTTTGTTATTTTCAAACCCAAGCCATGGCCAGCTGGCCAACTGTCTTGCCAGCGCTTAACATATTTCCATGCCAAGAGCACATGGCACAAAAATTTGCCAGAATGCGGCACAACACTTGTACTTGTTTTGGTGCTTGGAATAATGACATCATTGCACATGGTGTCCAATAGAGTTTCATGGGCTTTTGTTAGTGCAACTATCAGTCTGTGTTGTTTGAACATCATCATTAATGCAGTCTACAGATTTCTGATATCTGTGCCATTTTCCACATTGCTCAGCGATTCTGAGAGAGGAGACATGGTTAATATTGATTTTGCCGTGATAAAAACAGGCTGCGTGTCAGACTAGACTGTCTAGTCTGGGTCTGTGTTTGTGGGTTCAGCAAAATCATTGTGCTGGGCTTTTGATGGGGGAGGGGGAGATAAGCAGCTCCATGTACCTTGTGAAGAGCCTGTGGCCCTGGGAAGACCTGCAGCGAGGTGGAGGAAACATCTCGCTCGGACTTCACGGGTTTGGCACAGTACTGCTCCAACAGACGCAGGTCGCAGCTCCGAAAGCAGCATTCCTCCACTATTCCTCTCTGAGGACGGCGGCTGTTTGATCTGTTCGGCCTGCCTGGGTGGGGGAAGAGAAGGTAAGCGATCAACTCCGGGGTTCCCCTGGAAAGCGCCCAATGCTACCAATTCACACCCTATTGTTTATATTTCACCAAATCCCACATGTGGCTGCTGGCATTTTTCTAGGATTTCTGAAATTGAAGACGGCATCAACAGATCCTTTCATTCTTTCCAGTTCTTTGTGACTCCCTTTTTATTATTGGCACTAAGTGATTTGATAAGGACTTTAAAATGTTGCAAAGAAAAACAAATATTGTTCCCAAGGATGTGTGAATAGCTAACAAAAATGGATCCTTTAACCTTGCCATTTGCCCACTAAACAGAGATAAAAGATAAAGAACAGCGGGAGAGGTACAAAAGGGGGAAGTCCACCATCATCTGATAGGAATACACGAGACAAGAGAGAGAGAGAACAAATAAATACCTGCAAACATGCAACTAACAGTACTTGTGGCTTGCATTGAGAACACTTGGTGGAAAGCAATAGAAGACACCTTTCCTCATTGATCAAGACTCTTGTTGTGACAGTCATTAATACTAACCAGCAATTTGCAAGACAATACAGATGATTATGCTGTTTACTATGACCACTATGTAAAGCTTTAGATTTCCTGGCAACCGTCCCACAGAACTGTAAAAGACAGACTTACTGATATAAAACCCATTTTCTCCACACACGAACTGCAGAGTATCCACTAGTTCTCCACCGCAAAGAGTCTCTCCCGTTGGTACGGGGGATGCGACCGTGAACAATGACAGAATGAAGAGTATCAGTGAGCACATCTGGAAGATGAAAGCAGATTTGAGGGTGTCAGTTCATACATACGTAGTCAAACTGTATAGTTTAACAGACACTACTGATGTGATTGTCTGGTTTTCAATCACACGAGTAAACAGTAATTCAACTAAGTTCAAAGTAACTATGGAGACGTTATTATCCGTATCAGTGATACAATCAAGCAATTGTTACCGTTAAAACAACCCTCGAAATGATGATGCTTATCCAAACTTTTCTCAAAGCTTTACACATCGTCATTAATATTTATAAATACACATTCATATATATATATATATAAACCGTTTAAACAGTGCAAATATAAACACGCAAAAATGATGGTACAATAAGCTCACTTTCCCTTACCGTTGTTTGTCCTTTCCCCGTTTTTCGACACGATGCACAGAATAGATGGTAATCATCCATGGTAGGCGGTTTGTGGAAAGCGACGTTTACAAGCTGTTGTACCAAAGAGTTGCTTTGTTTAATTTCCAGTCTGTTGCATCTCTTTGAGTGATGCTTGTGGCTGTCTCAAAGTTCAGAGGACAGGCAAGGGATACGTACTGAGAGGCAATTTATACTTACACCCGCCCCTCGCACCCCCAGCCCAGCAGCGATGTCCGATTCGTGAGCGAATGATTCATTTGAATTGGATCTTTTTTTCTTCCCTTTTACAATGAACTGGTTGAACCGCTTCAACCGGAGAGAATCGGTTCTCGAGTCAACAACTCGCCGACTCATTGAACAAGAATTCGTTCTATGACAGTTTCAAAGAACATTTAAAATAAGACGTACGAGTTGATTTTACTGCCGTTCTTGTTTTCTACAAATTATATTCTGATTGTAAAAGACTTGTTGTTTTTTTTAGAGAGAATTGCAGCAACAAACGGAAACGGGTCTGTCACATAAAATTACAACCACCACCCTTATTAAGAGAACTCAAACGAACGAAGCGCTTCATATTTTACAGGACGCTTTACGTGATGACGTAGAGAACCTCTTTTTGAACTCGTTCTTTGAAATGAAGGATCCGATTCGCGGAAACGAGTTTCGAGTCCAATCAATTCTGCCACTGTGTTTCTGAGAACTTTTAGTCTCTCAAATTCAGTTTGACAATAAGTAGGCGTCTGCCGATTTCAGCCAACATTTGTCCTTAATCCACTTAAGAAATTGTTCAAACTTCATTTTTTCCAAATAGTCTTGTTTTTTCCAAATACTACGTCTTTTTGCTTGCCTTCTTCGGGACTCCCATGCAGCATTATACTCATTTTAATATAGAACCTTCGCATGCTGGTGCAAAAATGACATTAAAGGGAATCGCTAACTACTGTTTTATGACACTCGGCTACGGAGTACCTGCTCATCAATGACGACGCGCATTCTTAGTCAAATAGCCGGCGTTTTAAAATACCTTTTGGCAACAGAACAGGTCAGCCCGAGGAATTTTAATTGACGGGACATTCTTCCAGCTTCTCACCATAACAAAGGGGGTTGCAGTCGCATTCCAGTGAATGCAGACAGACACCGTGCAATTTCACTCTCACAAGAACCGTTGACCTTTAGGGCGCGCGCGCGCGCTCCAACTCGTCTTTAAAAAAAAATTTAATTGATTTAATACTCAGTTCACGACGCAATGACACTACTAGGCTGTTGTCATTATGTCAGACGATTTGTGCAAATAACAGTGTGGAATAAGTAATAAATAAAGCGCTACATAGAAATGAATAAACACTCAACATGTCTAGACATGCCTCAGACTGGACATAATGATAGTTTAGTGAAGACAAATTGTATTTTCTGCCTGACATCAGTAGCCAGTGTCACGCAAAGTGCACTCATTTTACCTTCCTCTAAAAGTGGAAATGGCATGAATTGGAAATCAATAAGAGATATTATGACAAAAATAGGCATGTATCATTTTATTACTGGCAGTTGTACACTTAAGGACTGGTCCATTGATTTGTTGTTGTGTGTGTAAACAGGCCCAACACCACTCATTATTGTGATAATGTATGAGATGACAACGTCCATTTAGGAAAAATACTTAATGTTAGCATTTAACATAGTGTACCATCTTGTGACATTAGGCTTTCATGATAAGTACACTATGGCACTCTCTAGTGGTCAAAATTGATAAAGGGATATCTTAGCTGAATCTGGTTAAAGTTAGGCAATGATGGAATAAAATAAAATAAATATTTTAGAAACAATCGTAATTATGTGAGATTTGTGAGGAACGTTGTGTGAGAGAAAAGCTAAGAGCATCATCAGAGACTCCCGTCAAACCAGCCATGGACTTCTTTCTTTGCTGCCTTCAGACAGACAGTACCGCAGCATCCAATCCTGCACCAGCCTGCTAAAAGACAGTTTCTTCCTACAGGCCATTAGACTTTTGAACACTTAACTAATAGCCCTTCAATACAGCCCCATAACCACCACCACAGCAACACATTATACACTTGTTCACTGAAAAAAAATATACAATATAAGGTGTTTACCTCATACTGTATTATGTTTATTTATTGTATTTTGTATATTTTGCCAAAGTCTTTCACCCACCACTACGTGATATGATTTTGATTTGGTTCGTGTGCTATCATTACAATCAATTTGATACAGTAAACCATTTGTCAGTTTGGGACTACATGCCGTTATTAACAAGTTTCTTCCAGCAAGAAAGGGTTCAGGCCAATATTTGCATCTCTTAAGTAATCCAGTCACCCTACTCCTCACACCAAACACCTTTCACTCAATAGCTTATTAATACTACTTTGCATAAAAATGTGTAATATAGTCTAAGGCATGTTAATGTGACCTTTAAAAAGATCTTCTTTCCACAGATTACTGTTGAAAAGCCTTACTGTGTATCATTTGTTGTCATGGTCTTTGTAGGTTTATACTGTGGATAAGAAATTAGATAAGCACAGATAAGACTTCTCATATGACAAAATATGAATTTCATTATGTAATGCAAAACTAAATGTATAAATAAATGTTCTCTAAGAAAATAATTAATTTGACGGAATTAAATAATGTGGCAACATGTAATAATTACATTTATAACTAAAATAACTTAAGTGTTTAAGGTTTGATAATGACCTGAAATATAAAAAGTGCTAGTGTGGACTTCTTTTGCTATGGTTACCTCCTTCTGATGAAACAGATTTTATTTTAAGCGTTCTCTGACTGGTGAAAACACACCAAAAAAAAAAAAAAAAAGAAAAGAAAGAAAGAAAAGGACATTATTTTTGGGACAAGCAAATTAAAATGTTTGAAAAACCAGCGGATACACATTTATACTTAAAAGAATTAAAAAAGAAACTACATATTTTCCAGTTTACATGTTAGACCAAAATAATTCCCTAAATGTTGTCAAAGAATCTCTAACTGAACAATATTGCAGGATTGTGAGTTCCCAGCATGCATTGCAGCAGGAATAAATAATGTGGTTACAGTAGTTTAATCATTGTTTTGCGGTTTGCTGACTTTTTAAAATTTTCTGTTGGTTTGTCATTGTTACAGTTAAATTATAATTAATAGTTAAGATGTGATTACAGGAGTAGTTTACATTTTTAATTGACCTAACCTCTACTTGTTTAGATATACCTCACAAGAAATTAAATCCCTCTTTTCTTGAAAATACACTCATAATTTGAGGTCAATAAGCAACCTATAGTAGTGTTGCTACTTTGTAAATTTTAGCTCAATTTAGCTCAACTGATATTGATTAGTTCACATCAGTGCACCTGCATAAACAAGTGGCATTTCAGACCTCCAAGACTGGCAGAGCCGACTACCTATTTAAATCTCGCTGATTGCCATTTTCTTCAGAATATTTCTGCAAGCACAGAGATCAACTCTTCTCTGAGTCCAAAGAAGATGATAGAAGCCTTTCTACTTGCTGTTGAAACAAGCCTCAGAGCATTAAAGCGATTAGAACGACTACAGCGGATTCAGTCATCCGGTGACACATCAGGAGCAAATTTTACTTTCTTAAATAGTAAATTTAAGCGAGGTCCCTCATGGAGACCAGCTGCTTTCACTCGCAGTGCTGTGCTCGTGGATCGCTTTCTTTAAGAAAAGTGATCCTGACTCACACACTCTGCCATTCTCTTCCCCCCTTGAACAGAGACGGAAGACACAGTGGAGCCGTGGGACCGAGCAAACAGGCTGTAGGAACACTTCGGCCTAGCGCCCGTTGCCTCCCTCTCCTCTCAGTGCAACGATTCTGCAGTGCTTTTCACCCGTAAATACCAACACCCCTCATCTGGTGTGAGCAGCATGGTTTCAGTTGGGGGATCAGGAGGACTTTGATGACACTATATCCCTGGCTGCCTCTGTAGAGGAGGACTAGGCGAATTCTGGCGACCAGCCCTGTTCTTCCCGGATGGCCACAAAAAACTGAATGGCATGACTCCTACTCAGCACATACCAATTACTCTTCTCTGTCTAACCCTCACCTCTGTTGAGACTGCAGAGGAAAAGTGGTACACCAAGCTTCTCCCACTGAAAGAGGCAATCACCACACATCTCTACCTGCCCACGGTCCTTGGCTGGAAGACCAAAGCAGCTCACCCTTTCAAGCCATGCAGGACCATGTCAGCCCTTGAGGCCAGAGCTTACTCTGCAAATGGTCAAGCTGTATCCTCCCTGCATACAATAGCGGACCAGGCAAAACCACCAAATTGATGGACACGTGTGGACCTGACCCAGTGGCCTTTAAAGAGCTCCATAGCATGACTGACCTCGCCCTGTGCGCCAATAATTCCACAGCCCAAGCAACTGGTCAATCCAACAAAGCTTCAAGCCACCTTTGATTTAATTTAATAGAGATCAAGGACACAGATCTCTATTAAAGGACACATAGAGATCAAGGATCTCTCCTTGACTCCCTGGTATCTACCTGCTGCTTTTAGTTGCCGTTTCAACCTAGCAACACACCAAGCCAGTGTCCCTGCCTGATCAGCCCCAGCCCAAGGTAGAACCTAAGGTGAAGTACACTCTGTTAGTGCTGAACCATGAGCAGAAGCCCAAACAGCCCTGATGTTTTGGGAACAAAGAGAAGGAGGCCAAGTCCCACCAACCCTCAAAGTTTTAAAAGTAATCAAACAAGGCTAATTGCTTCAGTTTGGTTCTTGAGATTCATGTTTGAAAGGGTGGCTTATCAGTATACAGTCCTACCATTTGAACTGTCACTACCTCCGTAGTGGATTTTACGAAATGTGGATGTGGCCCTCTACCCCCAGAGACAGATGGAAGTATGCATCCTGAGCTACCTTGACGATTGGTTGCTATTAGCTTAATCGAAGCACAAGCCAAGGATACAAGCACAAACTAAATCGCACACAAAGCTCTGCTCCTCAGTCACTTATGAAGTCTGAGATCAATCTAAACAAAAGCTCACTCCAACAAACCTCATTCCTGGGTACCATCTTCGACTTGGCCCAAATGCTGGCCTGGATTCCGCTGGAGTGCTCTCTGAAGATTATGGGGTTAACAGTATCATTCAGTTTTAGGGACATCCTTCCCCTAAACACATACTGGGCCTCATGGCAGCAGCCACATCAGTAGTCCCTTTGGGCCCCTTACAAATGCACCCATCACAGCACTGGTTGAAGGCCCATGGGCTAGGTCTCATCCACTAAACAAACTGGCAAGCTGCCGCCTCTGTGAGCACAGCACAATCTTTGCTCTGTGAGTGTACTGCACGTGTCCAGGAACAAACCGTCCCTGGGGAAGAGGACGCTCCACAGATAGTTTGCACCTAGAGTCTCCCCCAGACGGTTTACATGATTTGGTGCATCTTTGGGCAAGCAGAGGTTCTCTTTGCATAAAGAGAGCTCCCTCTGCTCAATGTTCTTTTCAAAGAATAAAAAAAACACCCTCTTCACCTTTATGCCTTCCCTCTGATAGCTCATTAGCAGGTCATTAGCTGAACCAAAGATATGAACCAATCAGGCTTCAGTATTCTGAGAAAAATTGAGTTTTCCCCATATGTATCAGTAACTGAAGCAATGCTCATTCCCGTTATCTCAAGGAACCAAGGTTATGATCATAACCTAATTTATTTTGTGTTTTTGAAAATAGTGCTCACCATCATCATTTATTTTATCAAAATTTGAATAAAAATAGCAATATTGTGAAATATAATTACAATTTAAAATGTTTTTTATTTGAATACATTTTAAGTTGATATTTTTTCCTTTGTTGGTAAAGCTGAATTTCCAGCATCATTACTCCAGTCTTCAGTGTCACATGATCTTTCAGAAATCATTATAATATGACTATTTGCAGCACAAAAAGAATTCTTATTATCAACAGCTGTGCTCCTTCATATTTATGCTTTGTGCAATTGAACGAGTGGACTTATTTTATATTAAGAATCTTTAACCACTGATATTTAATTATTAATAATCCGATACAATGCACTTGTTCTGTACATGCAAGTTCCTACATAAAAAGCTCAAAAACACCTGCCCATACCATCAAAACCATTCTCAACCAAATTTCTCTGTATATTGTAGACCAATGCCAAACAGTTTACACAGGAATAGCCTACTTAGAAGAGATGACTTTAATAGGTCAATGACTGGACTCTAACCTATATAAAAACACCGCAGGGAAGCATCCAGTTTGATTACATGCATGTAAAACAGAAAATTGAGGAAAATAAAATTGTAATGCAAAAAATAAATTAAATGTAAATTTTTTAAAAATGTAATCTTATAATAATCTTGTTAGGGGGGAAAAAAGTCAATACTATATTATACTAGTTTACAGAAAAGACAAGAATTGTAAATAATGAAATAAATTTTTGTCATTATTAATGCACGTTTAATGCTTAATGCGGAATAAATAACTGTTTAGAACACAAGAGATTTGTTTCCAGAAATAATTTTTTTAACAATGATTTTCAAAATCATTACAGTGTATAACACCCTGAAGAGAATATAAAATATGATGAAAATAAAATAAAATAAAATGTACAGTTAAAGCCTCTGATAAGCATTAACACATTAAAATAGACCTTTAAATGCTAATTCAACAAGATAGATACCAACCAATAAAAACAGGCCAGGTCAAGCATTTCAATCCCCTATAAATGAGCACACACACAGGGAATTCAGAAACTTATCTGCATAATCTCATCTTTCCTTTCATTACTTTCACAACTGCAAATATCAGAATGCAAATCAAAAGCACAAAAGGAAAGCTGAGCTTTGCTTGATTTATAAGCTTAACACTAAAGTGAATTACAATGCTCCTTCACGTCTTGCCAACAGACTTTCATTTATCGAAGGCCCAGTCTAAGAATTTATACATCTCAGTAAAATATACTGCAAGCAAAGAGTGAAAGCACATCTCCTAGTAATGAAATGCAGTTTAACTTCAGATTTCTGAACTGTTCAATTAAGGCACCAGCACATTTAACAAAAGAAAGAGATTCTCACGCTACCTCCCTAATTCTCTCCTTTATACGCTGCATCTCACAGACTCATGCAAACAAACAAGACAACGCAAAAAACATTTCAAGCTTCTCTCAATAGCGCTGATATATAATTAAGTCAAGTCATTAAAAGTAAAATCCTTACACCAGTCAAATCACTTTGGGTGTCTTGTCAAGTTGAAACAGATCCAGCATATCAAGCATTGCTTGTCTGATATTGTTTCCAAAGCGATGAGAGTCCTGAAAAAAGATGGGGGAGAGAATACAAAAAAAGACTATGAGACTACTACAACGTTAGCCATGTATGCCTCCAAAGCTAAGAATGTAACTTTGGAATATCGCACAAAACATTTATCGTTTCATTGTTCATAAAACAATCAAAGCCTCATTTCAATCTGCTCCTCATTTAAAGTGATCGATTAAAGTCTCTTCAAGAAAATGATGAACTAAATCACACAATTTATATGGATTAGTTTTATGATCACTTTATGAATATTTTCAAGCGTCAAAGTGTCAGTGATTTGGCAGTCTATGAGACAAGAGAAAGCTCTTAAATTTAATCAAAAAGAATTTCACTTGCATTCCGAATATGAACAAAGTACTTACAGGACTGGAACAACAGGAAGGGGGAATAATTAATGACAGAATTTTCTTTTTTGGGAGAACTAATCCTTTAACATTGCTGATTGTGTCTAATGAGATTGGTTCGCTAGTTAGACCAATTATCACATCTGTTGAGGCACATTCTTTGAGTTTTTTTTTTTTTTTGCGCATCAAGGAATTTATTAGGTAAATGGGTCTCCATTAAAGTTTATGCACGTCTTCCTATCAGACAAGAAAAGTGTTTATTATGTGCATTTTAAGATGTTATGTGTATCGTGATGTTTCCAGGGTTTTTATGCGATACCCTAAAATTCACTAAAGTATGTCACTGAAATGAGCAGCATGCATGTACTCACAGTCTCTGGACTAGAACGCTTGGAAGAGATATGGAAATTGATGAGATTTTCTCCGATAATCACATAGGCTACACCATACCCATCATCTGCAACCTACCACAGAGAAAGAGAGAGGGAGAAAAAAGAAAGTTAAATCTGATCTTTTCTTCAAGCATTTTAAGATTTCCAGATTAAGTAAATTTTTTTTTAAGTCTCACCGGTCCAAAGCCTCCCCCACTGGTCACATACTCTGGGTGTCTGGCCAGGTCAAACAGCTCCACCTGCTGTAGAGGAGTCTGACTGGTGGAGAGTTTCCAAGGCTCTGACAGCACCTGCAGGGCCATTAATTTTGTTAATGAATATCAGCTACTTAGCAGTTTTTATCATTAATTTATCATCAACAACAACAACAAACTTTATTTATAAAGCACTTTAAAACTACCGAAGCAGACCAAAGTGCTGTAAAGAAAGGAAAAAATAAAAATAAAATTATAATACATAAAATAAAATGTCACAAAAATGTCAACTTCAAGGTGATAAAAGCCAAGGAAAAAAGGTGGGTTTTTAAAAGAGATTTAAAACGAAGCATTGAGGTGGCCTGCCTAATGTCCAGTGGCAGGTCATTCCACATTTTTGGTGCTGCCGCCGCAAAAGCACGATCCCCTCTTAATTTACGCCTTGTTTTGGGAATTTTCAGGAGCAGTTGATCAGCTGACCTGAGAGAACGGGTGGGTGTGTATGGAACAAGTAGCTCAGACATGTATGGTGGGGCAAGACAATTTAGAGATTTAAAAACAAATAAAATAATTTTAAAATAAATCCTGAACTGTACTGGCAACCAGTGTAAAGAGGCTAAGATGGGGGATACATACTCATGTTTACGAGCTCCCGTAACCAGACGAGCTGCAGCATTCTGAACCAGTTGCAGACGGGCAACAGAAGACCCACTGACCCCCACATACAGAGAATCCAGCCGGGTAGTAACAAAGGCGTGTATTACCATCTCAAAATGTTGCCATTGAAAAAATGGCTTTATTTTGGCCAGCGTCTCAATTGGAAAAAATTCGATTTAACCACAGCCCTGATCTGACTGTCGAGCTTAAGGTCAGAGTTCATTTTAACCCCTAAATTTGTGATGGTGGGCTTGATGTACCGAGCCAAAGCACCCAACTCAGCAGAACGGGTCCCAGTGGTGTCACCAAAAATCATTAATTCCGTTTTGTTTGCATTAACACTTAAAAGATTTATAGCCATCCAGGCCTTTATATCCTCAAGACACTTCAACAGTGGTATTCTTTTTGAGAGGCACGTAGATCTGACTATCATCCGCATAACAGTGAAATGACATGACATGCTTCCTAATTATTGAGCCAAGTGGCAGCAAGTAAAGAGAGAAGAGCAGAGGGCCCAAAACTGACCCCTGCGGTAATCCACAAGAAAGGGGTGCAGAGGAGGATTCAAAGTTTCGTAAATTACACAGAAAGTCCTACTTTCCAAATAAGACCTGAACCATTGAAGTGCAGTGCCCTTTATGCCCACCCAGCTCTCCAAACTAAAGATCAGAATTTCATGGTCCACAGTGTCAAATGCAGCAGTTAAATCGAGAAGCACAAGGACTACGCACTCTCCAGCATCAGCTGCTAAATAAATTTCATTAAAAACCTTCAGATTCTGTGCTGTGAAGAGATTTAAAACCAGATTGGAACACTTCTAGAATATTGTGGTCTTTTAAAAAAACATTAATTGGCTGCACACAATTTTTCTAAAATTTTAGAAATAAAAGGAAGTTTTGAAATAGGCCTGAAATTTACAATTTACAAATTTACATGATCCAAACCTGACTCTTTGATCAGGGGATGCACTATTGCATGTTTAATGCATGTTGCATTAGTATCATGAAACATGAGTGTCATCAGGACTTATTTCTCACTTGGCATTTTTTATGTTATTCTAATATATACATTATTGATTATTATTTATTATACATTATTGAGGGTTGATAAGACTTTAAAAGTTTTTAGCAGAGGTCTAACAGACTACTTAAAAGTGATATGTTATGATATCATGTAATAGTATTACAATTTAAAATAAGGTAAGTGATTTCTGAGAATCACTGTTGAAAGTGGATCGAACCGATCACAACACAGTAGTAGCCAATCAGCAGTAGGGGTCATATCTATCTAGAGAGGGAGATTTGAAAAAAAAGCTGTAGACAGATGGCTGAGAAACATTACAAAAAAGAAATGGTCAGAAGATGATCACTGGAAATAGAGGGGTTATCATCAGGCAAAAGCTTTAGGGACCGCATTAATATTAGAAAAGCATCTCTCAAGCGCTGGAAGAGAGAAGCAAGAGAGCGGGAAGGCCTGAAAACAGAGGCAAGGGTTGTATTGTTTCTGCTCCACATGTGGGAAACATTAGTTTTGTTATGTTTCGCAGAACCAAGATATGCTGTTATTGTAGTAATGTTATCTGTAGTTACAGGGGAGATTTGAGTGTCATTGTTTGTCTAGAGCTGGTGTGCTGCTGGCGACTAAAAACAAACTCTTGCTTGTACATACTCTTGTGTAGTATGTTTTAATAATTTTTGCTACTCTTATGTCTGTCATCTTCATTTCTCCAGTTTTTGAGGCCTGTCATAAACACTGCAGACCCCGTTTTAGTTTAAAAACTCAGGGCATTTCATTGTAAACAAACCAAAACAGAGACTTTTAAAAAGAATGCATGGCTCCCCACTTTATGTTACCAAAACAAGACAATAACAGACCAGGGCTGTGTGTCCCAAAAGCATCTTAAGCCTCTTAGTTGGTGGCTATTGTTCAACAATCAACTTAGGCTTACAATGCTTTTGGGAAATGCAGCCCAGAGCAGTCAAAAGCTCAGTAACATCCCAGTGTAACGACAGTGTAAACGATAACAAAGATGGAACTTGCATGCTTTGGTGACATTGTGGTCAGTTTTAGCAGGCATTGTGCAGTTAAACATTTCATAATACTACAGCTGCCCATATGCGCAAGAGGCACATACACTAGTGTGCTCAGTGAGCGTGAACGTCATGTAACATGAGGTTTCAGTAGTGTATTGTGGAATTTTCAGTAGTGTATTGTGAATTTTCAGATTCAATACTCCAGTCTTTGGTGTCACAGGATTGTTCATTCTAATATGCCGATTTGCTGCTCAAGAAAAATATCTTATTATCATCAATGATAAAAATGGTTGTGCTGCTTAATATAAATTCTGTTTGTTTTCAGGATTTTTGAATGAATAGAATTCAAAACTACGTTCCACTTGGCACTTTGCAACACCAGATAACTCGATAACAAGACATTTGTCCTCAATGATATAATTTCCTCTCACAATCTGGATTTGTTTTTCCTCACCGAAACCTGGCTTCCCCCAGGTGACGTCAGTGCTTTCTTGGAGCTCCTCCCCTCTGGTTACCTCTACCTAAACTCCCCACGGAAAGCGGGTAGGGGCGGGGGTACAGCCACCGCACATAGACAGTCCCTGAAGTGTCGTCAGTTGTCCACTAGAGGGTTTTCCAGCTTTGAGCTGCAAGTTTTAGGTCACACGGTTAGGTCACACTCTTGACCTTATCATCTCTCGTGGGGTGATTGTGTCTGCTTGTGAGGTTGTGGATTTTCCCATCTCTGACCATTCCCTCATACAGTTTGGCATTCGTGCTGTTTCGCCAGACCTACAACTTCTGCCCCTCATCGTAAAAGAGTTAGCATCACCTTTTTGCCCGGACCTTTTCATCTCCTCCTTCAACAACATCTGCTCCCAGATTATGGACTCTACAAGGTGTTGCACCCTACAAGGTGAAGTCGTCTAATGGTCCTCTGGTCCCCTGGCTCAATGATACAACTAGGGCCCTCAGGCGCCGGTGTAGACAGGCTGAGCGAAAATGGAAGAAGGATAGGTTGCAGGTGTCGTTGGAGATGTTTAGAGACAGTCTGTCCACATATCAGAGAGCACTGAAGGATGCTAAAGGACAATACCTCTTCTATCTCATCAACAGCAATAGCCACCGTCCTGGAATTTTATTCAATACTATTAACTGTCATTAATCCGGTGTCTGTTGTCTTGAATGATGTTTCTGAAAATACATGTAATGCATTCAAGCAATATTTTGTGGACAAGATTTTGGCTGTCAGACAAACCATTACGCAACATTCTACTGTTGTCATGCTGTCTTGTGCGGCACATTGTGTGCTAGAGAACTTCGAGGCTGTTACTCTTGTGGACCTCAAAAAAGCTGTCCTCGAGTTGAAGCGTACTACCTTGTTCCAGCAAGGATTCTGAAGGAGGCTATTGACATCATTGGTCCCCGCCTTGTCTCCTTCATAAACAGCTGTCTTATTTTGGGTATTGCTCCTACAGCTCTCAAACATGCAATTATTAGACCGTTGCTCAAGAAACCCAACCTTGATCCCACCATACTATCCAACTTCCGCCCTATTTCTCACCTTTCATTTTTTTCTAAGTTGATGGAGAAGCTTGTTTATGCCCAGCTCCAGGCTCATCTCCAATTACACAGCATTGGTGATACATTCCATTCTGGTTTCAGGACCAGGCACAGCACTGAATCGGCGTTACTGAGAGTACATAACGACATTCTTAAAGCACTGGACAGAAAAAGCTCTGTGGTTTTGGTCTTACTGGACCTTACCGCTGCATTTGACACTGCGGATCATGCTATTCACATCTCTCGTCTTCAACATGTTGCTGGTTTGCAGGGGCGGTGCTAAAGTGGTTCTTCTCATACCTCACTAACAGAACTTTTTCAGTTATGCTTAATGAATTTTCCTCCTCAGTTGCTCCTTTGTCATCTGTAGTGCCACAGGGTTCCATTCTCGGTCCTGTTTTGTTTTCACTCTACATGCTGCCACTGGGTCAAATCATCTCCAGACACAATGTACAATTCCATTTCTATGCAGACGACCTCCAGATCTACCACCCTGTGATTCTGAGTAATCGGTCTGCATTAGACCCTCTCCACAATTGCCTTCAGGACATCAAACAGTGGCTTTCCCAGAATTTCCTTCATTTAAATTAAGAAAAGACTGAGTACATCATGTTCAGCCCGTATTTATCCAACACTGCAGATAGTTTTGGCCCTCTAACACCTCAGTTTGCTCCAACTGTGCGTATACTGGGTGTTGTCTTGGATAAAAATTAGCAATTTGATAAACAGATTGGTGCAGAAGTGAAGGCAAGTATTTATCAGCTAAGACTACTCAGTAAGGTCAAACATTTTTTGCCCAAAGCTGGTCTTGAAAAAGCAATTCATGCCTTCATCAGCTCAAGGATTGACTATTGTAATGCCCTCTACTCTGCTCTAAATACGTCACTGCTTAATCGTCTTCAATTGGTACAAAACGCTACCGCACGTCTTCTCTCCAACACATCTAAACGGTCACACATCACCCCTGTCCTCCGCTCGCTTCACTGGCTCCCAGTGCAGTTTAGGGTGGAGTATAAGATGCTACTGTTCGTGTTCAAGACCATCCATGGTTTGGCCCCAGCATACTTTGCTGAATTAGTAAAAGTCTACCAGCCAGCCAGAACACTCCGCTCCTCTGAACTTATCTCTCTGATTACTCCGAGGTTCAGGTAAAAAAGTCTGGAGGCCGGTGTTTTAGCTAAATTGTGGAATACACTCCCTGCTCATCTCCGTAATATTACACTGTTGAATGTCTTTAAATCACAGTTAAAAACCCACCTTTTCACTCAAGCTTTTAACGCATTGTAACAGTTTTACTGCTACTTTTTGTGACAGTATTTGGTTATACATGTAATGTCTGAATGTACCACTAGGTAGTGCTGTAGCCTCTAGGCTACCTATTAGTATAAAAGGTGGTAGAGAAGAAGCAGGAGGTAGGAAGCATGTGCTAGGCACCTAAGGATCTTCCTGCGAGAAGCTGTTGTGTTTTGTACCCGGTGTTCGAGGAACTTTTAGTTCGAAAGCTCAACTGTGAGTACAATTGTTTGTCTTTGTATATGATGTTTAGGTCATAAATGTTCATGTAAAGAGTAGCACTAAGTTTATTTTTGTTTAATGCAGCGGGTTCTTTGTAAGAATGAGGATACAGCTAACATTAATAGGACTTGTCTAAGAGAGGATCACCAATCGACCACGCCTTCAGCTTCAAGCATTTACTACATCGGCTGGAGTTGTGTTTTCTGTCCACTGGCGGATATGTCCTCAACTGCAACTGGCTTAAGTACTCTTTCTTCCCACTGTTACCTCTGCAAGGACTGAACTCTAGGTGGCCTAAAGCTACAATTGGACTGCTCTTAAAAAGGGAAAAAGGAAGTAATTTGTGTTTGTATTTAAGTTGATGTTTGAACGATTTTGTTGTTGGGTGCTTTAAAGGATTAAAGGTGACTCATTGGAATTTAGGATGTCTGGTCCCTCAATTTATTATGCAATTAGTGATTTAAGTTTGAATTAAGACAAACTGTTGCAGCATAGCCTCGACTATTTTAACGCAAGCTTTTAACGCATAGACTATGATGTTATTTTTTCTTTATTTTGTTGTTTCTTTATGTTGTTGTTTAATATATATATATTTCTGGAAAGCGCCTTGTGCACCTTTTGGTTGTTGTTAGGCGCTATATAAATAAATTTTGATTGATTGAAAAGAAAAGTATTTATTTGAAATAGAAATCTTTTGTAAAAGTGTGTACTGTCAATTATGATTAAATTAATTTTCTGATAAAAGTGTTAACTTTTTAATGGTAGTATAGTCTAGATGCTTTTTAATTTCTTATATTCCTACTTTTTATTTTCTAATTCACTTAAATGATGAAACACACCTCTTGGAGAAAAGGAGAGTCCTGACCAAGGTACTTGGACACTACGTAGAGGCAAAAGAGATGGCGGTCAATGCCATGACCAGTCATTGCCAGTCTGTACATCTGCTGGTGTTTCTCAGAGGCCTGGATCAGTAAACGAAGTTTCTCTTCTCTCTGGAAAACACAAGAGCAACAGACAAAAAAAAAATATATATATATAATAATAAATAAATAAATATATATATATATATAATTATACTGGTATGATACACCGCACACCCCCATGGGTTTTAATTTTTTTCTTTTCTTTTTTACATAGTACCGTCTCGTTGTTGGCCATGGCATGGACAAAGGCACAGGACTCCATGGTGCAGGATCGCACAGTTTCTGTACGGCCTTCTCTGAATAAACGTGTCATGGATGCCTCATAAGTCAAGCAGAATTTTCTTTTGTCCTGTACAAAGAAAAACATTGACAAAGCATATTATGTTTTAGCATAAAACATTTTATATTTCAAATGTTCACTGATAAGACCGTTTACCCTATAATGGGCCAGCTGCAGAGCAAGCTGGATGAAGGCATCTGGACTTGTCTTGCACTTCTTGATCAGGCCCTTTCCAAAGTCACTAAAGGGGATGATGTGGGAATCCACATCATCAGCCAAAGCCTTGGCCACAGACAGAGAGTTGGCAATCATAGTTTGGCACTGCCATGAAACATGAAGCACAAGTGACAGAATATTAAACAAGTGAATGCATTGGCTCCTTCATATCCATTCAAGCAAAATATGAAGAATGAATGAATGTTTTTACTATGAAGTGCATTATACCACAGACCTCAGTTGGGATATTCCACTGCAGTCTTTGAGGTCCAGGCAAATTAGGGTGAGGTTCTCCTTTACAGTGGCCATCTTTTGTGTAGCCCAGCTTAATAGGGTCCATCGAGATTGCATACTTCATGAAAAATATCATCAAGATTTAAATTAGAAGCAGATATAAAGTGTTTTGCACGATAAATAGAAATAAAACTGATTCAAAAGTATGTGGTCGGTAAGAATTTCAAATGTGAAGTCTTTTATGCTCTTTAGCAATAAAAACAGTAATAATATTATATAATATTAGAATTAAAACAAATCTGTTTGAAAACATTTTCAAAATTTAATTTATTCCAATGATGGCAAAGCTGAATTTATATTACTCCAGTCTTCAGAGTCATATGATTCTAACAATAATGTTAAAAATAAATTGCTGCTTAATGTATTTGTAGAAACCATGACACCTTTTTTCTAGAATTGTTTGAAAGTCCAAAAGAACAGCATTTATTTGAGGCAAAATTCTTGGTAACATTATAAATGTTTTTTTCCTTTCAATTTTAATCAATTTACATCCTTGCTGAATAAAAATATAAATTTCTGACTGACTGAAAGACAGTAGTGTGAGTGTAGTGTGTACCTCCCAGAGGTGGCCAACGATTGGAGCATCAGCCCAACTATGTTCTGCATTAAGACCCATTGTTCCATTCTTGAAGACAATGAAGTTGAAGGACTTATCAAACCACCTAAGGGGAAAATGACCATTTAAATTTAGAAGGTACAGTATAAAACTGTATAAATAGGCATGGATGTAGATCAGGGGTCTCAAACTCAAATTACCCGGTGGCCACAGGAGGCAGAGTTTGGGGGAGGCAGGGCCGCATCAAGAATTCCACAAAAAAAAAAAAATTCTCAAACGTCATTATTGACAGTTCTTTAACTTCAATGGGTTCTTCTGAACTGTCCTGAACATAAACAGAGTATTGAGGAACATGAACGGTTCTTCTGAATATGACTTGTCGTTGTCTTGCCTATACTTCTTGCTGCCAGAGACCTGCAGATCTTCCTCTCACACAGCTGAGCCACATTTGGCTTGAGAGAGGAAACTGTTGAGACTCTCAGTATAGCTTGAAGATGATCGTCCGTAAGTAGAACTGGACTTGGACTTACTGAAGTTTAAGGTTGAGGAAAAAGTTACTAATTTTTTCGAGATATTAAGTCATTATTATGAAACTTTCTCATTTTGTCCAGATACTAAGTCATTATTGTGAGAAACTGTCTAATTTTTTCGAGATACAAAGTCATTATTTTGAGAAAACCTCTCATTATTATGACTTAAATAATAAAAAAATTCTCAACTGTGGCGGAAACGGGCTTCCATACTTTCCCGATGACATGAACATCGTAACATTTATATATGGTAGAAAATACTGAGACTGCTACCGGGCTGATAATTATCAGCTGGGACTGTGGGACAGCATTAATAAATGTACTATATACAAACAATGGGATGCAGCCACGGAGGCGTTATTTACTGGATTTTATTTTCTATATTATAACACCGATGTCCCGCAAATCAGCCCATTTCAAATGATGGAAAAACAAAATACAATCCGCATGATGCTAAATCCAACGCCGATAACAGTAACATTCACTTCGTCCAGCTCAAAGTCAAATATGCTTAATTTCAAACACAATAAGAAGTAATAATTCTATGACGGCTTTGACAAATGTGATATTACACGTACTATGTTTCTCTGTCTGCCTCAAGCGCGGCTGATGCCCCGCCCCCGGAGTCATTTACTCCACTGTGATTGGTTGGCTTGCACAGCTCCAGCTCGCACGAAAAAGGAACCTTTCGCACACACACACAACGCGGTAAAGCGCTATTCATTCAAAACTCGCGGGCCACACTTACATTTAACTTTCATATGGTCCCGCGGGCCACAAAATATCGTTTCGCGGGCCGCATGTTTGAGACCCCTGATGTAGATGGTCTCTCTTAATACATGCTAGGGTTTCTTTCTTTTACCTGTCATAACACTTCCCATGGAGCAGCGATTTAGCGTAACGGTCCAGGGATTCCACCGGGTTTTCTAGATCATAGCGCTGCTCTGTGTCATCCAGTGTAACAAAGAAAGCAGCCTTCTCCACAGCATCCAGAGACTTCTTGTTCTTGCCGTGCCTGAGGTAGGCATTACGGGCACATGCCCAAGGCACTCTGAAACCAACAACAAGCTTTTACTCATTGTCAAATGGTTAAGACTGTTTGATAAAAAACAGTGAAAGTAAAATAAGAGGAAGGAGAAATTATTAACAAAAGGACCTCATTTTAAACAGACAACTAAGGATGAGCGAGTACAGCATTATCTGTATCAGTTAACCATATGAATTATCGATTTCTGTACTTCGGACTGGGCGGGGCCTAACCCAAAAGTAGTTGGGTTGTCTTGAAAAGGGCAATTTAACTGGTATGATCATGCAATTGATATGGGTTGATCAGAAATTGTTATATTTATTGCTGATGAGAAGACTATTTCTACATGACATGACAACATCAGCATTGAGCTGCAATGGAAATCGATGGTTTCGATCACAATAACAAACAAACTATATACAGAAAAAGTTTTGCAACAATGAATGCAAGCGGTAGCAATTGTGAAGAAAAATGTAATGAACAAGAGTTTTCATCTAAACATAACTTTCTTTTTTTAACTTCTGAACAACCACGTCTGCACAAACCCAACGTTTACCAGAACTCTACTGGTTAATAAGTACTACAAACAATCTGAAATCAAAAACAAACCTGCAGCTGAAGAAACCCTAAACGTTAAAACGGAAAAGACCAGTGAACCTGAGTGATTGAGGGAGAGATGAAGAGAGAAAGAGAGCTGTTCTCTTCTCAGTGTTCTGTGTGTGAGTGAACAGGGCGGGATACCGCAAATCTGCATGTGTAGGGGAGGGGTGCTGTGACTAGCCTATCACAGAACGCAGACACAGTCAGCTACCCAATGAGGATTTTTATTCAATCCGAGCACAGATATTGACTCGTATTACTCGTATAATACTCGTACTCTGCAAAACTGCTACAACTGTACCGGATACTCGTTTCAGCCGATTATCCGGCTCAACTCTACAGACAACCCACCTAAACTTTACAGCGGTTAGAAGAGATCAGACAAATGAATGACAGGAAAACAGCAGCAACTCCTTCTGTTGGGTGTGTAGTACCTGTTTCCAGCAGTGAGGGCGGCGAGGGTTTCCTCTCCAGGCTGTGGCTCTGACGTGTCGGCCAGGATCCTCTCCATCTGCTGCTCTATCTCTCGTGGCAACAGTAACCGGCCATCATAAAACAGCCACACTTTAAAGTAACGGCCCCGATGATACACCACAATATGCCTGCTGTCAGACATATGTTGAATTGAGTCTACAGAAAGAGAGGACGACAATTTACAATAAACATTTACATTATAATGATTGTACATTAAAAAAGTAAATGTAAAAAAAAGGTTTAAATTTTTGGAGTCAGTAAGTTTTTTTTTAAATCAATACTTTTAGCAATGATGCTATTGATATAATGATTATATTATTGATTTGACAATAACAGTAGAGACACAACCGGTTTCAACATTAATGATTAGAAATGTTTCTTGAGTACATTGATTTCTGAAGGATCATGTGACACTGAAGACTGTAGAAATGCACTGGCTGCATGAAATTCAGCTTTTCATCACTGGAATGAATAAATTACATTTTAATTATTGCTGTCAAATCAACTAATTGCTCAATTATATTTCTGCATATATACACAGACACGTTTAAGTTAGACGTGATTAACCATGATTAATCGATTTGACAGAAATGATTAACACATTTAAATACAGTTTTTTTTTTATTAATAACATTTAGTGTGTTTGTGATTAAATAAATGCAGCCTGAGTGAGTATAAGAAACTTATTTCTAAACCATAAAAAAACCTACCAACTCCAAACTTTTAAACAGTAGTGTAGACAACCCACTTGTAGATTATTTTTTAAAATAAATTCAGAAATGTGCAAAACAGGGTGCAAATTATTAAGAGAGGAACTAAGGTGAAAGTTAAAAGGTGAAGTGTGTAACTTCTGCACCACTAGAGTCAAAACTCAAAACTGGTTTCCTGAACACGTCTGCTGCTGTTAAGCCAAAAAGTTAGTTCTGTCCATTTATACCTTTTTTTCGTAGAAAACCTACAAACCTCATATAGACTTATGAAGTGTCTCTCTTTGTTTTTTAAACAAGAATAGGACCGTTTTTTGTTTTTAACAAGAAATTACACATATCACCTCTAAGAAAGGTCTTATATACCAAAGCAACAGTGCAGGAATGCGGGTGGGTATTAGATCAGGACTTGCATCTCATGTCTAGCTGACTTCTTAGTTATAGTACAATACACACTATAGTACAATAACACATGAGTTTTACAACATTCAGATGAAGTTGAATGGGGATCTGTGATAGTAAAAAGTAATCTGTTACTAAATTTCTATGGGAGTGTTTTGTGACAAATTCTTGAAATAAGGGACACTAAAGGTGCATGTTTTGGTCAACTAGAAAATGTAGTGTTGTTACGAAGGGATGAATTGTTCACAATTGAGCCTGCCTCTTTTATGCAAACAGGGAGAGTCGGTTTCCTTCTGAGAGCCGATTTTCTTTTTTGGACATTAATAGAAGACAGAATAATAATATCATCACACATTGCCTATACACTAAGTGAATGTTATTTTGATGTGTATGTGCATGCGGTCACGTGTGATGACATTATACCATTGCTCTCAATTCGTTGCACGCACACATTAACATATCATTGGAACACTGCGTGGAGTGCGTGTGGTCAAGCACTGTGACTACAAGATCATCCTTAATATTGGGTCAGAAAACAAGATGAGTAACATGCAAACAAAAGCAGCATTTGGATGCATTTTAGAACTTTGTTATGTGCGCGGTTTTAAGTGTAATATTCTTGTAACGGTTTTATCTTGGATAATTCAATATAAATAAAATGTTCAATACACGTGTTGGATGTTTTACTTTTTTTAAAGGTTTAAATTTAAGGTTTAAGATAATTACATTGACTATTTTAAGTGAAATACAACCCAAAGCAACCACAAACCCAACATTGCTAAATTTCGATGAATTTAAAAAAGCCAGAAGTGGTTCCAAATGAATAGCCATTTGAGAACTGAAAGAGCTGGCTCTTATTACTGAACTGAGCCTAATGATTCGTTTCGCTAAAAACAGTCTGAAATCCAACGGATCGTAACATCTGCATCTCTCTTCTTGTGTGTGTGTTTTTCTTCTTCCGTATATGCGTGCAGGGATTAGTTGTAGACGGAGGAACCTTATTGGCAGATCTGCTGATGCCGTTTGAAGATGGCGAGCTCATTCTGGTGTTGGCCTTGTGGCGTGGAGGTCACCAGATCCCCCCTGCCGTTGACAGATCCCAAACATTCCTTTGATAATGAATTTTGGTGTAACATCATTATGCTTTTGTTTATAATGATTTTGTCAGACTCTTTTTTATGTTTTAAGATTGTATGGGTGTCCTGCCCTTTATTCTGACTGTTCTGTTATTCTGTGATTTATTTATTTCTAGGGAAGTTATTTATCACTTTTTTATTTAAAAGTCTATTTTTGTTTATTATATTGGTATTGGGGCATCCTAAAGTCATGGCTCCTTAACTTAATTATTTTCCATTCCATTAGTACATTTCATTTTTCGTGGATCTTATGTTTTTCATTTTTGGTGATCTATCGGCTGGGGCTGGACTGATTAAACATCTGAAATGTTCACATCAAGCTCGTCGCTTTAGAACGGGTTATAACACATGGCTTCTTAAGGAAGCTTTTTCTCAATAACTTGAATTTGTCACAAAGACCACTGTGTCAGTGTTCAGTACCTGTTTCTATGCCTGGGATTCGACTGGTGTTGAACATGCGCTCATACTGAGACGAACACATGGGGATGGTGTTTTGAAGCATAAGCTGCGAAGCAGAGAGAATGGCCACAAATCACTGTTGGGTGGACCAAAAAGAGAGCTACGCAATCATTAGTACACAAAGAAGACTAATGGTTGTCCTTGCTGGAAAAAAAAATATATGAAGAAAAAAAAAGGAATTGAATAGAGGGATTTTAAGCAACACGGTCCTGTGTCACCAGATTGTCATAAAGTCATAATAGTATTGTGCATAAGAAGAAAAAAACAGCCAATGAACACATACAATAACATATCTATTACTCATGTAATCAAAAATAACTGTTGACACATGACCAGTGTAGTAGGCAGACACTAGGCTATGGTGCACAAACTGGTTTTTCTTACCACTCTCCTGGCCTGGGATGCGGCATGTATTAAATAGCCGTTCCCACTGGGCAGAACATAGTGGAACGCTGTTCAATAGTGCAAAAAGCTGCACCATTATGACCATATGATCATGAGGCATGAAATATAAAAATATGTACTGCATTAAGATAAAGCGGGGGGGAAAAATAGCGATCAATGTCCATAACAACAGGACTAAGGTTAGTAGGGTAATCAAGCATTTGAGACAGAGGGTAGAGGTTGTTGCAGTGTTATTACTTAATGGTTATATGGTTGTGAAAGTCATATTAAAGAGTAAATGTTATCCATCCTTATTATGAGTAAATAAGCTCACTAATATAACTATTTAGTCAACAAAAATAGCTTATAAAAAAAGTGAATTGTTTACAGTAAAGATGAGGTACAAAAAATGGTTTATCGTCTAACCGGCTTGATTTGAGCCCGGTCTAGTTTCCCCCTGTAAAGCATGATCGCATGAATGACGTTGCCGGCTCTTGCTGCTTGCAGATGTGTGGGAAAGGCATAAAGAAAGTCCTGTTCAGAGGGAAATAAAGAAACAAGGCAGTTTAGATACCAAGAATGCATGTATTATATAAATTATATGAAACAAAAAAAGTGAGCAAGCCAAACTCTATGACTAAAGCTTATCTACCAGAAAATTATATATGGTAATACAGTAATCCCTCGCCACTTCGTGGTTCAAGTTTCGCGCAAAAATATTCTTTGAAAAATAAAAATTCAAAAATATAGTCATATAGGCAGCCGTATTGCTGAAAGCAGCATTGCTTTATCGTGATGCGAGACAAATGGTTTCCCAGGATGCCAGACAAAGAGAGAAACTCTCTCAGAGGCTTTGTACACACCCACTGCACTCAGACAAGCACGTGATTGGTTCCCGGCGTGAGATCGACCAATAAGAACACGAGTGGAGTGGAGCCTCTTCGCCTCTCTCAGAAGCAAATGTTAACGATCCAACACCGATATCTGACAATGAGGCGCTTCCCGAACTGATTTAAAGGCCTCATTACACCAGTGCAGTAACACCATCATCATCACATTCATCGAACCGCACAGGTCTGTCATCGTCGTCATTACTGGAGTCTCAAGATACTACTGTCATTGATGAGTGTAGAGCACCATAATACGTATCGTATGAGAGAGAGAGAGAGGAAATGTATATTATTAAGGTTTTATAATTAAATATATTTAAAGTATCAATATACATATTTTAAACATTCTGGTCCCTACACACACATATACAGAAATTCCCAGGGGGACCAATCCTACTTCCCGTATTTTCACCTATCGCAGAGGGTTCCGGTCCACATTAACTGTGATAAACAAGGGATCACTGTATATAGGAACTCTACTACCTAGTAGTTAAAATCGCATGAAGCTTGCAAGTACTACTTACCATGACATAATAGTTGCTGTTAACCATGATTGGCCCACGACCTCTCAAGTAGATATATTCTTCCCACCAATCACTGACCTGAAACACAGACAATGACACAAACTTAGAGGTACACAGACAATGACACAAACTTAGAGGTGAAACAGGTTAGACAGTCAGAGTTATTTCTGTTATGCAGGAACTTTACCCTTCCTCATCATGTACACTACGGTTCAAACGTTTGGGGCAAGTATGACTTTTTTTTTTTTTTAAGTATCTTGTTATCAAAAACAAGAGAATATTTTGAAATGTTATAATTTCATGAATATTAAAATATCTGAAATAAATGTTTGCTATTTAAAAAAAAAAGCAATGCTGAATTTTCAGCATTATTCAGAATCATTCTAATGTGATGATTTGGTGCTCAAGGATTTCTCATAATCACAGTTGTGCTGCTCAATACTTTTTTAATAACTGTGGAAATATTTATGTGCAAATAAGAATGAACTACTCAGATACGCACAAATCACATGGAACATTTTATCAGAGTAAACACAAAACTAATGTTACCAAAAGGCAAGTAGTTTGTATCCCTTTGACACATTAAGAAGAAAATATAATGCAACATAATGAAAGGACTTAAACTGCTTCTGTAATTCTTCAGTGAGAAGTAACGGATATGTTGAGCAATGTGTTATACTTACATAATTGGTGGCCCACCAAGACTTCAGTTTGAGGTACCACTGAAGTTTTGGTCCAAGGTTCTTCTCAAAGTCAAGTGCAAGACTCTCCATTCTTTGGTGTTCTTCATCACTCAGCAGTGGCCGGACTGAATCAAGATACTACGGGTCCAAAGTTTCAAGAAAATAAGAAAGCCCAGCAAAAATTCACACTTACAATCAATACCTCTGTCAGCATAGTCAAAGAAAATGAGTATGAACTTAAATCCAAGCATGTTCCTTATGAGTCTCAACAAATGATGCTTTATAAGTTCAAATCAAAAACTAGTTTTTTCTTTGAGTATTTTAAACAGCGTGCATGTTTGAGTAAGTTAACTCACTTCACCCATGCTGTGCAACCTACCTCCAATATCAGTAGATAATCACCTGAACAAGTTAACTCTGAAAACAAGTGACCAAAATCTACAATGAAAAAAACTAATTGAAGTTTAGATTGCTGGGTTACCAGTCTGACTCTGAATGACTTAACATTCAATTGAAGAAGAGTTTTGATATGGTTGTTCAAACAGTGAATATCTTACTCTTCTCATGGTGTCCTTCACCGATGGCACAGGTAAATTAGGGAGAGAGGTCTGGAAGCTGTTTAGCATTGGTGTTTGCATGCCAGAAAAAATCTTCACTAGCACCTGCACGGTCAAGAAACAAACAGCAGAGTTCAAAATTAGCATAAAGCGTTCCAGAAAACAGTGAACACAAATCCTCAATGTCATACATACAAGCCATAGTCGAAGTTTCCAGGTAATTTTGCCACGGGTGCCATACATCCAGCCATGCCAGGACAGCAGACCCTTCAGAACAGTCCTCATGCAAAATATGATGGCAATCCACAGACCCGTGCCCACCATGACACCTCCAACTAACATCTGCTTTTGCGTAGACATGTACCTACTGCAGAAAGAGAGGCACAGAGAAGCCGGATTGAGAATAGCCTCTAGTATGCACTAATGCAATTTAAAACTCATCATTCAACAGACACTTTTCATTGTGCCTTACGAAACAGACATACCCGATTGGGACATATTTGCCAAGTTTGATGAACAGGCCTAATGAAGGGTCCACTTTTAAGTAATGAGCTCTTCCCAAGTATCCTGCCAGCACCAGCATGTACCCTGGTGCGCTCCCTGGGTACACCCCATTCAAAATCCCATTCTGTGAGCACAATGAAAAAAAAAAAACAATACTCTCCAAGACCGGTTTTAAATCTCCAAATTGTCTTGAAAGGGTAACCAAGAGTTCCAATGGTAGAACATGTATCCTAGTACCTTAAAACGAATGAATTTCTTCTTCCAGGAGTGAACTCCAGAAAGGTAGACCTGCCGCAGAGCCTCGTGACTGAGCTGCAGGTCAATGCCATCAGGGCCAACGGTGAACTGAAAGGCCACAGCCTGATGAGCTTCTGCCATACTGGATCACTGCGAACAATTCTGCAAAAATAACTACATTCTTCATAACAGAATAAAAGAGGTGACAATGTGCCTTCATATTGCTAATTTTTTTTTAAAGTGACTCCAGTGATTATTTATCCAGTGGTTACTTGCGTGACTCATTTATTACATTTAACTTTCCGAATCAGAACAAAAATATTTCTCAACTATACTTATATATTGGCTGACCCATACACGTTAATATTTAAATGACACCGCCATATTACATATTCAGAAGACTTACAGAGCAAAACAACTATTTTTAGACAGAAAGATAAAGAAGAAAGAAAAGAAACATAAAGACCCAATCGCACTTAGCGATGCTTACAGACCTGATGATGTGGCCGATTTGTCTTCTGTATAAAATCAAACAACTCAATCACGTGATTGAATGCAGGAAAACAGACAATAGTAATGAATCGGAACCGACTTTGAAACTAGCCCTACTGAAACAAATCCGATCTAGAGTTGTTATCTACGTTTGTGTATGCGTTTAGTTTACTTAGTGAGTTTACCCAGCGGACTCTTATTTACATCCACGATGACGAATATGTCAAACTGCCATGTGCCAGACTTATCGTCTCTTGGTTGTTTATTCTCCTGGCTAGACCTGTAAACCCGATCAAAGTAATAGTACAGTCGGACTGGCATTCGATTAAATGTCACGCTGACTATAGATAACCTTTGTTTTCCTGGCTGCTACTTTAACAACAGAGCGGCAGACAAACATAGCCCGTCCACTCTTCATTAACCACACCACCAAAACGTTGGGGTTACAAAATGGTTTCAAATTTTGAAATAGCACGCAAATAGATTTACTCGAATACGATATCAAAATCAAATACCTTTGACCATCGTTGTAATTAGACAAGGGGGGTTTACCTTCAGGATCCCAAGAGAAACGTCGGAAGTTACGCGACTGGCAGCATGAAGGGATCGCGTGCTTCACTGCGGACCAACACGGAAGTGAACCCGGAGTGGAAGCTCTGTTTTTGCACACATTTCTTTAATCAAGAGAATCCGCACACACACAAAAATGGCATGTTTTTTTTTTTTTTTACATGCAATGGGACGCTTACTAATTACTTTAAGTTGGAGCAGGCCAACTTAATAATATAATGCCCAAAACAATACATTAGTACAAATTTGTTTATTTTAAAAGTTACACATAATACCTTTACTCTGACAAAACACAGCAGATCTTTTGGCTGAGCCGTGCACGCGCGCTCTGTGATTGAGCGCGTCTATCCGCAAGTGTTTCTGCAGAAACAAATAACGTCCAGCTCCACGTCTAATGGGGTGGGAGTACTCCACCTACACCTCTCTGGACCCCAAATGACACTAGCTCCTCATCTCTGGACGTCTAATGGGGTGGGGTAATCTAGCTCTTCCTCTCTAGAAGTATAATAGGGTGGGGTAGTCTAGCTCCTCCTCTCTAGACGTGTAATGACACTCGTTCCTCCCCTCTGGACGTCTAGCTGCTCCACGTTTGAGGATGACGTCAGGGGACCTAGCGGTAAAGAAAACGCGGGACTTGAGAAACAGACGGACATCAGAGAACCAATAATGAAGACCCGGAATCTTCCTCAGTCTTTTGTAGTTTTAGTCAGTTTAATCATCTGCAGCATTTGTATTGTGAATGGTGAGTAACATCTTAACTCTTATTTCAGTGGCTTTTTAAATTCAGTTTTTTCCAGTCGAGCCCTGCTAAATGCATCTAGTGTCACTGCTTCACTATGAACTACTTAAAATAGTTTGAGCTTAAAATTACTACTTTAAGTCATTTATCTAGGTTTATTTATTTATTTATTTATTTTTATTTATTTTTTTGCGGTAGTCAAGGGCATCCTATAATAGATTACATACAACTTTTATACAGCAAATAAAACTAGTTTATATGTAAAGTATTACCTTCAATAATGAATGTTTCTTATTATGGGAAGGAGTTATTTTTGTGGTCACTGAACATTTCATAGATTTGTACTCGATCTTCTTGTATTCTTCCTGGCCATATCAAAGTAGGATTGAGTTTTGATCAAGTAACAAAAGCCATCATCTTCAGTTGAATGATCTCTCTTTATTTGCCTTATTCATTATATCATATTTAGTCTATCCAAATCGTATTAAATGGAATGAAGATTAATTTAATACAGAGTGGATCTCAATCAGTGTTAACCATCCGGATGATACTGAGATGTCAGGGCCATTGTGAGGACGAAAACAAATCCTCCGCAGGGAGAGGTGGAAAGAGATTTGCGGTCCTCTGGATATTATGACTCACAGCTCACAAGACGATACACGATATTTTTAAGAAACTCCACATTCAAGAAATTCCCGATGACAAGAAATGACTGGAAAAATGGTCTCTTGTTTGACTAAAATGCACAAAATGCAAAACATTTTACTTATCGTTTAACCAATCTAGGGGTGTCACTAAGGATTGTTTTGGTGATTGAGTAATTGGTCGGTTACTTTAACAATCAATAGAGTAATTGGATAATATTTTTTAATAATATTAATATTTTTCTATTAATAAAAATAGACCTACCAATATCCTTTAAAATGACCTAAAAACATATATAATAACAACGAGGCAATAATAACAGGTTAGCATAAAGTAGTAATGAAGTAATTACAACAAAATGAACAAATGTTATGGTTTTATTGAAAAACGCAGTTAAAAAACATAATGTGATAAACAAATATGATATATTATTTGGCCAATATTAAACAAGGAGTTGATCTGCTATAAAGTGTAACAACACCTATAGGCATGTTACATCACATAATATATATATATATATATATATATATATATATATATATATATATATATATATATATATATATATATATGGTAAGTTGATTGTTTAAATTAGGTATATTATATATTTTTAACAATATTATCCTATAAAACCAAATGATAATTTCAGTTTGAATATGTATGTTCTGTATATATTTTAAGTCATTTTAATGGCTTGGATTTATTTTATTACCACATAAACAAAATAATCTAAATAATCGACCAATTACTTGAGTAACAAAATAATCATTAGTGACATCCCTAATCCAAATCTTTGTTTAAGATTGGACAAACAACATTTAATTCAAGTGTTCACTTAATCTTTAATATTTCTGTATGATAGAACTGATGTCAATGTCAATGTGTTCCTTGTAAGTCGCTTTGGATAAAAGCGTCTGCTAAAAATGAAATACTAAATGTAAATACTAGTCATTAAATGCTAAATGCTAATTTCTTGAACGAGAACATGTGGATATCAAAACATGCAAACTTTTGAAATTGCAATGAAGAGTTTGCATATTTAGAAACATACTGATGTATTCTCCTGTGTAGGTTTATGAATGATCGCACAATACTGTGCTATATTATGATCTCTAAATTGTTTTAATATATCACGTAGGCTTAGAAGACAATCTAATAATGCATACATTTAATGGAGGAATCGTGACAGTCCTACACTAATCATCAATCTTGTAATGAATGTCACTTCGGTTCTACTTTCTGAGTATTAACAATCACAAGAAGTAAAAGACAGAATAACATAATGCATGCTCTCACAAATTCAACTCTGAATCTCTGCTGATAGCTTTTGACCCTGACAAGAAATATTGTCATGTTTTAATATCACGAGGTCTTGTGGCATGAGATTGATGAGATCTTGTCGCATCTCTACTCACAACTACACAATTCTGGAAAGTAAATCTGTGAAAAGTTGCATAAGAAAAGTGCCTTTAATATCTTGCTCAAGCATATTCAAAGAAGCCTGTCTTAACCTCTACATGTAATCTTAATGAGCTCAGAAGGGAAATCTTCTCAGGAGGGAGGTTGTGTAACGTTTCACACATCAACGTGTGTCTAAGAGCGTTTCATGTTCTTTGCATTCTGTTCATGCCTTTTTTTATCCCAACATATTGTTCAGCCAGAATAAAGCGCAGTGAATGTTGATGCTTCCTAAACAGAACACGAGCAGCATTTAATTAGGCGGCTGTTTGGTTTTCTTGTGATTGCATACTTTGATTGATATTTTGTGCTGCACTCATACACATACACACACAGTTATCACAATGCAAGCTCTTTTTCATGTTCACTTATGTCATAGAGTCGTACCTGTCCTTAAAAAGTATACATCTGCTCTAGAAAGTTCAACATGCACATTGGCTATGCTGCTCACATCTCTTTTCTTTTGTATTCTCCTGATCCTGTTCAGAAGCGTGAAAAGCGCTTCTTACTACTTTGTATCTCTCGAAGCTTAATATGCAGGACCACTCTGTCCATTGCCAAATTATAAAATAAGAACTAATTCCTGTCTAATCTTTGTAATTCCATTCACTCCTGCTTATGTGTGTCTCTTTAGGAGATTACTGCAAGGTGAACCTGTGTCATAACGGAGGGACGTGTGTGACTGGCATCGGAGAAGATCCCTTCTTCTGCATCTGTGCTGAGGGATTTACTGGGGATACTTGCAATGCCACAGAGAATGGTTAGAATTTTAAATGTTATTTATCTGAATTTTACCGGTTTAATCCTCATTTAAATTTCAGATTAAGTTTAAATGGGTCACTCTTTTGCCTGTGGAAAACCTTATTGTTCAGAGCAAAGGTTGCTCTTCCATAGTTAATGAAAATAAATCTGTTTGCTTGTTTTTCATTTGAGTTTCAACCTACTGAATACTGTAGATATAAAATTTCAAATGAAAACTCAGAATTTAAATATATGGGTAGAATAGCATAGAAGTTGGGGAAAATTAAGTTTAAAAGTGGCCAAGCTTTTACTTAGTCTTCTCAATAACACCGTCATTTTGGTCATTCAAACTGATTTGTAATATTTGCGTTGTTTTCTTTTTTTCTTTTATTCATACACAGGTCCTTGTAACCCAAACCCATGTAAAAACGATGGCACATGTGAGGTGATAGTTGACCCTAGAAGAGGAGATGTTTTTAATGAGTATGTGTGCAGATGCCAACCTGGGTTTGAAGGTGCACACTGCCAAATCAGTAAGTTTTCTACTACTTATTTCGGACTTGCAACAAGCTTTGTCAGTATCTATTTCACTAATTAAAAGCTTATCACTCCACTGGGCTAATGAAAGGGTTCTTATAAAGCGTTCAATGGAAATCTTCAATTACTGAACTGAACAATTACTAAAACTAAATGATCACACACATTGGAAATTTAATAGCAGAACAAATATCTGTGTAAATACTTAATAAAACCAGTGTATAAGTGACAACTTAAACACAAATTGATTGATGATTGATTAGTTTTGTTCATGTCTTATTGGTAAGGCTGATCTCATCAGGTAAGGCTGAGACTCATCTATGCCCAGTTATGCAATACATGTGATGCATTTCATGGTTAATTCATCTTAACACATTTCTTGTCTATGGACAATATTCTTGTGGCTGCGAGTCCACAGCAGGGAGACCAGTTATTGCATGCTGTATCATTTGTTCCACTTTGTTTCATCGGTATAATTCTTATAAAAAGTACTGTACATACAATCTCACTGTTGGAAACAACAGACACACCCAGGATGTTGAGCAGTCAGTGGTGGTTAGTGAGAGCTGTAACCATAGTGAGTTTTAAATAGGCTTTGTTAAAATTTTCCAGTCCACACAAGTCCCATTCCATATATGGGGTTAACCCTTTGCTGCCTGATGCCTACTAGAGTGGACACATCTTTTAAAGCCATCTATAGTCAAATTAGTCAAACCAGTCAAATTATGCTGATACATCCAAACAATTATCACGCAATGTCAGAATTACCCTATTATGATATTTTAACTAGTAAAAAGTCTTTGTTGAATCATAATTACAACTTAAGTACCACCTGACCACAGTAACATCATGTGAAAACACAAAAAAATGGCAGTCTTCAAAAGTAAACTGTAGTTAAGCAATTATTTCATAATAGTTCTGTTAATAATTCTTCTAATTGACTATTGTTTAAGCAAGGATCAACAACAAAAGACATGCAACACTAAAGTAGCTAGCACACTTAAATAATTATCTAATCTCTTGTTAGATAAACTACACTGGAATCCGGTTATGTCGACGGCGTTAGGGGTTGCAAAAAAGCATCGAGATAACCGAGGATCGAGATAACCAACAGCCAATATGGCGATTTGTTTGATGAAGCGATCGGCATGCTATAAAAATGTACATACACTGTATATGTTTGCTAACAACAAAAGGCATATGTGCACCAACTAACAGCAGATATTTACCAGTATACAATAAAAACACCTTCGATTCTCGATACAAACCTTTAATCATATTTTCCAACATTGCAAACACAATTTTGCTACAGCATAAACAGTCACAAAACACATAAACATTCGCTCATAACACAGTCTTTTTACTCTGACAGTTCTGAAAGTATTGCACACGTGGTTACTATGGTTTCTTTACAAAGTCTAAAATGCTTTGTTGCTTTTTGCCTTTAACGGTCTACTTGAAAACAAATGCTTCTATCAGTAACGACGTCTTTGTCGATGTCAGTGTAATCTGGGAATTCCTGGACAGTCATGCTAACTCCTGCCATAGCATCTGCAAGGCTTGATTTTTCCGCCACTTCCGCGAGTTCTTCTGCGGCTGCGCGGCACTGTGAGTAAAGCATCACTGACAGAGCGCCCATATGGACCGTGATCCACGTGCAATGCAAACTCAGCGCATGCGCAGTGAACTAGGTACAATCATTAGTCACGAGATAACCATGTGAAGTGGAGAATTTGTCCCTCTTTTGTGCTCGCGATATCAGGGTTCAGTGATATAAAATAATCGACATAACCCATAAGAAAATGCTTAGACAAATAGGGAGTTTGGCGGTTCCACTTCAAAAACGTCGACATAATAGGGCTGGCGAGTTAACCGAGGTCGAGATAAGTGAACTCCACTGTACATGTTGTAGTTGTAAAGGATAGTTCCCTGAAAATGAACATTTTACTCTCCCTCAAGTTGTCCCAAACCAGTATTAGTTTATTTCTTCTGTTGAACACAAAAAAAATATTGTCCAATATAGTATTTTCATAATGACTGTTAGTTGTTATTGTAGTTTTCTACTTTTCCCTTTATTTTTATTTATGACGTCAATTCAAAATGGTTGATGAAAGTTGGGATTTACCTCTAAACCAATACAAATTTGCAATAGACCAATACGTAGTACATTATTTTGCAAGAAAATGCATGAGAAGTGCAAAATTATGAGTTTACAGATATTAGAATTGCATTAGCACTGAAAGGCCTTTAAATGCAACCAGGAATTCACCACAGGGGCAGCTTCAGTGCAATTAGTCAAGCCTTAATCAAGCCAAAAAGGTTTTATACTTTAGAAGAATAGTGCAGTCCAGCCTTTGGGCATTAATGAGGACCCGAAATATTTCCATCTAATGCACTGGCCAAATTCAAACAGACATTAAGATAAATCTCATTAATATAATTTGTTAATTTAAAAAATTTAAAATTCTTAAAAAATAATTCTTAAAAGTTTAGGAACAAAACAACTTCTGTTCTTGGGTTTGAATATATGATGTTTGTATTTTCAATTATAGCCTAAAAAGTATTTCTGTTATAATGTTTTATAATACTAGCCAACAATACAACAGCCCACAAAATACTATATACTAACAAAGCTGTTCAAAACCTTGATTGATTTGATTTTTTTCATGTTTTGACAAAACAAATTACACTCACTTGATTAAAAATACAGTAAAAAAATTTTTTATTAATGTAAATATGATTACAATTTAAAATAACTTTAATTTTCAGATTTTTGTGTAATCGCATACTATAATTGTCACAGAACCATCTAGTATCACAACGCCAGATTGCAACACTCCGCCCACACGATCACAATCACCCGAATTCTAACGATTCACAGCTGTTGGTTATTCAGGACTCTATATAATCTATCATGGTTCCCCGTCTCTCTGTCCGGTCTCGTCAGTGTAATGCTACGTGGTTCCCGACCTCTTCTTCAAGTGTTTCGTGCGCTACCGCCTGTTGAGTATTTACCTTCATTGGAATTGTCTCTTCACCTGTTAAAGCCTTCCGTGTCTCCAGTATCAGCTGGTATTGTGTGTGCACTCTACTGTCAATAAACCTTTGCAATCACAGTCCCGTGTCTTCGCCTCTGTACCGTGACAGAAGACCGGACCGCGAGAAAAAATGGAGAGCAATGCAGCCAGTACGCCGTCGACGGATCTCGTTGCTGAACTCATCCAAACTTTTCAGCAGACATTAACCTCGCTCACCGCGACACTCACTGCTTCGCAGGATGGTGCCGCGAGCCCCGTGGCTCAACCAGCGACCTTCTCTGGCACGGAGGGGGATTGCAATGGATTTCTAATGCAGTGTTCCCTGGTTTTTGATATGCAGCCAAGGCGATTCCCTACCGACATGTCTAAAATTGCGTATATCATGTCTTTGTTATCCGGGCAAGCCTTACAGTGGGCGAGAACCTTATATGAATCCAATTCCCCTGCAATGCGGTCCATTGATACCTTCACAACACATTTCAAGGAGGTTTTCAGCTTATCTAATGACATTCTATCTGTTCACGACCAGATCTACCATCTTCGTCAGGGGCAGTCCACTGTAGCGGACTACGCGGTTCGTTTTAGAACCCTGGCAGCCGCTAGCGGCTGGAATGAGGCTGCTTTACTCACTGCATATCGGCAAGGTTTATCACCCACCATTCGCTCCCAGATGGTAACTTATGAAGACAGCACAGGATTAGAGAACTTTATTTCAAAGTCCATTAGAATTGCCCAGCAAATCTCAGCTATTGATCAGCACGCTGTTCCTCAGACTCCAATATCTACTGCAAGTCCACCTGCACCATCCCAAGAGCCCATGCAAGTAGACTCTTACCGTCTCTCTAGCACAGAACGTGCTCGCCGTATAGCACAACATCTCTGCCTCTACTGTGGGGCAAGTAACCATCTGCGGGCGGATTGCCCTGTGAGACCACCCCGCCCAGTGGTGAGTACGGTTACTGTAACTCCAGCCATTTCCCATCTGAGTCACATCCCGATTACTCTAAGCACTCCTCTTCACTCTGTTTCAGCAGAGGCCCTCATCGACTCTGGCTCCTCGGGGAACTTTATTTCCAACCTCTGCCTCCGACACCTCCACATCCAGACGATCCCCTACTCGCAACTCCTAAACATCAATACCATTCTTGGAAAACCACTGGGCACCATCACTCGTCACACTCCCACCATCACTTTAACGGTTGGCTGTCTCCATAAGGAGGAAATCTCTTTTATGGTACTGGATGGTTCCACCTCTGAAGTCATCTTGGGACGACCTTGGCTAGCTAAACATCAACCTAAGATCGATTGGGCCACTGGAGAGATTCTTCAATGGGATAAACGGTGTCTTCAATCCTGTCTTTCAAAGGTATCACCTTCTAACCATTACGTTCATATCACTACACACATCCCTCTAAATTCTACCTCCATTGAAAGTCCCAAGGTTAAGCATGAGGCTGAGATCCCTAATGAATATCTAGCATTCCAGGATGTATTTAGTAAGAAATTAGCTACTAAACTTCCGCCACACCGACGCTGGGACTGTTCCATCAACCTGCTACCAGGGGCTATACTACCTAAGGGGAGGATTTATCCCCTTTCTATCCCAGAACAAAAGGCAATGGTAGAGTATATCAATGAAGCCCTCGCTCAGGGTTTCATCCGACCTTCGACATCCCCCGCAGCCTCTAGTTTCTTCTTTGTGGCTAAGAAAGACGGAGGTTTAAGGCCGTGTATTGATTTCCGAGCCCTGAATTCTCAAACTGTAAAGTACAGATATCCTCTTCCCTTGGTTCCGTCAGCACTCGAACTATTGCGGGGGGCTCAAGTGTTTACCAAGTTAGATCTACGTAGTGCCTACAACTTGATCCGCATACGTAAGGGTGACGAGTGGAAGACCGCTTTCATTACCCCTGCTGGACACTACGAGTACCTGGTCATGCCGTATGGTCTATCTAATGCCCCTGCCGTTTTTCAAGACTTTATGAATGAGGTTTTTCGAGAGTACCTCAACCACTTCGTCATTGTCTACATAGATGATATTCTCATTTACTCCCGAAATCTAGCTGAGCATCACCAACATGTCAAGAAAGTCTTGCAGAAACTCCGTGACCACCAACTATACCTCAAGTTAGAAAAATGTGAATTTCACAAGTCGTCCATATCTTTCCTGGGATATGTGATCAGCGACCGTGGTATTGAGATGGACCAAGGTAAAGTGAAGGCTATCCAAGACTGGCCAGTCCCATCCACCATAAAGGATCTTCAAAGATTCCTTGGGTTTGCTAACTTTTATCGCCGCTTCATCGCCAATTACAGCCAGATTTCAGCGCCACTAACGTCCCTTCTCAAAAACCGACCCAAGACTTTAGCCTGGAACACCTCGGCCTCCGAAGCCTTCCAACACCTTAAGGTCGCCTTCTGCTCTGCCCCAGTCTTGGTCCATCCAGACCCCCAGTTGCCTTTCATCGTTGAGGTTGATGCTTCCTCCACCGGGGTGGGGGCTGTTCTATCTCAACGTCATGGAACCTCGTTAACCCTTCACCCGTGTGCATACTACTCTAAGAAGTTGTCATCAGCTGAGCAGAACTACGATATCGGTAACCGTGAGCTTTTGGCAATGAAGTTGGCCTTAGAAGAATGGAGACACTGGCTGGAGGGCTCCGAGCATCCTTTCGAAATTATCACGGATCACCGCAACTTGGAGTATATCCGGGAAGCCCGTCGTCTCAATCCCCGACAAGCAAGATGGGCCCTTTTCTTCACGAGGTTCAACTTTACAGTTACTTATCGACCAGGCAATCGAAACTGTAAGGCGGATGCCTTGTCTCGTTTACACACCCCTGATGCATGTCCGGTCTCTCCAGAGCCTATACTCCCACAAACCGTTTTTGTCAATCCTATCCAGTGGTCCCTTGACGAACAAATCCGTGTCGCTCTGCAGTCGGACCCAGCTCCGCCAGGAGTCCCGGAAGGAAGGTCTTACGTACCTAGGTCCCTTCGCATTCCCCTCATTGAAGCAGCTCACTCATCCCCAGGCTCAGGTCATCCAGGTAGACTTCAAACACTTTCGCTCCTACGTCAACGATACTGGTGGCCGGGTATGACCCAGGATGTCGCTCTTCTTGTCAAGGGTTGTCCTACCTGTGCCATGGCCAAGACACCCCGTCATCTACCTGAGGGCAAATTAGTTCCGTTGCCGATTCCCAGACGACCCTGGTCGCATATTGGAATTGATTTCCTGACCGACCTCCCACCCTCGGACCACCAGACATGCATACTGGTGGTAGTGGATAGGTTCTCCAAAGCATGCCGTCTGATCCCACTTAAGAATCTTCCGACCGCCATGGAAACTGCTCAAGCTCTATTTAATCATGTCTTCAGAAATTTTGGGATACCTGAAGATATAGTCTCCGATCGTGGCCCTCAGTTTACATCCCGAGTCTGGAAAGCGTTCTTTAATTTACTAGGAGTCTCAGTCAGCCTCTCCTCTGGCTATCACCCCCAAACCAATGGTCAAACTGAAAGAAAGATTCAGGAAATCAGCCGCTACTTGAGGTCCTACTGCCACAACCAACAGCACAACTGGTCCCAGTTCCTCCCCTGGGCAGAGTATGCTCAAAATTCGCTTCAGCAACCGACTACAGGTTTAACTCCTTTTCAGTGTGTGCTTGGTTTTCAGCCGCCCTTGTTTCCGTGGTCAGGAGAACCTTCAGAAGTTCCTGCTGTTAACCATTGGTTTGAGGCAAGCGAGGAGGTTTGGAATTCAGCACACACCCATCTTCAGAGAGCAGTTAGGAGACACAAGAACCAAGCCGACACTAGAAGATCGACCAATCCCCCTTACCATCCAGGAGAGAAGGTTTGGCTGTCCACCAGGGACATTCGTCTCCGACTCCCCTCCCGTAAACTGAGTCCCCGTTATATAGGACCCTTCACCATCCAACGTCAAATCAATGAAGTCACTTATCGTCTCAACTTACCAGCCCATTACCGCATCTCACCAACCTTTCATGTATCCTTACTTAAACCCTATACTCATCCTCTGGTTTCTCCCTCCACAGAATCTGGTGTGTCTGACGTACCTCCTCCCTTGGAATCTGAAGAGGGCACAATCTATAAGGTGAAGAGTATCTTGGACTCTCGTAGGCGAGCAGGACACCTTGAGTATTTAGTTGACTGGGAGGGGTACGGACCAGAGGAACGTTCATGGGTACCTCGGAATGACATCCTCCACCCTAATCGTCCTGCTCCAAGAGGCAGAGGTCGTCCTCGCCGCCGTCTTTGGAGGTCTTCAGGAGCAGCCCCTGGGAGAGGGGGTAATGTCACAGAACCATCTAGTATCACAACGCCAGATTGCAACACTCCGTCCACACGATCACAATCACCCGAATTCTAACGATTCACAGCTGTTGGTTATTCAGGACTCTATATAATCTATCATGGTTCCCCGTCTCTCTGTCCGGTCTCGTCAGTGTAATGCTACGTGGTTCCCGACCTCTTCTTCAAGTGTTTCGTGCGCTACCGCCTGTTGAGTATTTACCTTCATTGGAATTGTCTCTTCACCTGTTAAAGCCTTCCGTGTCTCCAGTATCAGCTGGTATTGTGTGTGCGCTCTACTGTCAATAAACCTTTGCCATCACAGTCCCGTGTCTTCGCCTCTGTACCGTGACAATAATGTAGTATGCGATTTAGGATGCAGCCAAGGGGCTATGATGCGTGAATGTGTATACTTTGGAATATAGTCCTGTGTCATAATGTGTACCTAGCATACAACACCTAGATAATGGTCCATCAAATAATGATAGATAATACAGTGGAACCAGGAAGTCAAAAGCTCAGTGTGAACATCTTGAGAACTTTTGACACATCTCTTCATCATTTTTCTGAGATGTTGTGTACTTAAAGCAGGAATCTTCTACAGTATGTCTGTCTCTCTGAAATATTTAATTAGACATCTCTCATTAGACAGTTATACCAAAAACAAGTCTTTAATCCTACAGCAATCCTGTCTGCTGGCAACATTTATTGGTTCGTTCAGTCCAATTCATCATCCTGCACAGTGTTTACTTTCAGCAACTGTGCTTGAAACGCAGACTGGACTTGGACAATCCCATCCTGCACTCCACACAGAACTCTCTGTCCCCTAGAGTAAAATTCAACACCCTGCAGGCACCTGCGTGAGTGCACAGGCTGAGCATTGTGCAATCACATCTCAGTCACCACACTAATAATTATACATACTTCAGCTGCATTTACATGACACCTCCCTTCCTCTGCAGAGAAAGATCCCATTACAGCATGTCCATTACATTTACATTACATTACATTAATGCATTTGGCACATGCTTTTATCCAAAGCGACTTACGTTGCATTCAAGGAACACATTGAATCACTTCTTACTTTCCCTGGGATCGAACCCATGACCTTGGCATTGTAAACACCAATGCTCAATGCTCTGATTGAGCTACAGGAAAGCCTGTGTCCAACTTTCTGTTTAAATTATAATCACACTGACATTGCTTTATTATTTTTGGTGTTCCTAAACAGATGTGAATGACTGTGCAATCCAACCTTGTAAGAATGGAGGCCTATGTCGCGATCTGGATGGGGACTACACCTGCCAGTGCCCTTCTCCATATGTTGGCAAGCAATGTCAGCTACGTGAGTTTTGATGTGCTGGTAATCTTGTTTTGGTAATATAGAGAGGTTATCTAATTCTGAGTGTCATAATATACGTTTAGGGTGCCTTATCGCTGGCCCTGAGCTTTAAGAGTTTGATACTGATACCTGATACTCACACCATATTTTATTGTGCAGGCTGTACATATTTATTGGGGATGGAGGAAGGAGGAATCGTAGAGTCCCAGATCTCCGCCTCCTCTGTACACTCTGGCATTCTGGGGCTGCAGCACTGGGGACCAGAGCTCGCACGACTCAACAACCAGGGAATTGTCAACGCCTGGAGCTCCGCACCCCAAGACAAAAACCCCTGGATTGAGGTTTACCAATCATTTGAAATCGTTTGCCAATTCCATGGGTGAAAGTTTTCCGTATTATGACGGAATTCCGTATTTTGAACCTCGCCAGGACCGTTTTTCCAAATCGCGTAGATCCGTTGAGATTTCAGTTCGGGGGGGGGGGGGGGGGGGGGGGGTACAGGGCGACAGACCAACAGACCAATCGTACCTACTCGGCGATCTTCGGAGATAATGTGATTACGTAGAGCAGGGGTCGGGAACCTATGGCTCGCGAGCCATATATGGCTCTTTTGATGGCTGCATATGGCTCTTTTGACGCCGCCGCCCGTCGACAGATACTTCCGCGTTCGGAGGACAGGCAGATCGCGCCGCCGCACCCGCGTTACTTCCGCGTTCGGAGGACAGGCAGATCGCGCCGCCGCACCCGCGTTACTTTCGCGTTTGGAGGACAGAGACATCGCGCCGCACACCCCAACTCCCCCCCCCCGGTCGGCAGATCGATCGCTTCGGACTATGGCTCTTCACAGCTTCATATTTTAAAAAAAAAGGGTATATGGCTCTCTCAGACAAAAAGGTTCCCGACCCCTGACGTAGAGAATTACCCGAGAAGTTCCGGGTGGGCGACAGACGAACCGCGCGGAGTGCAGTTGTGTCGGCGATTCTGATTGGTCAGTGAGACTCCGGCGTCCAATCGTATTTTTCAATTTACACTAGCTTGAGGACAACAACAGGTACAAGAAAAAAGTAAAAGTAATCTGAAAAAAATGAAGAATTTGCCGGTTGGTTACAACACAAAGCAGCTTGAAGCTAAAATAAAGAATAAATGGAGATGGGAGTGGCTAAGCGAAAGTGATTCTCGCGGCGAAAAATGGGGAGATTGGCTGCAGAAGCCGGAAGCAAGCGGCATGGCGTTCTGTCAATATTGCAACAAGACGATCAATTATAAATCGAACGGAAAGAAGTCCATTCGTCTTCATGCAGAGGATGCTGCGCATTTACAGAACAAAAAGATCGTCAAAACTAACCAGGTTTGTTTACAGTTACGTAAAATACAGTAAACAGTATAAAAGTATTACACTTCAAAAATGTAAACACTGTTGACATTGTTGCTGGTTTATAAAAAATTATGGATGATCAATGGTGATAAAGTGTTACATTAATTTGCACAACACTCCCACCAATTTTAATCGCTTTGTAAAATGCACTGTTAACAAACACCTGTATTTGTGTCTTTTATACTACATTCCACCCCATTTTAGTATCAGGAAATCACCGACCAGATCCACGCCCAGGCCAACACCATCCTCGGAACCACCAGGCCAGGCAAAAAGTTCATCGACAAACAGGTGTGGTGGTGGAACGAAGACGTACAGACGGCAGTGCACGCAAAGAAAAAGTCGTTCAAAAAATGGGCGGCCTCCAAAAGCAATGACGACTACTGCACGTACAAAAAGCTGAAATCGACGGCCAAATCAGCAGTAAGCAGAGCCAAAGCCGAACATTTCAACGAACTCTACAATAAACTCGAGACCCCGGAAGGTGCCAAAAGGATTTATAGGCTAGCCGCAACAAGACACAGGTCTACACTGGACATTGGCCAAGTCAAAAACATCAGAAATCAAAACGGCCAACTGCTTCACGAACCACGGGACATCCTGGAAAGGTGGCGCGAACACTTCCAAAACATCAGCAACACGGAGTTTCCGCACCAACCGATCCGCAGTGCCCAATCGACCAATGGACCTATCCAGCCAATAACTCAGGTGGAAGTAGCTGAAGCTCTTCGGAAAATGAAAAATTCTAAAGCGCCTGGACCAGACGATATCCCAGCTGAAGCCTGGAAGTTACTCGGCGACCGAGGTGTCCAGTTACTCACGATGCTGTTCAACCGCATCACTAGCGACGATGAAGTCCCGCCCATTTGGCTCACCAGCACTACGGTGCCCATCTGGAAGAATAAAGGTGACGTCGCCGATTGCGCCACCTACCGACCGATTCGGTTGCTCTGCCACGCCATGAAGGTGTTTGAACGAGTACTGGACGCCAGGCTACGCCCCATCGTAACTATAACACCAAACCAGTGCGGTTTCGTTAAAGGTAGCGGCACCAGCGACGCCATCCACGCGGTGCGGATTCTACTTGAGCGACACCGCGAGAAAAACCTCAGCATCCACGCGTCGTTTCTCGACCTAGAGAAGGCGTTTGACCGTGTGCCTCACGACCTCATCTGGCATGCCCTTCGATCACATGGTGTACCTGAAACATACGTCCGATGGGTGAAGCTGCTCTACAGTGACGTAACCAGCGTCGTTAGAAGCCCAGTGGGAGTTTCGCCGCCTTTCAACATCAGTGTCGGAGTGCACCAGGGATCGGCACTGTCGCCGCTTCTTTTCATCCTCTGCATGGATACGGCGACAGCAGACATCCAGCAACCACATCCGTGGTCGTTGCTCTACGCCGACGACGTCTTTTTGGCCAGCACTTCACGCCAGACACTGCAGCAACAGACTCAAACGTGGAATGACAGACTAGAAGAATATGGACTAAAAGTAAACCCGACCAAAACCGAATATCTACAGTGTGGCACCCAAACCGATGGAACCATCAGTATCAGCGACACGGATCTGAGGAAGGTACCTGACTTCAAGTACCTCGGATCGACGATCAGCTCCGATGGCGACATTTCACCAGAGATCCGCGCCAGGATCAAGGCTGCCTGGCTCAAGTGGCGCCAGGTTACCGGAGTTCTCTGCGACCGCCGTATGCCGAGACGCCTCAAAGGCCAGATCTACAGGACGGTGGTGCGACCCGTGGCATTGTACGGCGCTGAGTGCTGGCCAGCGGCCGTCAATCATGAGAAGGCGTTACACGCCATGGAGATGCGCATGCTACGCTGGAGCATGGGACTCACGAGGTTAGACCACGTCACCAACGTTGACGTGAGGAGCATGCTGAAGGTCGCGCCTATCCAGGAGAAGATGCGCGAGGCTCGACTGAGGTGGTATGGACACGTGATGCGGAGGGACCAAAACTCCGTCGTCCGAACTGTCCTTCACATCGAACCGGTTGGCCAACGACCACGCGGAAGGCCCAAGAAGAGGTGGCTCGACAGACTCAACGAAGACATGCGAGCTGTCGAAGCTCAGGCTGCCATCACACTTCTCCAGATGTCACAGGAGCAACAACAGAAATCATCAGCAAGCCATTATAGAAAAGATCGGGTTCTAGACTGCCTTTTTCAGAAACGAAGAGAGACACTGGTTAAATTGAACTTGTTTCGAGGTCTATTGAGTGTGTTTCATGGCTATGTGAAGGTATTCCAGTCGGAGAGCCCATTGATACATACCCTCCACCTCAGAATGGTGGATGTTACCAAGGAGTTGCTTGGTATGTTTATAAGACCAGAGCACATTCCCGACCGTGTCAGCAAGTTAATGCAGATTGACTTGTGTGACAAAAGTCTCCAGAAGTCTGACAAAGACATGAGTGTGGGAAAATATGCCTATGCAGATTTAAACAAGGCACGACTGGACAAGACTTGCTGTCATTGGATCTCAAAACTGTACATTGGGCTGCGTACAGGGTATATCTTGGCAGCAAAGAAGATGCTACAGTTGCCTCTGGCTAATCGTACATTACGGTACTTGTCTGTGCTGGATCCAGACTTTGTTGGGCACAGCCAAGTTGAATTGTCGTTAAAGAAGTTAGGTGACATGCTGCCTGCAACTTTCTCTGATGATGAGAGAGGCAAACTTAGTATGGAAGCAAGCAAATTCAACACAGACGTCCAAGTGAAGACTCTGGCAGACAATTATACAGAGAAAGAGAGAATTGATATAGGCTTTTGGAGCAAGGTGTTCAATTTGAAGGACTTTACTAAAGATCGCTACCCCACTCTAAAAAAGCTTGTGACGTCCATGTTAACTATATTCAGTGGTCCTCTTGTTGAATCCACATTTAATATAATGGATGACATTGTGGAAAAAGACCGGACAAAACTCACAGTTGTAAATTATGAAGCAATTGCAATAATAAAAACCACACTGAGAAAACAAAATGTTAAAAGCACAGATCTCAAGGTCAGTCCAGACATGAAAAAGGCATGTATACAAGCATACAACACATATCAGACCTATCTCAAACAAAAGAAGGAGAATGAAGAAGTCAGGGCTACAGAAAAACTGAATGCATCCTTGATGTGTCTTAAATTGGAAAAAGCCAAACGACTGGCAAAATTAATGAAATTGAAAAACCGAACCATTGCTAAAAACACTAAAAGGCCAGCAGAAAGAAGTGTAAGTAGTGAAAGGAGGTGGAAAAGAATAAGGTGTGAAAAGTAAATAAGTCTTTGGCAAAGTCAAGAGCATTGTAAATAGTGTATATCTTTGTGTATTGTTGAAGACAGTCAAAGTCAAGAGCATTGTAAATAGTGTATATCTTTGTGTATTGTTGAAGACAGTGACATTTATTGGATGTTTAAAACAAGTTTAGATGGATCTTCATTAATGCTAAAATTGTTTACTTGCTATTAGTTTTTAACCAGTGTTAGTTTACTAGGTTTTCACTGACATGAGTAGCACTCCGAGAAAGTATGAAGACCTTTTGTTTTCAAATCACAGTATTACAGTTGTGCTTGTTTATTTTATGGGTATACTTGTTTCTGTAATTGCATGTTGTCGGGACTGTTGGCTTGGTGTGCAATTTTGTGTTTATAGTGCATATTCAATATTTCAATTCATATTACACTTCACATGTAAAACTCATGTGCTACCAATGAAAATACAATACTAAAATGCACTGTTAACAAACACCTGTATTTGTGTCTTTTTTGATGATTATGTAATGGATTGTGGTGATTAGAGAAAGTGAATTAAGTAACAAACCAAAATTAAATATAAATGTTAGTTATAGAACAACAGATGCAGAAGCAAAACCAATGACAGAGTTATAGAATACAATACTTCTGAAGGATTCTAGTAATAATTTAGAACTCCCAAAATTGGTGAATATTTTCTCAACTGCTAACTTGAAATACTTATTTCACACCCTTTTTATAGTTGCTGCAAGTTGCCAGGAGAGGTCGTTTCTACACAATAATTTGCAAGGAATGCAGGAGCTTCCCCTGGACCCCTGGCCAGGGCGTTGCCCTGGACCTACCGGGGGCCCTAGCGGCCCCCAGGCCCCCAGCTTTAAGTTTCAGTATTTTCAGTTTTGCCAACTTTCACCCATGCAATTCATTGAAAAAATGTTTTGCCTCTTGATTAACAAGAAAAAAGTAATTTCCAAAAAACTATGATCCTTTTGCGAATTTTTGTGACAGTTGAAACCTTATCGAAGTCAGAGAATTAGCTCCAAATGTTTTATCAAACATTTTGACTTGTTATGTTATTGATAAAGTCTAAAAACTTAAGATATGCTAAATAAAAAGTTCTTATAGTGGCTGAATATATTGCAATATATATTCACTAAATTCATATCCATTGAATGCCTCAAACTTTAAACATGAATTGAAACAGTTCCTCATAACATAGGGGAAAAAAAAGTTGCATGGATAGAATATTGTTAAATGTTTACTCTCTACTATATTTTTTGATTAGATGATTGTGAGCTCTTTGATTAGATGATTTTAATGGGCATTTCTGGTGTACCATACCAGGAAAACATGTAAAAAATATATTTTTATGGCATTTTTACTGTTTTATTCTAAGTAATAACTGAATTTTATAGCCCATTGCCCAAAAAGTAAATAAATGTGATTTTTTAGGCCCTGTTCACACAAATATCTATTTTACCACCCACAGCCACGCTGACGGACAATAATGTTATGCTACAGTTATGCTCGAGCTCTTTAACGTCAACTGGACTCTTAATTAGCTGTCGATGTTTTCACTGTTCATCAGCTGGAAAAATCCAGCTGAAAGTGATTCCTCAGGTCTTTTACTAAAACAAATGTTCGTCATGAAGTAAAGGAATATGATGCAACTAAAGTGATTCAGTTTGTTGTTGTGTACATGATGTTCACTCTTCCTCTTCTTGATTTTCTCATTTTAGATTGACATGCAAAAGAAGATGCGTCTCACGGGAATCATCACCCAAGGAGCCAGCCGCATGGGCACAGCTGAGTTCGTCAAGGCTTACAAAGTGGCATCCAGCTTTGATGGCAAAACATACACAATGTACAGAGCAGAAGGCCAGAGAAAAGACAGAGTAAGAAATGCAAATGTTATAAATCCAACACAAGCCTCCCTCATGTGCGTAAAGCTATTATCGTCCCCTGACTTATTTTTTCAGGTGTTTGTGGGAAATACAGATAATGATGGAACCAATACAAACATGTTTGACCCTCCTATTGTGGCCCAGTATGTTCGCATCATTCCTGTGGTGTGCCGTAAAGCTTGCACTCTCCGGTTGGAACTTGTGGGCTGCGAGCTAAATGGTAAATTCAGTTGAATTAACTATCAATCACTATTTGTATATGAATCACTTTTTTCATGTTTACTAATTCTTAGCATTAAGTACTTTCACTTTCCCTTACATGACAGTGCAGTCCAACTCAATCGGTTGCGCTGATCCACTGGGCATGAAGTCCCGTCTCATCTCTGACGCGCAGCTTACAGCATCTAGTACTTTCCGTACATGGGGTATAGATGCCTTTACCTGGTACCCCCACTATGCGCGACTTGACAAGCAAGGAAAGACTAATGCTTGGGCAGCAGCGCACAACAACCGCTCAGAGTGGCTTCAGGTGAGACTGTACAGTGTTGGTAATGTGTCTAGTCTTTACAAAGCTGTTTTTGTTTCCCATCTCATTATATAATGGAGGAGTGATGGATTTATTCCTTGAAATCATTGAAATCGTAATTTCTATATAAGAGTCATAGCAGGATATTCCATATATTTACCTAGAGACAATAATAACTGTCTATTCTGTTCTAATTTAACATCAGTTATTTTGCCGATAACTGTGGACCGTAGTCTGACATTTGTGTCTGTTGTTCAATGTGTTTTCTTCTCATGTCACAGCTGGATTTGGAGAAACCTAAAAGAATTACAGGAATCATCACTCAGGGAGCAAAAGACTTTGGAGTTGTGCAGTTTGTTTCAGCCTTTAAGCTTGCTTACAGTGATGACGGACAAACATGGAGCATTGTGAAGGATCTAGTAACAAGAACAGATAAGGTTACAGTGATGACAATATCTATGTTTTACATATACACTACTTATAAACCCTTCTGCCGTTTTGTATCTATTTAATTTTTTATAGAGGTAAATGTTTAATCAGAAAGGAATCATTGAATTTACCAAATGTCTAAAGACATTTATAATGTTATAAAGATTTATTTTTTAAATGAATGCAGTTCTTTTGAACTTTCTGTTCATCAGATAATGAAAAAAAAAATTAAGCAGCAAAACTGTTTTCAACATTGATAATAACAATAAATCAGCATATTAAAATGAAATCTGAAGGATCATGTGACTGAAGACTGATACTGAAAAAATTACACTTAAAAACAGAATTAGATTTTTTTTAAATCATTTATTTTGATTTGTACTAATATTTCACAATATTTATTTTTCATTCAGTCAAATTGAGTGGACCAGTATCACATGCTGTCATGTGTCATTTGTTTATTGGGTACAGTGAATATTATGGTTACACATCCAATGAACTCCCAGCTTTATTTTCATGCTCAGAGGATTATTATTATCAAATCACATAAATCTTACATTTAGTCATGTCCATTTTATCAGACTAATTGAAATGTTTTCCTGCAGATTTTCCAAGGCAACATTGACAACAACACATACAAAAAGAACTTGTTTGAGCCTCCATTCTTTGCCCGATTTGTGCGGTTTTTACCCTGGGAGTGGCACGAACGGATAACTCTACGCATTGAGCTGCTGGGCTGTGATGGTTAGATAATGTGCTGAAGGCTGAATGCGGCCTCCCTCTGCACTGCTTTTGCCTGAAGTGTGACTTCTGGTTGTAGGTGATGATTTGTTTCAATATACATTAGCTTCAGTTGTTGCTTTTCTAATTTTCATCGCCTTTGCGTACACTGACAATTTTATAAAATCACCGTTTAAGGAAGTTTCGGAGAATATTACAAAATTTGAAAAATATAAACCTGAAAGGATAAAGGAGACAAATTTGAATGCTTTACTAAAATTGATAGTCTCGCAATCAATGACCATTCTTTTATTTCAAAATTTGTATTATTTTATACCAAGGTGAGAAAACCTATCCATGAAGCAACCTACCTGCTTCAACCTGTCTTAAATACTACAGCCCACTAGATGTTCAATAGTTGACCCTATTCTGCCTTCTTGCACATAGAGGAAAAAGGTAAACTTGTAATTGTCTTTTTTTTCTGGAAGCACACAAACACTGTCTACAATATTTTTTTCTGAACTAATCTTAACAGTTTGGAGTACATTTATATTCAATATGGGTATGTTAGAAACAGTGCTTTGAATTAGAAAATGGATTATAAAACACTCCAGGGAAATGTCTTAGGAGAGAGAGTGGTAGAGCTGCTCAAATCAATTGACTTGTTTGAACTGCAGTTGCTCTATACTACACTTTATATATTTTATAACTCAATTATATTTGAGTCAATGTAACCAACAGAATTGGAAGAGAACTGTACAGTAGTACAAATTAAAGTATGTATAAAGTGTGTTTTATAAAACATGTTGTCTTTAACAAAATTAATAAATATGTTAAATATTTATGCTTCTTGCATGTGGCTCAAACTGAAGAAGAAAAATAACTTTCACCATGTGCTTTTTCAGAATAAACTATGTGACTAGTCTTTTAATCTTTAAAAAAATGTAATGATTGAATAATATTAAAGATTGGATAATAATGTAGCAGTATATTTACAGTGATCCCTCGTTTATTGCGTTAATGTGAACTCCCCGCGATAGATGACAATCCGCGAAGTAGGATCAGCCAATCAGCTCATGAGATACATCCACTCGTGCTCTCATTCGTCAATCTCACACCAGGAACCAATCACATGTCTTGTCTGAGTGCAGTGGGTGTGTACAAAGCCCCTCAGAGAGTTTCTCTCTTTGTCTGGCATCCTGGGAAAGCGTTTCTCTCGCATCACGAAAAACAACGATGAATATTTTTGAAAAGTACGCGATGCACTGAGGCCGCGAAACTGAACCGCGAAGTTACTATCTATCTATATATATATATATATATATATATATATATATATATATATATATATAATTATAATTATTATTTTAATATTATAGATATTGGTCGATGCATGTGAAAAATATAATTTGTAAATATATTTGAAGCTTATTATTAGTGCTGTTTTGGCAGTTTAATATTCCGGCATTTGAAGACACACATACCAGAGAAGATGACATGCAATAAATCAACCAGAAGATGGCAGTAGGCATTGGGCTTCAGATTCAACAACAAGGTTCTCTAGGCGACATAGGAGAAATGGGTCTAAAAATTGTATTATTTAGTCACATGGGACTTTATTTCTCCCACTCCACCCAATTAGGCAAACATTATCATTGGGTTAAAAATGCATTTCTAGACTGGGTTGGGTGAGGTAAAAAAAAAAAAAAAAGTTTTCTTTCCATTACCTATAGTTTACATTGTGAATAACCTCTCTGAGTAGCCTACTCTTTGCCCTGTGTGACAGACTATAGCCAACACACAAATCAGTCCTGTATTAAACATGATGCATGGAATGTTTTAATGGTAAGTCGTTGCATTTGCTGTAATACAGTTATTCAAACACAAAGTTCATTTGAAGACATTTCTGGAAAAATGTATATGCTCTTACTTTAGAAGACAACATATTATCACAGCAACAGTATAGTTTTCCCCCATGTTTTCACTGTTGAATTTTGTTATTCATCCATCTCAATTAAAGAAATTATGGGTCTTCTATGCCATAGTGTATCGTTCTGCTTGTAACGTATGAGAAGAAAAAAAAATGCTTTTCATGAAATATTTATGCATCTTCTTGCAGTCCATGCTGCATTCGTCGTTTCAATTGTATCAGATGAAAATAAAGCTACACTGTATTAAAGAGCCTTTAGGATGAAAGAGGCACAGCCTCTTGTACTAAGAAAGCAGTCTCATCACTGTAACAGACAAAATGATAAATACTCACAAGGCACTTGTCATTAATAGTTCTATCTGACCTATTATCAGAAAATAAAAGCTGTTAGCTGATCCAGGATCATTCTTGTCCCCAATGTAGTACTATGCCCTGCACAGTCTTGGGTGACAGATAACATCTAATAATCAAGTACATTTCCATGACTGGTTTACATTCATAATCTGACTGAACTTGACCACCTCTGTCTGATGCTGTTTATGTATTTATGGCTTTTGTGAGGAAAAAGTTGGACAAACCCAGTCAGCAAAGGATGTACTGTGTTATCTTGTGAGAAATGAATAAATCTCATTTCACATTATATGTCCAACTCAGACATAACAAATTAATGACATCCTTGTGCAACTTGTTTTCTTATCTGCCTGGTTAGGTATTATAAATAAATAAGTTTTTTTTTTTTTTGGTAAACGTCTTTTATGGCTACCTTCTTAATTCACATTTCATCACATCACTTACGTTGTGAATGTACCTAAAATTTGGCTTTCTAGCAGAGAAAGACAAAAAAAAAAGTCTGTGTCCTTCATAGAGGAAGAACTGGACACATCCAGCTCTTTGCTCAATGCCTTTTAGCATAACACACTGGCCGGTCCAATAGGAAAACCCTCTGCTAATATTTACAGACATTTTTAAGAATGCTGCTAATATTTAATCTGTTGGATTCTGATCTTTTGATGCAGGGATGAGACGGATCGCTCAATAACTGACATCTGATGTACAGGGGGCAGCAATATACAAGATGGGCATTTATCTTTGAAAATAACACTTTTTAATCAGAAATGTATGCTTTCTTAATTCAGTGTCTTGGAAAATAAATATAAAACTTGTACTGTTTTAAAAACCAAACTCTAGTCTCCTTAGAGATGTTTCTCCAATGTTTTTGTACTAGCTTTATGAGAGAAATGAACAGTAGATTGCTTTTGCAGTCCGGCTTTGACCTCTATAAATAAAACAAAAAGAAAAAAAATCAGAACCTGTTACATAACGTTGGAAAACATATGTTTAAATATAGTACACAGACAAAGGAGATTAAACAGTTATTTAAATTTCTTATTTTGGATATTTAAATGTAAGGATATGATTAAAATATATGTGCCTGATTTCACAGACTAGGGACTTATTATAATTTAAGAAATGATTACTTTAATGACTAAGGATGCATTAAATTGATCAAAAGAGGCAGTAAAAACATAAAACATTTGCATTATTACAATATATATATATATATATATATATATATATATATATATATATATATATATATATATATATATATATATATATATATATATATTGATAGAAAGGATAGAAAGATCAGAAAAACAGCATTTATTTGAAATATATATATATATATTTCAAATAAATGCTGTTTTTCTGATCTTTCTCTTTAACTCTGATGGATAATAAGAAATGTTTATTTTCTTTTAAATTGTGATAATTTTGCACAGTGTTACTGTTTATACTGTATCTTGATCAAATAAATGCAGCTTTTTTTAAAACTTGCTGACTCCAAACTTTTAAACTGTAGTGTAAACAAAAAAAAGCAAAAGCTAACTAACGTTTTTCAACAGATTTCAACAAAACATACTACAATAGCTTACTTGATATGCATTGCACTTGTGGCTTCTCCCATCGGCCATCTGCCATGCAGCGGATCACAGGTAGGTGGCGCTGTGTGAAGTTTTCAGTGCACTGGTATCTGATGATAGAATTCACCTGGTAACGATCTTTCTTGTTTCCAAACATCCTGGCATTCTCCACTTTAGGAGGCTGTTCACATGTCACTGAAAGAAAGGAAGTCAAATTGAAACATCACATCATTCTTTCTCAGAGCGATGGCATTGTTGGCATTGACTCTTGTTTGGTGGAGTGGATACCTGGACCTGTTTTGCATGTGAAAGGCAGGTGGTAGTTGCAGGGCACGTCATTCCATTGGCCATTTTCGTGCCAGATCATTACAACACAGTCTTCACCAGAGTTAAAATAATTGTCAGGCTGGTTAGGTCTCCAGTTCTCATATTGCTAAACAGAAGAGAAGAAAAATCAAGCACTATATCTCAATCAAATAGCTCTACACTTAAAAAAAGGCCTGTTTTAATATTTAATAGTGTATTATTAGAAATATAACTTCTATGCAAGATAAAGCCTTACCAGGAGGGTCCCATCCGACCAGCGGAAGTCATTTCCCACCGTTCTATCATTCAGTCCAATCCACTGATAGTCTTGTGCGAATGCTGTTAGACGAGGAGGTTTATTACTTGTAATCAGAGAAACACATACTTAGAATCATAAACACACATACAGTGTGGCACAAATGTCACTCACAGTTGACGAAGGCTTGCTCCTCTGGAGTGATAATGCTCACCAGGTGAGCGTTTAAGTCTCGACAGAGTTTCTCAGCGTCCAACCAGGTCTCTCTCTTAGGGGAATGCAAGTAACAGTTGCCCTGAAACTTAGTCCAACCCTCCTCACAGCTGTGCACATCTGAAGCAACATCACATGGCACATTTACCAATGTCTCACCAGATAGCCGTTTCAAAATGAATAGTCACTGACAGGATGAAAAGGATAGTGCCTTCATCGTTCCAAATCCATAAGACTTTCATTCATCATCAACACACAAATGAAGGTATTTTTAATGAAATCTGAAAGATTTCTGTCCCTCCAAAATGTAAATAAAGAAAATCAAGTGGTTTAATCTAGGTCTCCTTGAAGAGAAAAAAATCTCTTTATGTGATTAACAGATTTAATTTATGGTTTCATTCATGTACAAACATTGATCAACCCACAAATGGAAGCTCACTAGTACTTCTGTGATATGTGAGAACGAACCTCATTGATCATCCATACTTTTAGAAGCATCAAAGTTGGAAAATGGAAATACCTTTTAATATAGAGACAGAAATCTCTCAAGTTTCTTTTAAAAACGAACAAAAGTTGTATGGGCTTGGGTGAGGCTAAGTAAAACATCATTTTCATTTTTAGGTGAACTATCCCTTTAATACTTACTGCAAATAAGAAACAAATGACAGATGTATGATGGAATGTGCTGAGGGATATGGATAAAGTCACTTTATCTTTCAGCGTTTAAAACCAGTGTTTTAAGCAAGCGACAAATGCCTTTTACATGGCATAATATCAGCTTATCAGATAAAGCGATTTGTCCAAAAATCGAAATTCCAGCAGACTGAGTATAAATTCCATGTAAAGCCAAGATAAACATCCCACAGAAAATGATCAAATAAGATATTTCTGGTCTCTGCTTAGATGGAAAATATGAACTGGAGACTTTCTGTTTACCGAAGTTGAAAGTGTCTGCCCCTTCCTGTCTGAGTTCCTGAAGGGTTGTAGATTCTTGCTATATTTTTACAGTAACTACAAAAGCATCATTTCACATGATGCTGAGGTTTAACCGCAACAGATTTCCAAAAATGGACTGGAAAAGCATTCACAAAAAACAAACAAAGAAATACATCCTGTGTTTCTGTGGGACACTTATTGCACCATAGCGACACCTAGAGTGGTGCATCACCTATAAGGTTGTTTTTGAAAGACTGTTAGTAGAATTAGCTGAAGCAACCTCCTACCAATCTCACAGCGGTCCCCTTCGTAGCTGGGCAGACATAAGCATTTGAAAGTGTCCTCTACCTCCACACAGGTGGCTCCATTGATGCAAGGGTTTGAATGGCAAACATCAACCTCTGCAAATAAAGGTTTAGCGATTAAAGCTGACTACTATGAAGACGCCCTGAGGTAGGCCAAGCTTAGCAGAGAGCATCATTGAATCAGAACTCGTAGAGCTGCTTCTACACCATAAGCCAATCTCTTGAATAATCATACCATCAATATTTTGATAAGCTGAGAAGACACACTCAGTAAATTGTGGTACATTGAAGGAGAGATCAGAGTCAGTTGTGGTTACTGTAAGAGAAAGAGTAACCTGGGTGAGTTTTTATGCCTCAGATCAGCCCAGATCTGCACTCTTACAGTCCCAGAAACAGAAGCAGAATTTTAGAGTTCAGATTAATGTGAAGATAGACGAGAAGTATGAGCATGTACCAGGTGTTAGCAGGCGTGCTGATTAAACCAGACTGCAGCAAAGGCACAGCTAAACAAAAACAACACAGTTGAACAGTCACTGAAAAGACATCTAGACACAAGTGTTGAGTAAGTTGAATTACTTAACCACACTCACATGCCACATAACCTGTAAAATGAACTGTGAGCACACGAATCAGGCAAACAAAATTAAATGCAAACAAAGAGAAACTTAGAGACAACTATTTGATTCATTTGAAGACAGATGTCATCCTAAGAAAGCAACAACAGCTGAAAAGTAAAATAAAATGTTTATCAAAATGTCAAATATTCAAAACACAACATTTTGAAAAGTTCCCATAATTTATATGACTTTCCAAGACCTTATGACATAACTGATTCAATTCACCCAATTGACTCACCATACTGGCACTCTTCTCCATGCAGTCCAGGTGGGCAGTGACAGAGGCCCACCCCATCCTTCACTAAACACAACCCAGCTCCACAAGGGTTTGGATCACATGGGTTAGGAGAAGCTATATTGTTTTTGAGAAAGAAAGAGATCAAGACCATGATGACAAAGAACAGTTTTGTCTCCAGAGTAGAGTTGAAATATTAGGATGCACCTATGCACCCATGAGCTTATTATGTTCATGCTATGGGCAATAATCATTCGATTACAACACATTATAGTAAGAAATGTAGGGTAGGGATTTGGTTCTATCCATTTTTTCTTGATTAGATTTTGAGAGTATTTTTGCCCTAAAAATGTAATGCAAGCTTTCAGTCAGTTAAGGTGTGGTGGGGTTTAAGTGGACTAAATCAGTGGTCCCCAACCCCTCTAGTCTATATTTGACCCGGGTACCATTTCATCTACGTACCGGTACCGGGCCGCGGAGCGAATACGCGGACCGGTCCGTGAGCGGCTGCAAGCGCCTGTGCCTGTGGCAAGGAGGCGTATCAACAATCTCGCTTGCACGTCTGTCATTGTAATTAAATATTTCAAGATAAAAATAATTAAAAACAATTAAACATATATGGATCTAATCACAAAATGTATAATATGCTTTTATAAAATAGGTGAATTGTCATTTCTTGCTGACTTTGAGCAATATCCAAGCATCCAATACTGTCAAATAACAAATATGGTACCATTATATCATGCATCTCTAGTCTATATTTGATCACATTTTTATGCAAAGGGATCTCACCATTCACGACAAGTCCTTTGTTGACAGAAGGACTCTGTAAAGAGGCAGACTCTGTGGTAGAAGACAAAGCTGCAGAAGTAACAGCGTCAAGTTGACTGATGACTCCCTCTGGTTCTGAATAAGGCACTGTAGGTTCTGCAGCATCACTGTACAGGCCTGATGGTCCTTGAGCAGATAGTACGGCTGAAGGAGCATCACTGGAGTTCACCCTTGGCATGTCAACAGTGACTGGGATCCATTCATAGTCTTGTCCACTAGAATAGACACTTTGGTAATCTCCACTACCTGAGGACAGCCTGACGTTGCCACTATACTCCACCTCTCCCCTTCCTTGCTCCATTCCTTGGAAGGACTTTGGTATTTCAACCATGTCATTATTGGCGAAGAAGGTGGTAACACCACTAGCTGATTCCCCTGATCTTTCTCCTGATTCAATGGCATAGCCTCCAGATGTAAATCCACTTACCTCACTAGACCCAAAAAACAAAAGCCCAGAAGCTTTCTGTTCCCGAGATTGTACTGTGAGATCAGTGAAACCAGACTCCAAAAATTTCACATCTGAAATCGCTAAACCACTCCCAGAGCCACTTTCGACACCGCTTACTCCAGAGATATCACCACTCATCCCAGAGATATCACCGCTCATTCCAGAGATATCACCATTCATTCCAGAGATATCACCACTCATCCCAGAGATATCGCCGCTTACTCCAGAGATATCACCACTCATCCCAGAGATATCCCCGCTCATTCCAGAGATATCACCGCTCATTCCAGACCCTGAGATATGTCCTGATCCGCTGAAATCTACATGGCTTCCACCAAACTCTTGTTCTAAATGTTGAGCAGTGGACACCTTTACCCATGGGTAATCCACCATTATGATGCCACTGCCTTCAATTAATGAAATGTCACTAGATCCTCCAGAGGGAGAAATTACTGCAATGAAACCACTGAATCCTGAGGATTCCTCACTGGAACCTGATCCTGAGGAGCTGCCAGAAAGATCTCCACTCTCGTCGCTCTCTCCTGAGCTGCTGGAAAAGTCTGAGGTAGATCCACTTTCTTCAGCGTAATACCCTGACCCACTGCCTGATCCCGATCCAGAGGAGTCCATGCCAAAGAGGTCTGACCTCTGGCCGATAGGGAAGGTGAGGATCTCAGTGACTCCCTCCCCAGCCTCCTCGGGCCCCCCTGATGCTGATCCAACTCCTGAAAATACTGTGTGACTTTCTGAAAAGATTACTAGGGAATTTAAGCCATTGCCAGATCCGGAAGAGTCTCCTGACCCGCTTGGTAGATCCCCGCTCCCACTTGCTCCAGAGGAGCCACTTGACACAAATGATCCACTTGGCTGATCCCCACTCCCACTGCCCAACAGATCATCTGTGCCACTGGCCCCAGATAAGTCTCCACTGGAGCCAAATGACCCACTTGGCTGATCCCCGCTCCCACTGCTCAACAGATCGTCAGTGCCACTAGCCCCAGAAGAGTCTCCACTGGAGCCAAATGATCCACTCGGTTGATCCCCGCTCCCACTGCTCAACAGATCGTCGGTGCCACTAGCCCCAGAGGAGTCTCCACTGGAGCCAAATGATCCACTCGGTTGATCCCCGCTCCCACTGCTCAACAGATCGTCAGTGCCACTAGCCCCAGAAGAGTCTCCACTGGAGCCAAATGATCCACTCGGTTGATCCCCGCTCCCACTGCTCAACAGATCGTCGGTGCCACTAGCCCCAGAAGAGTCTCCACTGGAGCCAAATGATCCACTCGGCTGATCCCCGCTCCCACTGCTCAACATACTGTCAGTGCCACTGGTCCCTGAGGAGTCTCCACTTGTAACAGATGACCGGCTCAGCAGATCTCCGCTCCCACTGCTCAACAAATCGTCAGTGCTTCTGGCCCTAGATGCATCAGATCCAGAGGGTTCCACAGGGATGGAAGTATTGATATTGGTACTTTCTGAGGAAACAGAGACACACACAGACTCTGAAGTACTGCACCCAAAACAACATTAGCATACCTGATGCATAAGTTTTAAACTGTTAAAATGGGACATGGGTCACTGACATGTCGCCTGTATTTATTCAAATGTACAGTACATTTCATGCATTTAATGACTTAAAGGGATAGTTGACCCAAAAACTCATAATTTACTCATCCTCATGTCATTCAAAACCTGTAAGACGCAATTTTCTTGGTGGAACATAAATTAATATATTTTGTGAAATGAGATAGTGTTTTATCTTTCTCTCTTGTTTTTTTGTTTTATTTGGAGGAGGTGGGGGGGTGGGGGGGGGGGGACTCAGTGGACATCAATGGTAACCATACCTATTTGGTTACCAACATTCTTCAAAATATCTCCTTTTTTTGGAGGGGGGGAACTATCATAAGTCTAGGAAATGTGAACTATCTTCAGTCTAAGTTTTTAAATAATAGTTATTATTATTATTATTATTATTATTATAATTCGTATGTATGCATGATTCAGGCATATTTCTTATTCTTCTTTGTCTTTGACTTTTGTCTTTGTATTTATCCTGAGACGCATTATATTACCAGGTCTGTGAAGAGAAGGAAAGGATGCCGTGATCACTATCTTTTCCTCTTTCACTCTCTTATTCGGTTCACTTTCATTCAGAGGTAAAGCCAGATCCACTATATAAAAAGAATGACAAACATTCATGAATCATTTTGTATAAATAATCAACAGAGTTAATGGTTAACATTTTGAAGAAGTTACACTTCATGGCCTGTATTTGCCAATAGATGTTATAATTACCCTTGAAGCAATATGCATCATATTTGGAGTGTAGGTCAGGAGAGCCCGTCTGGTTGGGAAACATGTAAACTGTGTGAACTCCAGCCATCCCTCCACCACACTGCTGCTGGGGCTTATTGATGGAATACCGTACGCTGCGGTCAAGAAGCCAGCCAGGACGGCACTTATCAAAACCCTGCTTCCAAGCAGCATACAGGTCTCCTGTGGAGGCCAGGGAGGCATTCTGGTCCTGGCAGTGAGCCACTGCCTCATCGTAAGTGAATCCCTCGAATGAACTTGCATGGAAAACTTCCCCTGAAATGAGAACATTTACTTAAAACTCAAGCTACACAGAATTATTCACAGTAATTCTTTATCCTATGAGTGTCAGGTTGAGATAACGGGATGAGCGAGGACTCAATTTGCAGGGTAGAACGTTTTCTTTATTAGACATAAAATAAAACAGAAATTTAAAGAAAACTGCCCCGAAGGGGAAAAGAAGACTAACTAAAGGCTAAAAAGACTGGACTGACTAGGCTGGACAAGACTAGACTAGAAATACACCACAACATGGAGCGACACATGAAATGACAACAACGCGACACAGGGCAGCAAAAACGAAAGGAATAAATAGAGACACACGAGGAAGAATTAGGGAAACAGCTGGGACAAATCAAAGTATAACAGGGAAACAAGACAGGCGGGGTTGCATAATGACAGGACATGAACACTCAGCCAATGCGGATGTGCATAAGCCGCATGTTCACATGAAACAAGACGAGACAGCGTGCAGCTAGTAAAACACACACTGCGCGTGACACGAAACACAACATGAAAGCATACGGCCGATGTAAACACTAAACACTATACACAGACAAGAGAGCGCAGCCCGAGGAAAGCCTGAAACTGCGCCCACTCACATGACATAGAACAAACCAATGTCTCGATATCGGAGATCATAACTAGACAGGTGATGCTATCACAAGATGCTAGACAGACAAGAGAGCACAATAATAGGTCAGTGTCAGAGCTCTGTTACCGAAACACTGAAAAACAAGACCGAAGTGACAGAACCCTGACACTGAATGAAATGTTTAGGAACAAAAAAAACGTCCCGTTTTGTTTCACTCTCAGAAACTAAAAGCAGAGGTAATTATCTTTGTCCACATAGCAGTTTTTATATATTTATATTTAAAGTCCCTTACCCCTTGGTTTGTCCATATAGCAGTACACATCATAGTGTTCACCAGCAGGACGCAGTCCATAAGACCTTACCCCAGGAACATGCTCCAAATCGCCAGAGCATTTCTCACGTGGAGACACAATGGGATACCTGCATAGCCATCATTTATAAATACAGCCATCAAAAATACAGTATATTCCTGCTGTATAACATGGTAATAGCAGGTATCTGAAGATCACTGCTAAGACAGAAGCATTTACCCTGCCACAAATATTTTGCATTCTTATATTTTGAATTTTTTATATAAAATTATATATAAATGTAAACATACATTAGCAAAAAAATACACACGCACACAAACAATTTATTGGACAGTCATACCTGACAGTCTGATCTAAGAGCCAGCCAGCATCACATCGATGGTAACCAGCCTCATAAGCTGCCTGCAGCTGCTGGGCGCTGGCAATAACTGCACCAATGCTCTTACAGGCAAGCTGAGCCTCCAAAAAGCCAAAGGCATAACGACTGGAGCTTGCACGGTAATGAAACACCACTCCTGTGCAGGGAATTAGCAACAACAGATGTCAACAGATTTATCCAATTTACCATGAGTATGAAAAACCCCACTGAAACACTTAAGAGTTAAAACATGTCCTTTATGTATACACTTTACTTAGTTTAGTAGAATCAAATCTCACACATGGTTCTTAAATGCTACTGAAATTATATATTCAGAAAATGTCATAGTGATATTTCAGTAAGTGTTAAAGTAAGGTTAGTCTAGTTTAATATACAAATGCATTCAGTATAATTTAGTATAATACTATGAATGAGTATTTTTTTTGAGTAGGATATTGTTAGAGGATTTGCTCCAAAAGACAAAAAAATATTAAAAATTTAAAATTATTCAATATGCTTTGCATAAGTACTCTGAAGCCATAGTATTTTTTTTTTGAGGAACAAGCCCAAATTTGAGAAATTATTAATTGATAATCCTCTGATCAAACAAGTTACCATATAACCACAATCTTTGTTTACATCGATTCAGGTGGACCGACGCTCAGCACCATATAAGGGAAAAAGAGTATAAGAGTATAAACCTGCTTTTAAACTTTCCTGCTCAATTTGAATGTGCAAAAACTATAACGATAAATTAAGTGATTTGAATGCGATAAAGGTGTGATTAATATTAATCATAATTTAGGGTCTCTTAGCACTTATTAATACATACATATGTCAAATCACAGAATTTATCTTCTCTAACACATTACTCTTCACTGTGTATTCCCATATTGAAACATACCTGTGGCAGACATGATAGCTTCGCTTCCATTCGAATTGGATAAATCATAGCCAAGATCAGTCCTGTTAGTGGGCTCTTCCACAATGAAGGGAGGTGGTAGAAGTGGGAGCTGAGAAATATTTTCTCCAGTATAAGGGACTTCAGTACTGGTGGTTACCGGGGGTTTATAAGTTACAACTTCTCCATGTAGTTCACTTCCTGTGGCGGTGGGCTTTAAAAAGACAAGAGGGCTTTCCGTAATCGTGTTCACCCACAGGACACCACTGTCATTCTCTGTAGTCGTCTCGATTTCAAATGGCAATAAGCCTGAACCCTCCTCACTCATTTCTAAATAAAAGACATATAATCAACACACACTTGTCAGTTCCAACTCAATTAACACCAAGAGCTACTCACATATTATTGTGGATTTTTGGATCAACAAAGAGAAAAAAAAAAGTACAAATATATGTGCATGTGGATAAACATTCAGAAATGATAAAGAGGGAATAGTAAAATAAAAATGTTGTACCAGAGTAGCAAAAAGCATCGTAGCGGGAGTCCGGGAGTGGATAACCAGTCTGATTGGGAAATAGATAGACGGTACGCACTCCCAACAGACCACCCCCACACTGTGGTCGGGCAATGTTGATGGGATAGCGGACACTACGGTCTGCCAACCAGCCTGCATTACAAACATCCATACCACTCTTCCATGCCAGGTACAGCTGTCCTGTGGTGGCCAAGTTGGCACCCAGGTTTGCACACTCAGCTTCTGCCTCCTCAAAAGTGAATTTGTTTGGAGAAGTAGTGTGGAACACTTTTCCTGTACGACGAAACAGAATGTTTTTTAGCATTTCAAGGTTTTTCAAGCAGGTCGGTTAGATTTCTGCCATCTCAAACATGTACCTGTCAGTTTCTCAGCAAAGCAGTACACGTCATACGTCTCATTCACGTCTCTCACTCCGTATGTCCTCACTCCTGGAAATTGGTACTTGTCTCCATAGCAAGCCTCACGAGGATCATGAATAGGGTACCTTTATTCCAAAACAAATTGCATTTTTTCCATCACATTTTCAAACAAAACTATAGAGCTCTAACTAAATATACATTTTAATAGATAAATGTCTATCTATCTATCTACAAGCAAACATAATTTACTTTTTTCATCAGTGATGTAAATTAGCGTGTTTTATGTTACATTGCATTTTTGTAGTGGCGTGTTAATCTGATAGTGTTTTGTCTTTGTGTATATATATGAATCTGTACACAGTCTATATGTGAATATTGGCCATAACGTGGCTTTCTATTGTACGCTGTGTTAATGACTATCAAGAAACTTTATGGTAAAAAGCAGATTCCCATTGTAGATTGACATAGTAACATAATATTACTTAATAAACTTCAGTTACAACTTCTAAAATACATGCACCAATATGTCATCTCATAATACCTTTTCGTTGAATTTCCAGACACCACAACTGCCTTTTCTGACTATAAATTTACCAGGACATGTTAACTGACCTGACGGTCTGATCTGCAAGCCAGCCAGCATCACACTGATGGAATCCCTCATCATAAGCTGCTTGGAGTTGCTCTGGAGTGGCAATCACTGCACTGTTTTGAATACAGGCCGCCTTGGCCTTCTCAAAAGTAAGGGTGTAGCGTGTGGTGATTGCACGATAGTGGAAAACAATACCTAAGAACCATAAATAAATCCATTTCACATTTCTAACACACATACATACAGTCACAAATCACACACATACAGTCATAGTTTTCTTTGTAAAGATCTTCACACAAGCACTACCTTGAACTTGGACATCCACAATATCATGACTGTCCTCTATCGCATGCATGACTTCACAGCGATACACTCCTGAGTCATTGGAATGGAGCTCAGTGATCTTAATGGATGCGTCTGTGGGTGTCATGGGGTATCCCAGCATGGTGACTCTATCCAGATACCTTTTGTCAATGTTTATTCTCCCTTCAGACGCTACTAAAATGTTTGTAGCCTTTTCTTTGGTGACCAGACTCCATTTGATCCGGTGAGACAAAGGAGCAATGGTGGGGGCACCAGGGTCATTGACTGTGTCGTCCTGGAAGTAGCAGGGCAGAACTAATGTGTCACCCATCAGAGGCCGGAGGAGACGCTCACTTGGTATGCTGACGCTCAGGGTGCTTTCAGGTTCTGTGATGACATGGGAAGGGAAAATACAAGAACATGGATTGAAACACTTGAGGTTTTCATGACCATTGAAGAATTTCATTATATAATTAACACATTGAATACACACCCGTGTAAACGTAATCGAAAGACCCTGTGGCTGAGAAGATCCAAGAACACATGCTCAACAAAAGCAAGAACAGCATCGTTCACCTGCAGGTTTAAGAGAAGGTTATTACCATCAAGTTTGCAGATATACTGAGTACAACTAATGCATTTTCAGTTTTTAATATACATGAGAAAACAACTTCATATTAGGTGACTTTAACTACAAAACACATTTTCTGCTATTGAGGTAATTATGGGTAGGTTTAAGGGTGGGTTACAGAGTAAGGGAAGTAAGGGAAATGAATTAGAGCTGTAAGGTATTTTTTTTTATAAAAATGCAATGCAAAATCATTTCTGTACACAATAAGTCAATGACACTTAAAATGAAGTGGGACCGACAACTTATATATCACACTCCGCTCAAAAAATTTATTCTGACAGCACATACTGTATAAAATAAACCCAATGTGGAATTCCAAGTTCATTACAAAGGTTTGGTAAAATAAGTTTTTTTTGAGAGAGAAAAACCAACATGTAATTTTCAGTTCCCAAAATTACCACAGAAACAGTATAGTTCTCATGCCAGAATAAACTGGTCACATCTGTACCAGGCAGTTTGGGAATTAACTTGCCGTTAATTACTGAATGTCTACCATAAATGGATAGAGAGACAAAAAGAGTTTTATGGGTAAAAAAGCTTAAAAGGTTTGCCTCTCTTAAGAAACATTCTACATTTATAAATCAATGTCAGTGTTGGCCCGCTTTTAGGAATGATGCTATGTATTTGACTAACTGCAGAGCATACAGCAGCAATTCCTATACATAGACTTATCTACACATCCTGCTGGAGCAGAGAGACACTTATTCATAGCTAGTGAAACTCCAGCTTTTTATATACTATTTCATATCAAGTTTGTCTTCACCCTCCTCTCGTCCAGATCTAATCTTATAAAGTAAACAACATAAAAATATCTGAGAAAGTGTGCATGCACTCTGTGACCTTTAAACGAGCCATTTTTAATGTATGACGTCCCTCAAATTACTGTAGCAAAACAAATTATCTTTAAGCTATATTATGTCATTTTATAGAAATCACAGAAAAACAATTACGTTGTTTGGAAAATGTGTGCAGATTTTTGTTAAAGTGCTCTGGACTGTGTTTAGAGAATGCGCAAAGGAAAATGAATGATAAGATAAAATCAGTTGCCATAGTTGGTTGGATGGGAAACTGGCTTAATGGTCTTAATTTTTCCTTTTAAGTCCTTCTTGAAGTGGAGTGTTGCTCCAAGTTTAAGTTTAAATGGACACTATTTAAAGCATAGAAAGCTGTGGAAAGGCAGAGAATGAAAACAATTGCCACTGCTCAAAGGTGAAACATTAAAAGTTGTATGTGTTGTTGTCAAACACAGCAGATGGCATTATTTCTAAAATGTAGTGTACTGTAAGTAACCTTACAAAGATCGGTTATTGCTTTCCTGTAGCTGAAACAGCATTGATGCTTACAACACCAAGGTCATGGGTTTGATTCCCAGGGAAACTGATGAGATTGTCACTTGAGATTGAGATTGAGATTGCAACTTGCTTAGGATAAAGGTGTCTGCCAAATACATACATGTAAATGAAAGATACAATCATTTAATACACAAACAATCCCCTCAGACAGACCATGAAATGCAAAAGAGTGAATTATAAGTCATTCTTAATGTGGAACCATGTGGTTGAAAATGGGTCAACAACAATACCCTAGGGTCTTGCGATGACGAAGTCCAACATAATAAACCTAGTTTGTAAAGCAAATTAAATATTGATAAAACCACTTGAAAAAAATTGTACATGCTGATGTATTTAATTCACCCTAATCTAATTTAGCTATTTTATATCCAGCAATATTACACTTTACAGAAGTAGGGATGAAAATGATAGACAGTCAATGATAGTCAATGAAAATTATAGACAGTGTCTTTCAGCACACGTTGAAAAGGTCTTAAGTATGAGAGTAAGAAGGGAACATTCAGTTGTTGAGGTCTAATCCATCTGCAATGTCAACTTCAACATGCCAAAATCACAAGTGGATATACAAGTACAGGCACAATAAGTTTTGATTGTACCTGAATGTCTACAAACATATGAAAGGTATGAGCTTTGTGGTCTAGCTATACCAAGGCAGAGGTTGCTTTTAAGAACACCAGCATCATAACAACACATTAAAATATAAATTTATATTTAAAAAATAAATATATTTTTTTCTCTGAAATAATAAGTTATGAAAAGCAACTAAATTAACTTTTTAATTCAATCCCAATTTAAGCAACGCATCTGAAATGTTTCCTATTACAAAACAACTTTAAGTAATGAGTCAAAATATAACGGTTACTGGTAAATATTTTTCATATTTAAAATGATTGTTCTGATTCATGTTAACATTCTGCAGCATCTCCATGCTGATCCGATCCAAACGATCCAATCTGGTTCACTTTACTGTGTAACTGTCAGATATTTGAATATTTAATAGCATCTCAATGTTAAAGAATGAGTGATGGTTGATCATTTTCATCTTGAATTAATCTCACATTACTTTTATCATTAAAGCAACACTTGGATATACCTAATCATGCCCGAGATACTATGACAGTGCTCACCTGTACAGCAAAAGCAACCACATCATAAAAACAAACTGTACATCACCTGTATGATGCAGAGTCCCTATAAAACCCTTAGTCCTCGATTGCAGATGCTTTTCGGCACTCTGATGACACGCGCGACTCTCAGTCCAAACCCGTAATAAAAGCGACGCGTGTTCGGAGGCGCTTCTGGCAGGAGAATGAGAAGCAGAAAGAAACTCTTCAGAGGGGAAACACGTTTAACTGGACAGGAGCTGGAAGGGGGGCTAGGGAATGAGAGGTGGAGAAAAGGAGCACATAAAATTTCCACGCATGATGTAATTTGGCTATACACAGAGCCTCAGAAACTTTGTGGCTAAGACGCGCAAATCATGACCAATTTTATGTCGACATTTTTTTTTTTTTTTTTGAGCCATGACACATCATTGGATGAAAAACTTTTAAACGGCGAATTTACACGATTTGAATAATGCAAGGGGATATTGGGTTCAAAACACCCAATTTAAGCCAATAACATTAGAATAATTTAGGAGAATTTATTTCCCTTCAAGTCAAATTTCAATACATTTGTACTATATAGCTGTGACAGTAAAACAACTGGCAGCAAGCTCGAGTTTATTTACATTTATGCATTAAGCTGACACATGACACGCTTTCAAGGTGAATGAAAATTAAAAAAATGTAATTCAAATTTAGCTGGATATTTTTTGATCGACAGATATGCTCTTTGATTACTTTTTTCTTGGGCCATTACAATATAAGTTTTATTTTCTTTCTTCTTTTTTTCTACAGTTCTTGACTGGAGTAAAAAGTGTAACAGCTAGCCAAATGCTAAACATTTTATGCTACATCATTGATTTATTTCAAAACTTTTTTTCCCCAATATTCCAAATGCTGTTTTCAAATATTATGCCCTGGTTACAATCGTCCATCATATTAATTTGTGTTTTGGAGCTACATTACCATGAGTGGAAAGCAGAAACACAAGGCTTCATTCAGCAGCCTGGCCCACCCTGTTGTTCCTCTCAAACTTTCCTTTTAGAGGAACATGACAACGTATCCCATTGAAGAGAGTCACTATTTGGGAACCTTGCAATGTCTCACAAAACATAGGTATAAGAATACAGAGTATCCAATGAAGAACGCAATGTGCGATGTATCAAAGTTCAGGAGGAAAAAAACTGCAGTATGACATTTTAGACCTGATTTTCATTTATTCCTGATGGTATTTTTGTTTGTGAATTACATGCAAATTTTTATTAAATCTCACCTTCTCCCAGACCCTCCATTTTCCACCATTAACCTGCTGATTACACAGCAGAGCTACAGAGACAACCAGTCATGAGCTGGCATTTAAACTCATTTTAGGTTTAGATGGGAGGGACATTCTCTCTGTTTCTTTTGGATGGTGATTAAAAACTGTAACTGAACTGCTTGGAATGGACTTCAAAGAGGAGGTTCCCACTGTGAGTTTGTGTGAGAGCTTTGTCCAATGTGCTTTTATTCTGCAGTTTGTGTGTATGAAATGAGATGCAAAGGTATGTTTGAAATTTGTCCTGGTGTTTTAACCTGTTAACCTGTGTCCCTTTACACCTTGAAAGGGACACAATGCCTTTAAGCCAGGGCTAAATATATATCTTAACAATTTCAATTAAAACTTTCAACAGAACGTTCAAAAATAGCCAGTTTGTCTCTTTTATGGTATATATTCGAATGAAATGGTTTCTCGAACAAGAAAAAATGTAGGATGGGACTTGATGTTGCTGGAAATTGCCTGGATTGTTGATCGTTATGATTGGCTATTTCTCTGATTGTGAGTGACAGGTTGTCCCACTCTCTTGCTGGTAAACACATCATCAGAGAAGGGATGTCGTTGCGAGGGAGGGGAAGCTATTTTGATGAAAGATTACAAGGGCACAAAAAAATATGTAGAATAAAAAATATTCCACAAAAAAATAGAATTGTCAATTTTGATTTGGTGACTTTAAATGAAAAGAGTACACAGTTGAACACATTACGCACTGATAAAGCAAATGGCTGTTCTTCAGAAGATATTGGTTTGAGTAGAAAGCAATCTTTAAGAATCCCTGTTTTTAAGCAATCAAGCTGACTTTTGGTGATTGACGTTGACAACACGGACAGTTCCAATTGAAGCCTTCAGGGACCTGTGGACATTTCACTGTCCTAAAGGGCTCTTTTCATCAAAAAGGCCAAACGTTTGAAAGACATCGGGCGTTCTCCTCACTGACAATCTTGTTTCTATAGAGGAAGAGAAAACTCAGGTCTCAGGGGAGACACAGAAGCTTCTTCGCAAGCCTGTGTGAGGAAACTGAATTCCTCAGGGCGGTCTGTCACTCCAGGTGCTTTCTGTCATTCTGTGTGGTGGCACTGGACTGTTTGCCCTACTATGTACCGAGAAGAATGAGGAGAGGTAAAGTACTGCCTCATCTCCAGTCCAGAAAGACATTGTAAACCTATTGAATTTCCTATTTATTTATTTTTGCTGACTGGCACAATTTTATGTCTCACTGATTTGCATACCACATAACTGATTGATAGATTAATGTCTAGATTAGCTTGTAACGTTTTTGCTACTACTAAATCTAACGTAATCTGGCTCAAAATGTTTTGAACTCAGTGGCTCCCTGCTGTCGGAAAATAGGCTTTCTTTCACAGGGAGCGTCTTCACATGGTATTTTTGGACAGCACAGAACATATTTATTTTCCTGCTGGAACTGAACAGTGCATTGTGCGCCATAGGTTTCTAGAGCACCGTGAGCTTTGGAGAAGGACGCCAACTCTTTCTCAATAGTGTCCATTTACACACCTCACTTAAAGCTGCTGAACCCCTCATTTACTCTGTTAATTGTCACGGTTTTGTGCATCGCGCACAGATATAATATTATGCCATTAGCTTGTTCAATTGCATTCAAAATGCTTGAATAAAATCATGATGATTTCATATGTAACGGTTTTATTATTTGTAGCGATTGTGTTGTTTCCAGAAACAAAAATGTAAATGCAAATCCAAAAAATCCACAATTAATGATTATTAATCATGAAATTAATTAAAAACTAAAACTTATCAATGTAAAATGGTTTTTAAAATAGAATTTCTAACTTTCTGAACTGGATCCTACTCTTACACTACCCACCACCAACAGATTTTCACAAACTGAAATAGTCTTTGCATGAATTCACCCAGTCTATGCATTCCATAAGGAATTTGGAGAAGACGCAGTTCCTATGCAACTATGTGTGTGTGTTTGCTTAAGTGTGTGAACGTTTAAGGAGAGATGTAGAACAGTATTTCCTTATCCACAGGAACAGACCTGACATTATTCTTGTAGTTAAACGGCTGACTAAAGTCTCTACTGCTCAGATCGTTGCTGTAAGCTTGTGTCACGTACCTACAGTAAATATTTGAACACATCTCACAACCTACTGTCTGTTTATTAAATAAAATGTATACAATATTACTTATTTCATGAAGGGAAGTAGAAAAGTGGCAGCCTTGTAAAATTCCAAGGGCATTTGAAGTTTACCCCTTCTAATGCTTTCTCATAATACAGTGCATATTTGTTTGAGCTGTGGGCAACAGACATCTTCTAATGGCTCTGCACAATGTCTGCCTTTGGAATCAGGAAAAAAAGAGAAACATTTAAAAAATGCAAACACCATTTAAGGTTAAAAACCAGCATTGGCTTTACTTCACCGTTGCTGCTAAAGAGGTATTTCTGTTGTTTATGACTTGAGGACATTCCTTACGTTTTAATGCATCTGTTTCTTCAAATAAAAAGGGGTTTGGTGGATATACACATCCACATTTGGTGGTTATACACATCCATCCATTTTACATGATTATGATTAACCCTTTGATATGATTCACAATAATGATTTTTCACATAAATGGTTCACCATGAGATCACTGTATTCACTCTTACCCATTTAGTATTAAAACTACACCTCTGTTTGGAAAGTCCAGATGAGTCATTACTATAGCAGAACAAATGCAATAAGCAATATTGAAAAGCAGAAGGAATGGATACACACAGATCCCTAAGTTGTTGAACATCCCTTGGAGTGGAGATAAATCAATAACTAATAAAAATAAAGAGTGTGACAAATGTGACTGCAGGGAGGTCACTGTCAACTCTGACTACACTAGTCATGTGGTAATCATGAGGACAGAGAACTTTTATAATGGAATCTATTGTTCTATAATCACCCAATTTGCAGCACCATCACTCCTGTTTGACTAAATAAAGGACATATGTAAGGTGCATTCCTGTGCCCTCCCCAACAAAGATGTTTTTGTTGAAATATGTGAGGAGCTGAAGTCACGAAATCCACCAAACTGTATACCATTTAAACCCACAGTCCTTCCCTCTGCATGTTAAGCCCAGGTAAAAGGCTAACGATCTTAATTTTTTTAATCACTGTTTGTTCGAAGCTTGTGTGGTGATAAGGTTCATTTAAGAAAAAATCGAAATTTTTGTGTTTGATCAATCACAATGCACTGGGCCAACTGGCCAAACAGAGTACGCTGGGCTTTTCAGACTTGAAAAAGTTTTTGAACATTAAAGCATGTCAATCAATTCTAGTAGACACAATGAACAAAATTATGAACTTTTAAAATAGCATCATATGACCCTTTGCATGAATAGAAAGTTCAAAAGAGTAGCATTTGTCTAAAATGGAAAGGTTTTAACATTATAAAATGTCTTTCCTATCACTTTTGATCAATTGAATGCATTCTTGCTGAATACAAGTATTCATCTCCATCAAAATAAATAAATAAATAAATTCTTACTGACCCCAACTTTTGAATAGTAGTGTATATTATAAAAGCTTTCTATTCTAGACAAATGCTGTTCTTTTGAACTTTCTATTATAACTTTCTAAGATAATAATAAATGTTTCTAGAGCAGAGAAATCAGCATATTAGAATGATTTCTGAAGGCTCATGTGACACTGAAGATTAAAATACTGACTGCTGAAAATTCAGCTCTGCCATTAGGAATAAATTACGTTTTAAAATATATTAAAATAGAAAAATGTTTTTTTTTTTTTTATTGTAGTAATATTTCACAATATTGATATTTTTTATTGTAATTTGGATCAAATAACTGCAACCTTGGAGTGCATTAGAGATTTATTTTAAACATTTAAAAAATCTCTCCAATCCCAAACTTTTGAATGGAGTGTGCAGTAGTGTGACAAAGAGTTCTTTCTTTTTTTGCATGTTTGTCACACTTAAATGTTTCAGATCATCAAACAAATTTAAATATTAGTCAAAGATAACATGAGTAAACACAAAATGTTATTATTTTTTGTTATTATTAAGAGAAATCAAAATCCAAACCTACATGGCTCTGTGTGAAAATGTATGTGAACCCCATTGAAACAAAATTGTGGTTTATCACACTTGAGTTCAATTACTGTCACACCTGATGAGTAGTCCAAAGATTTTACATGATAAGGCGATTCTATTGGTAATGTATGCGAGAGGTTAGCAAAATACCACCACGTGTCAAAGTGCCCGTTGCTGAAGGAACACCCAGGCATGAAATGTAGTCACTCCTGCCAGTGAGGTAGACATAGACATGCTGTTTCTGTGACGCACAATTCAGAATTCAAAAGTGTTTTTTGCCATATGCACAGACAGAAAGCATGTTTCCCTACACAATGAAATTATTACTTTGCCGTCCACAATAAATGTCATTCAATGAGTAAAATAATAAAACATAATAATAATAAATAACGATAATAATACAAAATAATTAACAACAACAATAATAATAATAACAATAATAATAATAATACATTAATAAAAATTTATAAAATAAAATAATTAAGAGCAATTTAGGCAACGGTGGACATGACGATTTGGAGGTTTACCATGTCAAAAAGGACTGTGCTGGCTTTCTAGCTATGTTTATTGATTTTATATAGAATTTATATATATATATATATATTTTTTTTTTTTTTTTTTTTTTTTTCAATTTTCAAATTTTTTTTCAAATCAATAAATAGCCATTATAACTTCAATAAAAGAAAATAAATAATATAAAATAAAAATTATTTATATTAATATATACAGTATATAATATATAAATAATATGTATTATTTATTTTAGTATTACCATATAAACCATTCAGTTGCTAAAAAATATTTAGTTGTTTTTGCTCTATAGCAAAATTACACAATTTAGCATTCTCATTGAATCAGATATTCCAAAGCCACATTTATAACATAGTCTTCCCAATTTTGAGATGGGTACACTATAATATATAAATGCCATCACTGACCAAAACCTCACAACTGATGTCAGCAAAAAATGTCTTCCCTTGAGGACTGAGCATAGGCTTGTAAGTACATTTTTGCCAGTCTGTTTGTAGCCATGATCACAGCCCACATAGTATGTCAAAGTTTGGGTAGGTGGAGGTCACACTGAGCTTCTATGTCACTTATGAAAAGCACATTTTATAAACAGCACGGTCAACAACCTGCATATAATAAGACTCCTTATTGACCAGCCTCAGGATGTAAAGCACGCCTTCTTGCTCAAACAGAAATCTGTGCAAATGTTTACACAGACCTTTTCTTTTAACAGACTTCCAGTTTTGTTTCGAGCGTGGAAGAGCAATTTGGGAAAACCACAACATGATTTTGATATGCAGATATGCCACTTTTGTCCTGTAAATTCATAGAAAACAAGAATATAAGCACAAATTTATATGACCATTAATGTAGCTAAAACTCTGCCTTTTTTTGCAGCTGCCTATTTTTCTCACTCAGGTTTTCATAATTCAGCCTACCTTTCAATGGCTTATGAATTATAACCAGTGGACAATTTCAGCTCAACAGTATTTAATAATACATCCTGTGTTCTGTCAACTATACTAACCAAACAAGCAACCCCCTGTAACTGACAAATGGTTCATCAAAACATAAATTCAGCATAAATCTTCTGTGATGCAAATTTGAAACACATTGTAAGTGTCCTCTCAATTTTTTCCACAATAACCAATTGTCAATGAGTAGGCCTAAACTGACTGACTGCAAACTACAGGGAGTGCAGAATTATTAGGCAAATGAGTATTTTGACCACATCATCCTCGTTATGCATGTTGTCTTACTCCAAGCTGTATAGGCTGGAAAGCCTACTACCAATTAAGCATATTAGGTGATGTGCATCTCTGTAATGAGAAGGGGTGTGGTCTAATGACATCAACACCCTATATCAGGTGTGCATAATTATTAGGCAACTTCCTTTCCTTTGGCAAAATGGGTCAAAAGAAGGACTTGACAGGCTCAGAAAAGTCAAAAATAGTGAGATATATTGCAGAGGGATGCAGCAGTCTTAAAATAGCCAAGCTTCTGAAGCGTGATCATCGAACAATCAAGCGTTTCATTCAAAATAGTTAACAGGGTCGCAAGAAGCGTGCGGAAAAACCAAGGCGCAAAATAACTGCCCGTGAACTGAGAAAAGTCAAGCGTGCAGCTGCCAAGATGCCACTTGCCACCAGTTTGGCCATATTTCAGAGCTACAACATCACTGGAGTGCCCAAAAGCACAAGGTGTGCAATACTCAGAGACATGGCCAAGGTAAGAAAGGCAGAAAGTCGACCACCACTGAACAAGACACATAAGCTGAAACGTCAAGACTGGGCCAAGAAATATCTCAAGACTGATTTTTCTAAGGTTTTATGGACTGATGAAATGAGAGTGAGTCTTGATGGGCCAGATGGATGGGCCCGTGGCTGGATTGGTAAAGGGCAGAGAGCTCCAGTCCGACTCAGACGCCAGCAAGGTGGAGGTGGAGTACTGGTTTGGGCTGGTATCATCAAAGATGAGCTTGTGGGGCCTTTTCGGGTTGAGGATGGAGTCAAGCTCAACTCCCAGTCCTACTGCCAGTTTCTGGAAGACACCTTCTTCAAGCAGTGGTACAGGAAGAAGTCTGCATCCTTCAAGAAAAAACATGATTTTCATGCAGGACAATGCTCCATCACACGCGTCCAAGTACTCCACAGCGTGGCTGGCAAGAAAGGGTATAAAAGAAGAAAATCTAATGATATGGCCTCCTTGTTCACCTGATCTGAACCCCATTGAGAACCTGTGGTCCATCATCAAATGTGCGATTTACAAGGAGGGAAAACAGTACACCTCTCTGAACAGTGTCTGGGAGGCTGTGGTTGCTGCTGCACGCAATGTTGATGGTGAACAGATCAAAACACTGACAGAATCCATGGATGGCAGGCTTTTGAGTGTCCTTGCAAAGAAAGGTGGCTATATTGGTCACTGATTTGTTTTTGTTTGGTTTTTGAATGTCAGAAATGTATATTTGTGAATGTTGAGATGTTATATTGGTTTCACTGGTAAAAATAAATAATTGAAATGGGTATAAATTTGTTTTTTTGTTAAGTTGCCTAATAATTATGCACAGTAATAGTCACCTGCACACACAGATATCCCCCTAAAATAGCTTAAACTAAAAACTACTTAAAATATTGATACAAAAATATTCAGCTTTGATATTAATGAGTTTTTTGTGTTCAGTGAGAACATGGTTGTTGTTCAATAATAAAATTAATCCTCAAAAATACAACTTGCCTAATAATTCTGCACTCCCTGTATAGTGTTGTCCCAATTAATAGGGTGCAACATTGAGACAGCTCAATTTCGGTACATTGTTACCTACATTTTTAGTTTTTTGGGATGTTTTTATAATTTGAATTCAAATATGGCTGTATTCAAATTTGAAGTTAACTTGATCAGGAAAATATCATGTGGTTGGTCAGATAAGCATTGTCATTCAGAATGGTGAATTTGGCAACTGTTACCTGTCATCTAAGTTATGGTGTGGAGCCAACCCTTGGATAGCATAGTTATCATGAGTCTAGACATGTACATTATTGTATAAGGTAATACAACATATCCCAATAATGTTCATGCATGATTTTGTTATTGTGGACACTTCAAAATACAGTGAATAATTAAATTATATATATGATAATATATATAATATTTTTAGAATGCATTTCAAGAATACTTAAATACACAGCAGAACTGCAGCCATTACCCGGGTAAGCCCATAAACAAAGCAGCTACTCTACTTTCTGTTTCGGAATAGCATGTTTTAAATGTTTTAAATGTTTTAAACAGACAGTATTATTTTTGTATTCACAATGGCATTTATCACAGCACCAAATACTTAATATTTGTACATTTTAATTTGTACTACAACATGTCCTAGATGTTGTTTGCAAATTTTCTGATTCTTTATTACTGTTCAATATTTATTTACAATAAATCTCCATTAGTTAAACAGACAATGAAAAAAGCATTTATTAATCTCAGTTAATTTCAATATTTAATAACACATTATTAATAACATTATTTTACTGAATTAAATGAACCTGAGCGAACAATGATCAATTGAATGTCTTTCTTTTTTTAACATTAACAAAGAAAATGTATTTTTTTTAACAAATAGCTATTGCTCATTGTCGATGTTAGTCAGTGCATTAATGCGCTAATGAGTGCATTAATGAGAACCTTATTATAAACTTATTTCAATATCGTGATAATACAATAATAAAAGCTTCAGTAATTACACAACATGAAAATTTATTACGCCACATGCTAACATGACTTTAATAAGCTTTTCTGTAGTTCAAACGGAATAAGCGTGGCGCTTGCAACGTCAAGGTGATGGGTTCGATTCCGAGGGAAAGCAAGAACTGATTAGAACGTCAATGTGGATCTTGGATTAAAGCGTCTTCCTAAAGTAAAATGTAAGCATTGTATGTAGCCAATAGTAAATACCCACAATTAAATAATTTCTATTTTCTTTTTATATAATTTACCAAAATTGCACCGTTATGTAATTGTCTTCACTGACACAGATGTCATCTTGAGGAATAATTAACTTTTTTCTCGCTCTGCTTTTTTCTTTGGAATCAGAGGTAACCGCGCCATCTCGTGGATTTTAAGAGTCGGTTGAACACAGCGGTAAAAAACGCGCCCTGTGAGCACCGATCTGAGGCCAGCAGTGACGTCAACATCGCGAGGACTCGGCTGGGATTCTGCAGGTCTGGGATCAGAGTCACGAGGGCCGATGTGAGCCACTGGCTTTGCACGAATTCGCTTATGTTTAGAGTCGATACAGGAAGCTGTAGTTGACACAGCGAGGCCGGACCGAGCCAGGGTATGTAAATTAAAACTATTACAGAACATTGTCATCTATAAGCGACTCGTATGTTTTCCCAAGAAATTCGTGGTACTCTAACAACAACAATGCGAGGTTATAGTGTGTGTTTCTATACGCGACAGCAGGAAAGTAGCTGATGTAACCGTCGCTTGTGACTGGTTAGCTAATTTCGTCTCTTTACTCCTATTGACTTTGAATTAAGCTTAAGCTTTAGATGAGAGGTTAGTTTAACCCTCTACAAATTCATATTTTATTTCGTATTTTGGACTAATTAAGTAACTCTCCACTTGTTAAGAGAGAAAAGTCTCTGCCCCGCCTAGCGCCGCGCGTGAGGAAACAGCAGTTTAAAGATGAATGTACATCAGAAGGCCTGTAGTTTCTCATCCCATTCCTTCTCACTTTGCGTTAGTGTTGCGGAAATCAACCGTATTTCTGATCTGTGACCACATCCTCTGTGCAATCAAGGTTTTTAAAGCATGCACACGTCGGTGTTTTGAAACCCTATAGATCCATTTCTGTGTAGCATCCAGATCACGTGTTTTGGGAGCCAGATTTGTGTGTTTCTGTTGCATGGATGGATGGATGGATGTGATGATCTGTTATTTTCACACATAACATAACACTCCCTTGATGTGATGACAGATGGCTTGCAGCGACATGGAGAAGTCCATCGACGATGTCTCGTGTGAAGTCCCGCACTCCAGTTGTGCCGCAGCAATGGAGAAAGAGAGAGAGTCGTATCTGAGCCCCACAGAGAACCCCTCCACCATCAGTGTGTCCTCTAGTGTCGCCCCAGACCTGCAAGGCTATGATGTAGAGTTTGACCCTCCGCTAGAGAGCAAGTATGAGTGCCCCATCTGTCTCATGGGTCTCCGCTCGGCAGTTCAGACACCGTGCGGGCATCGATTCTGCAACTCGTGCATCAGGAAGTCCATCAGGTTAATGTCTTTGTCACTTTCACTGTATCGCTTTTGATACGCAAATTGCCAAGGCCTCGAAATTATCAGCGTGATCTAAACGTTTCTGCAAAACTGGTTGCACTTGCACATAATCTACTACATTCTTTCATCTGATTGATAGTTTTTTCAGAAAAACCTTCACCTTTAGCTCATGGTCATTTTGCTGTGAAACCTTTAATGATTTCTATAAAGTAAACAATTATTTTTATATTGTTTGTACTTTTTCTAGATGAACACCTACTTGACTGAAGCAGCTTATTTAAGCAATTTTGAGCATCTGAATATAGTTGAGGTGTTTTTTCTTCCTCAGATATGAGCTCTATATTCTATATGACCCATAAAGCCTGCTGTATCAAATATAATGCTCAACAACAACAAAAAGATCTTGTCTAAAGATTTATTAAACTGTTCCATTTATTTAAAACATAGTTTTTTCTGACTATTGTCTCATATGCCAGGCTTTACAGGATTAAAACATAACACTCTTCCTTCTGCCTGGCAGGGACACGGGGCAGAAATGTCCAGTTGACAATGAGGTGCTGCTCGAGGAACAGCTCTTCCCTGATAACTTTGCCAAACGAGAGATCCTCTCGCTCACTGTCAGATGTCCTAATGCAGGATGCAGTGATAAAATGGAGCTGCGCCAACTGGAGGTACATTTGCTTGTGTCACCAATACAATACTCTTGCAACACCAGAGGCTGTAGTTTCAGGACCGCTGTTCTAGGACCTGTTTTTTTCTGATAGCACCACTTGACCAGTTCAACTCAAACAGGCACCTTTTTACCATTCCATCATACATGGAATAGTAAAAAGATAAGAGCAGACTTGAATTTAAATTTGAATTTATTAACATATTAATAAACACACTTGCTTGTCGCACAATTGTTTGACCTTTTACTGAACATTATTGAGTGAGTGACACAGATGTGAAGCTGCATCTAATGAATTAAGGTCATGCACAGGCTTAATATAGTCTTTCTTTCCGAGAAGAATTTAAAACCAGAATATAGGGGCTCATATACTGAAACAAATTAGGTTAGATATATCAAGAGAGTCACCAGTGGTTAGGGGTTTAGGACAATAAACCTATATAATTTAAATAACTTAATCATTCCTGAAAATCAGTGAGATAAAAGCAGAACTGAATAGTAAGTGATATAAAGTAGTATTAATTGCTAGGTCATACAAAAAAAACAACTTGGGTCCTACAAAAGTGGATTGGGTGCCAATAGTTCTATCCACAACTGAATATTAAAGGTTGTATTTTTATATTTGTAATTGCAACTAAAGATTAATTAGTCACACTAATTTATGAATGAACTAGTAAAGGTAAACGGGATGACCGCAACAGACCAATCAGTCTTGAAACAGGTTCTTAAAATTATTTAAACTATTTAAAATGCACAGCACATTGTTGTGACTCTTCTTAATAATTTGCACTTAGGAACATTATGAACTTATTAGAATTTATATTATTCTTAATCCATTTCTTTACCTATTTCTTAAGAATATTTTAGGACTCTGGCCCCCCAGGTTCATAATTATGGTTTTAAAAAACAAAAACAGTTACAGGATCTAAAGGGCCAGTCACACAGCCGATCACGCACAAATCACTCACAAATCACGCACAGATTGGGTTTGTGTGTGCTTGTGCGTCGAGAAAATGTGCATAGTCACGCATACTCTCGCCGCATAAACTACGCACGCCGACTCATGTGCGTCGGAAAAATTTTGAGCCGTTCAAAACTCAAAATCACGCACAAACCGCCTTCAGCGCACATCCACTGACGGTCCACGTTCGTTCCACCGACGAAATACACATACGATGCACGCTCCGCACAGATGTGCGTAATTCGTGCGTGATTCATGCGTTTTCGCTGTGTGACTGGCCCTTAACATTTTGACTTAAAATGTTGTTTAGTAAAACAATTCATGGAAATCAACTCCCAACACCTCATAGAGAAAGTCCTTTCATAAATGTCATTTCAAACTCATTAGTGAGCAGTCATGAACAGTTGTCATGTGTAATTGTTACATTCTTTCTCCCTCAGAGACACTCGGTGTCTCAGTGCAAGTTTGCCACAGTGCCGTGCCCTCAGTGTCTGGAGTCTGTTCGTAAGAGCCATCTGGATGAACACAAGAGCCAGCAGTGCTTGCAGCGACTCATGACCTGCCCAGCCTGCGCAGAGAGTTTTGTGTATGCTGCCAAACAGGTGAAAACCGCCGATTCTTCTTCACACACTGGATATTTCTGATTGGCATAACATTTTGAAAATAGATTCATAAGCAGTGATTATACTCAGTTTTAATCGTTTAGTATTATTTTTTTAAATGTAGCATTTGCTTTTATATTTTAGTTTAGGTTTTAGTAAGTATGTGGTTTTGAGATTTAATAGTTTGTTTTTTAGTATTTATATTTCACTAATTCATTTTTAGCTTTCAGTTAACAATAACAATACATTATAACAATAACAACAAATAATAATATTGTCTAAAACCTTTTTTTCCTATGCAGATCCATGAACAGATTTGTCCTTTCGCTAATACAGTGTGTGAATATTGCGAAATGGAGCTTATTCGGGATCAGGTGTGTCAGAGGATTTGTCACTAATACGCACTTTACCTGAGACACAACAGTAATGAGTGTTTGACACCTAAAATTCTACTTTATGTAGCTGTAAAGCTGAAAGATCTGAAATCTGTTCTTATTGTTTTCAGTTGGCATTGCACTGTGACACAGACTGTCTGAAAGCTCCTGTAGCCTGTACTTTCAGCACTTTTGGTTGTCGAGAAAAGGTGGGTCATGAGATTCCTGTTGTGTAACACATTTCTATTTCAAAGGGATGTTGTTCTTTAGAACTGTTTATCTATCAAAGATGCCTGAAAAAATGTATCCCAGTTCCCACAAAAATAGTAAGTAGCACAACTGTTTACAACATTGATCATAATTAATGTTTCTTGTGCGGCAGATTAACATATAATTCTTTATGAAGAATACCGTATTTTCCCGTATATACCCCGCGGGTTATACCAGATTTTACAAACCGGGTTATATAAGGATGGGGGCTATGTCACAATTTTTTTTACATGTAATAATATTTCTATATATTTGTTACGTCCCTGAGGACATAAGGGTTTTTCTTTCTTGCGAGGGTTGTTGTCTCTGCCGCTTGTACTATCACTCTGACCGCTGATAGGCTGTCTGACCTGTCAATCATGCAAGAAGACGTGATTGGCTGTGCTGCCATGAGTTCTTCTCATCTCATCCGATGATCAACACCTGTAGAATACGCTTCTTAAGGGACGTGCTGCTGCACAGCGGGAGAGACTGCTTTTTGTTCTGATTCTGACTGTTTGTTTTCTTATTGTTTGAATTTCGCGCACAAGCACTGTGTACCGAGCCTGAACAGTTATGCATAATTGACGTCATGCGAGCAACATTCGAAATGTGAACTTACACAAAAAAGAAATCAATCTATGGGCGCGGGTTATATAAAGGTGCGGGTTACACCACCGATTTTTTTTTTTACACAAAATCCACGGGCTATATGAGGGTGCGGATTATCTGCGTCTGCGGGTTATATGTGGGAAAATACGGTGATGTCTGCTGAAAATTCAGTGTTGCTTTAAAAATTGTACATTTCAGCTTACTTTTTTGATAATTACAGCCTTGTTGAGCAAAATTATTTATTTTATTATTTTTATTTTTTTGAAAATGTATTACAGATGCCAAGAAATGAGCTTGCCCAGCACATGCAGGAATTTACACAGATGCACATGCGTTACATGGCTGAGTTTCTGCGCAGCCAAACTCTCAATGGCTCTCTAATGCCGTCTGTGGCCGCCCACTCTTCGTCAGATGAACGTGGTGCCTGTTCCCGAGCGGCAGAGTCTTGCCAGTGTAAACAGGAGCTGATAAACCTGCGGGAGACTGTCTTGGAGCTGGAGGGTCGGCTGGTGCGTCAAGATCAGCAGATCCGGGAGCTCTGCATCCACAACGAAACGCAGAAAAACCACGTCACCGAACTACGCCGAAAGCTGAGCTCACTGGAGGATGCCACCCGAGAGCTGGAAGCCCAGCAGTATCAAGGCGTCTACGTGTGGCGCTTGGAGAACTTCTCGCTCCACCTGCGCAGCCAAGAGGCTGGCCAGCCCATAGTCCTCCACAGCCCACCTTTCTACACGGGCCGACCGGGGTACAAACTCTGTCTTCGACTGCATCTGCAAACCCCCAGCGCCCCTCGTTGTTCTAACTACATCTCGCTTTTCGTGCACACTATGCAGGGTGAGTTTGACAGCCAGCTCTCCTGGCCCTTCCAGGGTACGATCCGACTGGCAGTGTTAGACCAGGTTGAGGGGCAGCACCATGTGGAAGTGATGGAGACCAAGCCGGACCTGCAGGCCTTTCAGAGGCCCACAGTGCAACGCAACCCCAAGGGTTTCGGCTACGTTACTTTCCTGCACCTACAGGCATTGCGGCAACGTGGGTTTGTGAAAGAGGACGTGCTGTTGGTGCGCTGCGAGGTTACGCCACGCTTCGATGCTAGCCTCAGGAGGGAGGGGGTCCAACCTCGGGGCTCAGAACCTTCACTTTGAGTTCCTACATCGCTCCTGCATTCTCAAGTTCTCATAGACACTCTGCGGAAGCGAAGAAAACACCAGCTAAACTTTTCTTATTATCTTTTTGGTACTCAAGCTTAATAATGATGATTGGATTACTCTCAATGTCTGTCTGTTGTGAGAAATGTTTTATATACAAATGTCTCCTAAACATTTTAATGCAGTGCAATCGGTGGTCAAAGTTCTATATGATTAGCATCGCAATTGTGTTGAAACTAAATGGTGCAAAAACTTTTAATGGTGCTGCTTATGCTGACTGTTTGCTTCTACAACTGGTCATTTTTGCTGCCTTACCAACCAACTCAACAGTAGGTCCAGTAAGATTAAAGATTTTCATTTATTTGACAAGATCTGACAATTTAAAGCATCATTAGACAGAGCTGCACTGTTGACTGTGACTACTGAATCTGTGCATCAACTTAAGGTACGATCGCTTTAGTGAAATTTTGGCAAATTTCTAATTGGGATTTGTTTTGAAATGGGTTTTCATCCAAAAAACAATTTGCTAAACGACGAGAAGTATGACCGTGCCTTTAATGCAGAGTTAATGCACCCTGATTTGTCCAATATTGCTAACATGTGTGAATGTTCTACATGCTTCATTGATCAACATTGAAAAAATAAGTATGCGTATCTTTTCTTTCATCAAGAGGAGTAATGTATGCAAGTCGTAATTGTATTGACACTGGAAATCTGACAAAAATCCTTTTTCATTTTATGTTCATCAAAATATTCAGTGCTCTAATGTGTCTTTATAAATTATTGTTCAATGTCTGGTTTTCTGTCTTTCTTGTGTATGGTTAGTCTCCTTATGCTTTCATAACGTGGGAGATTTCAGAGGTGTGTTCTTCTAGTCAGTCAGTCTCACAGCTGTCGTCCATCCCAGAATATACTCTGCCAGTACCAGTGAGCAGCTGGATGTCAGAATGAGCATTTGTCACGCTGTGGCGGCGTAGGTTTCCCATTTGCTCTAGGTACACCTCCCCTTCCTGTTCTATTACAGGGGACAGCAGAGAGTCTTCCGAGATGTAATGAGTAATCCTTATCTCAGGATGACTCGGGTGTGCTTTTGTGTTGCTTTGTTCACTGCAGCCTAAAGGAATAAAAGAAAACACAGATTTGTAGCCAAAATTAAAGAGGTTACAGTCTGTTTGCTTGAAAGTGATAGTCCACCCACAATTAAAAATATTATTTAGTCATCTTTATATGATCCTAGATCTTAAGACTTTCTTGTATGGAATGCAAGGCGTATTTTTTTGTAAAACAAATACCATGGGACACTCAGTTTGAAAGTGAGTGAATTTTGTGACTGAACTTTCCAAGTAAAACATTGTTCTTCAGAAATCATGTGATAGCTTTGTGTAAGGGAAAGATAAAAAATCTTTACAAAAAAAGGAACTTTAGAAGTGTTGTTGTAGCAACCATTGAAATGTTGTTAAAATAAAACTAAATAGAAAAAAATTAATATTGCTAAACTTAAATTCAAATGAAAACTGAAAATATATTGTATGTATATAAATCACTAAAATAATAATACAAAATATCACTGAAGTCTTATTTGATAAACCATTTGAGTTTGATCTTTTCAGTGAATTTGTACAAATCTGAATGAATACAAGGGCTTGTATCTTCTCTGCCATTCATAAATCTTCAGTCTATTGTGAATCCGGACATACTGTTCTTTTCATGTGCTGTTCTTTTTTGGGGGGGCTACTATATAGTAAGGAACTATGTGATTTCAGATGCAGCTATAGTCTCAATGATTTCTTCACAGATCAGACTAATTCTGGAGTCAAACTCACTTAATTCAATGAACCAGTCTCAATGGTCAACCGCCCACTAGTAGGGACGATTATCAGTGAATTAACATAAATTCATGTCTGTTCATAACACAAAGCTAACACATGACTTCAGAAGACTTTAAATATAGCGCATTTGTTGTATGTACCAGTCATTTGGAATATGTGATGACGTATTTTTGTAGGCCAACTTGGAAGGTGGCATCATATTGGTTCCCTCAACAACAAAAAACATTACCATTTTTCCTTTGGCTTTTGAATAGAGTGCTACTGGTCCTAATTTTTTTTTTTTTTTTTTTTTTAAAGCCTGTGGTAAACATAACTCTAACATATCTTTGTTCTAAAAAGAAACACGCACACCCAAGCTTTCTTGTTTACTTCATAAAAATGTATTTTCAGAAAGTTAAGAAGTTTTAACCAAAATCTCATAAAAACCCCCCTAAAAAAACATTGACTTCCCTGATCCCAGCAGCAATCTATTATGAAAACATTTTGTGATGGCAACACAATAGATTTTACCACAATGAGTCAGTGTTGGTTTTCCTACTTGTGTGCCTGCAGTTCCATAGATAGGGTGCGACCACTTGTGCTACCAGACTCTCAAGTTGGCAATATTCCTTTGAAGGACCTCTGGATTCCTGAATTCCCTACACATCCATAAGAACAGATATGAATATTAGAGATGGTTATACAGATGGCTTTTCAGCATGGGTTTACAGTTAACATTCACCTGTAGCACAAGGAGCATCTGTTTGATGGATGCTGGGATGAGAGACAGATTCTTGCGCAGCAGGTCAGCCAGGGAGAGCTTCATTAGGACCAGGTCCCTAAAGCCGAGGAGAGCCATCTGTCTCACTGTCAACTCCTGCCCCTGCATTTAATACATTTCATGCAAAATTAAAATACACCATAAGCATTTTTTTAAACATGCATTGTGCCCAAACATTATTTAAAATCATTCTTGTGTTTTAATAGTACGTATACAATACTGTTAAAAAATTTGAGGTCAGTGGGTCTAACAGCAATTGAAAAGCTCTCTACCTGATCTAGGACGCACATTCATAGCAGCAGCATAACAACCTTAATGTCATCTGACCTTTAGCTTATTTGATGGTCCACTTTAGAGATTCGATTAACTATAAGTAACTTAGCAACTAAATATCAACTAACTCTCGTTACACTATATATCTCACCCCAGCACTCAAAGATGTAGAGTTTTTTCACTGCCTTTTTCCTTTCATCATTGAGGGAGCAAACATAATATTCCATCTCACTCATCCAGGATTTCCCAGAAGGCTTCGCTGTGACAGGAGATCTTAGAGAGTGTGACTGTCTCTTTCCAGCCATCAACCCATATTCTCCAGTCGACATCCTCATCCTAAATTTCATTAGGCTGTAGGGAGTATTGTGTGTAGACGTAGTCTCATAGTACTGAGACTGCTCTCATTAGAGTTACAAATGATTTGCTCTTATCATCCGATCGTGGTTGTATCTCTCTGTTAGTGTTACTGGACCTTAGTGCTGCATTTGATACAATTGACCACAAAATCCTTCTGAATAGACTTGAAAATTATGTTGGCATTAGTGGAGTTGCATTAGCCTGGTTCAAGTCATACTTATCTGAGCGTTATCAGTTTGTAGCAGTAAATGAGGAGATGTCATATCGGTCACGGGTTCAGTATGGAGTTCCTCAAGGTTCAGTACTAGGACCATTGCTTTTCATCCTGTACATGCTTCCTTTGGGTGCAGTTATTAGGAAGCATGGCATTAGCTTTCATTGTTACGCTGATGATACTCAGCTCTATATTTCTTCTCATCCTGATGAAACGAACAAATTCACTAAATTAACAGAATGCATAACCGATATAAAAAATTGGATGACTAATAACTTTTTACTGCTAAATTCTGAAAAAACAGAGATTCTAATTATTAGACCAAAAAGTTTGGCACATAATAATCTAGACTACTGCCTAACACTCGATGGCTGCTCTGTCAAGTCTTCGTCGTCAGTTAGAAACCTGGGTGTGCTCTTTGATACCAATCTTTCATTTGAAAGCCATGTTTCTAGCATCTGTAAAACGGCGTTCTTCCATCTTAAAAATATATCTAAATTACGACATATGCTATCTAAGACAAATGCGAAAAAGTTAGTTCATGCGTTCATGAGTTCAAGGCTAGATTATTGTAATGCTTTACTAGGTGGTTGCCCTGCACGCTTAATAAACAAATTCCAGCTGGTCCAAAATGCAGCAGCTCGAGTTCTTACTAGAACCAGGAAGTATGAGCATATTAGCCCAGTTCTGTCAAACCTGCACTGGCTTCCTATTAAACACCGAATACATTTTAAAATCTTGCTAATTACTTACAAAGCATTAAATGGTTTAGCTCCACAGTACTTGAGCGATCTCTTAACACATTATAGTCCTTCACGTCTATTGCGATCCCAAAATACTGACCAGCTTATAATACCTAGAATATCAAAGTCAACTGCTGGCGGGCGATCCTTTTCCTATTTAGCTCCTAAACTCTGGAACAGTCTTCCTATTACAGTTCGGGAAGCAGATACACTCTGTCAGTTTAAATGTAGACTAAAAACACATCTTTTCAACCTGGCATACACATAACACATTATACATACATTTTTAATCCAAATCATGTAAAATGATTGTTAGGCTGCATAATTTAGATAAGCCGGAACCGGGAACATTCCCATAACACCTGATGTACTCGATACATCAGAAGAAGAATGGCATCTACGCTAATATAGGTCTCTGTTTATTCCGAGGTTACCGTGGTCAGCTGGATCCGGGCCGTATCCAGATCAGATGAAGGACCTGGACACGAGCACAGCACTGACCTGGGGTGTCTGCGGAGACCGTGACTCTACTGGACCCTCCCCCCTGTGACGATCATGAACCCATCTCTAACCGGACCAAATTGGACTTCATATTGGACTTGAATTGTTGTATAATAATCATGTACTGTTTGGCTGTTGGCCAGAGGAGAACTGGTCCCCCAACTGAGCCTGGTTTCTCCCAAGGTTTTTTCTCCATTCTATTCTTCGTTCGTTACGTCACCTGCCGGAGTTTTGGTTCCTTGCCGCTGTCGCCTATGGCTTGCTCAGTTGGGGAAACTTAACACTTAAAATTCATCAATTGTATTGATTCGCCTGCTCTTTTGGGGCTTCTGTTCAGCCAAACAAACTTTGTTTATATTGTTTTTCCTGTAAAGCTGCTTTGAAACAATCTACATTGTAAAAAGCGCTATATAAATAATGTGACTTGACTTGACTTGACGTAACTTTTGATGCTACAGACCCGAGTTTTGGTTCCGCCTTTTGCCAAAGTCACTCTTCGCCTTTTCTCATCACATATCAGATCAGATGAATAAACTATTGAAATGTGAAAAATAAAGTGCCTAACGACTGTTTAATAATAAAGTATTTATCGGGTATAGTTAAGGGTTGGTGGAGGAAATAGTGTTTGTAGAAGGCGGCATTCATTTAATAATTTTAATAAATAATCATTACACTTTCTGTTCTTATTGCATCCTGTTAATGCACAACAATACTGAGGTTCAAATAGTATCTGCCACTATTTATATGTATAATAGCACCTAAAGACTTTTATATAGTGTAAGTAAAATATATCCCTATTTTAACTGAAGGATTATTAGGAACACCATACTAATTTTGTGTCTGACCCCCTTTCGCCTTGAGAAGTGCCTTAATTCTACGTGGCATTGATTCAACAAGGTGCTGAAAGCATATTTTAGAAATGTTGGCCCATATTGATAGGATAGCATCTTCCAGTTGATGGAGATTTGTGGGATGCACATCCAGAGCACGATGTTCCCGTTCCACCACATCCCAAAGATGCTCTATTGGGTTGAGATCTGGAGACTGTGGGGGCCATTTTAGTACAGTGAACTCATTGTCATGTTCAAGAAACCAATTTGAAATGATTCAAGCTTTGTGACATGGTGCATTCTCCTGCTGGATGTAGCCATCAGAGGATGGGTACATGGTGGTCATGAAGGGATGGACATGGTCAGAAACAATGCTCAGGTAGGCCGTGGCCTTTAAACGATGCCCAATTGGCACTAAGGGGCCTAAAGTGCGCCAAGAAAACATCCCCACACCATTACACCACCACCACCAGCCTGCAACAGGACAACACCCCTAAATGCATTGAAGCTACTGCCATGTGATTGGTTGATTAGAACTGCATTAATGACAAATTGAACAGGTGTTCCTAAAAATCCTTTAGGTGAGTATATGTAGCACATTACAGAAAGAAACTAAAGAAAGACTGCTATTGTAACTTTGTATAAACTGAATATTTTGCTATTTTCACTTAATGTAAATAATATCTAATTGCAAATAGCCACTGCTTACTTAGAAATGGCTAAATTGCGGGTCTGCCTCAGTGGTCTAACAACACTCATCAAAGTCAGAATAACTGATGGTGGTCAACCACAGATATAGTTACAGCCTTGTTACAGTCAACAACACTATGCATGCTCATTACTGCAATATACGTACTACAGACAACTCTCATTGAGAGGAAATCAATTGCAATCAATTGTCTGTCGCTACACCATTACTAAGACTAAGAGCAGTTTTGTCATTTTGTGAAGAGAGGCTGATTTAAATACATAAACACATATACAGTGTATTTTTGACCAAATAAATGCAGGAAAGAAAAGATTTCTTTGACCAAGAAAGAAATCTTGGCTGATTTCTTTCAAAAACATTTAAAAACCGAATCTTTTGAACAGTATTGTATAGAGTATATAATACCCTCACTGCTTCTCATGTATCTGGATTTAGAGTATAAAGCTGAAACTCATTTCAGGTTATCTGTTTTTTATATGTGAAAACTGGTTTTGCTAGGACACATTTGATGTTTCAAATGCAGACCTCGCCTAAGTGTTTGAACCTAATTACTAGGCAGGGAACGCCAAGCTCACAAACAGATTTACCTGCAGAGGATATAATATAGCCTGTAAAGTAGGTAGAATCTCAGAGAAAAATCTGTCCCACACCTGTGCCAAAACGAAAAGCTGTTTTTCTCCAGAGTCTCCTAGGAAAAAAGAGATCAAGTTAAAGGCCTGTTTCATGATAAACACTCATGCACATACAGAAAGTCCTCTAGCTTCTCACCTTCATGCTTCTGTATTTCATCCAAAATAATTGATAGACCTTCGGTCAAAATTTGATTCTGAAAACCATCAAGCGAAGCAATATTAGCATGTTTTTCTTCTACCACTATTGCATTTCTTTATCTTTAACCAGGAATGTCTCTGAGAACTGATACAGTAAAGCACCTGGAAATACTCTTTGATAAAGAAGCCCATATCTGCCCTTAGAAGCCACCTGCATAAATGAAAGCAAATAACAGCTTAATGTAGTTATTACACATTTGAAATGTGACTATCATGTGTTTATACCTGGTGTTTTGATTCAAGGAGTACAGCTCATTCCTCTGTAGTTCCCCTCCCTTGAACACTTTTATAATAGCGGCAGAAATACTAAACAAGAAACAGCATTTATTTGAATGTTTTTTGAATATTGAAATCAGACAACAGAAATAGAAGAACCTTTTAAGGCCAATACACATTGAGCCGACACACAGCAACAGACACTTTGTCTGGTTTAGTCAGATTAGTGTGTTAGCCTTGTCGGAGTCTGTTGGAGCTCGTTTTCAACGATTTTTTTTAATAATTTGGTGACTGTTGCGGTTGGTCTGCATGTGAATTCAGGGATACCAAATTTAGAGGCAAAAAGAAGGAATATTATCATAAAAAATTGTCTATACTTATTTGTAAGAGCAATGCCGGGACCTTGCAGGATGGTGTCAGATGGAGCTGCTGAATGGAGGTCTGTTAGAGCACAAGTGTTCAATGAAGGAACTTTTTTTTTGCATAGCTCAGACATGTAACATAACCGACTGATACGTCAGTTCACAGCAACCAGGCCATTTCCAGGTTTTTAGAGCTGTGTGAAAGTAGGCAGGTGGATCTGACACATCTCTATTAGAATCCACTTCCTGTGGTGCACCAACTTCCTGTTACTAACAGTCCTGTTCTGTTTACATCTGTTCACTCATTAACCTCAAATCAACTCAAAGCTTTGCATTTTGTTCATTTGAGGATCTGGCACAGTGACAACAGTGTAGCGTGATACAGCTAATTAATATCAGAAAAAGCATTTGAGTTATGGCGCAGTGGACTGTGCACATGCTCAAGAACTATATTCAGACTTGAGTTTGATCTGGGTCATTTTCCCGTCGACACTTTATACAAAAGAACCTGCCTTCACCAAATACAATACACTGGCTACATGCTCCTGCTTAACTTCTTTGTTGATTCTGGAACAACATTCCAATCAATCAATCAGATTTAAGGGACACGTTTACAGTTTATGTCAATTTTAGGCTTGCAGTTTGTGCGCTTCTGCACCAGCGTTATACATCAGTTCCCTCTGATTTTAGAGCTAAGGTTAGGGATATATTTTCAGATTAAATATATAAGCCAAATAAAGCTTTCCTGTAGCTCAATCAGTAGAACATTGTTGTTTACAATGCCAAGGTCATGGGTTCAATCCCAGGGAAAGCAAGAACTGATTCAATGTGTTCTGTAAATGCAATGTAAGTTGATTTGGATAAAACTGTCTGCCAAATGTGAAATTTAGCAGTTATTGTATCTCACATTAATATAAGTATGTCAATATGAGATAAATACAGTTTCCTGGTTAACTTTTTTTCCTTTATTATCCAAGCATTGTTACACCAAACTATATAAAGTATTACAAAATTATGATAGGTTTAGTAAATTCCCTTAAAATATTTGTAACAGAAAACTTTGCTCCTCAAATGGTAATAAAGGATCAAAAGAAATTTAATACGTACTGAGCCTGTCCATCACAGTGCAGAAACGAGCGTGGGATCAGCAGAGTTCAGCTTCACTACATAATCTAGAACAGTTTTTCTGCCTTAAAAACACCATAGGTTTCAAAAGAGTGGATGTTTCTTCACTTAGTTCTGCTATTCGTACTGAAAAATGAAAACAGACTTCTCAAAACCCTTGTTTTCCCTTGAGGTTGGTTCTGACGTTGGACAGTTTTGCCTAGTCAACTGGTTACTGATTCATTAGCTGTGAGAACAGTATTGGTCCTTCTTGATAATGAATAATCAGCTTCTTCCTGTGTGAAACTGTGTGAAGTTTACACTGTGAAGGAGAAGAGTATTTATACACACTGTTCGTACATTTGGTGTCAGTGTGATTGTTTTATTTTTCAAAAGAAAGTACTGTAGTTTCTTTTAATACAGCAAAAGTTTCATTAATCTGATCTAGTGTTACAAAAAGCCTATTTAAAATAAATGCTTTTTTTTCTTCTTCTTTCTATTCAACAAAGAATCCTGTCTGCAGTCATATCACCCTGTAGGCCAAGACTGGTTGCCCACTGAAGCTAAGCAGGGTTGAGCCTGGTTAGTACCTGGAGGGGAGAGCTCCTGGGAAAACTAGGTTGCTGCTGGAAGTGGTGTTAGGAGGCCAGCAGGGGGTGCTCACCCTGTGGTCTGTATGGGTCCTCCTAATGCCCCAGTATAGGGACACTGTACTGTAACAAGGGACACAGTATAGGGACACTGTACTGTAACAAGCACTGTTCTTCAGATGAGATGTTAATCTGAAGTCTCTCTGTGGCTGTTAAAAAAATCACAGATTATTCTTTGTAAAGAGTAGGGATTTAACCACATCTAAATTTGCCTATTGATTTGATAATAATAATAATAAATCTTTCTTGAGCAGCAAATCAACATATTCAAATGATTTCTGAAGGCTCATGTGACACTGAAGACTGGAGTAATGATTATGAAAATTCAGCTTTGCCATAACAGGAATAAATGACACTTTAAAATGTATTCAAATAAAAAGTTATTTTAAAATGTGATAATGTTTTTTGTTATCAAATGAATGCAGCATACAAGACTTCTATCAAAAACATAAAAATCTCACGACTCCAAATTTCTGAATGGTAGTGCATACATGTAACTGTCTTAACACCAAGTCTTTTTCTTGTCTCAGTCATGCATTTGTACTCGGCCTTGTCTCGGCCTTAGACTAAGACTCAGGATTTTATCTCAAGGACATAATTGCAAGGACATCATTAAATTGCTGGTGCATTGTCTGATTTATTCGTTTCATCATTAATGTGACTTGATGTAAAACTTACTGCTTAACATGCAATTAATAACTCATTTCTAATGTGATTCCTTTTGTTCATGTTGTGTCGTGTTCGAAATCAATGCTGGACTGTCAAAAATGTTAAATGCCCAAAATTTATCCAAATGGCAACACAATTCAAAATATGATTGCAAGAAAAAGTTAATGTACGAGATCTTGTTTTTATAATATAAGATGGGATATAATTAATCAATATCACAAGAGCAAGGGTCAGGTTTTCAGGAACAGGAGCACAAAAACAAAAGTGATATTTGGTTCAGTAAACAAGAATATTAAGTGACACATATTTTGGACACAATTTCAGACAAGTTTTTTCTATTACGCTAATGTGTTTCATTAATAAATTAATCAGCTCCTTTGAACTAATCGGTTGAATGAATGATTCAGTGGATCACTCATTAAGTGTTTTGTCAATGCCTAATGGCAGTTTCAGTTTTATATTTAAAAGTAGGCCTATCATTTTATTTTTTCATCATATTTCTCTGGTCTTGGTCCTAACTAACTCTCGCCCTGACTTGATCTTGGTCTTGTCTTGGTCTCAACAAACTCTGGTCTTGGACTTGACTACAACACTACCTGTACGTAAGTCTATATCCAGACTGTAGGTGTACTCAGACACTAAATGTATGTCAAGTCAAGGGCTCAGACTGTGTGTCATTCATATACAATTCCTCAACATGGTAATTCAATTTTCTAATGTTAATTTTACTGAAAAATCTGGCCAGGTGTTGATGGAAGAAAAAGAAAAATATAATATTCTTCTAACAAGATTTTTTTTTAAATATAATTTCAATTACTTCAAGTGCATTAACAAATTATAAATTGAAAAAATATATTATTTTTATATTTGTTTACCAAATTATATAGTGTTATTATTATATAGTGCTGTATAGCTACAAAAGAGGCACAAAACATTAGAAAATTGAATGTACAAGGAAATAACGGCAAAACCTAAATATTAATCTGCACATATTTTATCTTTCATTTTGTTCCCTGCAGTCTCAATTACAATGACATACTATAACAACTGATATCCTATTTCTAGTTAGAGAAATAAAAAATGCATAATAATATAGCTAGGTCAGTGATCCATGTAAGGCACTTTCTTGTCGGCACCATATCCTGATTGTCCTGATGGCTGCGGTCGCTTGGCTTCCTGTGGTTGTAGGTTTCTGGAGCTAATGGCAATGGACCCTGTGAAACACAGAGGTGGTGTACTGTTACTTTGAGAGGACAAAGACTGTGTGCCAATGGAAAGAAGACACTCAAAGTAAGAGAGAGGACAAATAAGATACAAAGAGAAGGAAGACGACAATATGAGGAAGGGCAACATAGTAGTAAAAGAAGCCTCACGTGGCGCTTTAGGCGCGTCTCTGTCACACTTCAGAGTACTTTTGTGGAAACACTCAGCAATCCAAGACAATACTTCTCCACAATACCTCACCTACAGATGAAGTTACGTCATTTAGCTTCATGAACTTCAATAACGAATCTCAACAGACATTAAAGTCGGCATGAAACAGAATTTCAGTCAGCAACTTCTCCTTCACTTCACCTCAGTCTCCACAGTTGCCATTCGCTTTTCTTGATCCTTGAAACCCCCAACCAACCGCAGCAAACTCTGTACCCTATAAAATGATACATGCACAAAGTTCAAATTAAAATGGTTATTCATATACTCACTCACTTGTACACTATTTTATTGATTATAAAAAAAAATCATGATCTTTAAGGTCCCAAAACTCTGGACTTATAGAGTATATCAAAGTCTACTAAAGGAGGTAGAGCCATTTCACATTTGTTTCATTCACTCTGGAATAGCCTTCCCGATAATGTTTTGTTTAAATCTAGATCATTTACATCACTTTAGCCAAGCATTCACATAATGCTTCTCATAAATTGCACCACAATTATATCTGATTAAATAGTACACATGATCATACTTTGCATTAAATACTAATTCCTCTCTTTTGCTTCTCTGTTTCTACCCCAGGTTTCTACCACAGATTGTGCCAGCTCTAGTTTGAATCCAGCCTTTCAGTTGATACTGACAATTGCGGAGATTTTAGATTACGGCAACCTTGGATCGACCTTTGATCGCTGCCTTACATGTTTATTTTGTTCGCTTAACTAAATGAAGTGAATACATGAAGTTAACCAACCACATTACATGCACTGTATTATAGGTTTTGTATTACTGCCATATGAACATTATTTTGATACACTTATCTCAGACTGATAATAGAATAAATTGTAACAGAGAAACAACTATTTTCTGCTTTGAAAAAAATGTGACTCACTTAGAGGAAGTGTATCTGAGTCTCTCTCCACTGCTCTCCCTATGCTCTCGTTCCAGTTTAGCCAGGTAGTTCTCCTTCTGCACAGTCTCCCATGTCATCAGCTTCTGGTCCAGACCAGCTGGTAGTTCCCTCTCTGACCACAACAAAAATAGAGGAACAAACATTCAACCACAGATTCTTTAAATATTATCTTTGCTTTTCCTGTTCTATTGCTTTAATTGTTCCATTTTGTCCTGTGCTCTGGTATTTTATTGACGAAGTTTCCTTACCCAGCAGATCCTGCTTGTTTTCTGTAGTTTTAACGAGGCTGAGGAGAACTTGGGAGATGTGGCTGATGATGATGAAGGGTGGGGCTAGTGCCGGACGGCTGTGGTATTCAACAATCAGGTTATAGCGCTGAAACTTCCAGAAGATGTCAGCATTCTCCTGCACCACCTGGAAGGTATAGCTGTGGAGAGGTGACATGTTTGGTAACATTTCATGACATTGTTTGTTAAAGGATTGTATTTTCACACACACACAACTCCCATTCTTTCTGGAAAATTGGTTACACTTTATTTTGATGGTCTACTTTAGACATTCTACTAACTATAAGTCACTTTGCACCTACACTCAGTAGAGCATTAGTAGACTTTTAGGTTAGAGTTAGTTGTTTTGGTTTGGGTGAGTAGAATAAGTTGGCATGTAGTTGCAAAGTTACTTATAATCAGTAAAATGTCTAAAGGTACATAAAATAAACTGTTAGCAGACAGTCTACTAATACTCTAATGAGAGTTAGTTGACATGTAGTTGCAACGTCGCTTACAGTGAACAGAACGTTCAAAAGGGACCATCAAAATAGTGTTATAGAAAAGTGGATTAAAATAATAATAATGTTTCATTTACATTGAATCTTCAAATAGAATCTCACAATTAACTGACCTGAACATGGCAATAAGAAGGTTGAGCAGCAACACATTTGTGACCAGCAAGTAGATGACGAGCAGCAGAATGACCAGCCAGTTGGCGTATAAGTTTGGACAGGGTGGAAGAGTGCCTAAGATGATCTCCTGCACATCAGTAGTACAGTTATCGTCTGACATTTTTGCCGCTGTGGAGATACATAGTGAAATATAGTCAAAAATAAACTCGGAACTCCATCTAGAGGTCAAGTCTAATAACTACAAATTCATTTAAATGAAAACAAATTGAATTTGAGTACTCACTGAGCATGAAATTAACCATTGATTAAGTATTTAACATTGTTGAACTGATATCTAGTCAGTTTGGTTTCTGGTATTTACTTCAAACCAGTGTTGTTATTGTTAAAAGTATAAAAAGTTTGATATTTAATATTTATATTGAATTATTTTTTTATTTAATTTGAAGTACTAAAATGACTCAAACTTAAACATAAGAAACATTTTGTTGAAAAATAACAAAAATGGTAAAAGCACATAAACAATTTCTACAATTTCAGCTGAAATAAAAAAGTTTATTAAAACTATTATTAAATACTGTGATTTTTAATTTTACTTTTATTTTACTTTATTTTTCATTTTTATTTCATTGTAATTTTATATTTTTTAGTTCTTGCATTCCCTGGGAATTGAACCCATGACCTTGGCGTTGAAAGCACCAATGCTCTACTGCTTGAGCTACAGGAAATATTATATACTGTAATAGTATATAAATAATATTAATTAATCTAACACTGTTTAAAAAAACTTTATTAACACAGCCCCAACAGTGAACAAAAATATAGCGTACCATCTATTTCCTCCAGAGGAATCTGTCCAAATATATGGAGATACGGGCGGTACAGTGCCCTGCGGAAAACCCAATCAATGCGCGGGTCGTTGGGGTGCAGAAGAGCCTGTGTCGTCACTCCATATGCTATCAACCACACGGTAAGGAAGAAGAGGAAGAAGAAAACGTCCTTGATCTGTAAAATTGTTTAAAATACATGAGGTTAAACAAGGGGTTATACTTCATCTGTCTATAGTTTTTCCATTTTAAATCAGACAATGATAATTTTTACCATTCTCTCCACGATGATGATTTTGGGCCCAAGTTGTTTATGAATAGCAAAAATGTGAATGAGTCTTAAGGTGAAAACCATGAAGTCCAAAGCAAGAACTGTTCGGCCAGCATCATAGGTACTTGTGGCCATCCTTAAGACAAAAAATTATTAAAATTAGGCGCAATGCAACTCCTCACACTGCTTTTGCAACAGCACTATTTGATCAAAATACCTGCATGACAATCCCACCACGAAGAGACAGATGGCCACCATGTCACATTTGTTCCAGTTATCCTCTACATATAGCTTCATCTTCTTCAGTATACTCATGTCCTCATCCGTGAAGAAACTCTGTGCATTGAGAATGTTAAAAATCATACACTGAATAACAGCTTTGCACAATTCAATTGTACTTGTGTGGCACTACATACAGAGAAAGGAACTTCAGGAGGTCCGTCAACTAATGTCTTCCCTTAACACCCTCCTTTAAGACCAAATAACATCAGGAAAAGATCTCAGCAAAGAATTTACTGATTTAAATGCTGTTTATAGTCTTTCACACGCCCTGACAAACCAGTTCTGCACCTCTGTCATTGAATCTGTCCGCTCCTCATCCATAACTGTCTGGTATAGCATGTTTAGTATCATCACGCATGAACAAGCCACACCTCAGCACATTAGGCACCCAGCAGAAAGAGTCAATCATTGGTTGTCATTTACCTTTCCTCCAGGACTCAAAATGAGTAAGAGTTTGGAAAATGGCTAGGTGAGATTATCAATGAGTGTTTTCATCTTTGAATCTCTACCCTCAAATGATAATTTCAGATTTATCAAATCAAGAACAAAACAGTATATTCTTCCCTGAATTGGATATGCACCTTAACCCTCTCTCGTTTGTGTTGGCAGTGTTTGTTCAGCTGCTTGGGGACACTGGCCACTTTACTGCCAAACTGCATTTATACCTGTTATTTCAGATGAATCCACACACTCCACCCTGTGTGTTCATAGTTAGTATTGTATTTGTGTATTGTGTAATGTGTGTGGTATAATTTTTATGAACTGTATTGTACTATATTATCTATGCTATATTATATTGTACTGTATTGTGGGATGAATGTGTTGTGTTCTTTTGCATTACATTTTATACTGTATTTTTGTAATGCATTTTTATCTTGTGTTTGAACTTGTAAACTCAGATTTAAAAATGTAACATTAGATTATTAATAAAAGTGTTGCCTATAATCATAATAAGCTGACAGCTAATTTATACTGGATAATAAAATGTATTATTATTAAACTCTACAAATATGATTTAAATCATAGAAATACTACTTCATAGAAATACATAGAAATACATAGAAATTCTACTTCATCTTATTAGAATCTAAACTATCTTCCTAATTTAATGGTACTCAACCCTGTAAGAGTATATGTAAATAAATAAATAAATTATCTTTTATATTTCACCTTAACTTAAGTTTAAGTTAAATTAATTTTTGTAATATTTTGTAATATGTAATTTTGTTTTATATATATATATATATATATATACAGTGGTACCTCGGTTTACGAGCGACTTGGTATACGAGAAAATCGGTGTACGAGCTTTGTATCGGAGTGCGAGCAAATTTTTCCCTCACCCACGCGCATTTTTGTCCTAACGCTCTGCATCTTCACGGGCATTTTTACTGGAAATATCCTAATGACAGCCTCTCATAACACAGTCACGCAGTCCCAACCCCTTTATCACCCCTTAAAGCATTCATTCTCTCAGCCTCGCTCTGTCAGCAGTTTAACTTCTCTCAGCCTCTATTGTTCACGTAGTGAAATATATATGGGGTTCATGAATTAATTGTCTCCTCACTTCTCTCCACTCCGGAGCTCGCGTTGGTGTCGCGTGTCTCCCGGCGCTCGCGTTGGTGTCGCGCGAGCCTCTCTCTCTCAATTAATTGATTTTTAATGCATTCTTATGGGGGAAATTGTTTTGGTGTATGAGCATTTTGGGATACGAGCTCGCTCTTGGAATGAATTAAACTCGTAAACCGAGGTATTACTGTATATATATATTTGTGTGTGTGTGTGTGTGTGTGTGTGTGTGTGTGTGTAATTACTTTTTATTTCAGTTTTAGTTTCTCTTAATTTTAGTTCATAAACTTATTTTAACACTAAAGTAACATTTCTAAATTTAGTTTACGTTTTTCATGAGATATTTATATTTTCTTTTAGCTTTATTTAAACTAACAAAAATAATTGTAAGAGTTTTAGCTTTAGCTAAGAAAAATAACACAACTTTACATATGCTGAAGAATTATGACATTAAAGTAATGGAATTATGTTTCTGATCATTTTGGACAAATCAACCTCTTCTAAACAGAGAACCATACAAGACTGCGTAAACATATGACATAGACATACTTGTCGGATTTCCTCCAACACCAGAGTAAAGACCCAGAAGTAGAGGATGATCTCAGCTGCAGATGGGCCATTCGGTGGTGGGGGTCGGAAGTCCAGGAGGAGCACGTAACTGAACAGAATAAGGAATGCAAAGTACATGATGACGTTCCCCATAAACACAGTGACCGGAGCACTCCAGAAACGATTCCACCGTTGCAGCACAACATGGATGAAGGTTGCACTGCAGCTCTGCCCTGTAGGGTTACCACCAACTTCTGCTACACTGAGGAAAAAAGAAGAAGACGAAAACAATTTTGTGGTTAAGGATATTTAAGCTTCACTGTAGTTTGTAACTATTCCAGTATGAAACAGAGACTTACACTGGGTCCTCGTCTGTGAGCAACAAGGCTCGCTCTGTTTCCAAACTATCCAGCTCATCAAACGGCTCCCCGTCACCTTTGCTCACTTGTTCCATTGCACTGTGAAACATACACACATAGGCTCATAATGCTCAACGAATCAAAAAATCAGTTTAACTGACATAGATGGAATTAATAACAACAAATATCCCCACTTGAACTTGATGAGACTGGTCCAAATGAGGGGAGGGATGAAGAACGTGAGCACAAGCCTAGAGATGGCAGTGTCTGTTCTCATGGCTCCCCACCAAACTTTGGTCAACAGGGCCTGTGCAAGACAATCCTGGAACGGTTAATCATAGGGATATGGCTGGCATGAAAATGCAAGAATTACGCATGAGCTGTTACCTGAACACCATCATGAGCAAAAAAGCATTTGGCATCTGCCACAGTGGCGAGATTCAGGACCGTTGCTTTGCTCCAACAGCGTGTTTTCCTCACCAGGAGGGAATAGGCTCTGTCTTCACTGTTTGAATAACACTCACTGAACAGATCTGTCAGAATAGTGCAGGTATCAGTCCTGACAGTTCTGATAGTCACACTTAATATAAGCTGTTCCCACAGCTCAAAGTTCACCCAGAATTTTTTATTTTTTTTGTGTAATTTACTTGACCTCATTTTTTATTCGCAGTTAAACCTGCTGAAAAAAAAATCACACTTGTACTAGTGACGAGCAATACTGTCTTTTTCAGCAGGGAAGATTCACCCAAAAATGGGTACTTTATTTACCCATATGCCATTCCAAATTTGACTTTTTCTTTTCTGCCAACCATAAAATGAGACATTTTAAGAAATATTTCAACATTCTTCAATATCTTTGTTTCTGTTACGGAGATAATATCCTCCCTCCTGTAACATTAAGTAATACAGACTTAGAATAACATCATGATACCAAAATATTTGTCATTTCAAACTTTCATGGCCTTTTTTCTCCTGTGGAACATAAAAGAAGATATCTTGAAGGATGTTCATAACCAAAAATGTTGGTTCCCATTGTATGAACAAACACAGATTAATTTCCCAAAATATCTTCTTTAATGTTCTGCAGAAGAGAGAAAGCCATGCAGGTTTGGAATGACGTGAATGTGAGTAAATGATGATAGAATTATCATTATTGGGAGAACTATGTTTTAAATATTTGAATGTTTGGGTTCTCCACTTGCAGTGAGTCTGTGGTGTGATTCTCACCCATAGCAAACTGCTCATACTTGGCATTCTTCATACTGCGAGCAGACTCTGCTTCAGTAGCCAGATGGGCCATTTCCTTCATAATCTTACAGCCCACCAGAGCAGCTGCCACGGCCTCCGGGCCCTAAAACATGTGTACAATAATGCAATGTATAAGAACTATACATAAAGTAGAAATAAGCACAGTTATTAACTGCAAGAATGCAAGGACAAGCAGTAAAAGTCATTCAGTGTTGAATCTCAGCACAATAGCAATTTTTTAATGCAAATTGCTCTTTGTTTATTGACAATTAAAAAGTTTGATCTGCAAACCTTACTAAGGTCAACTTAATCAATGGGACATGGGTAGTAGCTTCTGATAAGGTCTAAAGAACAAATTGTGAACATGCAAATAGACAAATATCACTCATATTGGATTATTGACCCACCATGGCCCAGAAGTAGTTTGCCATTTCTTGCCTATTTAGAAGGATAGCCCAAATGAAGAGGTCTCTCCAAGGGTGCTCACAACGTCGGTCCATATCTGGGAGATTTTTCTGGCTGTGGAAAAGACGACCTTTTCCCATCCTTTCCTGCAGAAGATAGGCATAATTTAACAGGATGGTAGAATGGTATGTTATGTGTAAGTGCATGTTAAAGTCCTACTCACCGCTGGAAGTTTTTGGTAGAAACCCTTACAGGTGTCATCAAGAAAGTCTTTAAGGACTTTGGAGACCTCGTGGAAGGTGAAACGAGGCCTGCGCTCACCTGGATCAGTGTGGGGGTGTCCTGACATCCGTTTGCTGGCCAGATGAACCTGTTTCTCCTGATGCTTTTTCAGGAGCAGAGTGTGAAGGAGGTTTTTCTCAGACACAGAGCAGTAGAGCTCCTGAAGACGGCCATACGTTAGAAACTCATTTATGTTCACACCGTTATCAACAAACAGACGCACAAAGTCAGGTTTGTCATTCATCAATGCCTCCATCATCACCTCCTCCAAGTCCTGCGCCTAAAAGAGAATAATGAAATATTAGAATGTAATCTAAAACCAAAAACTACAGAAAGGATTTTGTTTTAAGTTTAATTCTCACACTCCATGCCACATCTCCACTGAAGATCTCACTCTTAGCGATGTCCACTCTATTCCAGGCCACAGCCAGTTTCAACTCATCCAGGAAGTCCTGAGCTTCCTGACTCTGACTCTTACATGCTGAGCCCAGACAAAGAACAATTATAGACTCACCAACATCATTATACAGACATATATTACTCCGAAAAGCATTCAAATAAGAGAAAATTACAATTACTCAAGTTGTTTGTTATAGTTAGTATAAAATAATGGTTACTCACCCTTAACCAGTGCTTTGAGAATTACTGTGTCCAGTTCGGAGTCCTGCTCTGGGTCATGCACTGTTAGCAGGTGACCATGGTCCAATATTCTCTGGATCTAATAGACAAAATCTGATCCTTTACACAAAAAGTAGCTATGTGGTATATAAATACTCTGAAACATAAAACAAAAGTCCTTTACCTGTTTGACCCAGGAAGTGATTTCAGTGCTGTGTAGGCCTTTAGGAAAATTGTTTATCAAAAGCTCTTGGACCATATCAGCATCCCAGCATCCTCTGTCCAACAGGGTCACTAAAATATCCGCGACTCCCCCTGAGCCAGCTAAAATCAGCCAAGGTATTGAATTCTGAATATTCTTGTACATTTTCTGTAAGAATGACATGCCACAATAAAACACCTTTAATACACCGTATCAATTAATTAGATATGTTTTATTAATAAAATGTTAAGAGTGACCTCTAATATCCTTGGCTCTCCATGAACCAGAAGACACAAAACAGGGATTTCTATACTGCCTGTGCCTGTTAGAACAATAAATTCATTTGGAAGGATCTCAGAGCACGAAAAGATAAAAATGAACACAATTTAAAGAGACTGAAAACCCTTCTTAACTCACCCCCATATCCTGTGCGCTGCAGAGAGATGTGTTTGAGCATCTTAACTCTCATCTCACCAGTGGCTCCAGGTCTCTGTGGGTCCTCATCCACCAGGATCAAATGGGAATGATTGCAGTCCAAGGAGTACACTGCACCATGGGGAAGATCCTCAGATGGGTATGTTGCTGGATGATCCGGCTAAACAAAAATATCAATTTAGAAAAAAGTAATACATAAAGTGAACTGTCGGGACAATTTGGAAATCCATTGCCGATTGTATATATATTCTTTTATTTTTCTTATTTGTACCTACGTTCTTTTCTTTGTTATATCTTCATATGTTCTTTTCCTTTCTCTTATTTGAACGATTTGTAAAGATTTATAATCAAGTTAGGGTGTTTTATTAGTTAAAACCTTTCTTTACTTTTCTGTATTTTTCCATAGAGTAAGGATGAATATTGTCAGCACTTCTCACGAACCCATCAAACATGTGATCAACGGAGATACGCTTCAGACCGTCCGCTCTTGTGTGGAAAATTACTAGTTTTGTTTTTCTTTCTTTCTTTCTTAGCCAATCAGAATCATTTAACCATCATCATTGACGTAGTTAGTACCCTCTGTTAGAGTATAATTGCTGTAACAATGTAATTGTAAGTGGGGTGGCCTACGGACTCCTTGTGAGACCTGAAGCTTCTGCTGATGAAACTGCAAACTAAACTTCACTAAAATGTCTTCTATTGACTGCACTTCTGACTCCTGGTCTTCATTCAACCTATCTGGTCCTAGGGTCTTAACTGTAATACTCCTACACAACATTAAAATGATTAATGAAGTTACAGAGCAGGAGTTGTGGACCAAACCAGAAGATAGCATCACCTCGATTCCCTCAACAAAAACCCTCACCAGAAAATAAGCAGTGTGATCAACAAACATTTATGATTCTTCCACATTTTCTCATTAATACAAAACACAATTTTTTTGAATTTTGTGAGTTCCATACAATGTCTACAATTATAAAGCTCAAGTTAAGCAATAAACACCAGAGTGACTTCAATATCACCACCACTAAATATCTGAAAAAGATTACAATCTATATTTAAAATCTACAAGTAAAATAGTTATTGTAGAGTTTTCTTGTTCAGTTTAATGACGTGTAATGTTCCAGACAACCTCTGAAATCCCATTTAAACGCGTTTTAGCAACCTCCTTTTTCAAAAAATGTAAAGAAAAAAAAACTTTAATTACAATATGGGACAGTTGGGGCCTAATGATTAGAGAGTCAGAGTGGTAGCCTGAATGTTGCTGGTTTGATTCTCAAAACCAGAGAATGACCGAGATGCCCTTGAACAAGGCACCTAACCCACAGCAAAAATGTCTGTCCATTGCTCCAGGTGTGTGCTCCACAGTTTGAAGTGTGTGTTCACAACCCACTACTCATAATGTGTGTGCACTAACTTGGATGGGTTAAATGCAGAGGACAAATTCTGGGTTACCATACTTGGCTTTCACATGCCAATTTCACTTTCACTTTACTGATGTACTTTACATAGAGTAGAACAAACTGTGAAAATATCTCAAGTTTATATTAACCACAGACCTTATTTCAGGCATTTAACCAAATGATAACTGATTTCCAGTTTTTCCAGTTCTCATTTCTGTTGACAAAAAGTCCACATGGTTTTTCCATGGAACTGAATTATTTGAGATAAATGAAAACATCAAAACATAGGTGTAATTCAGATCGATTGGGAACCTTTTCCTTTGAGTTGACTGTGGAAAAGTATCCCAATTAACCTGAATTACCCCCAATCTGAGATGAACTGTTTAAGAATAAATTAATGTGAGTACGCAGTCCAAACCTTTGCAGACAGCAGCAGTTCTCTGTTCTGAATCATGTTCCAGGGAGCAATTCCAATGGCCACCACTCGCACCTTAGAGGAAGTGCTCGCTAGAGAGTGGTCCCTCACGGCCTGACCCAGATTCTTGGTGATGCCAAAGCGCAAACCACTGGTGAGGATCCATGCCCCTATGTAGGTCAAGGGTCAAAGGTCTGTGACAATCAAAGAAATATGATTTTTGTTTTTAATGAACAATAAAAAAATCCACCTGTGCTCTGCGCCGCCTTCACAAGGCCTTTCCTAAGTGTGTCCCTCAGCCAGGGCTTCAGCTGAGCCACTTCATCACCTCCCATTAGTGCCACTACCAGATGAGGAGGGGCCAGACCCCATTGCTTAGTCAAAATCTCATAGATTTCAGCTGGATCTGTGGAGCTGGTCACCCTGACAAACTGGACTGACAAATTAAGTCTGTGAATAATGTGCACAAGCTAGAATCCATCAAGAACAAGTGAGTTGAAGAAACAAAAAGATTTTGTAAATATCTGTCCTTTTATACCTTGCTCTTGGTCCGACTGACACCGACAAAGTCAATATCTCCCATGCGTCCGGACGTCCAGTGAGGTTTATCAGATCTCTCATTGGCCTTCTCTCCAACACGAACAACCAACTCTGTAAGTGGAGTGTAACACCGACATCCCACTTGAGAACTGCAAATAGTGACAGAAAAGATCAAGCATTTTGAATTGTGTTAAGTATTTATTGTTGATAAGTCATGCAAATAATCTCACCTGTGTTCTTGGGAGTCACTCAACAGTTCCCCACATCGCAGACACCTTCTGCCCTGCCGTAACACGCCCTAGAGACCGAATTAAAATGCATCTGTATCATAGTCCAATCAAGTGCTGCCGTAGGAGCTTCTGTTCTTCTCAGTGAGGAATTTCAGGTAGTTCTTTATGTAAAGCAGAAGCAATTTTCATTTTCTTTCTTTACACACATGCAAACATGCCCTCCCTCCTGGTAAAAGCCAAGCCACACATGAATTGAGAAACTGACCTGCTTTTTAACAACCTGAGGTAAAGTCATAAAGAAAGAATGAAAGACTTTACTGGACAGACTGCAGCTGCATGGTGTCTGAATATGGAGATATGCATAAAACTACTTTGTATAATTGTTTATTGATAGCAGGCAAAATTGATCATCCACAGAAACTCTCTATGGATTTGAGCACTTGGACTTATTTGCATCCTGGTCAACAGTGATTCGAGGTCAGTCCTCCTCATGGGGTTGAAGAGGCACGGTTGAACTAGTCATAGTAAAAGCAGTCAGGAACTTAAATGCAATGCTATAAAAACATGTCAGGAGGTTAACAGCATGTGATTGATGCAATCAGATCTGATTAATGTCTTTTCAATCAATTTGTTTTTATCCAAATGCTATCAAAGTCACCTTGCCTGCTTAACGCCAGCCCTTTATACTGTGAAACCTCCAATTACCTAATGGTTGCCAATCATTTCATTGTTTTCAAACAAGATACATTTTGATTTGGTTTGATCAGTAAACATGCAATTACTCAGTCAGTCAGCAGTCATTAAGAGCTGTTAAGCTGTATTTTAACTGCAAATAAAAAGAATGTGTTAAACATGGATTTAATAGTAATTTATTCTTGGAGGGAGGACGTGGCCAGGTGTTGATTGTAGAAAGGTACCAGTGACTTGTATGCAAACATGATTGACGTGTGTGGTTGTGTGGAGAGTTGCAGGCGCTGCCCATGATTTGACTAGACGAAGGGATGGGGTGTATGAGAGACGACAAAACCATAGGCAACACAGCACACAATCACAATTATTTGCATTAATGGTCACACATATAAATTACATTAATTTATATCCATCAAGATCTTGTTAAAACTGGGACACTTTGTCAATTAATGATGCTTTCAAACAAACATCATATAGTGTTTTCTACTAAAATGTTGCTTTATCTCTTAGAAGATATGTTTTTTTCGGAATCCAGTTGTTGTACTTGAAAAAACGTCAATTCACTGAATACAATCCATTCACAAAACAAAACCATTCAAACAATACCTTGAAGTTTCAGAAACATCTAATGCTGTAGAAGAACATGAATAATAATTTGAAATGCTACACTTGAACACTTTCTATTAGATTGATTGTGTCTTTACATCTTTTATATAAATGTCTTTTTTTTATGTTCAGCAATTTATAAACAACTCCATAGAAATGACCTGCATCCTGATGCCAGGTTTTGTGCTGAAAGATTTGACTTACCAGAGGAGTATCCTGATGCCCCAGCATATCTAGATGTTGGCTTTGCTCTTGGATCCTCTGAGCTTATTTTAGGCCACTATAAGCTTGGGCAGCTCTGGAGTGTCACCAGGAAGTGAATCAGGAGGTTTATTATGACAAAACCACTCCCTAACCAACCACAGCTGCACGCTCAACCACCTGCCTTCCTCCCGGTCTCCCACAAATATATTCCAACAAGAAAATATTTTTAAAAGAAGTGATTCAATATCATGCTTGCTATTATTTCCCCCCTATATTTGCTCATTTGCTTTAAACTTTGAAACTTATGAAAATGAACAGTTTGAATTACAATGCCATGGAGGTCTTGCTAAACTTAAATGTCGTTATTAACAATTTTGTTAATTTTTTTAAGGGAATAAAATGGTAAATAAATCAGACGAATGATATAGCCTTTGTACAAATTAATATAGCCTATGTAAAAACCCTAAGAATATAGTTAGGAAAACAATTTGAAAGTTTTTGTGTAAGTGCTATGAAATGGATTTCTGACTCAGTATAAGAAAAAAAATTAGAAAGCTGTATTTTTTATTTGATATGAATTGTAATGTAGATGCAAATGGATACATAAAATCATAAAATAAACAGCATAAATACCCATTTTTTGATGTTTTCTCTCTACTAGTCTGAAAGAAGATTTGTTATGAAAGTAAAATAGCACAAAAAATGGCTTTGCCTGTAGTGGCTTGCATTGAGCATGAAAATGAATTTTGTCACCGACTGAAGGTCCAGTGTGATTCGTTTTAGAACAGCTGCAGTTGCTCAAATGAACCGCTGGGTGTCAGCAACTCCAATTAAAAAAAAAAAGCACGAAAATGAAGAGGACTGTCGAGGTCGTCCTAAAAATGTGTTCAAAACGAGTATGAAACATTAAATCGTGAGGCATGTACAGTACCAGAAAGGCTTCCAGATATCTTAGGAGCTGGTCTGAAATAAGTTTCCCTTAGAGATATAGCGCCATACAAAATTGCCATTTTACTGTTTAGACAGCTTGATATCTCAAGCATAGAAAAACACAACATTCGGGTTTATCTATATACGAATTTATGTGTAAAAAATAATAGGCTATTAGATGTTATTTTTTATATAACCATAAGTAAACATGACTACAGCTAGTATGCAATGCTTGGGTTGTGATAAGAGTAAAGACAAACGTTCACTCAGAGTTGATGTGCAGATCCTGTTTATGTTGACAGTATCTTTGAAAACATAATTTACATTGTGGATAAAGTATAAATTATGCAACAATTGATTAGCATGTTTTTGTTCAGGTGGGTGGCTATTCGCTGAGAGGTTTAATCTTTTAATTGCGTTAAGCGCATCACGTTGCTGTTATTTTAAAGTAGAGAACACGAACAACGGTTAACATTGAAATAACCACACAGAACAATCCATAACATCAAATAAAAATGATAATAGTAGTAATAATAAATTGGGGCGTCTCTTGTCGGTCAGTGACGCGTTCGCTCGCGCCGCCATCTTGCCCCTGACGTCATCGTTCATTTGGTTGGTTGAGTTTTGCGCTAATCTGACAAATGCGTCGACTGGACGTAAATTCAGCATTTATATTTGTGTGTCATTTCGATTTCGGAATTATATTTCAACACGCAACTCTGCAAAAAATATGACTCACAAATTATATACAGACTAACTCTAAGCCTGGAAACTGAGCCATTGGAAAACACTTTTATTTTATTTTATTATAAACACACCATTTTGAAGTCCATTTTAAACATCATTTGTTCGAACTAAATGTAACACGGAGAGTACACGAATGTAACACGGATGTAGCAACTAGTGCAACTCAACATCCAGGTACCCGGAGCATTTAAAGATAAATCCATTGAAGCAAAACTATAATTTGCAGTGAAGTAAATAATGTTTATACAGAGCACAGATAATAATACCAATAACACATTAGACAAAACCTAGGAACACCCTAGGAGACCAAATATTCTGAATAGTCTATTCAACAATTTGTTATTATTATTAAATTCATACCATAACACATTTTTATATTATAATATTTATGTTGCATATACTTTAATGCATAATTGTTCTTGTATAGCCCTATTACAAATAACAATATTTGAATAGAATATTTGTTCTAAATTACGCAGAAACAGAAATAGAAATTACTCAGTTTTTAACATTGTAAGATTTTTTTGGTATTTCTCCTTTCCTGAAAACAATCCCTTGTTTCATGCATGGGCCATGATTTTTGGGCTGTGATTTTCTAAATAATGGGGGGGGGGGGGGGGGGGGGGGGGGGGGGGGGGTTATTACACAGGGCGTGGTGTCTGTCTAGCCAATCGGAGTCCTTTGCTGGTACAAACGTTGGCCTTTAACCACCGGTACACATATAAACAGACTACAAACAACAAGTACTAAACAAGCGGCAGCTCACGACATTGACTTTAGGCATCATGGCAAACGTGGACGTGTCGAGCAACCTGGAGCGTCATGTTGCACGGAGAACCTTTCCTCTTCTCGCCCGCACAAAGGTCTGCCGTAACCTTTTCGGACCCGTAGATCACGAGGAGCTGCACTGTGAAATGAAACGCAAACTTAAAGAGATCTCCGAGCGAGACCAGAGCCGGTGGAATTTTAACTTTGAGACCAGCTCGCCTTTGCCTGGAGATTACGAGTGGGAGGCGATTTCAGAGGACGCGATGCCTTTCTTCTACAAGGATAAAGTGCAAAATAAGAGAGCTCGCGCCGCGCCGTCTGTGGACGCAGCAGGAGACGCGTCCAGCGCTGTCGACCGCGGGACACACGGGATTCCCGGGAGTCCGGGAGATCAAGAACCCGCGGACGTCCCCAGTCGACCCGAGGAGCTGAACCAGGAGAACCTCTCTGGTGCGCTCAACTCAAAACCGGCTCGCGCTTCAGTCCTCAGAAACAGGCGGAAGAGGTCACTCATCCCGGAGGTCCCCACAAACAGCACACCGCAGATCACAGGTAAAGGCACTGCAACTTTCAATGCACAATAACGGACAATTTAAGTGTCTACACATGAGTGTAGTGTTTAAGTGTCTAAACATGTCTAATGGCATATAACATTGATTTCCACCAGACTTCTTCCCGAAACGAAAAAGGACCCTGGAGTCTAAGCAGGATGACAGCATCTCCCTTCAAGCCGGCACATCCACCAGCACTGAAGTCACGCCACGAAAAACAATAAGATAGTACGTGTACATATATCTAAATGTCTATATCATTGCGTTAGTATTTTGGTTATAATAGCCTAATTATTACTTGACTGTAATAATAACTTAACTAATATTAATTATTAGTGACTGGCGTTTCGGTTTAATTCGCCTCAATTGAAATGCCTGTCCCCTGCGTAAAGCTGTGGAATAATTGTTATAAAAAATGTTTTCTTTTCTTTACAGATGTTTGCACTCCATGCAGTGTTCCACTTGTGTTTATCTGCAGAGCGGATGAAAGAAAACAAGGGGACGACACTTTTTCTCTCTCTCTCCGAACATATGTAGCAATAATGGCTCCGCCAACAGAGACTTTGTTGCAGTGTTACAATGTCTAAACGGTGCAATTTTATATTTCTTTTGTTTCAACTGTGTAGAGGTCTAGGCCACGCTGCTCTAAATAGACTAGAGCAATATCTTGTTTTTGTTTTGTTTTTTTAAATATACTAACTTATTTTATTTATGTTCATAATAGTTGGTTACTCTATTATTTACAGTTATTGTTATTGTTTTTAATTATTTCGGCCATATTTTAAGTTGTTTTATTTAAGTTTTGTATGCAGCATCATGCAAAGAATGTTTCTGAGCCTTGTTTGTTAAAATATATTCTGTAGCTCACGTTGTACCTTTGAATCAAAGTGTAAATTAAATTATATTTTTTGCTAACCCGGTCGTATTCACGCGTGTTCTTGTGGAAGGCGTTTATGTGTTGTGGATCATGGGATGGGGGGGGGGGGGGGGGGGGGGGGGGAGTGAGTTTGCCCTATACACTTTTGAGGCGTCAACATTTTCCCTGTGACAAAAAGAGGAGAGTTTGGCCTCTGAACAGGAGGGACTCAGCTGTTCCGCCCTCGGTGTTTGTGGGGAGGGATACGCGGGCAGCTGCGTGCTATAGGGAGGATTTAAATGCCATTTTCTTTCCATAATGAAGGAGGCAGGTGCCCTTGGAACCCCGCTTTGTCCACATAAGACCTTCATTTTCAGCACCCTCTCAGCTATCCCGCTAATGAAACACTTACCAAGACTCGAACAAAATGGGCTCCTTCTATTTACACGCCAACCACCTGCCTCCCCTCCCCTCCCCCTACCTACACACTATCTGTGAATAACATTTACTATAGATACCACCACACGCCAGATCTTTATAATGTCATTGAGTTAGGGGAAAAGCTAATGGGAAAAATAACAGAACAAAAGCGGTATAGATAAAATAGTGACCCAACCGAAAATGTAACTGTGAGCAAAATAGGTAGGCTAACACGTTCTTAAAGTATAAACTGGAATAGGCTGAATCCAGAAGAATTTTTGTTTCATTTTGATAAAAAATAATACATACAAATAATAGCTATATTTTAAATGACCAATAACAGCAATACAAAATAAGTAAAACTTCATTTTACGGTGTTCTTGTTTCACGTTACATGTTGTATTAATAAAGAAATAATGCATATAATTCCATGAAACTAACCCTAGACCTAGCCTTAATCTATAATTAGACATACAGTTAAATATCATTATTAAACGTGTAATTGCACTGTAACAAGTACACCTTAAAATAAAGTGTAACCGAAACATATTACGAACAGCTATTAGTCTAATCTTTAAAACATTCGTAATAGATTAGAAAGGACCGATTAAAGTAGCATGGAAGAAAGTATTCGAGTTTACTCTTTGGATTTTAAAGGAAAAACTGGAAACGTTGGGCCTTTGACAACTCACATTTTGTCAAGTGAATCTACGCTCATACATCTTCTCAAATTTCCCTCCCTTTAATTTCTGTCCTTCACGTTTGGGCTAGGTGAAGAGTGCCAGTGTTTCGCTAGATATAGCCTTTCTCTAAAGAAGTTTCCCATTTCCATGACCATCTGGCACCAAAAAAGGCGAAATGGAACAAAGGCAGCTAAAGGCGTAAGGCGAAGCGAGTGCCATCGCATTCACCTGCAAATGAGGCTTTGTGCTCGCACAGAAGCACTCGGTGCTCACAAATCCTGTTTGCTTTTGTTTCTAGTCCGTATCTAGTCGTGTGCAAGAAAACAGAGACACTCCAGTCCGTCATGCCAGCGACTGACCGCCATTCAATGAAGAAACGAATAACGTTAGGAGACAATTGCGTAAAGATTGTTCGGTAACACTTTAAATAAATAGGCAACTTTACATGAGTAAAGTTAATTAATAACCTTGTAATAATAATAAATTAGCAGATACTATGTTTTGATTACAAGCAAACCAAAATAGCATGTAAGCATGTTGATTTCTAGGCCCTATTAATCAGTATAGCGATGTAATATAGACTTATGAACACATAAAAGTATATAGTATAAAAATAACAACTGTCGCTTTAAAATATACTATAGCCTACCTTTGAGAAAGCTGCACACATTCTCCTAAAACCTCTACACATGATATTACACAGTCTTGTTTCATAATTACTAATGAAAATCGTGGATTTTAATAAACGTAATTGTGCGACTTATAATGTGAGGAATCCCCCCGGGTTTCACCGGACCTCATTATTTGAGCTTTTACACTAAAATCATTATGTCTAGATTGAAAGGGTTTCCAATATGTTCCGTTATAGCTCAGCTGGGTTTCCTGACCAGATGGATTACCTCCTCAGGCTCATGGGACCTCGACTTTTATCAGCAAATCCCACTGAGACGCATTCATTCAGCCCGTGCAGTCTGGACATCATTAAATGAAGTTAAGAGTTCAATTCCAATCCTTTTATTCGTACTAAAACATTGTTTAAATCATACTGGATTATTTGACTAAAAAACAACAACGACAACAACATTCTGCATTCGCAGACATCTATGGATCTACATCTATATAGATCTATATCTATCCATCGTGACACTTTAATTTCCATGGAGCTTTTCCGTTCTACAAAATACTCTTTATAGTGGACATGTAACATGTTCTTTAGATTATTAAAATGTTCTGCAAACAAACAAAACAGTGGTTCACAAGTTCTTTGGATAACCTAAAATGATTCTTCTTTAGCATCTCTGCAAAAAAACTGAAAAAATACCAGCTGTTTAAATAAATAATTTAAATAGTGTAAATACTATAAGGATTTCTTTTGAATCCAAAAATACATTTATTTTGTTTTCAATTTAATTGCACTGAAATGAAAGCAAAGTAATAAAATGGGAAAAAGTCCTATTTAACAATTCAGTTGCTGTTCGTTTGTTCTTCTATCAGGGACTTCACTTTCCCAGCAGTGCTGCCTTCTTTGACACAACCAACAGCAATTTGCAGCAAAACCATCAAACCATTCATTTCTGTGTTGCAGCCCTCTCCATTTCAGAGCTGGTTCTCTTTCACTAATAAAACCCATAAAACTAGCTGAGGCACTGGCAAGCTGTGTCTTCAAGGCTGGATACACCTCTATGGGTTCACTAGCTTGGATTAATGGCATTTGGTCCCAAAGTTTGCTCAGCGGTCCCAGAGACAGTGACAGCAGTACGTCCTTTTAAACGAATAACAAAGGCTTATCATTTATCTGGCGGCATATGGGCCAGACCCCCTCTGTAGCAGGCCTGTTCTCTGTGGTGTCTGCCAATACTGTTGTCCCGTCCATTCCATTGTTGACATAGTTGTCCTGCCATGACGAGGTATACACTAAAGTGTCTTATTCCTCTGTCCTTTTGGGACTTTGGGATATGTTTTGCGGAACTTTATAAGGCATATGGCGCATATGGTTGCATTGAATTAAGATGAAGTCAGCACAAATGGTTTAGAGGAAGCTGACATCCTGGTTTTGCTACTTCAGCTTTTCTGATATGTAATCCTAAACCCTAGATTACGGTAGCGGGATAATAAAGACAAAGTTGTCATGCCTTTCATGAATACGTATGTGACGGAATGTCTGATTTGTTGCACATATTACAGGTGACAATGGCCCATACGAGAAGCTGAGCGCGAACAAAGGCTGAGTGGACAGCCGTGTTCCTGCCTAAGATAAGGTCGAAGGGTGCGCTTGTAGTCATCCCCATAGCAACAAAGCCCCTCACCCCTGAGAGCAAGTGTATTGTCATAAGATCAGAGGTCACGGGGCTCCCCATATGGTCGTGTGCTGCATAAGTCATTGATCTGTCGGGATGCTCTATAGGAATTCTGAAATTGTCACCGAAAGTCTTTTAGGAAAAAAGACAACTGCTCCTAAAGGCTATAAATGCCTCCGCACCGGCATAAATATCATCATTCTGGCCTGATGGGTAAGGAAAAGAGCGGGAAGCTCAGCTGCCCACACACTTTCGATTGACCCCACGGAAACATGGTGTAAATGAAAGCACGGCAAACATGAGAAAGACGAAACAAGATGTTTATTTTGGACAGGACCAGATTTCTGAGACAGTGGAGAAAAAAAACTGCACTGCGTGAAAATGGATTTTACTGGTACAAAAAATGCTATTTGGAGTTCAAATGCAAAGACAAAATTTGTTGATGTTGAACTTTGATATGTTTTTGAGCTTATGCACCACTGTCATTTGCTTGTCAAAATACCTTTGGTATCTGTAATGGATTTTACAGGAGAATTAAATCAGTAGTGTTGTTTTAGGATACAGTATTTATTTCACAATTTAAAAAAAAAAACAACAACAAGAAAATTCATATTAGTGAATGAACATAAATTAAAAAAATCTGACCGAGAAGACAGAGCTTAGAGAATTTCTTTTGTACAGCTGAATTTAAAAAGCATTCACAAATCTGTGTGCCTCTAAAAATATTATTAGTGATTCATTGACACAAGCAGCACAAATTTTGTTCCTGTCAACAGTAAGAAATAACACTCAAACTAATATCATAATATTCACATTTGCACTCCTAAATATAAAGGTTCTTTATTGGCATTTATGGTTCCATGAAGAACCATAAACATTCAAGGAAACTTTAAATTTCATAAAAGGTTTACAGATGTGCTTCACATTAAGAAAACGATTTTTAAGAACTCTTCAATAAACGATTCTTTGGGGAAAACAATTATGGCATCGCTTATTTTTAAAAGAGTAGAGCGGAAGAGTGCAAAAAGCTCACAAAAAAGTAAGGAACTATCTTCTTTTAAAAGAACACAACTAGACACTTAGACAACTGTATGCTAAAAATATGTATTGCTTTACGTGAAACTGCTGACCATCTGTCAAAATATAAAGTTGAACAGAATTAATCAGACAAGAAGATCTCTTAAAATGATCCAGACCCAATATCTTACATTAATTCTATCTGAAAGTGACCCAATATCAGACACTTTGTGATTTTGCGGTCCTCAGCTGTTCTCATGAATAACAGTTGGTGTGGGCAGTTGCTCGGGGCCGGGCAGACTGTCCTGTCTGTCCGGCACTGACAGGCTGAAGGTGGCGGATTGTCGGTGGAAGCCGCTACGGTGTTCCTTCCCTCTGGCCAGATCCCCCCGTCTCTCCCTCGCCAACATGAGGTTGAGAGATTCTGCAATGCTGTTAAGTGTCCTGTCCATGTGTGTGATCTGTGGGGAAACAAGTGTGTGGCCTCAGCACATCTTTCAAGACACTGTCAGAAATAACGCCATCATAGCGCCTGTGTAAATAATGCCACACACAAGGACAACGTGTCCATACAAGCTGTAAAACAACAGCAACTGATAAAAGGTCTCATCTGTATAAACAGTCTAGCAAAAAAAACCTAAACAATCTATACTTCTATATGCCGTAAATGAGATTAAACGAACGTTGATCAAAGAGGTGATAACGAATGGTTGAAAAATAGTCAGAGGAAATTATCATCCAGTCAGAATTACACTTATTTAAAATCATATATATATATATATATATATATATATATATATATATATATGTATATATATATATATATATATATATATATATATATATATATATATATATATATATATATAACTATAATAAATAATATTAAAACATATGGTGTAGAAACAATTGGTGTAGGATATGGTGACAAAAAATTAAAAAAATTTTTTTACTCAGAAACATTAAATTTCACAATTAATTACGGTACAAAAAATGCCAAGTAACAAATTGAATTAAATGAGAACTTTTATAGTAGAGACTAAAATAGTATTCTGATGTAACGTCTAATATTCTAATTTTAAAACATTTTTTTTACAGTATTGTTTATGCCTAAAAAGCAAAATTGTTCAAGACTAGTGGGAATTTTTAAATATTAAAAGGGATTCATGTTTGAGAGGAAGAAAACTGTCTTGCAATACTTGCAATCCTTCATTTTACAGTTGGGGAGCCACACGTCATGAGATTCTTTCCCCTGGGTTAAAGCTAAGTGATGTGTGGAGCCAGGGCTGTCTACACCCCATTAGAAACAACCAGACGAGTGTCTCCATGCTGGACCACAGTTTACACAACTATAGTGGCACCACAGTCACATACAAACACATGGACACATGCACAAACATAAAGCGTACGGCAGGAGACTCGGGCATGTAAACATACGCAGTCGCTCCCCATATAGACATGAATGCAAATATGCACACAACTAACCACAGAGAAAAGATCTTGAGATGAAACTTAAAGTGATAGTTCACACAAAAATGTAAATTGTTTCAGCATTTACTCACACTTACATACAAGTCATAATACAATAAAGCTGCCTGTGTTATAGTGTATTTATACATTTAAGTACGGAGTAGTAACAATTAACTTTAGTGGTTACACAGCTTTAGTGGTATGTAATTATGCACAATTTATAATAATTACTACATGTAATGTATAACAATAATATTGTAAAAAAGTGTTACTTAAAGTGTTTTCTATCAAATACTTAAAAATAAATTTGATGGGGAAATATTTTGGGACAACAAAATAAAGTCATACATTGCTCTCTGTTGTTTGTAAAATTAATTATTAATTATTTGGTCCATACAAACATTTAGAGCACTGTTAAATATCAATAAGGTATATTTTATTGATTTAATTAAATAAGCAGCCCCAAAATAAAAAATAAAATATTAAAAAATATTTTCAATAGTAATATTAGTAAATGTTTCTTGAGCATCAAATTAGCTTAATATAATAATTTGTGATGATCGTGTGATGCCGAAGACTGGAGCAATGACTGTCTTTCGCAAAATTACATTTGAAAATATATTAAAATAAAAAACTGTATTTTAAGTTGTAACAATATTTCACAATAATACTGTTTTTAGCATATGGGGACTCTTTCCAAAACATTCAAATATCTTACAAAATCCAAACTTTTGAACAGTAGTATTTAAATACAAAATCTTAATGTAATATTTGAAAAAAAGCATGCCCCAAATTGTGAAGAGAATCCAGAAGATTGTGCTAGTGTTGCAGTAATGAGTTTCTTCAGATGGGTGTTTGTATAAAGGTTAAGGCTATTTGTTCCTGTTTATGCCAGACACTGCCTGCTTCCTGTTTACCACAGAATTATAGGAAGAAGAATGACACTGTAAGGGGCAGGGTATCCTGTCCGTAGCCTCTACAGCTAATGACATAATTTCAAGAAGTTCTTTACGATGTGTAGAGCTGGGAAATGCTTGTAATTTAGCTACTCAATGCATCAATCACTAGCCTTGTCATAGAGATATGGCTAGCATGATGAAGACAATTAAAGTCAATGAGATCAAAATGAAAGTCAATTAACAATCCTTATGTCTACTGCTTTTCACTTTTTATATAAATGAATTAAAAGGCAGCACAAAGGAAAAACATTTTTTATTTTTTTTGTCAGCGCTCCCTAAAGATATGCCAGCTATGAAGAATATCAAATTCTTCTTAAAATGTTTTTTTAAACTTTCTCAGTAAAGAATTTAAAACATGCTGAACAGGCTTTTTTCTGGTATTTCATAAAATGAATCAATAAAACTTCTACAGGAGACAGAGAGAAGGAAAGATAGCAAGCGAGTATGAGAGAGAGACCATGTGAACAAGTGTGTATGTGTCTACGATGAGCGCTTGAAAAAGGAGTTAAGGCTGGAGTGGTAAATGAACAAGAGTAGACAGAGTATTTGTAGAGCTCCTGAATCCCCCTCTGGCCTCCATGGGAGGCCAATAGACCTCTCACTTTTACACACACAGAGAGAGAGAGAGAGAGAGAGAGAGAGAGAGAGAGAGAGAGCTGTTCATTTCAGAGTCTTTACAGCCTTATCAGCACACATCGCTCATGGGGAATGTTTGAAAAGCCTTCAAAAAGTGATGTTTGATTGAGGGCAGAGAAAGAGAGGTTTCTTCTGCCTCCAGGTTAAGGCTTGATGAATGAAGCTTACAGATCTTTATCTGTAGAATACTTGCTGAACCAACTGTGTTACGCACATTTGCTTGTAAACTGAAGACCTGGAACTTGTTATTGTTTTACCGATGATTAACTTGTTGGAAGTGCTTGGTTTCTACACTTAGTACTAAAATTCAAGAGTGTGCAATATTGTTTGAAGAGATATTTCAGATACTGGAATCCAAACAAGCAAATGTGAGAAAAAAAAAAAACAGATTTTCCTCAATAAATCTATCTTTTGGGTTGTGCTTTTATTGCATGTCCATATAATGTGGGCCCTTCATATAAGCGACAAGGTTGACATTGTTGCTGGTTTTCAAGAAAGTAAACTGAGAGCTTCGCTATTAGTAGTCTCTCTCTCTCTCTCTCTCTCTCTTTAAAAGTATTTAAGAATGTTTGGTCTTTTCTTCAGATACTGGAACCCTCAATAGTTATAAAAGTAAAATCATGTTTTCCAACACAAAAAAGTTTAATTAAACCCAACTCTGTAGGGTGCAGTGCAAAAATAAAAGTGCACAAAAAAAAGTGCTTACCTTTTCTTCCATCCTGTTGAGTCTGGAGCCAATAGTGTTTGTGCCTTTGTCTTTCAGGCGTTCTACAGAAGACAAGAATAGCGCCAAGAAAAACACACAAAAAACACTCCATAAACATTCATTTGTGCACTAAGACTAAAACACAACAATAAACAGCAATATTAAGAATGACAAAGAGGTGAAATTGCAGCAAAAGATGGGAATGTGAGAGCAGAAAGTGTAATGAATGATCTAGCTTTACCTGAACTTGTCTGGAAGAAGGACAGCTTCCCTAAGGACTGATCCAGTCTGTTAGGGCCAAGCATGCAGCATGTGAAATGTTCATGTACAGAAATGGCAGATGTAAAATGAGAGGAATAATGACAGGGATGGATGCACTCTTAACTCCTCAGCTTTATTTACCCAAAGGTCATGAAACAGTCATTTATATTGCTATTATTCCTATAAAATGTCATCCATGTATAGCCATGTTAAAGTAAACACTGTTCTCAATGCTTAACTGCTGCTAGGTTACAGAGTGAGTTCTCATCCCACCTTCTCTGGAGCTCCTTGATGCGCACCATGAGGTTGAGATGACCCTGAGAATATTGCTCAATGACATCCCTCACATCGTACGGCTTACGTGCTTGCTGCAAAAACACACATGCCGATATAACATGCATTCATTTCTGACTGTTTCCTTTTTTTCTCTGCGCATATAGTTATTACTTAGATCTGTTTTCAAATAAATATGATTTAATGATTACAATAAAATACTAATATACACTGCCATTCAAAGGTTTCGGGTCAAAGATTTTTTTTACTTCTTTTTGAAAGAAGTATTTTATGTTCACCAAGCTGTATTTATTTGATACAGTAAAAACAGTAATATTGTGTACTCCAACCTTCAAATGTCTAATATGCTGATTGCTGCTCAAGAAACATTTCATATTATTATAGTTATTTATTATTAATGTACAGCTGCTGCTAAAAATCTTTGTGGTAAACTGTGATACATTACTTTTTCAGGATCAAAAGAAATGTTGACTCTTGAGTCTTTACGGTCTCTTTTGATAAAAAATATATAATGCATCCTTGCTGAACAAAAGGATTCATTTTTCTAAAACAAAAAACAAGACAAAACCTTAATGACACCAAAATTTTGAACGATATATATATATATATATATATATATATATATATATATATATATATATATATATATATATATATAAATATATATATATATATCGTTCAAAACATATACATATATACACACACATATCCTAAAAAGAAAAATATAAATATAATGCATATATAGTATTATATAGTATATATTTATATATATGTGTAGGTAGGTGTTATGAAGTCGAGCTCCAGGCCTCCCCTCTCTGGCCACCCGAGGGAGTGCACACGTATACTGACACGCACTACATTTCCCATGATGCTGTTCATTGGACTGATTATCACACCACCTGCGACCCATTACACATTCACAGAGACTATTTAAACGTGCTTTCCCAGCAGTTCAAGGCGAAGTCTTGTTCTAGCATTGCTGACATTTTGGAGCGTTTAGTCCTGTGTCTGATCTCCTGTTACCGCTTCTGCTGTTTATCAGTCATTGATTCTGTCTGCCTGCCCCGACCTGTGCCTAGATTATTACTTGTGTATGTTATCTGCCTGTCTTGACTTTCCCGCCTGGATTATTGTACCTGTTCTCTGTCTTTCCTGATTACCCCTACCTGTACAACTACTCTTAAGAAATACACACTTTTGGATCTCTGCCTGTGAGTAACTCTTTGTTACAGTAGGAAGTATCAGTTTACATTTCTAAACATTTCCTTTGTTACGGCTGTGGTTCAGTGTGTTAATAATGCTTGAAGATAAGGGAACTAACAACATAAGTTTTCTTTATTAAATCAAATCTCAGGAACAGGGCAAACACATGCTAAATGAACGAGAAAGGAGCAAGACTGGAGTAAACAAAGGGAATATATACACAGGAGAAGATTAAAATGATGAGACACAGCTGACAAGACTAAGGACGTGATGATGACGAGACAGGTCGCTAGAAAACAGGAGAGCATGCGAGGAAACAGGAAGTGAACAGAAGATGGGACAGACACGTAACACCTTTTGTCCTTAATTGTAATAATCCAATGAGATGTTTGTATGCACAAGGACTCTGAAAATAGCCAATATGATCCATATGGAGATCTGATCTCACCATCAGAGTCTTTCTGTGGTTACATAAAATAATTCAGAAGAACTATGGCAACATCTCCAAGAAGCTTGAACAAACAAACATGCAAAGCTACAGTATTGTGAAAAGCTTTAAGCACTGTAATTTTTACATTTATTTTATTTATCAATTAACTTCTATGAACTAAATAAAATCAATGACCAGCCTTTGCGGTTGTGAAAAGCAGGGCGAGCTGGAAGCTGTGAGAGTGTGCAAGTGTTAATGAGTGAGTGCCAACTGCATAACATACTGGCCTCGTTTCTCACAGAGGAGCTGCGGGAGCATAAAGGGAGGAGTGACGATGGTGAAGGACGAGAGAGAACCAGGCATGAGCATTTAAGTTATGTTTAGTTTATCTGCATGTTGCAGTCGTCCATGAGGGGCTGCAGCTTTTATTTTTGTTTTGTGTTTGTTTATTTTGGAATTAAAGTTTAGTGTTAAACACTTGCTGGTTCCTGTTTCTGAGTTGTTCAAACTTCTCATAGTTTGTTACAGTGTTTAAAACGGCTTTTGTCCAATGTAGACTTGCACATAGTTTTTTAGGTAGACTTACAGGCATATTTATTCAAGCATCTTGGAGACTTTACTACACCTTCATTTCATTTTCACTTTCATTAAGTCTGTCTCAGTCTTTTCCTTATTTTTATGTAATCACAGATGCACTATATGATGGTGAGATCAGATCTCTGTGTGAAGCACCGACAGTTGTATGGACCTATATTTAGTTGATTTTTAATACAGTTTTTTAATAAAGTATTTATGATTTTAAGATTTTTTTTAGCTATTGTATCATTCCGACACATGCCTGTTCTATGAAATAAAATTAATTGAGAGAAATGCATAGTTTATAGTTTTCATACAAAATTCACAGTGCAGAACTATTCAATGAACTGCAAAAGCTAAAAACAAAATGTTAAACTCTCCCTCATTCACTTTTATGATAAAACCTTTATGTGATCTTGTCGAGATCCCCTCAAACCCACTGGTTGGCCCTGTATGTGAGTGAAGGTTTATGAATAACGTCTGAAAGAATCAGTTCATTATAAGTTTGAAGTCTGTCGACTTGATTCAACCAGCACCAAATCAAATTAGCCCAAAGGGGAAATATTTCCTCTTGATTGCCACCTTTGAGGAACATGATTCCCATCTGCTGAAACTGAATGTACTCCTTGATCACAAGTTTCAGGGGAGATTGAGCGCAAGTGATGACGCTTATGGCTATTTAAATTTATTTGATCTTCCCGACTAACATGGGGAAGATGCGTGAAGCTTCAGTTTACTAGAGAGCTTAAGCTCAGTTTGATCAGTGTCGGAGAAATAACCAAACATTCACACATCTCCGGCACAAATCACCCAATTCAGGAGAAGCTAGAGCCATTCAAAGAAGGGTAAACAGTGTCATGACATCAGACACAGCAAATCTAGCCAGCAGCATCTGACAAACACTCCATAGTGTGTGTTCTGTGTCGCAAGAGTGTGTGAAAGGAGGGGAGAGGGACTTGGAGAAAATAAGGGGATTGAGAGATGACTGAGGCAAGTGGGTCAAATGAATGGATGCCGAAAGGATGGGAGGATAAAGAGAGAAGACAAACAAAGTGCAGTAACGAGTATTAAGTGTCGCACAATCGCACAAAAGAGGAGAAAGTGTGTAGGACAGCTATTAAGGTAATCCTTTGACATTAGCATGTATTTTTGAGGACTCAGGCAGAGCATCTGCTGTGACTATGTGAGGACCAACACAAGGTCTTCCCTTCAATATGTGTTAAAAGACACCTTATTCACGAACACTGAAATGTTTCAAGGAATACTCATGACTGGAAACGTCTTTATAATCAAATATACATTAGCAAAATAGCTCTTGCAGCACAATCAAGCAAATATACATGTGCATTTGTTTCTCATTTTAGCACTGTAAAATTATGCAAACTTTTTGGTTGATGACATTTTGGTTGTTCTTGCAAATAGAAGAAAAAAAAACTTACCTGGAACTTTTTTTGGGCCACAAAGTAGTACATTCTCTGGATCACACGGATGGCTGCTCGATGGGAATCCCGCAACCTGTGTGTGTATGTGTTGTGATTAGTATGAAGAAATATTTTATATTTACATTACATTTTGATTTTAAACTGAAAATCTAAATTAAACTTTAGCACCAAGCAGCATTTCATTCAGATATATATAGTTTAAATCACACCATGTCAAACCTATGACTTTCTGTTTCTACTATGTAACAGAAAAATAATTTGAAAAATGTCAATATCATTAGAAATTTCCATCAAAATATCCTCTTTTTTTGTTCTACAGAAATAATTTAGTTTGAAATTAAATGAGGGTGAATAAATGTAATTTTTTGATGAATTATTATAAGATTATCAAATAAATGTACAATATTATTGTTAAAGTCAACCTAATGGGATACACAGAGTGTGTTATGATGATTTCGTATTAATTTTTATAATGTGATTTAAACAAAGATGTACTATTATTAAAAAAGTATGCAGGTAAGATTTAGTCCACCCCTAACATAAAAAATAATACCCTTCATGAAAACGTATGAATGAGATTGCCATGAGATTTGGTCGTTGAGGTACATAGTAAGGGAAATGAAAACTACATCTTTAAAGTAGATGTCTACAGTAATAAATATGATATCTGACATGTCACTGCTAACTAATTCCAGCATAAGCACAATAAGAGTTTTCACATTTTCAATATCATTTGGAAAACAAGCCTATCAGTCTCCGCCAGGCCATCAGGTGCAGCCCTGAGCCACTTGCAAGTGGCCATTGAGCACAAGGGTCACGACCAGGACACAGTGTCTAAGAGAAAATACAAGGCTCTCTCTCTGCTTTCAAAGCCTTCAAAAAACACAGCACTGAGATTTGCAGGGGGGAAGGGTATTGACTCCCAGGAGACCCAAGGTTATCTGGGGGAACGGAATATTGTCTCAGAGAAAGACCAAGTATGAGAATTACACTTTCCCTTTCACGTCGGCTCCCGCGTGCCAGTCTAAATGCAATGCGTGCCTGTATCATGTTAGCATGCTAAGGCTCGTGTCTGTTGCATGTCACTCTGACAAAAGACGGAGCACACTCACACAAGTTCTTTTAAAATGCATTAGCAGTAGACTGTCTGCAGGCTATCAAGCCTCATTGACTTAATGGACATGGCTGGCTGACAGTTTCTGGTTTCTCCCTGGCTGCGGGCTACAGGGAAATGAGGGATAAGGCATATGCCGTGCTTCAGACAACTGCCAATTTACCGCTCTTTGGTGCCATACTCTAGACTTCAACCAGCATCCCTCTGGGTAATACTGCTAGTGGTTAAATGGCCTTCATAGTTTTGATCATACCCACAGCATATGTCTGTTAAGTTGGCATTAAAAGAGGAGGAAAGGTGCTAATGGAAAACTCCAGCGAATAAAAACTCAAGCTATTTTGCATACTTACGGTAGTATGACTTGATGTACTTAGTATGTTTATGATCTATTTCCATGCATATATAGTCAAACGTTTGGGCCCAGCTAAACTATTAGCAATAACTTATTTAACTAATCAAAACTAGTAGGCCTATAACAAAAATGGAAGTTTAGGACCTGTGCTGTAACCAACAATGTTCAACCATATTTGAACCAATCAAAACTGCTTTTTAAATTAAAATATCAGTTTTGCGAAGGAATTAATGTTGGGTCTGTCCCTATTTTCAGATATAGTTTTAAAGATTGTTTTTGAAAGAAGCCTCTTCTGCCCACCAAGGCACCATTTATTTAAATTAAAATTCAGCAAATTAGAATAACTATTTACTATTTTAATGTAAAATATAATTTATTCCTCGAATGGAAAAGATGAATGTTACCAGTCACTTGTGCCTTTAGAAATGCTTAAGAAACATTTCTTATTCTTATAATTGTTGAAAGCACTTTTGTAGAAATATTAATAACTTATTTTTCATGTCAAGTGCTGGATGACTCTCTTAAGCTATACATGTTTATGGTATGATGGTCTGTTTGAATTTAATATCCGACTTAATGCGGTAGGGTGATTATATTTTGGTGGAACATTATTCATTTGAAACTACAGAATCAAAACTGATCAGCTCAAGTTGGAATCTGCCAGCAATCTGCACAGAGTTCAGGAATCATATCTCCCTGGCTGTTTGTCATTCCAATGGAGCATGGAAAGACGACAGAAAGAGAGAGAGAGAGGTGGGGGACACCAGAGATAGAACATGGGAACCACCCCATCTGTCCCTGAGGCAGTGCCACTTCCTCTCTCCAGTCATGGTTACCAGCATAGCAACGCTGGTCTCATGACCTCAGCAGGGTCACCATCTGCCTCTAGTGCTGGCACAAAGCCTGGCTAATGGCGAACACTGGTGGAGACGTACGCAAAGGGAGAAAGACTCCCACTGGGACAGAGAGAGAAAGAAAGAAAGAAAACGATGGAGAGACAGACAAACAGAGAGAGAAAGAGAAAAGGAGACGATCATTTGAGGTCTTCTTTCTGCCAAAGGCGGACTGCAAATCTCTCTTCCGCTCCCAATCTTTTTTTTGTTGAGTCTGTTAAACAATAGCAGCCAGATGTGAAAGAAACTGCATATCCACTGGAGGGCCACCAATGACAAACGCGCGGAGGAGTTTATCTTCGCTGCGTTTTGTACCTTAATATACTGACATAGTAATTATTATAAAACAACTTGTTAAAATAATCCCACAAGAAGAATAGTATAATCAATGCTTACAGTGAGAAAATAATTAAAGGGATAGTTCACAAAAAGAAAAAAAAAAGAATTAAAAGTTAACGAGGTCCAAAACAACATTGGACCCCACTGACTTTCATTGCTTGTACAAAAACAGTGACATTTTTCAAAATATATAACACAAGTTTGGAATGAGGTTGAGGGTAACAATTTTTATTTTTCTCTTTTTCTCTCTTTAAGAGATTTTTTACAGGCCATAAACAACAGATTTTGTGAAGCGTTTAATTATCAAAAGACAAACCAAGGTCTGAGTTTGCGTGCTTGTCCATGTAAATAGCAAGTTACTTCGTAATTGTGACAAAAACATCATAGGTCCTCCAAATAAAGATCAAAGAACTGAATCATTGGACAGGAAATAAACATACCATTAGTACCATCAACACTTCAGGCTAAAGGGTCTAATTCCCCACCTCCAATTAACTCTAACGGGGTGTGTTCAACAACATTTGGTCTGAGGAGGTGATCTCAGCTTGGCCTCTACATGCAATGTTGGTCTATTAGTGGAGGGTAGATGAGAAAACACCTGAGGTCCTCCTAGGTCAGCGACCGCTCCTTAGGGAATCATGCAGCATCTTTTGTATTGATAAGAGCTATGAATTGATTCTGGGGAAGGATAGCAAGAATTCAGAGGGGAAGGAGAAGCTTTAGAGAGGATTTATTATGGATTAAATTAGGTCTTATATAAAGCATCACAAAGATAACGGAACCTGTAAGGGTGATATGAAATCTAGTGACATTTGTTTGTGTTTTAGGTGGGGAAAAAGGCCTTTTATTTGATCTCCCCACCGCCACTGCTAATCCGAGAGTAATCAAATGTAGATAAACAGGAAACATAACAATCGCTGGGCTTCACTCTAATCTTATCACTAAAAAGCATCTATATACACATACACACACATACACACACACACACAAACACACACTCTTTCACACCAACACACTGTTAGTGGTACTGCAAAAAGATGTATGACAATGAGAAAAAATCATGCAAAATTATACAAGGATTACAATAAATTTATTTAATCTATTCAATAATCAATTGTGCTGTATTTTCCCAATTTCTTTTAATGTTTTCATAGTCTTAACTTCATTAAAATGAAAAGGGTTAAAAAAATGGCTATTAGTACATTTTATTTAATTGAGGTTTTTTTCTTGAAGAAACTTTGGATAAAAGCTTCTACAAGAAAAAAACTAAATTAAATAAAATGTACTAATAGCCATTTTTTAACCCCTTTAAATGTAATGAATTTTAATGAAGTTTATATATATATATATATATATATATATATATATATATATATATATATATATATATATATATATATATATATGCTACAGTTCTAAAGTTTGGGGTCAGTGTAGGTTTTAGATAAACTTTTTTTTGATAATAATAAGAAATGTTTCTTGGGCAAAAAAGTTCAGCTTTGGCATCACATGAATAAATTACATTTTAAAACATATTAAGATAGAAAATGATAGTTTTTTTAAATGGTAATAATAAAACTTTACTGTATTTTTGACCAGTGTTTGTGAGGATAAGAGATGTCTTTTAAAAACATATTCCGATTTGATTTTTTAAAAGCAGCAATTAATTATAGTGGGACCAGCAATTTTAAGTTCAGAGACTTTAACTGCATGATATAACTTACAACTCAATCATCTGAAAGAAACGGACTGCATACTCAAAACCTCCCTAATGTTTTGTTACATCATATGATGAATCACAAACACATGTCAATTACCACAAAGTCCCCCACTGAGGCAATGTGCACTCTTGTGACTCGTCTCAGCGAGTCAAAGGATGAAGACCTTTGTGTGGCAGTGTTGCGCCACAGGCTGCAGGATTGTGGCACTGTGGCACTAAAAGGCTCATGGGGGCCCTGTGTGTCTAAGAATAGCTCTGTAGAAGAGGAGGGGAAGAGCGCTCTGATTAGCCACGATCTGAGAATCACAAGGGCTAGGTTCTACTATGCAGTACAGGACATTATCCCAAATATCAGCTCCATCTTCCCCCTTGAGCTCAAATACCTTAATGACATTTTAATAAGTGGTCAGCTAAGATAAAGGCCTCTGAGGCAGTAATGACTGATAATCGCTGACCAGCGGCTGGACATTGTATGCTGGGGTAATGGCCCTGGGGTGGAGTCTGGGCCGCTGGCCAGAAGCCATCACACACACACACACACACACACACACACACACACACACACACACAAAGACGTGCGGGCGCAAGATGCTCGTACACACACACAGCAGGGGTCCCTCTGGCTTCAGTCAAGCAAAGATCTCTTTCATCCTGAGCATCAAAGCTCCAGGCAAATACGGAGAGTATTAAATGTCCTTATGAGGAGTGACACACAGGGATGCAGCATTCACTCTGACATTGAGTCCTCGGCTGCTATACACCATGACTAAATGGCTTATGTCCCAAACTTGTGGCCTCATATGATCCTAAACATTACAGCAGCAAAGAAACTGACAGCGTTCATTTCAGCGCAAGTCCTTCTACATCACCAAGGGCCTCCGAGCCTTTTGTCATATCATGTTGCCAGCCAACAGTCACAAACTTAGCCAGCCCTCTGAGAGAAACCTGATATGGCACATTGATATTAGTTTCAAAAAGTGAAACGGAAATATTGGTGCTAATAGACAAGTGCTTTGCTGAGAAAGTGTATTGAATTTGAGATAACTTTTGAAGGGATAGTTGATGCAGAAATAAACGTCATCATTTATGAAAATAAACGTCATCAATGTCATCATTTACTCGCCCTCATGTAAGAACTTTCCTTCTTCTGTGGATGATATTTTAAAGAATATTTACACTGTTTTTCATATAATAAAAGTCAGTTGGGTTTGAAACAACACAGGACCCTAGTAAATTTCATTGTATGGGTAAATAAATAATCTTTTTTTTTTTTTTTTGCGTGCATGTTAAGCAAAAGATGGTCTTAAAAGTATAAGTTCTTTATTGGCATGTAAAGAATTGGTTTCCACCTTGCACAAAAGGTGGAAAAAGGGATAAGGTGAACTATCCATAATGTTAGGCATAATTGTAAAAAAATAAAATTTTAAGTGCTGGTGCTGGCAACCACTGCTCACAGGAATTTGTCTGAATAGTTGTCAAGTTCATCGTGTGCAGTGTTCTGTTACAAACTTCTACAGAGAGTCTTGCTGGGCTCTTGGTCTGACAGCAAATGAGAGAATCATCTGGGATGTGTTCTTTCTTGCTGAGCAACTCTGTCTGTCTCGCTCTCTCTCCCTCTCTCTCTGTCTGTCTTTCACTGCTTGGCTGACTCTCGCTCCATGTCCCTCGTTAGCTCTAACACACTGTAACGAAACACAATTACTGTTAAGGGGGGAAGAAAAGGGGCCGTGACGGGCGAGATAAAGAAACTTGTGCTGGCAAGCCGTGCTGAAGAGGCATTAGTGAGCCAATGTTTCTGTCCCATTCAGCACGCCTCACACACTCCAAATCACACACATTTACTCACTTCTAACAGGCAAACGTGAGATCTTATATGTTTTGGACTGGGGAAATATTTTCATACATATACTTGCTGAATCAAAAATACCTTTTGAGTGAAAGTGACACTCAAAAATAAACAGTATAGTAGTAAGCTTAGCTCTTACAAAAATATACATATAATGCATACATACATACATAAAATATCTGTGAAATTACCGGCATGGAGATTATTGCTCTGGAAGACAAGAGTGTTTCTAACAAAAGTCACTGTTGCGTTCTTATGCCCAGAAGCCCATTACGACTAGGGCCGCTTGTCAATCAGGCTATTGTTGGCGTGTGTAGAGCTGCAGACAATGGCTCTTTGTCTCTGCACCAGTGTAGACGGCCTGGCTTGGCCTCCGCCACTAGAAGTCCTTCTCTGTTTACCGAGAATAAATCAATCTTTTCAGCTCGGGTCTCCTTTGGTAAACCTCACACCACAGCCCTACAAGACTGCAACAGCAGATATGTGCGAATACAAATGGGCACTTTCAGATGCACCTGCGTTTGCTTTGATTTCATCTTTCTACCTGTGTCGCTCTGGACGCGAGTTTACTTTCTTTGATCCAGGCAGCTGCGAAAGACAGCTTTGTATTTGATATGAAATAATGACTTTCTACTAAATGGCTTGATTCAAGACACTTCAAGAGGTTTTAAATAACAATATTTTACAACATAATCTCACTTCTCCACAAACAATCCTGTTCTTTCTCAAGGTTTCATAGATAAAAGTGTGTAGGTAGTGTTGATGTCCTCCAGTGTGTGTTAAGAGCGCAGCGGTCAGAGAGATGTTTCTGTGGCATTGTTCTTTCCCCACCCCCAATGCAGCCGAACTGTTTCAGCTGCAGGCACGAGGAAGCTTTTGTGCCTCTCCTACCTCTTGAGTTAACAGCCTGGATCAAAGTTCAGAGCAGGACAAACGTCCAAAGGGAGAGGAGAGGAGAGGAGAGGAGAGGAGAGGAGAGGAGAGGAGAGGAGAGGAGAGGAGAGGAGAGGAGAGGAGAGGAGAGGAGATGATTGGAGAACAGAGGAGTTATGGTTCTGGACTTTTTGAGTCGCCACCCTGCTCTGCTGGACATAAACAAATAAACATGCACTCACACCCACACTGTGCAGAAGAAGAAAGAGAGAGGGAGGGAGAGAGAGAGAAAAGAGAGAGAGAGAGAGAGAGAGAGAAAAGCCAGCTGTTGCCATTGCATCTCAGTGTGAGGCGAATGAAAGCTCATTAAATTTCAAAGATCAAATGGAAGCTTGTAGTGACAAGGCTCCTTTGTAGAGGAGATGCAATATGTCTCATAAGAATGAGGATTTAGAGAAGAATCATACTTAAAAAAATATTAGACCTACCTAATTAAAATTTGAAATCTCATATAAATTGCTTTGATGGACAACACCAACATTTTTCCAGATGATTACATTAATCTCAGTGCACAAGCAACTTTGCAATTGTATCAATTCTGGGATTAATATTATGGCTTCAGCTCCATCAAGGTCAATATAAATAGAATAAACAAGAATAGTGCAACTGAGAAGAAAAGGGTTTAAAAATATACTTTTTGTTCAACTTTATTTTTAAATGTCTTTAACTACTGTGCCTAACCATATACTCAATAGCTGCGAGTATTTTGCAATACAACATGAACACACTGAGAACAACTACTTGTTCCTAACTATAAAATGCAAGCACATAGTAGACACCTAATGTAAACCCTACTTTCTTTCTCCTACTTTCTACTCGTCTTCCTGCATCACCTGTATAATAGACATTATAGCAGTATTAGAATGATTTTGCCAGTGTAAACCAAGAGAAACGTGCTTTAAACTGACAGGAGAAGGATCTGGTCTTCAAAAACATCTCCACTGCCCTCTCGTGGTTTCTCAAAATAAACAGTTTCAGCTAGAAAAAAACCTGAACACCTTTGTATTTTCACATCATTTAGAGTGTAATAGAGGCCCAATGTTAGACACTGAGTGGTGGATCCCATCACAAATGGAAAGGGCCCCTCTGGATAATCTAATGGACTGTATACCCTCAACAGAAACATGGTTCATTAGATTATTCAGAGATGGGATCGCTCCATTGCCTGCGTAAGTAAATGGTTTTCAGTATACACCGGCTCTGCGCTGTTCCACATGCTGACCAGCTAATGGGGCAAAGAGATTCTGATAATGACCCCCTCTCAGGCAAAACACAGCCAGCAACATAACCACTCTTCATGGAAATGCTTTAGGGTCCGGAAATACACACCATTCTAGTCTTGTTTTCACTTAAGCTGGGTGGGCTCAAAAAGCTGAGATCTGTTCCAACAGAGACGGAGCATATGTGTTAAAATTATTTTAAAGATTTGAGCAAGGAATGCAGTAACTGCAAAGATTAGCAGCTTGATTAGACCCAATTTGCATTTATAGAAGTGATATTGTGAGTGTGATCTGCTAGAGTGTGCTAACTCCGACACCATCAAGCTAACACTAGATATCCACTAGATATTGTGTGCCATCAGGAAGAGTTCTGAAAGATTATAAGTAGTGGAAACTTACAGAAACTTAAATAATTGACTGTCTGCTGTCTAGGGTTGGCAGATAGACACAGTTTAAATTGCGCTAAAAACGGTACATTCTTACTCACTGAGACACATGAGTGACTGGAACGAGTGAAATCTCCCGCTCAGGCTCAGTCTCCATATCATCCACGATGCTGCTGCTCCTCTGGAGCGTGGGCCGAGACGATGCCTCTAAAATCCCAGGCTTTTTCACTAAAGACGTACAATATGTACATCATTTCAGACTGAAAGAGTCCTGTCTTTCCAATGGAAAGATGTGTAACATAATCTTTGCATTCTCACAAATCTCAACATTGTTACCCACCTGGAGGTGTAGAGAACTGGAAAGAGGACAGAGAGTTCCAGGATGGCACCCGTTCTGTAAGCAGAGAGATCGAGATTTATGCTTTCTCACAGTATATTTAAAATTGAATGATGTGTGCACATTTTATCTCATGCTAACAAATTATGCTATGATAGACATGCACATTTAAAGAATACCATATGGTTCAATTATACATTTGTCTCTGAACCTGAAAAAAACCTCTGAAAACAAAAAACAGGCATGTATAGGGAATACTAGATAGCAAATGAGTACAGATAAAACACATGTGGAAACAGACACTAACTGGAGCTCACCACATCTTCTCAATGTGTTTGCTCCTTCTGTGAAAATGGAGAGGTGAAATAAAAGATATCAGAAGAGAGAAGCTTTAAGAGCATGAAAGGTGAAAAATAGAAAAGAGAGAGAAAAGGTCAATAGTATCTTAGTGTATTGCTGATGATACCTGATTGTTGAATACTGTTCACTGAATCTTGTCTGTCATCCCTTCCATCATCTAAGGAATCATAGGTTATGGATGGTACGGTGGGAGTACTCGGGCCATTATCCCTGTCATTACTCTTAATTTTCCTCCTCATCTTCATCTGTTCAAAGAACAAAAGCAACTTGACCTCAGGTATTACAGTTTGAAACCACATTCGTTCATACAGTTATGTGGGTTTCTTTTCTTTAAATATATATAATTTATACATTTGTGCTTCTAATTTGTTTTAGTGGCTCCAGTTCATCTGTGCAAACATCTTTTAGCAAATAGGTAGCCTACCTTTAATTTAGGGCTAGACCCTAAATGGCTGAGGTTCCTCCTGACAAATAATTTATAGGTGGCAGAGTCAGGGTTATCTAAGGCAAAACACCTCCAGGATGCCTTTATCATGGGAACAAAAGGAACAGGTAAACTCTGTAAAGTCTGACTATCCTCATGAATCACAACTTATGAACACTATTACATTTATAGGCAGAAGTAAGGCACACCTGTATCAGACATGCAGCTGCAGGAATTTGCCTGTTGAAGTGTTTTTGTCTCTGTTTCTGCTGTACCTTTAGAGCAAAACCGGAGCCTAGGATTCCCTGTGGGGAAATACTATTATTCTTCTCATACACTTGCCTGCTGTGCAAGGAACAATTGCTATGGCTATTAAATCTCTGTAACTTACAGCAGGGAGGGCAAAAAAGGAGATAGCAAAGACAGAGAAACATGATGCAATGGTCTTTCCTATCCAGGTCTGAGGAACCTTGTCTCCATAGCCAATAGTGGTTACTGTTACCTGAGCATATGTACAGAAAAGACATTGACATGCAACACCCATTACTCAACTTGATCCAGTTCTTTGATGCATGCCTTCAATTATCCATTGTGTCAATGAAAGGTATGGGTGAGGATCTACCTACCACACCCCACCACAGAGCATCAGCATAGCTGCTAAACTCTGTGAAACCACTATCATCCACTGTATCCTTCTCTGCCAGATACACAAAGTAGGAAGAGAAGATGAGCCCAAGGAATCCAATATACAGAGTTGTGATCAGCTCCTAGAAAGTGAAAACACTCACTTTTATGACAATACTGTTTTAAATCTTTTAAATAAAGATTATTCTATTGTGTTTTTGCAGCTTTAGTTCTGGGTACCTATCTCTGCTAATGCTGTATATTTTATAGGGTAGTGCTTTATGCGGAATCATTCAGAAATATTTCCAAAAGAGCCATTCATTTTCAGTATAGTGCTTCACTGGTATGTTTTCACTAAATGATTAACTAAAATTGGTTCTGTCTATAAATCAGAAATGTGGCCTATGTTTGTTTTTAATAGTAAGACGTTTTTTGTCATAATTTAACATTATCAGCGTTTTCGTTACTCCACTCTATACAAATAAATATTCAAGCAGCCACTAAAAATAGGCATTGGATTTTAAAAATCAATATTGTGACCGTTCAAATGAAGATTAATCTAAATATATATACAGGATTTGCACAACTTTAAAAGGCATCAAGCAAGAATGTCTTGTTGCTTCTCATAAGTACCTTTATTTTTAAGAGTGTGAAAATTCACAGATTCCTACGTTATTTTTAACTATTACAAAAAGACAGTGTCACAGTCTTGTTGCGTCTGTTCACATCAGGGTCCCTTCTATGTATCTTTAAAGCCCTTCCTGCACCTGTCTGTCTCTAATCACTAATCGTTAGTCTCGTCAGCTGTTTGTCATTCCGTGTTTATTTAATCCTCTTGTGTTTCCCTTGTCTTTGTCTCTTGTTAACTTTATGTTGTGCTGTGTCCTGTGGATGGCTTCCAAGGTCCTTTTGGAGTTTTGCACAAAGAAGTGCCATTTTGTTTTCTCGTTTTGAATATTTTTTTGTTTGTTTGAATCTCCTTGACTCCGTGTCTTCCACATTGCACACCAGCATCACAGTGTGACAGAACAAGAGATTGGTCGGTCAGGTTGGTGGCCTACAAAGACTTTTCCTTAAGAAAAAAGAATGGACTTCCCGGCTGTCAATCTGCTTTTGCTCGAGCAGAAGGACCGTCCGATGGAATGGCACACACAGGACTTTTTGAACATTGTGTGCCTCACTCACTATCCGGACGACGCACTCATCAGTTTCTACATCGCCGGGCTGAGCGCGTCGTCCAGGGCACGCATTCCAGTGGGCGGTCCTGTGAAGGATTTCCCTGCCTTCGTGGAGTGGGCCGGCTTTTACCATCGGCCCACCAGTGGAAGTCACCAGCCCCACTCCACAGCGAGCGACCGAGTCACCGCTCCCGAGCTCCGTGGCCAAGTCACCGCTCCCAAGCTCTGTGACCGAGGTCGCCGACCTGCCAGCCCTCCCTGACCCATGGGACCTACCGGCCCTCCCAGACCTTCCAGAGACTCCTCCCGTGCTCCTCGCTCCCTGTGAACTGTGTCCCCAGGGCTCTGTTGAACTGTGTCCCCAGGCCTCCTTTGAACTGTGTCCCGAACCGCCTGCCCTGCCAGACCTCCCGTGGCCTGACCCTGTCGGCACCCTGTGAACTCCGCCCAGAGTCCCTTCCCCAACTTCCAACTCTTGACCGCATCCCGGGGAGGCCCCTCAAATTTTTTTTTTTTGGGAATGACACCTTTAGGGTGGGTGGGGTCCTGCCTTGTGGGAGGGGGCGTACTGTCACAGTCTTGTCACAATTGTTCACATCCGGGTCCCTTCTATGTATCTTTCATGTCCTTCCTGCACCTGTCTGTGTCTAATCACTAATCGTTAGTCTTGTCAGCTGTTTGTCATTCCGTGTTTATTTAATCTTCTCATGTTTCCCTTGTTTTTGTGTCTTGTTAACGTTACATTGTGTGTCGTGTGTGGATGGCTTTTGTGGTCCATTCCGAGTTTTTGCACAAAGAAGTGCCGTTTTGTTTTCTTGTTCTGAATAAAGTGTTTTTTGTTTGAATCTCCTTGACTCTGAGTCTTCTCCCCATCGTACACCAGCACCATAATGTGACAGATAGAAAACATTTTGCGATGAGGTAACCGTAAACATATTACCGTTTTTTTTCTTGCACGTTCCCATAATTCCAATAAACTGATGAGTTTATTTATTTATTACATTTATTTTATTTATTTATTTTGCTGTTGGAGCAAATGTCCAAAAATAATAGTTGGCTTCGGTCTCCTGAGTACCACTATAGAAAATTCATGCAATAGTTTACTTCTGCATACCAAATTGTGGAATATGAAAAACATGCTTCACCTGTCGATGTAGGAAGACTACTGATCCAAGCAGCCGCCAGGTACCTCCCTGTCGATCCACATGCAGCATTCGCAAGATTTGAAGGAAGCGGACTCCTCTATAAACACCATAATTTCATGACTTCGGTTAAATTCAGGAGAGTTACTGTAAATCTAATCCCAATTAATCCTGTACCACAAGGTAGAAAGAGACTTCAGTGACTTATATTCTAAAGTATTGACCTTACCTGACAGCAGAGGTGGCAAATACCTGACCATTAGACCCAACTGCCAATACAATAATGGAGGCCACCACCACAATCAGGTCTAGAACAGGAAACACATGCAGACATGTCAATAGCAACAACAAAATCAAGTTTAAAACATTGCTTTTATGAATACACCAGAAAATACATCTAAATCCTGCATTTTGAAAAATTAATTTACATACTTACCAATAACAGAAATCGGCTTTCGGGCAAAACGAAGCCTTCCCGGAATTCCCACATATTTACTTCGGCATCCTGCTGACCACAGACGTACCGCATACTCCACACCAAAGAACACTACCAGCACTAATTCCTGCAGAATGAAAGAGACAGACACACTGTGCTTACACAAAAGAGCACTAAATGCATATCATAGTGATATTATGTGCTCATGACACTGAGAAATTATTTAACTGAAACATAATGTGAGATTTACTAGAACATAACATTATAAGTATAAAGAGCAAATTGATTCGACTGAGACAATGAAAAGTTCTGTGCTATAATACAACTCTATAAGTATAGAGAAGTAATTTATTTGAGCAATGAGAGGTCTGCTTTGTGAATGGGTTTAACAATAAAGCTTTAATGTGTGAAAAATGACAATGACTGTCATTGTTGAGCTTCTCGGCTAGATATTCCTTATTAGCAATACATTGCCCTTTAAAATATTTATGAGGTATGTCGAACAAAATCCTTCACTGTTCGGTATGCACCTATTGCAACTTGATGCTGCAATCTCAGGGCCGATATATACATATATATATCTGGGTATATATATATACATACCCAGATACCAGGCCTGATTACTGCCACACCTGTTCTCAATCAAGAAATCCCTCGTCACCGTCAAAGTGAAGTAGACCAAAAGATCTTCAAAAGCTAGACATCATGCAGAGATCCAAAGATTCCAAATGAGAAAGAAAGTAACTTAGAACTATCACTTATTATCACTGGAAAAGGTTATAAAGGCATTTCTAAAGCTTTGGGACTCCAGCGAACCACAGTGAGAGTTATTATTCACAAATGGTGAAAACATGGAACAGTGGTGAACCTTCCCAGGAGTGACCAGCCGATCAAACTGATCAAATGCCCTGCATGGCAGAGTTTCAAGACAAAGACACTGCTGAGCAAAAAGAACATTAAGGCTCACCTCATTTTTGCCAGAAAATATCTTGATGATCCTCAAAACTTTTGGGAAAATACTCTATGGACTGACGAGGCAAAACACTGTTTGAAAGGTGTGTGTCCCAAAGTAACACCATATTTCAGAAAAAGAATATCATACACACAGTAAAATATGGTGGTGGTAGTGTGATTGTCTGTTTTGCTGCTTCCCTACCTGGAAGACTTGTTGTGATAAATGGAATCATGAATTCTGCTGTCTAACAAAAAGTCCTGAAGGAGAATGTCCGGCCATCTGTACATGACCTCAAACTGAAGCAAACTTGGGTTCTGCAGAAGGACAATGATCCAAAACACACAAGCAAGTTCTCTTCTGAATGGCTGAAGAAAAACAAAGTGAACACTTTGGAGTGGCTTCGTCGAAGTTCTGACCTGAATCCTATTGAGATGCTGTGGCATGACCTTAAAAAGGCAGTTCATGCTTGAAAACCCTCCAATGTGGCTGAATTACAACAATTCTGCAAAGATGAGTGGGCCATAACTCCTCCACAGTGCTGTAAAAGACTATTAAAAGATGATTGCAAGTTATCGCAAACGCTTGATTGCAGTTGTTGCTGCTAAGGGTGGCCCATCAAGTTATTAGGTTTAGGGGCAATCACTTTTTCACACAGGGCTATCAAGGTTTGGATTTTGTTTTCACTAAATAATAACATTTCATTTAAAAACTGCATTTTGTGTTTAAGTGTGACAAACATAAAAAAAAAAAAGAAATCATGAAGGGGTAAACACTTTTTCACACAACTGTATAAATACACATAATGACAGCTTTATGGACAACGAATCCATTGAATTTATCTTACTATTTATTAGTTTACATGGGTTAAAAGATTATAAATAGTTTAATCATGCATTATTTGGAATGTAGTTCGCAATGCATACTAATATACATGGGATGCATGTAACAGATGCATATTAAGACTTCACAGTCCTGACACAGGGTTGTGTGAAAGCACACACGGGTGGTTCATGGTCACGGCCAACAACAGCAGTTGCCCTTGTCTTCTTCTTAAAGAAGAGAAAACAAAAGAAGGCTGAGAGTCTGCTGAGCGCAGGCCCTTTGAGAAATGTGAGGAACCAGACATGTATGAGTTATGAGGCTGGCTGAGAAGCCCTCTGTCACATAAGCAGACTGGAGAGCTGGATCCAGGTCTAAGAAGAGGCTAAGAAGGAGTCTGGTCAGCTGCCTGGGGACGGCTCCTGGCACAAAGCTGGCCAGTTCACTTGCCTGTCCAAACTAAAGCGTCTCCAAAAATGAAACAAAATTACAGGCACAGCCCTAGCCTGTGGGAACAGACAGACCAGTGAGTCGAACCAGCAGAGGTCACAGCACCGGAGAGAGGCTGCAAGCAACTAGACTGAAAGTAGGCCAACTCACAGTTTACAATGTCAATTTTTTTTAGGAATATTTCAGGTAAAATAATCAGCTTTAATACATTGCCTTTAAAGAAAACAAAAAAATGTGCAATTTATGCAATCAAATAATATAAGAACAAACACATAATGTATCACATTTGTTCTCTGTGTTTTGCTTTAACTGAATTTTGAGTTTTTCATTGTTCTGAGTTCAGTTTCCTGTGTTTTATTTTCTTTATTCATGCTTTTTTGTTCCCATAGTTTTTGATTTGCTTTTGTGTGTCTCACCTGTATCTTGTTAATTATCTTGTTCAGTCCCTAGTGTTCACCGTGTATATACAGTTTCAAAGAAGTGCTAAACCTTATATGTAAATCAAACACTAACACTAACCCCAAACCTAAACCTACCCTTTTACGATTTAGTTTGTTTTAAAAATGGTCAAAATAAAATGATTTTCTAACCCTCTAATTATGTCAGATTAGCAGTCCCCATTTTGTTCTCTCCTTAATTAAATCTAGGCTTGTGATCACACTGACCAGCTGGTATATGGAAGGTCTGGGTGGACGGCCAATGGGCGACAGAGGCCATGGGATCGTTTTTTGGGAGGGGTGATTTAGGGCGAGAGGAAACAGGACCCCAGATGCAAGGGCCTCTCTCAGTTACCATGGCAATCAGATATCCCATCCAAAACGCAGCTGGAATGCAGTCACCATGGGTGAGCAGAGGAAGGGTCCACTGTAATAACAGCAAGGGCCAGCTGACCCTTGTCCTCAATCTTATAAGATTACATTAAATATTAAAAATGGACTTACTATGAAGCACGTGATTTGGCATTGAGTAACTTTTTCTGCTCCAGCCTTTTGTGCTCTAGCCAAAGTAAACACTCGAAGTCTGATAATAAATAATAGTATTAACTAACCCTTTAGAGAGTTGAAAAGAAAGACACAAAGCAAATATATTATTGGTGTGATAGTATGTAGACATAATGGGAAATTGTAAGAAACTAATGTGTTTTTAAAGCGATAGCTGACCCAAAAATGTAAATTCTGTCAACACTGACAAATTGGTGATGCAAATGTTAAGAGAACATTCCTTTTTTTTATTTTGACATCATATGGGAACATTTCTTTTGTATGTTCTGAAACATTACATGACTGTCCAACTAAACATTTCATGAATGATGTATAGTTATTAGTATTTTTTTGTGTGTGTACCATTTTGAGAACATTATTAAAGACCAGATAACTTTGAACAATCAAAGTCAACAAAATATTCTATTAACATTACTGGAAGAATGATGGCTCATAACTTTGAGAGAACCCTGCCAGAACATTAGATCAAATTCTGAAAATGTTCTTTGTTGGGACACACGTTTGTGATGCATGAGGGTGAGTAAATAATGACAGAATTTTAATTTTTAGGTAAACTATTTCTGACTGAAATGTTACACTTTACAATGCATTCATTGTTTGAAAAGAAACAGTTTCATCTGTTATCTCAGGGGTTTACATCCTGGCGCGCACAATAGAAAGGCATTAGCTACTGTGCTGGGGGAGGGCAACTGTAAAAATGCATCAGTGCAAATGGGGTAAAGGTGATTTGTCCTAACACCTTGAGCACCACCAGATATAGAATTGAATATTTAAAATCTCCAGGGGTTAGGAAATCCTTTCACTTCATAACAATAACCATCCCTTCACACAAATACTCATAAAAAGGAGCTTTTAGAAGGCTAACATGCACTGGATAATGTTTAGTTTATATTAGCATAGAATCACAAAAAGCCTAAAAGCTCTTTTGACCCAGAGTTAAAACATTACTGCAAATTATTAAAATACAGAAGTAAATGTTCATTGTACATTCATGGACGTTTCAAATAGAAACCATTTCATGATTATAGAGGCTTTGTTCATTTTCAGTTTTATTAGCCCTTCATGTGGGGCCTTGGTTAACACTAGGCTCTTGCTAACAAAGAGAGAGACATCTGTCTTCTGTCTAATTAGGGGAGGGTTCTATCTGTAGCTGATAATTGCCTGGAGAAGGAGTTAGCACCTCGCGGCAAGACTACTGTCCTCACAACACTTAGAGACTGAGCTTGTGATGGTGTGTTAGCACACTTAGCATATGGAGGAAGTATATGTACTCCATAGTGGGCCAGGGGAAGCATGTGAGATCACAATCCTCGGCCTGGGGATTTCTCAGGGCGTGTGGTGCCGGCTCAGCACAGTGTCCTGTGTGACTTCCAACACCTGTGCTTGGCGAAACGTCCTGTGTGATTTCCGTCACCTACCACTGTTGTGCAGGTAATGATCAAACTCTAAGGCTTCACCCCAAAAGTGTGGCACGCACAATAGTCTTTTTTTCCTCACAGAATAGGCTCAGTTAATAAGTGTCAGCAGCATGTGTGTGGCTGTAAGTAGTGCTAATGTGCAGTAGCTCTCCTTGCCCACAGTGAAACAATGTCATGCTAATATAGATTAGTAGGGCCAATCAAGACTATTAGTGGCTGACACTGGAAAACGAGTTGAAAGAGTGAAAACAACTGATCTAAGTTAATGATAAATTTGCACTTATTGAGATTTGCCTGATAAGCTTTAGCTTAATTTGCATAAGCACTTAAAGTAAAAAAGAGAGAGAATTTGGGGATCTAAACCATGATATCATGCCTCTTCTAAACCAGTAGAAAGCGGTGAAATGATGTTGATTTGTTAAAATATACATCAAAATTAAGTTACATTCAGTGACTTTATTGATAAGCATGTTTTAAATTTCTGAATTAAATTTTATTTTAATATTTATTTTAGAGCATTAACTGTTATGATTTCATAATGAAGAAAAAAGCTAATAACTGAAAAGAAAACATTATTTAGTAGTTTGGCATATTCTTTTATTATTATTTTATAGATTTTTTTAAACAAAATGTAACATTAATTATTAATAAAAAATATCTTTGCCTGCTCAAAGTCATTTGGTTTAGCTAATAGAAAATTATATCAAAGAGAGGACCCATAAATAATCAATAATCCAAAAACTGTGTCATAATAAATCGGTTGCAATAAATATAATTTGACCTTTTTATGTTGTGTTAATAAAAATCGTGTTTTTTTTTACAATGGAAAAAAAAAAATATATATATATATATATATATATATATATAAATAATAATTAGGTAACACTTAGAATACTGTTCCGTCATGAACTAATAACTACAGTTGTTCCAATGAGAACACTCATATGCTGCATGTCCACACTAAACAAGATGACATGAAGGCACGCAGCCAGTGGAAACATAAGCTGTGCAGAACACAAAACAAGACATAACATGAAAGCACGTGGTCGATGTAAACATGAACCGCGTGCTACACAACAACTTACATGGACAAGAGCACATGCAGGCCGAGCGAACTCGAAACGACACGCACTCACAGAACACAGAGAGCACAAGCATGAACGAACACTCATCTCGTGTGCTCACAACAGAAGACACACAGAGCATGAATGTCTGAATCCCGACATAAAACCGAAATCAAACAAGACTGGATGAAGTGCCAGGATCCGAACACCACATCCCACACACAAAACACATCACAGACAGGAGAGCGCATGACTCGAGGAACACTCAAAGCCATGCGCTCACAGGAAGACACGCCAATAGGGAAGTTTCAGGGCTCAGTTACAAAACATGAGAAAACTAGTTCGAAGTGACAGAACCCTGACATATACTGTGTTACTCGATTGATCCTTTGTAGTTATTCATTAATGACAGAACGATATTCATAAATGGTCCCAATAATTATTATGTGTGCACCTGTGTTTACCATCTGAAATTTACCACATGGATACAAAGACTATACATCAGAAGAACTTGGCACATGTGTTTTAAACAAGATTTGAAAAGAAAAAAAATGTCATAGACGCTCTTAAATTTTTTGCCCCATAAACATCTACGTGGTTCAAATGACGTTTGATCATGGCTCAGCACGCCGTTTGACTATCATGAAAAGCTGTAGAAAGGAGCAAGTCTGCTTTTGTTTGCCTCAACAGCTGTGAGACGCAATGTAGAGGGCGGTGCCTCATTAAAATAGGGTCTGAATGAGGGGGGGTAGGGATGACATGGTGATTGGGTCTAAAGGAAGGTTTCAGCCCTTAAAACAAGTGTTCTACTTCCTATGAGAACATCCTTCTCCCTCATGTGACTGTAGTATCTACCCATGCTATGTGCTATTTGATTTTTGATGATTGCCCTCAACACACAATAGACAACACCTGTTGTAAGCTTGGTTAAGCTCAGTGCTGCTGTAGCTGGATGGCTAATCCGAAAGGGCCTTTTCTGCATCAAACCCTAGACTCTGCAGAATTAACTTGTGATGCGAGGCATCAGCTAATGAACATGAAGCATAGATTTAATCCCATTAGTCGGTGATCGGATTGACCTCTGACATGCAGTCACCACATTATAATCTCTATCCCTCCCTTTCTCCTTTTTCTGCCAGCCTAAGACAATTGATTATTTTTTGTCTCTGTTCCTAGACCTGTACACAGGCAGCATAAGCTTGCAAACAGGCATATTGCATGGGGAACATTGACTAATCTGCACATATGGCATTGAGGCTCTGGACCTTTGAGACAAATGCTAGCTATTGTTTTTAAGGATGATATTGATTATGTTTATATTTAATATAGCCTCTGTCGGGAGAAAATGCTTCGGAGAGCACAATAATTACTCGACAGACTGTGATCTGAATATCGGTCAAAACAAAGCCTCAGATGCACTAACAAGGCCTGAAGCAATTAATGCTTAGTAGAAACACTGCTATGGATTCTTGAACAAAGTAAACAGAATGATTTAAGGATGCCAGCTCGAGCTGCCATTCTAGACAAAAGAACATATTCATCATCTGTGAATTGAGCATATAGTGTGTATAACTGAGAGTGTTATCAGGCCTTGAATTCATTAAGGTAGTGATAGTACTTAAAGCAAGAAGTTTAAGAAGGGCTGCTCAAGTTCTCAAATTGTACTCAATTATGCACATGTATGCAATTTCACCTCCCCTTTCTCCTTCCAATGGAGATGATGGGCCAGTTTTGAATGGCAGAGAGCAAGACTGTCAGTGAATAGCAACTTGCATTAAATATATATGACTTCAGAAAACCTGGAATAGGGCACACAGATAGTTTAATGTGGGTTTTACCCTATTCCAGGTCTTCTGAAGTCATATATATATATGGAGGCAATAATATTAGTAGTGATTAATGACTTTATTGGCATTGTTTTGATAATCATATATAGTCACTTTGAAAAAAAGTACCTGCTACACAAATAAACTTTCTGCATTAAATGGGGGTAAATGACTTTGTAGTTTCAAAGAGAGACAACCACAACATGTAAAGCCACAGCATCAAATGGAAGATGAAAAATTATGAATTGCTGCCCTCTGCTGGAGAAAACCAGGGGAAAATGACCACTATGGAGAAGAAGCTAAACAATGAGCTACACCAAGAGGTTGAGTTAAATGTGAACATAATATATACATATATATCATCTTCAAAAACAATAGCTAACGTGTCAAAGGTCAGAGCCCCAATGCCATTTGTCCAGTCAAAGTTGCCACTATGTCCCCATGCATTATGCCTGTTTGCTTCTTAAGCTGTCTGTTAACACATCAGGGACATCAAGAGATTTAAATCAACTGACCAAGGCCATCAGGTATTATAAACCTTACTAAGCAGCAAAATAATTTCATTTCATTTAAAAATATGTAGCACACTGTAAGTCTAAAGCAGTGAGACTCACCACCCAGAATAGTGTTTTATTGGCCAGTGTTTGATATTCATCAATGGTGGACAGCACACTGAGGATCAGGCAAGAAAGCACAATGAGGAATCTGCAGAGGGAAAGGAAGATATGTCATTTTAACATTTAAATAATACAATGTGTGTGTTTGTGTGTGTGTGTGTGTGTGTGGTCCTGTTAAGCCCTACATTTAGACATCAATCCCCACAACGATAACAATATCTGAAATCCTTGTCCTGGGAGCATGGGGAACGTTTTTTTTGTCCCTGTGAGGAAAACAGCTAATAAATCATACACAAAGGTGTTTTTTAAAACCCCAAAATGCAGAACGTTTTCTATAATGGGTAGATAAAATATACAGTATGAAAATGTATATGGAATGTCCCCATAAAGCATGAAAAACCACGTGGGGGTGTGCTTGTACAACTATCTTTGTGAGAACCAGTTTTACACCATGAGAGTGAGGACCAAGAGACCCCTTTAGAAAAGGGCCCCTTTAGGCCTCACTTTCCGAGACCCCTTTAAAGGCCTGTTTGAGGTTCAAGACTTGGTTACGGGGATAAGGTTATGATTAGGGTAAAGGTAAGTGTTTGGGTTAGGCACTTAGTTGTGTTGGGTAGGATTAGGATGAGTAGCTAGAGATTACATTGTGTCAATGAATGCCCAAAGATAGATTACAAGAATGTGTGTGTGTGTGTGTGTGTGTGTGTGTGTGTGTGTGTGTGTGTGTGTGTGTGTGTTTGAGAATGAGAGAGAGAGAGAGAGAGAGTGTGAGTGAGTGAGTGTGTGTGTGAGAGAGGAATAGAGAAGAGGGTGTTAGCGAGAGAGAGTTTACATAGATACTTTTTTCATCACACTTTAGTTTAGGAGACAACTCTCATTGTTAAATGTGAATTCTGCCTCAAACTCCCAAATACCTCTTGTTAAGAGTAAGTTATGTTTATATATTGGGTAGGATTAAGGTTTGTAGAATGTGGTCATGAAGAATAAGACATTAATATGTGTTTTATGCGTACTAATAAACAGCCAATATGCTAGGAATATGCATGCTAATAAGCAACTAGTTAATAGTGAGAATTGGACCGTATAATAAAGTGTTACCCATTATTCATTAATCAGCCTGGACATCTTTTCTCAGATTCACAGACTACAACATTTTGAAGAAATCAGAAGAATTGCAAAGAAGAAAAGAGAGAAAAGAGAGTTTGCAACTATGCAAATTGTATATTCTCATGCGCTTCAAAATTATTCATTTGTTTTACCTAAGTAATCATTATTTCCAACAGAATATAAAGGATAAGACAAACTGCTTTTCAGGTGTGAAAGTCATCTATTGATTTAATTAACGGAGTATATTTAATCTTGTAATTAGAAATGTGTTTTAATCTGCTCTGAAAAGCACATCGCTAATACGCAGCAACAGCAACAACTATTTCTCTGTGTTTGTTTTTGGCACTGATGCTTAACCCATTACAACTGCTCAATCAGCTCAATAATTCATCAGTCTTACTGCATTAACAATAAAAATGAAACACCAAGAGGTATGAAACCCAGCTGCCAGACAAACAGTGCCCAGCTGTTGCCTGTCATCACAAATTCAGAGGGAGGGACCAGAGATGTAAGTAAACATCCAAACATACAAACCAATGGCTGCCTGACAAATTTCTATCTTATTATGTAATCATTACTGCTGAATGACCTTGAAACTGCCTCAAGCGTTCTGAGAGACAAGTTACATGTTAATAAACATGCCACAGGCTACCTTGCAATGCAACAAATAATTGATCTGCCGATCCACAGCGGTTAGTCAGGGATGTTAAACACAGAAAGTGGCAATCAACAGAAAATAATCAGGGCAATTAGAAATAGTATTTTGAGAAGTGGGGATTAAAAGAATCAAATTTGCATGAGGCTATTTTAACTATTCATGCCTTTGGAGACCTCTGAAATGTATAATATTTAACAAGCAGTTTTGAAAATGTTATTTGGAATCTCTTTAAATATGTGCCTGGTGTCTCGAGTGTGTAGCTGTAGTAGCGGTCTGCAAACTAGTATTTACCAGCTTTGTGCACCATTCGGAATCAAATTCAAAATGCCTTTTAAATTCAAATTCAGTTCCCATATCCAAGCCCAATTCCAAAAAATATGGGACACTGTACAAATTGTGAATAAAAACAGAAAGCAATGATGTGGAAGTTTCAAATTTCAATATTTTATTCAGAATAAAACATCGATGACATCAAATGTTTAAGCAAAATAATTTGATTTTAAATGTCATGGCATCAACACATCTCAAAAAAGTTGTGACAAGGCCATGTTTACAGCTGTGTGGCATCCCCTCTTCTTTTTATAACAGTCTGCAAACTTTTTATAACAGTTCCTCAAGTTTAGGAATAGGAACATTTACCCATTCTTGTCTAATACAGGCTTCTAGTTGCTCAACTGTCTTAGGTCTTCTTTGTCGCATCTTCCTCTTTATGATCCGCCAAATGTTTTCTATGAGTGAAAGATCTGAACTGCAGGCTGACCATTTCAGTACCCGGATCCTTCTTCTACGCAGCTATGGTGTTGTAATTGATGCAGTATGTGGTCTGGCATTGTCATGTTGGAAAATGCAAAGTTTTCCCTGAAAGAGATGATGTCTGGATGGGAGCATATGTTGTTCTAGAACTGGGATATACCTTTCGGCATTGATGGTGCCTTTCCAGATGTGTAAGCTGCTCATGCCACACATACTCATGCAACCCCATACCATCAGAGATGCAGGCTTCTGAACTGAGCGCTGATAACAACTTGGGTTGTCCTTGTCCTCTTTAGTCCGGATGACATGGTGTCCCAGTTTTCCAAAAAGAACTTCAAATTTGGATTTGTCTGACCCCAGAACAGTTTTCCACTTTGCAACAGTCCATTTTAAATGAGCCTTGGCCCAGAGAAAATGCCTGCACATCTGGATCATGTTTAGATATAGATTATTTTTTGACCTATAGAGTTTTAGCCGGCAACGGCGAAAGGCACAGTGGATTGTGTTCACGATAATGTTTTCTGAAAGTATTCCTGAGCCCATGTTGTGATTTTCACTACAGTAGCATTCCTGTATGTGATGCAGTGTCGACTAAGCGCCCGAAGATCATGGGCATCCAGTATGGTTTTTCAACCTTGACCCTTATGCACAGAGATTGTTCAAAATTCTTCAAAGAAAATTCTTCAAAGTCTTTGCAATTTTACTCTGAGAAACTCGTTTCTGATATTGCTCCACTATTTTTCACCGCAGCATTGGGGGAATTGGTGATCCTTTGCCCATCTGTCACTGCCACTCTGAGAGGCTGTTTTTATACCCAATCATGTTTGACCAATTGACCAAATAAGTTGCAAATTGGTTCTCCAGATGTTCCTTAATATGTACATTCAACTTTTTAGCTTATTGCTACCTGTCCCAACTTTTTGGGAATGTGTAGCTCTCATGAAATCCAAAATGAGCCAATATTTGGCATGACATTTCAAAGTCTCACTTTCAATATTTGATATGCTATGTATATTCTATTGTGAATAAAATATAAGTTTATGAGATTTGTAAATTATTGCATTCCTTTTTTATTCACAATTTGTACAATGTCCCAACTTTTTTGGAATCGGGTTTATAATTTGAGTTAAAGTAACAATCATGATACAGAATTGCAATTCAAATTTGAGTCTATGGAAGTTGAGTGAAAATGAACATCGCCTCTTATATATTAGGCAGATAGATAATTTTATCTAAAGTGACTAGTAATGTATTCAAGGGACATACAAACATTTTTTAAACCCATGATTGTGCTCCTCTGTTTCAGTTACAGGAATTGGAAATCAAAGAAATAACTAACAGTATAATTTTTAACCAGAAAGTTTCACTTTGTCAAGAAAATTTTGGCTTGATAAAGTCTTAAAAGTTTTGAAATAAGTAATTTAAAAAGCCTTGAAGTTTGACAGATTGAAATGGGTGGACAAACAGACACAGGAAGCTAGACAAATGGATGGAAGGATGGATGGATGATGGAGAGACAGACAGGTATACAGATAGACAGAAGGATGGGCAGATATATAGGCAGACAGACAGACAGACAGACAGACAGATAGAAAAATAGATGGATGGTAGGACATAAAGACAGACAGTTAGACAGACAGACAGACAGACTCATGAACAGACAGATACATCGATGAATGGACAGGTCGATAGAAAGATGGATACATGGATGGACAGATGGACAGACAGACAAACATGTAGACAAACAGACAGATGGATGGATGGATGGACAGACAGGATGGGAAGATAAACAGGCAGATGGACGAGTGAACAGATAGAAAGATGGATGGATTGATGTACGAACAGACAGGTAGATAGACAGACAGATACCGGTAGATGGATTGGTGGACGGTCAGATATAAAGATGGATGCATGAAAGGATGGATGGATGGACAGATAGACAGACAGACAGATGTGCTTAGTAGATGTGCTTCCATGACAGCAAGAGACAATTCATTCACATACACTGCCGGCCAGATTACAATAAAAATGTATTGAGCACAAATACTAGTTTTTTCCAACAGCATGTGCACAACAAAAAAACAATGTCAAGCTTTGACGATAAATGCCTTTCGTTCCCCCCATGGCTTTGCAGTCTTTGAAGAAGTGATAAGCATGTGCACATTCTTGGCTAACATGCCCTGACTCCTACACTCACACTGCCATAACGCTTCCGAATTCAAGCAAAACTCCTAAATTTCCTGTTGCTGCTAACAGTGTGGCCAAGTGGCCGACTAGTGCTCAAGGCCCTATACATTAGGCGGGAATGAATTATGCGCTGACGAGCCCGGAGAGTCCAGTTCTGCCCTTAAGCGATGCAATTAACCTCAATTTGCTCCATAAGGACCATCACAATATTAGTACACCGTAAATCACTTTGAATACATTGCATGTGCTACATGACAAGCTACCAGTTAATTAAAGACTAACCTACAACCCTCAGCCTTATACTCATCATTCTTGCAAATGCATTAAGCCAAGTATCAGTCAAATGATCCACGATTAGTGAAGTTTAGTTTTCGTACAGGGATGAAGCATCTGACACCCTCACATTCCAATGTTCTCTTGGCATCCCTGCCCAACACCACTGAGTCACAGGGTTACCAAACCCACAGGGCCCCTGCTGAACACAGTCACCTCTGCAGCCAAGTTTAGCTGCCCGCTATCACCTCCTCTCCTGCGAGAGACATAAACCATGAAAGGTCCAATGGCTTGAGTCATTTTGAGAATTACAAAACAGCTACCTTCTGGAGCAAACTATCCTTTTTATTCGTTATACTGAAATAAAGACTCTTAGATTAAGTAATACGAGACAACAGTTTTATTTACTTGATTTTTAAATAACTTAATGTACAGAATTATAGCAGTTTGCAGATGCTCAACTAAGGTATCTCAAAGCTGCTTTTATAAAACAACATAATCTGATTTTTTTTTGTCATATTTTATGGGCTTTCTTTATTTTATGGACTTCTTTAAGACTTTAAGTCAAACCAACAAGAATTGTAAGTTTTGGTAAGTTTTTTTTTAATTTAAATAAAATGGTTTAGCCCCTCTTTACATCATGCACAAGGGCATGATTAATTTATATGGTTGCTTTGTTTGACCACTTCTCATTTGTTGTCTTATTCAAAGCAAATTACATTGCATTTAAAGTACAGTACAGAGTGGAACCCATAATCTCATCATTGCCAGCATCATGCTCTACTCTTTGACGTACAGGAACTTGCTGTGTTTATCAGCTCATCAGTATTAATGTAATGAGTATTCATGTGATGTTATCTCATTCGTTCAGGACCACAAGCACTTTGCTTCCTAAAGGGGTCATATGGTACAATTTTGGCTACAAGAATCCTAGGCCAAAATCTGTAGTCTTTGATCGCTATTTTGACAAGTTCATCTATAGTCGATGATGTTTTAACATTGCGATCAGATTTTACTACAGATGAAGTTCAGACAGTGTCAGAAGAATTGATGCACAGCCCTGCAGTGTATATGACAGTGTCTTATGACAAATCAAAAACCCATATTGATTTTTCTTTTCAAGACAAGCCATGATCAAAATGAATACTAGAGATTGTTTTTGTTTGCTAGCCACTATTTCTATCCCGCATGTAAAAGCAGATCACAGTCACTGAAATTGTAACGGACGAGTCTGCTTGTGTTCTTGTGTCTTTCTCCATTTTTAACACATTTTGACTGCTGCACGGTCTGACATGAATGACAACTGCGATCCTACAGTGTGACATGGCTTACACCAGGGATCATGTTCGTACAGTCTGACAAGCAACAGTCATAAAGGACTTTTATAAATCTTACAGTGTGCACCCAGCTTAAGGCATGCACTCTTTATCTATGGATATTCCTTGCAGACCTAGCACATAATACTGAAACAAATGTAAAACCATGTAAATAAAGGGAACTATTCACATTTAGGCCCCTTGATAACTTAATAATGTACTATGATATAAATGAATTTTATAGTAGTTCAAGTCATTTTACATTTACTTAATACAATTAAGTAAATTCATTGAAATGTAAAAAAAAAATGCTTTGGCAGTTTTATGGTATTATTTTATGGTATTATTGCAGGGTATCATTCTCTTTCTTTAGTTTTCACTGAATATAACAGTAGATTAATATTTAAAACCTTCATAAAAGAAAGCATCGTTGAGGTTCATGTTTAAAATAAATGCAATAAATTGCAATTGAATTAATTATTTACTGCTTTGGAATATATTAATAAGATATTTCTGTATGCTTAGTGGTGCACTGAATGGATTATTTCAAAGCATAAACAATGCAACAATAAAATAATAGTAAGCATAAATATTCCCATTTCTCAATCTAAAATTATGGCATTAGGTTGTAGACTATTTATCATTCTCTATAACAATTGGAATAAAATACTCACACTGTAAAATGATACACAAAGCATTTCCAACCCGATGGTCTCTCCAAGAAATTATATACACGTCCTTGACAGAGGGATCTAGAGAGTGTGGGACGGGTGGCGCTGTACACGGACATACGGGGATGGAGGTGAGGTGCCTGGCGTTGAGTGATCACTGCCGGCTCCGCAGATGCGGAGGGGCTCCTGCCGAACCGCACACTCTCATTTCTCATATGCAGAGTTTCGTTCATGTCCAGTTCTGCAAGTCCAATAGTCCACGAAGGCTCTGTCTCTGTACTGTGAGATGAAGAGGTCATGCTGCTACTGGGAAGAGACTCTCACGTCTGATCTCGTACCCAATTCAAAACTATATCAACTTTTGGTGGGACGGCAACAGTGGAAAATGACTTGATTTAAGTTGTTTTTATTCCCTGTTTCTCCTGCGCTCAAAAAAGTACAAAAACACTTATTTTTGCAACGCTTCAATCGTGTTTCATGGTGAACAGCAGCATCTAAGAGTGAAGTGCAGCTGGCAGAGCAGTAGGCAGCATAACGACTGAAGCAGCACATCAGCAGCGGCACTTGACTCTGTCTGCCACATGCATAAATACTCATAACTCAACAGTGAGTGACGTACCAGGAAGCTCAAGCCATCGCCAACAAAGGTAAATTAGGGATACTACGCTCAATATCAATATAGTGTGTATTCTAATGCGTTTCTGTTGCCTGAATTCAACGTAGTAAAAATTATTATTTTGAATATTAATCTGAAATATTATTATATAAAATAAAACATTATCATATAAAATAAAACATTATCATATAAATTAGTCTTCTAGAATAAAGCGCAATCTAGATTCTAGATGGAGTGGGTCGCCCCCTCATGGTCGCATTGTTGCAATTAACCGAGTTACTACAACTACTAATAAAAATGTTCATAAATAGTAATATAAAACTTAGAGTCTCTCACTCTACAGACTGAGAATAATCTGTTAAGACTGTTAAGATACATACATATCAGTCTGAACCAATGAAAGCACAAAAGATCTATACATTTTAATTTTGATCGAACAGTTTGTTTTGTGGATGTGTGTACAAAGAGTAGAAAATAAAAGATAGACTGCTTTGGTGTGAAATGACAGCAGATAGTAGCAAAGTTCATGTATTCATACAGACATCAGAATGAATTCAAAACTTTTGGTGTTATTGGAATGACTGAGAGCCAGATGAGCATAAATATACAACACTTTAGTGAGTAAAATAAAGTTAGCAGGCATGTATGTTTGGACAAAGGTGAAGGTGCTGTTTCATTCAGTATGACCTTGAATTGCTGCCTCACCCTTGAGATGTCAGGAAGGTATTGATTCACTGAGATGCAGGTTTCAAATACTGTCATGTGGCTGGGAAGTGATGACAGATACTGTTGTCAAGTAGATATTAAGATAGGCCAGAGAGAGATGAAGGCCGAGATCATCTATTGTAGCTTATCCTCAAATGCTTTCAGCACTCCAGACAATGACCAGACTATCAGTGACAGAACTTCATGATTCAGTTCCTGTTGATGTCATGTAGTGCTTTTTGTAGCAAAAGTATGACTGAGGCAGTAGTGTAAACTAAGTATTGGAGTAAATGTAATTAGTTACCTGTTTGGCTACTTTGTAGTTTGGCTGAGTGTAAAATATATTAGAAACTTTTACTCTCAACTTTGTTTTCAAATGCATTTCAAATATCCAAAGCTTGAGCCTTGGTTCTGACTCTGGGAAAAATAACCTCGGTTCCCTGAGAGGTGGGAACGAGACACTGTGTTGCTATGCAGTGGGAACTTCTCCCTGTAACAGTTTGTAGTTCGGGAAGAAGGAGGTGGAAACCGGCGGACTTTTAATAATCAAATAAAACAACATCAAAATTAAAGTAATGGCGGCAGTCCATGCCAGTTGACAAGACTGATTGCGACACAGCTAAATGTGGCCAACACAATATCTCTTTCACACCTCTCAGTGAACCGAGATTACAAAAAAGTAACCAGAGACATTCCCTTTCGAGAGCGGTAACTTCTACATCGCACTGCTATGGAGTGGGAACGGTGTTAAATCCCGCTGTGAGAGGGCACAGGGAAACTATACACCAATCACAGCAAAGAGAGAGCACAGCTCAACCAATGGCAACGGCACTATGTGACAATTATAATAATAACAATTATTATTGTTTTGTTTATTGCATATATGTTTAGGTATACTGTTTTATGCCTGCATTAGGACATCATTAAATTCAAATAAATCCGCAAAGCCCTGATTGGGTAGACAGCCATCTGAGCCCCAACATCTTAAGAGGTTAATGGCTCCAAAGACAAAGTGGGTAGAGAAACAACCTGCAAATTAAAGGGAGTAGAAAGCAATTTAGGCACAAAGCCAGGTCTCGGTCAGACAAATACAATCGTCATTCGCAGAGATCGCCTGGAAGTCTCCACTGCGCTTGGCCAAAGCAAGGGCAAGAAGCAAAGCAGTTTTAAGAGAGAACTCCTTAACAGTAATAGAATCCAAGGGCTCAAACTGGGCAAAGAGAGAGAGCTCTCAAGACCAGTACTAGGTCCCACGATGGTACAGACGTAGGGCATGGGGGATGTAACCTCCTCTCTCCCCTGAGAATTCTGATCAACAGTTCATGTCTCCCGATCGAGAATTGTAAGTTAAAAGTTGTTCCGTTAAAGTTCATACCGCCAGAAGGCGTATTGTTGAACTGTTTGATGATGTCCAAGAATAAATAACCAATAACAATTAAAAAACAGGGGTGGTGGCGGGCTTATCTAAGTGTGGTTTTTTGCAGCTCCTCCTTGAAGGTGGTGAGGGAGCTGCATGCCATAGTGGAGGTTGGCAGACCATTCCAGATCCGGATTCCATCTGGTAAGAATGAGTGTTGATACACTTGAGTACTTGTGAATGGTACCAGGAACTTCTGGTGGTAACCTTGGTATTGCCACAAGGTTGTTTACTATCCGGTACATCATAATCGCATTGTTTTCCGCTCGGTGTTGTCGAAGTGTCGGCCACCGAAGATGGTGAAGCATGGCGCTGACACTGCTCATGCGGTTGAAATCTCCCATCAAAAATTTCCAGGTTGTTGGTGTAAGCTGCTGTATGTGGGTCCCAGATTATGCTGGCATACTCCATTTGTGGCCTTATCAGAGTCTTGTAGCATAGTTCTTTAGTTTTCCGTGGGCATTGTTGGATGTTCCTCTGTAAGAAGGCCCTGGTATTGTTGGCTTTCTTTCTAGAAACGGCCTGTCGGAAGCCTGACTGGAAGTACCAAAATTCCAGCTTACTACTTGTGGGCTTACTAGAGCCTCCATTTGAGGTCGATCTCCTTGACAGCTTGCACTCCCCACGGACCATGAGGAGGTTTAAAGGGCCTTCTGTGTCAGGGTGCCACGGCTCCGATGCTGTCCAGTCCTTCTCCGATGCTGAAAGACACGTGGAGTCCTCGTCCTTGTCAGTGCCAAAGGAGACAAAGTCCACAACGGCGGGGGAGGAAGGAAGCTCTCATCCGCAAAATGGACTGGGGATAGGGGCGAAACCAGAGGATGACAACCCCAGGCCACATCATCACCACCACCCCAGGAGGGGGGAAGGGGGCAAGGGGGCCCTCATACCCGTAATTCCATGTGAAATATACCTTCTGTATCTCAGCACGAAAAACGCTCTCGAAAGGGAAAACAAATTTTTATTTTTTTTTTTAGATGTATTGTATTTAAAGTTTACCTACATGCATTAAAAGTGATGCAGGAAATGCAATTTTACTTATTTAAGCAGATTTAAATTTGCAACACCCTCAGTGTTATTAAGTAAAGATATTTCTAAAGATCTTTTTTAATTTAACTGCAGTATTTTACAATGTACAGCAGGGAGCAGCATTTTCATTGACCTCTCCCTTGTCCTCTCTCCCTTGTCAAAACAGCAAAACATTATCAGATCTTGATCTCCCACTAGGTTTATAAAGCTGTTTTAGTCGACACCTAGTTGCTTAAAGTGAAGGAATTCTTAGAGTGGCATCATTGAAAACAGAATATGCCTTCATAGATTACTAAAAATCTACTATGAAATTTACTAGGAGATCCTTCTATATCTTAAATGCCTTCAGATCCTTAATCTGAAATGTAGCCCATTTCAAACAGCCTAGATTGATGAGGTCCTCCTGGACATTTGTCGTATGGAACAGTAAGAAATGATGAACCTTCATAAATGGGTTAGGCTGGTAGGGGGGCGGGGGTGGGGGTTGTGAGAGGAGAGTCTAAGAGGGGAGTGGGATGTTGGTGGGGGGGTAAGAGGAGAGTCTATGAGGGTATTGGGATGGTAAATCCCAATACCCCATACAATTTATGCATACAGTCGTCAAATAATCTTATTTGTATTTCTGAATAAATAAACCCAATTCATGCATTATTCTCAGAATGCTTTGGAATAACTGGACTACAATAGAAACCTGTTAATGTTTGTTTTTAGAAGTGCTTATATGACTTGTGTGTGAGAGCACTGTGAAAATCAAGACTGTGAAGAAATCTTTTTACGAGACTTGCCATCACAACCTCCTTCTTAGAAGATCTTAGCAAAGACCATTGCACAAATGGTCTCAACATCAGCAGCAGGATATTCTTTTAGTTGATTTTTCACCTCTTACATTCTGAACTTTTTTATAGGTAATTTTCATCACCTACTTCTTGACCCCAAAGAATGAACATCAGTAATCTTAGCTAGAATGAAGAAGCGATTCCCTTAGCTTGTGAACATGACTTCAAAACAGGCTGTAAGCTTTAATTAGGCCCATCTGCTTCTTGGAGAATCCACAGAGCCATCTAATGGAGGTAAACGGAGGTATTGGATCTAAATGGCAGAATATGGATCTGTAATGATCTATTTTGCTTGAGAGGCAGGGAAGAATGACTATTTTTGTCTTTTATGTGGTTTGTTTTGATGTTTGGAGCAGATGCTAGTGCCACCTATGACTTCCTGCTGAAGAAAAGAACTGGCTGGTGAAATGTCATGAACACTTTCTTTATATGGTGGATTTAATGCAATTTTTTTCAGCACCAACCATACAACGAACTGTATCATAAAGCACCTATCGGGGTGTTTATTGATTGAGCCCTGCAGAGCTCAAATTCATTATAACTGAAGTGGCTTTTGATAACTTGTTTTTATGTATTGCCTAGAAAAGTGCTTCTTTCTAACTGAGTAGACTCTGTCAATTTTCTGCAACACAAAATTAACCATTGCCAACCCTTAGGCGCAGTGACCTTGCTTCACCACACCCTGAGGGATTAAACCCCTCACTTTGCACAATTTTGTAAGCATGGGTGTGTGTGGATTGCTGTGTTCCGTGGGAGTCTAAGGTAAAGTGGGCTGTGTTGAGCTCCTGCTCAGTGAAGTGAGAAAAAAAAATTCACTGGATATTTTTATCCACAGTGCTGGATTTAAACAACTGGAATGAGCTGGAAGTGAATGCTGAAAATGTCTTCATGAGATAAAGAGGTTCTGTTATAACTGATGAATGCCCAAGAGTATCTTTGATCGAGTTGGTGGGTTACCAACAGATCTTCTATCCTGGGATGAACAACTACAATTTCTTGGGAATTGAACAGTGTCAGCCTTTTATGCCTGGAATTTATGCCACTGATCTTCAGTGCATTTCATGTCAACTATGTCAACGATTGGCCAGGATAAAGTCCCTGGGGTGGTCCATGAAGCTGTACAAAACCTTGAACAGTTTCTGATTGAAAAGAGAGTATGCACTACTGACATCAGGAATACTAATGTACATCAAGTTTTTTTTTTTTTTTTTTAACACCTGCAGTGAATTGGAACACAGTAGCTCTTCATTACACCCTTGCTTGTCTGTCTCCTTATGGAGTGTAAGTGCTTTCACCTTTCCTCACCTCTCAAATGTTTTCAAAGCAATATACATTCAGACTAATGGCTAATAAATGCTCTTGTATTGGCTAATCACCATGGTCAAAGTGCATACTAAAAGAAGGCACAAAAGATGGTGACAAGTTAATGTCCGGAAAAAAGCTGCATGGTGTCTCAGACCATTGCAAATATAAATGAGATACAGTGGGTACGGAAAGTATTCAGACCCCCTTAAATTTTTCACTCTTTGTTATATTGCAGCCATTTGCTAAAATCATTTAAGTTCATTTTTTCCTCATTAATGTACACACAGCACTCCATATTGACAGAAAAACACAGAACTGTTGACATTTTTGCAAATTTATTAAAAAAGGAAAACTGAAATGGTCCTAAGTATTCAAACCCTTTGCTGTGACACTCATATATTTATCTGATGTGATGTCCATTTCTTCTGATCATCATTGAGATGGTTCTACACCTTCATTTGAGTCCAGCTATGTTTGATTATACTGATTTGACTTGATTAGGAAAGCCCCACACCTGTCTATATAAGACCTTACAGCTCATAGTGCATGTCAGAGCAAATGAGAATCATGAGGTCAAAGGAACTGCCTGAAGAGACAGAATTGTGGCAAGACACACTCTTCATAAGAGCACAGTGGCCTCCATAATCCTTAAATGGAAGACGTTTGGCACGACCAGAACCCTTCCTAGAGCTGGCTGTCCGGCCGAAATGAGCTATCGGTTGGAGAAGAGCCTGGGACAGGACGAATGATTGTAATTGAGGGAAAGATGAATGCGGCCAAGTACAGGGATATCCTGGAGAAAAACCTTCACCAGAGTGCTCAGGACCTCAGACTGGGCCGAAGGTTTAGCTTCCAACAAGACAATGATCCTAAGCACACAGCTATACCAACAAAGGAGTGGCTTCACAACAACTCCTTGACTGTTCTTGAATGGCCCAGCCAGGGCCCTGTCTTAAACCCAATTGAGCATCTCTGGAGAGACCTAAAAATGGCTGTCCACCAACGTTTACCATCCAGCCTGACATAACTGGAGAGGATCTGCAAGGAGGAATGGCAGAGGATCTCCAAAACCAGGTGTGAAAAACTTGTTGCATTTTTCCCAAGAAGACTCATGGCTGTATTAGAGCAAAAGGGTGCTTCTACTTAATTATTGAGCAATTGGTCTGAAAACTTAGGATAATGAGATATTTCAGTTTTTCTTTTTTAATACATATGCAAAAATGTAAACAGTTCTGTGTTTTTCTGTCAATATGGGGTGTTGTGTGTACATTAATGAGGAAAAAATGAACTTAAATGATTTTAGCAAATGGCTGCAATACAATAAATAGTGAAAAATTGAAGGGTCTGAATACTTTTTCAGAAAGTATTCACTGTATATATATATATATATATATATATATATATATATGTGTCACGAAACGGAACTCGTTGTACGATGTGGAGAACAAGGCGAAATCCAGGAACAAGGAAAACAGGGTTTATTCAAAGAACACGAGCGACAGGCATCCACACAACTGCATTAACGGAGACATGAACATACAATAACCGACCAGGTACAAAAGGACAGGAGGGAGTATATAAGGAGACACAGGATGAGGAACAGCTGGTGAAACTTAATGAATTATTAATTACAACACAGGTGTAGGGAGTGAGACGATGACACAGACAGGAACACGTGTTACAATATATACAGTATATATATATATTGAGAAATCAATTGTCTATGGCTACCACCTGCAAAACCATTCTCTTTTTAGGGGTTGTCTTGCTGTTGCATATCCAGTGCTTCAAAGCAGGTGAAACAGATAGATCTTCATTTAGAAGAAAACACAAACAAATAAATCAAAACAAAAAACGTGATAACATTTCAATATGTTTAGCTAATGCAATAGCTAATATCAATGTGTTATGGGCTCACTTTTAGGTCCAGGGATAGAAAGGGGAACCTAACTGGTTTTGTGGGGAGAGAGAGAGAGAGAGAGAGAGAGAGAGAGAGAGAGAGAAGGAGAAGGAGAAACTGCCGTCTCCAGGTCCCAGGTACACAAAAGTGCAGTGACATCTGAGTCAAACAAAACAAGTTTTTATTATATACACTGTGGGATATAAAACAAACCCAGGCTTCAGGAAGGGGGAGGCCAAAACAACAAACCAAAAAGCATTCTTACTAGGGTTTTGGCAAGGTTAACGTACCTACACAATAAAAAAGAGAAAAGAACATACAGAGACAATACCCTAACTCCTTCTCTAATTAAACACAGGAGAAAACATGGTCAAAAAGAAAATAATGCATCCACCTCCCTACAAGATGTTCCCACGTAAATGATTCTAAACATGAAGACTTAAGACAACATAATCATATCACACACAAAAAGTAAAGAATAGAAATGGGCCAAACACCTCAACCATGCTCAGATGACTCTAAAGTCTCTGGTACACAGACAATAGCAGAAACAAACTACAAGATAAAGCACATGTCTCAGGTTTATATACCTGAGACATGGCTGAAACAGTAATCAGCTCTTTACCTGAATACACTACAGGCAAAGTTAGTTAAACACAAATTAATATATAATTCATATTTTAAAGTTGTATAAATCAACTTTGTTTTATGAGTGAATATAAATGATTAATAGAATGTAATGACCAATAAACAGCAGAAATATGAGTGAATATGACAAATTTATATGATCAATGAACAATGGTGTTGGATTATTTTACCTCGACTTCTATTTTCCTGTTCCTTAATCTCACTGTAATGAGAGGGACTCACAGGCAGAGATCCAATTGCTGTGTCTTTAATAAGAGTGGTTGTACAGGCAGAATGGTCAGGGCAAACAGAGGTCAAGCATAGACGGTAATACAGGCAGGGATCACAAAGGCAGGCAGACAGAATCAGGATCGTAGAACAGGCGATGGTCAAGGCAGGCAGTTATCAATCATAGACGTTATTCCAGGCACAGGTCAGGTCAGGGCAGGCAGAACAGGATCAAAACACAGGTGAACAGGCAGACTCAGAAACAAGATAACCAGGCAGGGATAATAACGCTCAGAATTGACAACCAGGGCTAACAAGACTTCACGATGAGTGTAAGAATGAAGCAGTCCTTTATAGTCCAAGTAATCATAAACAGGTGGTGTGGCAAACAGTGATGATGGAGTCCAGGTGTGTGTGTGTAATCAGTCCAGTGTGATGGTTGCTGGGAAATGTAGTGTGTAGTGTAGAGTCAGTATATGTGTGAGCTCCCTCTGGTGGCCATGGAGGGGAGCGCAGAGCTCATATCATAACACTCACTAATTCACTAATTTAAAAGAATTGCAGACCTGCTAGAGTCAAGCACATGAAGCCAATCCATTCACAAAACTTTCTCAATGTTTATTTCAAAAACAAGTCTATTTGGAAGAAGTACATATGTGGTAGTATACGATCTGGCAAATTCCAGGCCTCCTATCTGGATCTAAGAGACACATCACACATTAAAACAGATGTGGAGAAAGAACAGCTTTTCCTGAGACAAAGGACCTACAGTACACTGTAGACAGGAACATGACTCTTATATCAAGAGTCTTATCTTACTAATATTATATTTATAAATTAGGTTGTTTACTCTTAGTTACTACAGTTAGTTAACTACTACCAATACGTTTAACATTGTTTTAAAGTGTTACTTTTAAATGTTCATATAAATGAATAAATACATTATTGCATTTGTATTACTCTGAGCCTGCTCCACGTTTGGTGTGAGATATTACGGCATATTATTTGTGTTGCTGTCTTTGGTCCATTTTAAGACTTCCTCTAAATGGTTTCCAGTATTTGGTTCCATTGATTTTTCCATATCATTGATACTATATTTAGACTCGCTGTAAAAGTATGTACTGTGCTTTATAAGTAATTGCTCCTTTCCTGGTGTTTCACATGTACACATGTGTACATTTATGTTGACAGAATGACTAGGACTCTTCACCTCCCAAGAGCTAAGAAATGGAAGTGTTCACCATTTTGTGACATCACACAGTAATGGTTAGAGGCAAGGATGTGTTGGTGAGTCATTCTTGCCCTCCAAGATACTTTTTATTCCATGCTGTTAAACTAATGGGATCAGCATAGAACTACAGCGACTCTGCTGAATATGCCATTCTCAGACAGATCAGGGCTACAGCTCTCAGCTCACGCTACTGTCAACGGTACCGTCGTGCAATGTCACAAAGTGACTTATGGGTTGGTGAATGAAACATCACGTCTCATGTGGCTGGGGACGGAATACTTGCAGAGAGGTGATCAATCACCAGATCCATGCAAATGTAGCCTTTGTTTTGTTTATGCCTGAGGAAATTCAAAACAAACATGTGATGCATAACAATTAAGAGCGACTTTGTATCTTGTCTGACATGACAACATGTAAAAGAAATGTGGATTTGCACTTTTCCTTCAAAACAAACTGTGAGGAAGTTTAGATCCCAGACTCATGTGAAGAAGTGGTAGAGAAGAGCATGATGACAAAATTGGAATTTATAATAAAGAATTCTTCATACCCTCTCCACAGTCTGCTATCTTGAAGCACCTTTAGCCGTCGGCTTGTTCAAGCACTCTACTCTAAGAAGCACTACTGGGAATCCTTCCTGCCTGCTACCATTAGGCTGTACAACACTGTTTCCTCCTCACGTGCTTCTCCACACATTAATCTTGCAGCTCCCCCAGTCAAAAGTAATGACATTGAACAAGGTCACTCTTTCCCATGCAAGAACACATTACCATTAAAGGGTGTTACATTCATATATCTGACTGTAATATATGCACTGCTATAGCACTACATGTTCCGTCTTGGTTAATTTTCATAATAGGAGACATATCTTGTGTGATTTACCTTACACCTAAATTTTCCTCAGGGATCAATAAAGCATGTTTGCCCATATGTCGTAAGCCTTACGTTTTAGCAAATGCATATGAATTAAACGATGTCAGACAGATGTTCTATTCAATTTTCTGTGTTCATACTATGAAACACGTATGACAATTTGAATAAAAAAGACAAATATATAAAATATTAAAGCAATACCACAAATCTGTGTTAATCAAGTGTGACATTCCATTTTTACAACAAGAGATCAATATTGAGAAACTTACATTCTTACCAGTTATACACTATTACAATATTAATATTATACAATATTAGCAGTTGCATTGTCTGTTTTTGCTCCACCAAAGAAAATTGTTCTAAATAAAATCACAGCAGAATTGACAGACTAAATTATCTATATAGTGTTGTGAACAAATCAGAAGAGGGGATTATGCAGTGACTCATAATTCATTTGTTTCGTTCCAGAATGAACCAATTCAATGATTTACAATACCATCATGTTTTTCATTTTTGAACAAATTTGTGTTTTGAACTAAGCAATTGGATAAATGGTCCAAAGAATGGATGATTCACACAATCATACACCGATTAACTTACATTATAGACACAATATTGTATCAGAATGAATGCATGCCTGATTCCCAAAGAACTGGTATTTCTGAAAACAAATCAGTAAACAGAATGATTCAATGACTTGAAAGACAATCATGTTTTTAGTTTTCGAATGAATCAATGTTTTGTATTACCGGTAATCGCTTATTAAAACAGAATCACTAATTAAATCAGCTACTTAACGCCACCTACTGGTGTAGCAATCTAGGGAAGTCACTAAAGAAAATCCCAGTCTGTTTGGAATTTTTCAGCCATAACTAAAAATGTCTATTTGAAGCTAATCAGAAAAAATAGCAAATGCAAAAGCTAAATATATCACTTTAATAAGACACTAACTGTATATTTCTTTTCAATTAGTAGCATGAAAACCAGCTGCATTTTAAAAAGGGGAGTTAAAAGAACTTAAAACTTCTGAGAAGAGTAAAAAGATGTGATCCTATTTCAAGTGTGAGAGCTAAGCCAGGAATTTGATGTCTAGATAACTTGCCATCAAGGTAATCTTGTGATAAGGGCAAGAAGTGACATTTAGCACATGACAGAGTTTGTCATGCTCATTGCTCTTCTGGAGACCTCATCTGAACGTGCCTCTGAAAATAACTAGATGCATTTAGATTGAAAACATGCCTTTGTTCTTCCCTAGTCTAAGCAATATACATTATTAGGCTGCATAGTTTATCAAAGAGAAGATCTGTGAAACATTTTGTCACATATATAAAATAGGCTTCTGTGTTGCTGTCCTGGTAGTATTTATGCCTGGTTTTAATTTTTGATAATAAAAAACCTACAGTGGCCCACTGATGATAATGAGTGAATAGACACAGTGTGTTCTGTGATGCCCTTTTGCATTCTAAATCAAAGTGAGCATGTTCTGATGAATACCAGATGAGCTTAGGCTTCTTTCAGCATGCACACCGCTTCAATTAATGCATAAAATGCTCTCTAGTGGTAAATATAATTACCTGTTGTATCATAAACCATTGAAAAACCAGTTGCATCATAAACTCTGTGTTTTCCTATTTTTCTGTTTATTAGAGAGCATCAGCTATGTTGCTAAAGCCCTAAATGGAGGAAATGACAAACCAATGGGGAAAGGAAACCCCAGAGTAAACACAACAAGGGCTGCACTGTTTGTTGAAACCATGTTATGTGGCTATGAATGGTTTCTAGTGAGTTGTGGGACTCAATCTGAAAGATTCATTGTGGGATATGCCAAAGAAGAGCAGATGAACCTGTCAACCACCCAGGAAAAACCAAAGCAGAATGGTGCAAATTTCACTGACCAGACCCTGAGTTCTGTCAGCCAATATAGCAGCTTCCCACCGACAAAGCCATGTCATGTCACAGATAATGAGAAGAAGATATTCATGGCACTCTGTCTGGGATCACAATCATTGCTTAGCAGGCTTAACAATTGAGAGGCATGAAATGATATAGGGTTTGGATCTCTGTTTGGAGAGTCTGAGGGATACTAACAAAGGACAAGTCTCTTTGCTTAGAGGCACAAAAGAGGATTAATGTGGCTTGAAAATTAAAGTCTACTTTCAGAAGGATACACATAACCTTCACCTGTATGCCTGTGAAATTAGACCAAAAGATTGTCACACTGGAAAAGAAAGTAATGAGGACAGAATGAAAATATCTGTACCTACTAATTAAGGGGGCATTCAGAGTTCTAACATGTCGTTTTTTTCCCTGTCTTTTCTCATCTTAAAATGCAAAGGCAACTATAAATAATCCATTTGTAGGTTAAGTTTCCATATACTATCATGTCAAGTGGTCCCATACAACTATATTAAGCAGCTTCTGCCATTTTGTGTTTCTTGAAATCCATTCAATTACTCCAAGTTCAGCTAACTTAAGGTTGAGCTTTTTATGTATGGCATGAGTCAAACCAGCAACCTTCCGATTACAAACCTTGAGACTTTCCCACTATACAACATTTGTGTATGCAACAGTGCATGACAAATATGAGACAATAAGTGATTTTTAATATTTGCATTTTACTTAAAAAGTGCTCAAGTAATTCTGATAATCCATTTTGATTAAAAACAAATAGCTTAGTTTCATCATGAAAAAAGTATTTGTTATATTCGTCATTTCAGCAAAAGGGGATTTTATAAAGACAACACCACTTGTTCTACTCTTGTGACTTTCAGTCTGGACTGTGATCCATTTCTCTTCACCATCCACATAGCAGTGTGAGTGATGAATGTGTCTCTCTCGGACTCTCCAGCACCACGGGGTAGAATTACTGTCCTCCTTTTCAGCCTGTTACTTTTCACAAGCTTGCTCACAACACTCAAGAAGTCGCACCATAATTAAGCACAGCTGAGAACCGAAGTCTTCTTTCAACATCTGTATCATAGCGCAGGAGAAGAAGGTTGGCCCATGCCTCTTTTCTGTTCAGCTGTCCCTGCGGTGACATCTGCTACAGTGTCTGGTCCCCGCTCTGCTGGAGGACTCTCATTAATGATACCATACTTCCATTATGCCTTGAGGCTGAGCGAGCTATGGAGGCCTCTGCACTCTCTTTTCCCCCCTGTTCTTCTCTCCTCTTGCTCCCCCTCACCTTCCAATCAGAGGGGGCTGTGTCATCTATGATGCACCACTGAGCTCCGTTGCTTCAGGGCAGAACCGGAAAACAATGGCAAAGCCTGATAACCAAGTCAAAGACCCCGCAATTGCTGTTGGTTTGCAAAAGGAAACAAGGAACTCTCAAAACTTAGCAGTGGTAATTATGTCTGTCATCTTTCTCTGCACTGGTTAAAACCTGCTCCCCAAGGCTGACCTCTGACAAACATAGTTTGGCACCAGTAGAGAGTAATGCTCCCAGACAGCTGTTTCTGCATTCAAGGGTTTATGCTTTTCCTGCAGTGTGATGCTTGATGACAGGGTACACACATTACATGAAGTGCATTAGCTAGAAGTTGAATTTAAACTCTGTTTAGTGTGGGTGCTGATGCAGAACCCAGATAAACAAACGTTTATCTCAGATAGATGGCTGAATTATAGATAAGCCTTTTAATATTAATTGACTTCAACTGGGTTAGAAATAACTTTGCCACTGTATTGCTTTGGAAGGGCCTTTGGAGTGAAGTCACAATTCTTTTCACAATTAACTCTATTAATTTTTTTTTTTTTTTAAATAAGCTGTGTAGATTTTTTTAGATCCACAATTACTATTAGTATTAATATGAATTAATGACATTCATACAACTGTAAAAAGTTTGCGGTAAGATAAAAAAAAAAGCTTTTAAAAAACATTTATAGAACAATTTATACATTTAATAAAGTACAGGAAAAAAAGATTTATAATCATTTAAAGCTGAATTTTCAGCAGCTGAAAAACTTGCCTGAAAAAAAGAAAGTTTGAAAAACTGCATTTATTTCAAATAGAAATTTGTATCGATGAAAAGTCTCGTGAAGTCTTTGCTGTACCTTTTTAGTACCTAATTATTTTATTTTAAAAAATATCTTACTGACCCTAAAGCTTTGAACAGTAGTGTATTTAATATATTAAATTAAATGCTGTATTGGTTAATATAATGATATTACCCCCAAAAAACATGCATGATAGATTTAGTTTACTTTGACAACGTGAAATAAATACTTTTTTTCAATATTAAAGATATATGTTTTATTGTGATGGATTTTAAAAACTATTATGTGAAAATAAACAAGAGCTGCAGTAACAAAAACAATATTAAAGTAAATATTTCTACACATTGCTTTCTACAGTAATGCACCCAGCTGGCCATTCTTTAATTATTAAAAATATTACCAGTAAATGGTTTGCCCAAGAGAACAGTGTTATTGACAGGATATAGAATATTGTAGATTTGGTCCAGGATGACATTAGACTCTTTCGCTGTTTGATTATTTGTCTCTTTTCTCCTTGTGCCTGCTTCTGAAAGAACAGATACATTATATTTGCAGGCCTGCCAATGGCTACTTGCATTCTCACCACCCACCAAGTACCAGATGTTTCATCTTGTCAAATCTGAGCTTTCCCACTTGCCAAGCCATCTCGAATGCAGTGTGTCACCTTTAAAATGTAACATTTTGACTTAGCAGCCACGTTTTCAATTGAACTTACACTAGATTAATTGCATGGACACTCCCCATGGTGCAACTTAGCTATAAGTGCTTTTCTCAAGGACATATTGACAGCAGAGATGCATTGTGATGTCAGTAACCCTCCAGTTGCTGGCTTAGTCCCATTACACAGCAGGGGAGATCTGTTTACAACAGGCAGTCCAGATCTGTAATTTCTAGGTTATGACTATCTCTCTCATTCCTTCTAGTTCTATTAATGATACTTGAGTGTCAGAGTTCTTTATATTCATATACCTGAGAATGTGTGCAAGTGAGTGATGAGACTCATGCAAATCAGTTCGGTCCTGCCAAACCCCTTGTGAAAACATGGGAAGAAACTGATGTACCATGACAAACAACTCGAGTCAGTTCTTGGCTGTTTCCTTGAACTGTTGGAACTCCCACACTGCAGGCCAATCATTATCTATTACATGACTTATGAAGCACATCTAGGACACTGCTATATTAGACACCAGACCTTCAGCCTCCCAAAAAACTAAATAAAATTAACAGAATTTGGCTGAGTGTAGCACTGCTATAATGTATTTATTTTCCCAAGAGTTCTGTTATAACAGTCCAACAGCACTGGGACTTTTCATTGCGTGTGTCACTCCTCTTTCTGTTGATTACATTTCATATCATTGTGCCAGTGGGTGGCAAAAAACGTCTCGGGTTACGTATGTAACCCTGGTTCCCTGAGGGGAACGAGACGCTGTGTCGAAGCACTAGGGGAAATAGCCTTGCGTGAGTCACGTGAAGATCTGTGCAACCAATGAGAAACGAACGCTTGTGAATGCGTCACTGCCGGCGGTAGCCGGTGACGTCATGAGGAAGAGCATAAAGGCGCGTCTGAAACCGGGGCGCGTCAGCCATGAATACCTGAAGCAGGCCCGGAGGCGCCAGGAGCTGAGGCAAAGACACAGCGTCTCGTTCCCCTCAGGGAACCAGGGTTACATACGTAACCCGAGACGTTCCCTTTCTGGGAACTCGAGCTGTGTCGAAAGCACTAGGGGAACGCTATGCCAACGCCACCTCAGCGCCGTCAGCATCCGGGTGTGTCCCAGCTCACTGAGAGAGCACCCTGGTTCCCGGGGCGGCATCGAGGTCTAGCTGGTAGAACCTCATGAATGTGTGCGGTGAGGACCAGCCAGCCGCAGCACAAACATCAGACAAGGAGACTCCGGAGAGGAGAGCCTTGGATGCCGCCATGCTCCTAGTGGAGTGGGCTCGGACCCTCAAAGGAGAAGCATGACCGGCCGACTCGTAAGCTAGACAGATAGCCTCGACTATCCACCTGCTTAGAGTTTGCTTGGAAGCTGGGGCCCCCTCGGGAGCCCCAAAGCAAACGAACTGTTGGTCCGACTTACGCCAAGTGGTAGTCTTGAGAACGTAAGCGTCCAGCGCTCGCACTGGACAGACCTTGTTCTTGTGCTCCTGCTCATGATCGTCAAATGGGGGAGGGCAGAAGGCCTGCAGCGTGATAGACCGAGCCACATTAGTGGGAACCTTGGGGACATAGCCTGGCCTCGGGTGGAGGAAAGCTTTCGCCATCCCGGGCGCAAACTCAAGACATGATGGGGCCACCGAGAGGGCCTGAAGGTCCCCGACCCTCTTAAGCGAGGTGATTGCCAGCAAAAGAAGGGTCTTAAGCAAGAGGTACTTGATAGAGATATCCTCTAGAGGTTCAAAGGGTGGCTGGGACAAGCCTAGGAGTACCACGGACAAGTCCCAGGCAGGCACCCTGGTCTGTGCCGCAGGTCTCAGCCTTAGTGTACCACGGAGGAAACGAGTGACCAGGGGGTCTCTGCCCAGAGATACCCCACCCAGAGGTACGTGGCAAGCCGCTATAGCAGCCACGTAGACCTTCAAGGTGGAGGGGGACAGCCCTGCCGCAAATCTTTCTTGCAGGAACTCCAGTACTTTGCCAACTTAACAGGTTACTGGGTTCACCTGCCTTTCACTACACCAAGAAGTGAAGAGCTTCCACTTCAGGGCGTAGAGTTTCTTCGTGGAGGGAGCTCTGGACTGAAGGATGGTCTCAACAACCTCGGCTGAGAGACCGGCCTCTATGAGCTGGGCCCCCTCAGGGGCCAGACCCACAGTTTCAACAGCTCTGGTTGCGGGTGAAGAATGCAACCTTCCGCCTGGGATAGATGGTCCCTCCTGATCGGGATCTCCCAGGGGACCCCGTCGAGGAGGGACAAAAGGTCCACGAACCATATTCTGGATGGCCAGTGGGGGGCCACTAGCGTGAGACGGACCTTGTCCCGGCGAATCTTGGCCAGAACTCCCGGGAGCAGAGCGATCGGGGAAAGGTGTACAGGTGTAACCTCGGCCACGCCTGCGTCACGGCATCCCGCCCCAGAGGCGCTGGATGTGTGAGTGAAAACCACAGAGGGCAATGGGAGTTTTCTACCGAGGAAAACAGGTCGACCTGTGCCTTTCCGTACCTTTCCCAAATTTGCTCCACCATCTCGGGGTTGAGTCGCCATTCCCCTGGTCTCGCCCCCTGTCTCGACAGGGCGTCTGCTCCCACATTCTGGACCCCCGGGATGTAGGCCGCCCTGATAGAGAGCAGCTTTCCCTGGGCCCAGAGGAGGATCTGTCGCGCCATCTTGTAAAGTGGTCGCGAACGCAGACCCCCCTGATGATTGATATATGGAACCGCAGTCATACTGTCGGTGAAAACAGTGACATGGTGGTCGCGAAGGTCCGGTAGGAACGCACAGAGTGCTTTGCGGATCGCCAGTAACTCTAACATTTTTATGTGCCAGGTCTGGTGCCGACTGTTCCATAGACCTTGTGAGGAGCGATCTCTCATGACCGCCCCCCAGCCCGAGAGGGAGGCATCTGCCGAGAGAGAGACTCTCCGAGCCAGAGCTCCTAGCATTGGGCCTTGAGACAGAAACCAAGAATTCTTCCACATACTCAGTAGGCATCGCCCCGTGACCTTGATAGTGCGAAGCGGGTTCCCTTTCGGGAAATACCCCTTGGTCTTTAGCCACCACTGCAGGGGCCTCATGTGCAGCAGGCCCAGTGGGATGACGCTGGATGCCGCTGCCATGAGCCCTAACACCCTCTGAAAGTGTTTGACCGTGAGTGGCTGGCCTAACTTGATGCTTTTGACGGCTGAACAGATAGCTTGGATGCGCCCGGGGGAAAGCCGAGCTGACATCGCCACTGAGTCCCAGACGACTCCCAAGAAGGTGGTTCACTGAGCAGGAGAAAGGACACTCTTCTTGGCATTCAGCCTCAACCCCAGCTCCTTTATGTGTGCGAGCACTACATCTCGATGTTGCTCCGCCAACTGCGGCGACTGGGCCAGAATAAGCCAGTCGTCTATATAGTTTAAGACACGGATGCCCCGTAAGCGCAGTGGAGCTAGAGCAGCGTCCACGACTTTCGTGAACGTGCGGGCTGAGAGCGCTAGGCCGAAAGGCAGCACCCGATACTGGTACGCCTTTCCCCCAAAGGCGAACCTCAGGAACTTCCTGTGTTGCGGAAGGATGGAGACATGGAAATATGCGTCCTTGAGGTCGACTGTGACAAACCAATCCTCGGATCTGACCTGCACTACGATCTGTTTGAGCGTTAGCATTTTGAACTTTAGACGCTTGACCGCACGATTCAAGAGACGTAAATCCAGAATGGGCCGCAACCCTCCATCCTTCTTTGGAACTATGAAGTACCGGCTGTAGAACCCGGACTTGCTCTCTGTGCTCGATGGCCCCTTTCGCCAGCAAAGTGTCTACTTCTTGTTCCATGACCAGAGCCTGCTGAGGGCCTACAACTGACTGTAGGACCCCCGAGAACCGGAACTGAATGGCGTACCCTAAGGTGACTGTGCGCAGGACCCACTGAGAGATACCGGGTAGCCGTGACCACGCATCCCGGAATTCTACTGGTGGAACCAGCCTCCCGGGGCTGGCCTCTGGTGCTAATAACATGTCCACCACTGGGCCGGGATTTCCGGATTCCCGGGTGGACTGCTCTAGGACCCCTCCTTGGAGGGGGTGGTTTTCCCATGGCGGGCTGACTGATGAGCTGCTCCAGGGATACACCACCTTGTTGCGGCTTGGCGTCAGGGCCGCTTACTCTTAGCCTTCTTAGCGGTCAGGACAACCCTCAAATCGCCCCTTTTGCCAGACGCTTGAGCCTGTCGGCCCGACCCCCCGGGGTTCTCTACCGGAGGGAGACGGGTGGCGACACTTCGTTTTTGAGCGGCCCTGTGTGAAGAGGTCTGAGACCGCGCTTGACTGGCGGTCTCACGTGGAGGGCGGCGGGGAATAACTTTACTGAATGCCACCTGCTGTCGTGCAGCCTCCTGAAACTTGTCGACGACGCTTTTTACGGCGTCGCCGAACAAGCCCGAAGGGGACAGAGGGAACAGAGGGACAGAGGGGCCAGCAAAACAAATTTGTCCCTATCTTTAATGGATGACAAATTGAGCCATAGATGTCTCTTCGTAGCCACCAGAGCTGCCATGGAGCGACCGACAGAGTAGGCCGTCTCCCTAGTGGCCCGGAGAGACAGATCCACGGTCCGGCGCAGCTCTGCCACTGCCTCCGGACCGATACCGCCGCCCTCGTTGAGGTCCCCAAGCAACTCAGCCTGATAAGCCTGCAGCAGTGCCGTGGTGTGCAGGCACGCTGCGGCCTGACTAGAGGCTGAGTAAGCTTTCCCCACCAAAGACGACGTGACGCGCATCGGCTTTTAGGGGAGCGCCGGAGCTTTAATGGAGGATGCAGACTGGGGCACAAGGTAACTCGCAAGAGCCTCGTCCACTTTCTGCATCCCCCCATTGCAATGACTTTGAGCCCCTACGAGATTCGTATACATCGAACTGTTCCGTGTATGAACTCTCTCAGAGGCTGGCTTTTCCCACGATCTGGAAACCTCGGCATGCAAATCGGGTAGAAAAGGCATACCTCGGCGCGGGGGAGTGACGCGAGCCGGCAGATAACGATCGTCTAACATACTTCTTTTAAGACGAGCGCTCCTGGTCTCCGCCGGCCATTCAATATCCAGACGAGAGACAGCTCGCGCCACAACCTCAACTATCTCTTCAAATGCCGGCGAGGAGAGTGGCGAAACCTCCTCAACCGGGTCAACACTAGCTAAATCCATCTCACTGTCGGAACTTGACAAAGCTAGTGAACCCGCTTGATCTCGTGAAGGCTGAGGTAAGGACGGACCCACCCCAGCAGCCTCAGCGAGATCCATTTGTGAACCCCAGGACTGGGAGTGCCGCAAAGCCTCGGCTGCTGCAGGTCCCGAACCCCGGGGAACACTAGCCTGGGCGGCCTCGTTACAGACCGCCAGGCGGGAGCGGAGAACATGCAGGGTAAACTGCTCACAGTCTTTACAGCCGGCATTCTCAAGTGCCGACCGTGCATGTTCCACTCCTAAACAGATAACACACATAACGTGTGTATCCCTGCCCGTTATAAAACGTGGGCAGGGATAAACACACGGTCTGAAACTCTGTTCATCTCTCGCCACACTTTTCACACTCATTCTCTGATTTTTTTAAGCTACCGCCGGCAGTGACGCATTCACACGCGTTCGTTTCTCATTGGTTGCACAGATCTTCACGTGACTCACGCAAGGCTATTTCCCCTAGTGCTTCGACACAGCTCGAGTTCCCAGAAAGGGAATCACTTTATTTTATGAGTGAGTTTTTTAAATATTCAATCAGTTCATTCATCAAATGATTAATTCAGGAATGACAAACATGATGATATTTTAAGTCATTGAATCATTCACTCTACCGAGTCCACTGGTTTAAATTTTTTTTTTTAATAAAAGCAATATTCTGCTGTGTAATAAAATGCATTCTCTTAAGTTTTAATATTATACAAAATAATTTGGAGGAGAGCAGCACTGCTATAATGTAGTTTTATATGAGTGATGTTACAACAGTCAACAGTTATTTTCATTGTTTGTGTCACTCTGCACATTTCTAGACAAACTGCTTATTTGTTATTTAATTGTTTATTTAAAGATACGTTAATATGAGCTATGTTCCTATGAAACTGTTGAAGTATGTACAGAGATTCATACTTATTCAAGTCACAAGCTACAGAATACAGTGGTTTGAGGCTTTGTTAATATCCATATACCACAAATCCTTATAATACTCAAAGTCAATGCAAATATAGTGCTAGTAGCTGAGAGGTAACATTATTCTTCATAGCTCAGATGTAACACTTTTAACATTGTTTCTGGCTGTTTCTATCCAGTTATTTAGAATAGAAAGGAAAAGTGCTGTATATGTGACTGTGAGGGACTGAGAGACGATTATGAGTAAGAGAGAGCTAGAGTGCACTATTTTCATCTTTGCTCTTTACTATTCACTGGGTTTTTTTTTTTTTTTTTTGAAAACAAGCTTTGAAGCCCTGAAAAGTGTGCAGCTCAAAATTAATTGTTACTTGTCACTTCCAGACTTGGATTAGGGCATCAGTGAGCTCTGGGACAGTCTGAGGTGCTACTTGGCGGCTTTGGAAGCTCTGATGCATAATGTTCCAGAGATTCTCAGTCAGATTTAGGTCTGGGGAATGTGAGGACCAGTCAATGGCATCAATGCCTTCGTCATCTAAAAACACTCTCTACCCACAAGTTATGCACCAGGAGAAACCCACGGCCCACTGCATGAGATCTGACAATGTCACTCAAGATTTTATCTCAGTACCTAACAGCGACAAGGACCCTAACAAACACAAAAATCAGACAGGAAGTATAAGGAGAGAGCATTTGTCTACAGCCTCACCTGCAAAATAATTTCCTTTTTGGGGGTTGTCTTGCTGTTGCTTCTCACGTGTTGTCACTTTCATTTGAACCATAGCATTAATTAATTTAGCTGAGAATTTATCCAAAGAAACTTACAGATGAAGAATACAGCTAGCTATTTATTATGAAGAGGCAGATGAACATAGGAAGTGCTCAAAATACAAAGATTCAGACATTGACTAGAGAAGTTGTTAGGGGAATTCCATGTTGGGTGGAATCACTAAAATTCCTGATGGGAATCTTCATGAATCAATAGGTCAGAGAACCATACTCTAGACAAGAGAGAGGACCCAAATGCATAATTATAAGTGATGGGGTTTTATTGACACAACTGAAGACAAGGCACAAAAGGGGAGGTGAGGTGTGAAGGTTCAACAATTAGGGCAGGGTAGACGACTTAGAGACAGGCAAGGAAAGATGACCACTGAGACCTGTCCTTGGAGATAATGGTCTGTGAAATACTGGAGGGGCAGCATCAAAAGAGCGTCTAAGCATGAGTGCAGCAGACCCAAACTTCTAGTAGATCTCAGACAAGGGAGCCGGTCTTGCTGCCAGGTAGTGGCCAGGAAATCACAGGAAACGGGGCGGGAACAGACAAAACACACAATGAACAAAACAGACAACAAAGCAAGACAAGGGAGACAATTTAAACAAATTAAACAAGATGCAAGATAAAACCGAAATGAGGCGCAACTCACTGTTGCTTGCTCTGTTAGGAACGGCCTGATCCTTCTGGTGTTGTGAAGTGCAAACCTGCATGATAGAGTCATCTTTGCAATGTGATTGTTGAAGGTCAGCTGGTCCTCAAAGAAAACTCCAAGATTTCTGGCAGACCTTGATGGAGTAATCTTTGAGGAGTCGATTTGGATGGTGAAGTCGTGTTGTAGAGTCGGATTGGCAGGAAAGACAAGAAGAGATCAGGTGCATGGGGCAAAAGAGAGGAAAAGGGGCAGAGACGGGAGGGAGTTCAATGCCCTGACACCTTGGGGAATGAAGCTGTTCTTCAGTCTGCTGGTCCTTGCCTGGAGACTACGTAGTCTCCTCCCTGATGGCAGCAGATTGAAGAGGCTGTGGGAAGGGTGGGAGGGGTCTCTCACAATGATGAGGGCTATGCGGGAGAGGCGGGAGTTATAAATATCCTGGAGGGGTAGGAGAGAGACACCAACGATCTTCTCAGCTGCTCTCACTATGCGCTGAAGTGCTTTTCGGCAGGATGCGTTGCAGGCGCCGTACCACACAGTGATGCAGCTGGTCAGAATGCTCTCGATGGTGCCTCTGTAGAAGGTGTGCATGATGGGGGCTGGGACTCCGGCTATTCTCAGCTTACGGAGAAAGTAGAGTCGCTGCTGTGCTTTCTTGGTCAGTGCTGTGGTGTTGGTGGTCCAGGAGAGGTCTTCGGTGATATGCACACCCAGAAATTTGGTGCTCCTCACTCTTTCCACGGTTGCACCGTTGATGGTCAGAGGAGGGTGCTGGGTGTGCATTCTCCTGAAGTCAACAACTCTCGGTTGACTGTTTTTATAACATGATCATTATAAAAGTTTTTAATCAACAAAACACATTCACTTCCACATATTTGAGAATCGGAAATCAGCTAGTTGATATCATAGCCAACAAGTGTGTGAATATTTTGAATAAACAAGACATACACTAAATAAATAACCGTTTCGCACGTAAGTTCTCAATATTCTGTTTGACCACCCAGCGTGAGTTTTTTTAGGCGTCAGTATATTTTAGCCATGAGTTGTCATTGGCACAAAATGTATTTAAAATGGCAGGCAAATGGAATTTGATATACTGTCAGGCACAATCTTATGTAAAACACCTGTGGTTTGACAGTTGTATTATTTACCAAGGACAAGATGACATGAACATCGTCTTCTCTTTTTCTTTGGTATTGAAGTAGGTATTATGATTAATGTCTATACCTCATAGATATTGAGAAAAATGCATTTTCATTCCTCAAGGGCAAGAAACAATATCAAGAATGAACTGTAAAACTTACTAACAAGACCAGAACTTAAATCAATAGCCTAATTATAGGTAAACTGATGCACAAGTTAACATTCATTCTATTTAAAATGTAGCAGTGAATCAATCTGAAAACATGAAATTAATCAATTATCTTTCCCAGAAACGTAATTTGTTTTAGTGGAGAAGTGTTGTGAAATATGCATAAATAAAAAGCAAATAAAGGTGCATTTTTAGCAAGTATCTTTTCAACAGCATGGCACAATAAACTATGATATGAGAATATTCAGTTAAATATAATGTTCCACAGATGCTTTTCATAGGAATCAATTTAAGCTTATAGCAATATGTTTTGAAGGGCCTTAAAGGCACAGTAAAACTCACAGGTTGCTCCAACGTGTTACTGCATTGTTGCACCAATGAGTACAGTTTTTGCCCCATGGTTCAATTTAATTGGATATTTTATCCGACATGCACAGTTGAGCTACTTCATTTATCAACTGACACACACAGATATAATGGCATAATCCCTGGAAGACACCAGTTACCAAGCCATACACCCCACTCTGAAGCATGTAATCTCTCTCGAAGTGGAGAGGGTTCCTTCTTGCCAGCATATTATTAGTAGGAAAAGGCTTTGTTTGAGGAAAGCAGAAGGGAGCTGGGCATTAGGAGAAGCGTGCCGATGTAGCTGTCATTGCTTCGTGGCGCTTGCAATGAGTGCATCTGCGAGCTTTCATGAAAATGTGCCCATGTAAGGGCAATGGTAGTGACAGGTCTAATGAAAATAGGACAACATGCATGGAAACAACCCAGCGCTCACAGTGTGTGCAAATCACAGGGGGACGAGGGAGACTGAATTTAAATCTAAATTAGAGGAGACGGACATTCCTGAAGGATGTGTTGTTAGAGTTGCTTATGAGTGTGTGAAAAAGAAAGCCTGGGAGGGCATTTTTTGAAGGGGACATATGGCTGATTCACTTAAATCCCTCACACTGGTTTTTACACAGCGTGGGTGAGGCCTGAAATTGTCACTGCAGGAGCAACCCACAGTGGGAAGAGAGGAAAATCAATATTTGCTCTCTGCAACTATGTCTCCAGTCCATGTCTCCAGCATGGTCTGAAAAGACCTTTAGAGTCCACTACTATCCTTGAGATCTTTCTAACACAGTGGCTGAAGGAGTGCTTCAACAATCATAGTGTTGAAATGTATTACATTTTACGTTCGATTTTTTTATATTTATTTGAGAGCCAACAGACATTTCAAGGGTGGGTGATAGGACACAAATTTTATATTACCACTTAAGTAATTATGCAATTATATAGTTTATGAATCAGAATGATGAAGATGAAGAGGCACAAGGAATAAACGAGCAGGGCGGGGTCGAGGGACCATGAGAGCGTCACGAGAGCCGGTGGCGTGATTGATAATGAGCGTCATCTGCGAGCCACCGGTCTCTCGTCTCACGGAGGAGCGGAGGCATAAAAGGAGGAGCGACGACAGTGAAGAACGAGAGAGGACCAGGCCTGGACTTTGTGTTGTGGTTTGTGTTCGTGTGGGCGGCAGTCGTCCGTGAGGGACTACCGCCATTATATTTATTTTGTATTTATGTTTTATTTTGATTAAAAGTCTGTTTAATGTAAAAAAAATAATAATCTTGGTCCGGTTCCCAGACACGCTGACCCTTGGTCCTCAACCATCCAAGAGGTTCTTCCTCGTGGTGCTGTGCGATGGCACTGGACGCTGATCCGTGGACGATCCGACGCTCCTCTGCCTCCTGGCGGCCGGCGATGGCTCCTCCTTGCGAGGGCAGCCGGCAGCAAGCCCCCCGTTTCCTGCTCCTCCCCGGCGAGTCGGCGGATAGCAGCAGGCTCCAGCGCGCTGGCGAATGGAGTGACTCCTTCACTCCCTCATGGATGGCAGCCTCCCACCTCGTCCCAGGAGCACGGCAGGGCTCTCCGTCCCACAAGATCTGTCGATGCTCCAGCGCCCCTGACGATCCTGACGTCCTTTATCCTGCTGCCCGACCCCCGCAGCACCGCAAGCCCTCCCGTCAGTGAGGGCTCTCTGACAAACTGAAACTTGCTTTAATAAGGAACTTTAGTAAACACTATTCAAAATACAAAACAAAAGGGCACTTCTTGTGCAAACTAGAAATAATAGTCTAACAGGATAAACAACATCTCACATTAATGACAACAGACCAAGACTGAATGACACACTGGGTAAATATACACAAGTGTATGATTGGACAGGTGACAAAACTGACGAAGTGATTGTTAACGAGACAGGTGGATGGAATGACACCAGAAAAACTGTGACATATATATTCAAAAGTTTGGAATAAATATTATTTTTTGTTTTTGAAACAAATCTCTTATGCTCACCAAGGCTGCAAGGCTTATTTGGTGAATAATACAGTAAAAATAGAAATATCGTGAAATATTACTAACTGTTTTGAATATATTTTACAACTTAATTTAGTCCTGCGATGACAAATTTTCAGCAGCCATTACTTTGTTATTTATTATCGGTGCTCAATTATTAATAATGGTTCTTATTATTATCAGTGTTAAAAATAATAATATTTTTGTGGAAACAATGTTACATGATTCTTTAATGAATCGAAAGTTTAATGAACAGCATTTTTCAGCATTGATAATAACAGAAAGTGTTTTTGAAGAAAAAATCTGCATATTAGAATGATTTCCGAAGGATCATGTGACACTGAAAACTGGAGTAATGATGCTGAAAATTCAGCTTTGCCTTCACATGAATAAAGCCTATGTTTAGACTATGTACTGTAAACATATGTAAGTGAACTGACACTGACATTGCAGTTGCTTCTAATTCACTTTTTTTTTCTATATGAGTATTTAAGTGTTGTCTTACAATGCTTTATTGAGAATATATTGGATATTCATAATGAGGGATGCAGTCAAAAGACAGGAGCTGTCACAAGGCGTAGCATCTCAAAAAGGGGGGTGGTTGAGGAAAACAACAAAAAACCTTTCCCTCTCAATGAGTTGCTTCTAACAGTTCTTTGTTTGATTTTGTGAGGCTATCTGAAATGGTTAATGGAACTTTCTGTTGTCTTCTACCACTTGAAAAGCACTGGTGACCTTTCATTCATACAGCATGATGACCACTGAAGCCTTCTTTTCATAAGCAAGCATGCACCTTTGCTGACAATCCCCCCATTTTCCAAATGCATTCCCTTTGTTTCAAAATATTTTCATGCTTAAAGGCTGATTGCAGTCAGGTTATCAGGTTAATATTGCTGACCACTGTTACTTCATTTTAAAGTATCAAGCAGCTGAATAAAAACAAAGGCAGGAAAGGTTAATGTATTCAATTTCCTTACATTTTCCATTTTAAGGGAGTGAGTGTGTGGATCTCTTGCACTCACCTCTTTTCCCCATTTGCATGAAAACACAATGGATTGTTAAAGAATTTCATTATTATACAAAATAAATCCTGTCCACAACAAATGATCAGAATCTAGACAGTCCTGGGCATACAATACTGTCATGTTCAGCTATCTCAGCGGACTGTCTGTGTTTCATTTAGCTATCAGTACAAGATATTCAGTGCATTTGGGGTGTTCTGATTTCTTCCACAGAAGAATGTAATCTTTATAAGAATAGATGACAGTAAATATATATTTAAACAGCTCCTTTGAAGATGCCATACAATGTTCAGGATATGGATATCTAAATAAGAGTTAAAAGAATACATGCTTCAGCTATTGATACCAATCATGTCTATTGAAAGGATCATATTTGTGGTTTAATCCTTGCACCATTACTTCCATGGCAGTTCCATCGCATGTTCTTTGTTTTATGTTCGCAGAAATCTTAATGATTCAACAGTAAATCTTTAGAGCAACTCCAAAAATGCCGGCTGACTCAATATACCAATCCAGCGTATACAACAACACAATCAACAGCAACAACGTATCGTAATGAATTTGTAAAATAATAGTGTAAAAGTTATTAATGTGAAATCACCACTATGGTGATTAGTGTTCTCTTTGGCTCTAACTCGTTTCCTTTTCATTTATTTTCTGCTGGCTGATGTAATAGTGTTACAAGGCAACATAATTGGCTGCGCTGGATACATGAGGAAAATAATTTAGACTTATTGTCAGACAGCCAATCATAATGTGCAGATTGCACTATATGTGGCAATATCATGCGTTCAGAAATTTTAAAAATGAAAGCAGATATTGTTGTGTGCTCTGCTGTTACTGCTAGTGAACAGTATACACACACACACACACACACACACACACACACACACACACACAGACGCACATTGTACAACTATATATACACAAGTGATTAAAAGTTACACTGGGAATTGGTTTAATAGCCTTTGGCTTTTAATATATGACCTATGACAAGTGAACAGGAAGCAATAAATACACTAAATACACTAAAAAGCACTAAATACATCAGCTGTGATGATCAGTGTCCAAATGAGTGGCAGGAGACACTGAAACAATACATAACACTGAAACAACTGAAAACATGTGCCTGAATGAAAACCAAACTAAGAGCCCCAGCTCTGTGACAGAGTAGTTATATTTTATGTGTGCATATACCAGTGTTAGTCAATGTGCAATATATGATCAAACATAGGGATATCTTAGAACTATGAGGGATGTGCATTAATGATGTGAACAAATTAAGGACACCTGTTGTGTGAAGCAAGACAAACAAGTTGATAACATTTTATATATACAGTGGAATTCGGTTATTATTATTATTATAATTATTATTATTCGGTTCGGTTATGGGTTGCAAAAAAGCATCGAGATAACCGAGGATCGAGATAACCAAAAGCCAATATGGTGATTAGATTGATGAAACGATCGGCATTCTGCCTGTCTAATGTGCTGTCTGAACAAATTCGGCTTGTCCCATCTTTTAATAACCGTGTTCTTCAATCCGCAGCGGCGCTGAGAAGAGCACACGTCAAAACAGAAGCAGGTGTATGTGTTTCTCTAAGCCTCATACTCATTGATCGGTAACCGTTCGTCAATATCAAAATATTTAAGAAAACACTTGCTGCTCGTTGAGTAGCGTAAGCTTCACAGGCGATTCACGTGCGATTCACTTGCAACGCAAATTCAGCGCATGCGCAGTGAATTAGTTACGATCATGAGTCATGAGATAACCACGTGAAGTGGCGAATTTTTCCCTCTTTTGTGTTCAAGATTTTAGGGTTCGGTATATATATATATATATACATATATATAATGGCCACAAAGAAGGATCTTTCCTTTTCATTTGCAATATGCACGTAGCAAGGGTCGGTCCACCGTTAAAGTGACTTATGTATGAGCAGTACAGAGACAATCACGTGTGAATATATATATTTTAATAATCAACAAACAATAAACACCTATTGTACATACACAGATCAATGGAAAGAGGGTAAGAGAGAGAGTGAGAGAGAGTGGGAGAGTGGGAGAGAGAGACAGAGAAACCTGTAATATTACAGACAGTAACCTCTTTCAGAACAAGCAAGAAATCAAACCACCTTATTGGCATAAACTCAAGACTCTCTAAAGATAGTTAAGGGATACTTGCATATGATTCATTTGTGGCTGGTTGCGGATTCGTGCGTGTGAAGAATTCCGCGATCTGGTCCGTGTTTGAAAGCTTAAAGGGCGAGTTCTTTAGAATCCGCGGGAAGTTCAAATTAGGTTCCTCTGAATATAATGTCCTTTAGAAGAGGGAGAGCGGGAGTGCACGGGAGAGCAGAAGAGTTTAAAGAGTGAAAACAGGATAAGACTAAAGAGGATAAGAGGACAAGAGAGCGATTCTTAGCTTGCAGGCCTTTTTAAAGACCTTCCGGGACACGCCTCTTTTTGTCGGAAAAGCCAATCAGAGCGTATGAATTGCAAAGATGGAAAATTGTCTTTGTCTGCAATGTCACCTCATTAACATGGCTTACGACACTCCTAAGTTGGTTTTGGCATAAAAAAAGAATAGTTTGGTACATATTAGTGTGACAAAACACAAATCATCAGTCTACAAATTCTAGGGGGAGCATTTAAAGACCACGCATGAGCTAGTTTGGCCTTGAATTAGAGGAAATTAACGTTGGTTTACATAAGTAATTTACCGATTATAAGCTTTCAAACTACCAAACACATCTAAAATGGTAATAACATAGGAGGCATGCACACATACATGGGAATACAGCACACACACAATGAAAATAACTGTAGGTTATAGTCACTTGGCACATTTCGGTGTTCTTATGAGTATAAATGCGTGTGTGAGGGTGGGGGGGGGGGGGGTGTTTTATGGCTCTTTCTTTTGGAATGCAGAGGAGAAATGGGTGAAAGAGAATGGTCTGTGTCCCAGAGAGTGTTAAAACTGTTGCTTTGTAGACTCTCCGTAGCCACTCTTGTTGACTCAACTTTTACAATCAAATCATTATCTGATTGATCATTTATGAGCACCGTCCATATGCTACAATATATATATAGAGAGAGAGAGGATTGAACTGTGCATTTTTTGCAAATTTTTTTTTTGACAAAAAGATGGCGAGATGCCAAGATGGCAGCCTTGGTTTTTAGCTCTTCAGTGATTGTTTTGTCTTTGTTTGTTTGTTCTGCTTTTAGTCATTCTTTTCCGATAGTTTTCACCAAAAACAAACTACTGGACATTAGGGAACACACACAAGACAATATTTCTGTGTTTTTTGATTATTCAGACGTTTTACTCGATATCCTCGTTGGAGTCACGACTGTCTCTTTAAACCGAGCAGCCAGACGCATGCGGGGGAGGCGATCTGGGGCACTGGTCAAACTCCACTCGCGGGGCTTCTGCACTCCTCTTCCCAGTATTCATCTTGCTAATCTCCGCTCTCTCCCTAATAAAATGGACGAACTGCTTCTCCTCACTCAGATTAATAAGGATTTTTTCAACTCTGCTGCACTGTGCTTCACTGAGACCTGGCTAAGTGTAAACACACCGGACAATGCACTATCTCTACCGGGCTTCCAGCTGTTCCGAGCAGATCGCATAACGGAACTAACCAGGAAAACGAGAGGTGGAAGTTTGTGTTTCTACATCAACGAAAGTTGGTGTTCAGATTTAACAACGCTGAAGAAGATGTGCTCTCCTAACCTAGAGACTCACTTTATAAACTGTAAACCTTTCTATTCACCGCGTGAGTTTTCCTTGTTTATTCTCGTGAATGTTTACATTCCTCCAGACGCGCGGCATTACAACAGCTGGCTGAACAAATAGCTGAGACTGAACAAAAGTATCCAGACTCTCTTTTAATCATTCTTGGGGATTTTAGCAAAGCAAATCTCTCCCGTGAACTGCCAAAATACAGACAGCACATTACATGTCCCACCAGAGACAGTAATATTCTTGACCACTGCTACACCACAATAAAGAATGTATATCACTCCGTCCCACGGGCAGCTTTGGGGCTTTCTGATCACTGTGTGGTTCATCTTATACCATCCCACAGGCAGAAACGGAAATCAGCTAAACCTGAAAAAAAGACTGTAAAAAGATGGACTAATGAAGCAGAGCAGGATCTAAAAGCATGCTTTGACTGCACAGATTGGAATGTTTTTGAAGCTGCTACCACTGATCTGGATGAGCTCACAGATACTGTAACATCATACATCAGTTTCTGTGAGGATACACACATTCCTACCAGGACATTCTTATAATTTCCTAATGATAAACCATGGTTTACTGGGAAACTCAAACAGCTTCGTCATAACAAAGAGGACGCTTACAAACAGACCAGGAACAGACTGACAAAGGAGATCAGAGCTGCTAAAATAAGTTATTCTGAAAAACTGAGAAACCAGTTTTCATCCAACAACCCTGCTGCTGTCTGGTCAGGCCTGAAGAATATCACCAATTACAAGCCATCATCCCACTGACCTTCTGAGAATCAACATCTGGCGGATGAGCTGAATACTTTTTACTGCAGGTTTGAGAAACCCAATCTCACACTTCACACCCACTCTGATCTGCACTTCACACGTCCTCCAACACCTCCTGCACCCCCTACCCCTTTGAAAGCCTGCGCTGACCAACTGGCCCCAGTCTTCACGCGGATCTTCAATAGATCATTGGAGCAGTGTGAAGTTCCCCGTTGCTTCAAACGTTCCACCATCATTCCTGTCCCAAAAAAAACCAAAATCACTGGACTTAATGACTACAGACCTGTCGCTCTCACATCTGTTGTCATGAAGTCATTTGAAAGACTGGTTCTGGCCCACCTGAGGGACATCACTGGACCCTTGCTGGATCCTCTTCAATTTGCCTACAGAGCAAACAGGTCTGTGGATGATGCAGTCAACATGGGACTGCATTATATCCTGCAACATCTTGACAGACCTGGGACTTATGCAAGGATCTTATTTGTGGACTTCAGTTCGGCCTTCAACACCATCATGCCTGATCTTCTTACAGCTAAACTGACCCAGCTCTCCTTGAGCTCAACACGCTCAAAACGGTGGAGATGATAGTGGACTTCAGGAGGAACAGCCCTGCTCTACCTCCACTCACCATTATGAACAACACAGTGGCAGCAGTGGAGTCATTCAGGTTCCTGGGCACCACCATCTCTCAGGACCTGAAGTGGAACAATCACATTGACTCCATTGTAAAAAAGGCCCAGCAGAGACTGTACTTCCTTCGTCAGCTGAGGAAGCTCATCCTCCCACAGGAGCTGCTGATACAGTTCTACTCGGACGTCATTGAGTCTGTTTTGTGCACCTCCATCACTGTCTGGTTTGGTTCAGCTACCAAATCTGACATCGGGAGACTACATCGCACAATCCGGACTGCAGAGAGGATTATTGGTGCTTCCCTCCAGGACCTGTACTCTTCCAGAGTGAAAAAGAGAGCAGGTAAAATCATCACAGACTCTGCTCACCCTGGAAACACCCTGGTTGAACTGTTACCGATGAACTGTTACCTGTTTCTGATCACTGGCCACTAGAACATCTCGGCACAGGAACAGTTTCTTTCCACAGGCCATTTCCCTCTTGAACAGTTGAATTAATAAGAGATAAAATGCTGGGCAGAGCGCAGGGAAAGGAAAACAATGCAAACGGATGTTATGGCTGACATTCTGTCCTTATATATCCTCTTGTCATGGTCTTGTCTTGTAGCATTTGTCATGTCTGTTTCCCCCTTGTTTCTCTTCCAGGTCATTCACACCTTGTTAGCGTCTAATCATTACCCAAGTCTTGTCAGCTGTGTTAATCATGTATTTGCCCATATATACCTGCCTATGTTCCCTTGTGTTTTGGCGAGTCTTTGAAGTGACGTGAAGTTATGTTAGTTGCATGTCGATGTGTGGATGTCTTCTGATGCCTTGCTTTGCCTCGTGTTATACCATGCCATGTATTCAGGTCTTTTGTTTCTCGTTTATTATTAAAGCATATTTTCGTTGAGAACCTCATGCTCGTTGCCTGGATCTGCATCACGCACCCTCGCTACTCGTGACACCCCTCTCCCAATCCATACAAAAAATCCCAGCATGTGACCACATGTACTGTGTATGTTTATGTATTGTTATTTACTATGTAAACTCATGTTGTGTTGTATATGTGCACTTGAAGCTTCAACGCCAAAACAAATTCCTTGTGTGTGCAAGCACACTTGGCAATAAAGCTCTTTCTGATTCTGATTTCTTATTCTGAATTGAACATGCTTGATATCCTTGCCTTTGGTGCATGTTAACTGTAGTGGATTAGTAGAGTAGTTCTGTGGCCACAGGAGATCGAAAACTGGCTCTGAGCTGCGTGTAGAGGTTTCAAGATGTCCCTTGGAAATTACAGTGCATGGGCTGCCTTTAATTGTGTGTTTTAGTTCATTTTTAAAATCCAGCTGAGAGACTCTCCAGCACCCTCACTGCTCTAATTAGAGTACAGTTAATGATAATTTATTGTTAATTAAAAAACATTATTTTTCTGTCTCTCTCCTTTTCCTTTTGGTTTTCTTTCCATTCCAATTCATGTGGTAACTGACTATTTACTCATCTTTGTTATTCAGTGTGCAGTGTGTAGACTTGAAGAAAAAGAATGAGGTAACTTGTTACTGATTTATTGATTATTATAAACACCCTTTTGTGTCACGAAAGTCAACAGTCTCTCTCAGCACCACACAATGATCCTAATAATCAGAATACTTACACCTGCACCCCACGAGCACACCCTCATCGGCACCAGCATTAAAAGCACACACCTTAGCTCAGTCATTGTTTGGTGTCAACAAGGAGACAGGCGCTCTCCAGTGATTATCTTCATAACAAAGACCCCCCGCCCCCTATTCTCTGGTTTAATATATTTTTTGGAACATTCCTCTTATTTATAATTCCTATGTTGTCACAGTTCTAGCCAGATGCTGAGGTGTGTGTTTCCAGTAATTCTCCCATTCGTGACACTCCATTTACCGCCACCCGTCTGCACTCTGCATTGAATCACCAGTTACTCTCCTCACTCTTAGTTTTATCTACATTTAACTTTCATCCAAAGCGACTTACATTACATTCAAGGAAAGCTTTGACATTCTAATCAGTTCTTGGTTTCCCAGGGAATCAAACCCGTGACTTGGCGTTGCAGGCACCACAATCTACTGCTTGACTATAATAACTGTGTTTGATTTATACTGACCATCCTGTCCAGTGTGTATACATCTTGACAGCACTGGTTTGTAAAGCAACTAATTTTACTGTTTGTTATTCTTGTAGTTATAGTGGCTAATGATTTGGATGTCTTGCACAGGAAATACATTACTTGTGTGCTATAAAAAAGAGAAAGAAAATAAGGTAAATACCAAATTTAAACTATTGTCTGTAATAAATCTCAGCCACGCTGCACTATTGCTTTTTGGCATGTTAATACAGTCCCAACAATAGTATTGTTGATTGCTCTTGTAGAAAGTCAGCAGCTGGCATTGTGGTATGGTAGTCCTCCTAATCATACCAAAACTGGCATCAGAGGCCCGTCATTTCCTTATGCAGCTCAGACACAGCTGGCATCACCTATCAGAGAGGAAAAGCATATGAATTACTTGATTATTTACTGCAGTTAGCCACATGGGAGCAGTTCCATTAATTCATATTTCGCCTCCTCACTTAGTATTCTGCTTTGGTTAAATACCACTTCAGCATGTTGATGGTTGGCACTTTCTCACCCTGTAAGCTAAGAGCCAATGTGCCACCTGCCTCCGCTGGTCAATCTGGATGAAAACTGCTCTGCACTCAAAAATATAAGCATACTGAAAGATCATTTGATGGAAATTATGCCCAGTGCATTTCTGTGTAGTGAGCTGATGATGCAAAAAGTGTCACGGTTCGCAGAGTCATTGTCTCCTATTACTGCCTGTGTATGCATGCGGGATGAGTGTGGGGGGCGTGGTCACTGATCACCGCCACCGCTATCATCACACACACCTGATCCTTATCTCCTATGCCTATTTAGTGCTCTCTCACCACACCCTTGTTGTCGAGTCGTTGTCTCTCCATGTTCCACGTCGACTGCTTCAGTGTTCCTGTGTTCCCGACTCCCGTGTCTGCGTCTTCCTGTATCCAGCGTCATTGTCAGCGTGAGTGTCAGCGTCAGAGTCAGAGTGTCTTCATGTCCCAACCTGCTGTTCCGTGTTTCACTCTCCACGCCACGCACCTTGGATTACTCTGCACTGCACCGTCCATCGTCTGCCCATTGAGTCCCTGCGCCGCCTGCTTCATCTGAACATAACCTCTCAGTTACTCATCTCATTCAATAAATATACATTTGCATTTGAATCCGGCGTTGTGTTTTCCTGACAGAACGACTCGACCAGAATGGATTCAGCGAATGTGCTCGACTGGCAGGAATTCGTTTCACACAACATGGCGCGCCTGGACAGGCAGGAGGAACAAATGCTGGCCACCGGGCGTGCCGTACAAACGCTCGCGGCGCAGGTGTCCGAGCTCACCAGCAGATTCCAACAGCTGCCTGTTCCCGCTGCGCCAGCCCCACCCCCCGTTCCTCCCACCATCAGCCGTCCCGCAGGGCAGTCGGAACCCCACCTCCCGCCTCCTGAACATTACTCCGGTGAGCCTGACTTTTGCAGATCATTCATTACAAAATGCTCCATTTTTTTTTCACTCCAACCACAGACCTATGCTACTGAACAGGCAAGAGTTGCACTTGTCATCACACTGCTCTCGGGACGGGCAGCTAAATGGGGAACGGCGGTGTGGGAAAATCAAGACCCATGCTGCTCCTCGTTCCAGACCTTCTCCAAAGAAATGAAGAGAGTTTTCGACTGGTCTGCGGTCGGCCGCGAGGCAACTCGGAGACTTTCAGACCTCAAGCAGGGAGACCAGTCGGTCTCCGATTATTCCATCGAATTTCGTACACTCGCGGCCGACTGCAAGTGGAACGAGGAGGCGCAGTGGGACAGGTTCCTGCATGGGTTGGCTGACCGTGTCCAACGTGAGATATACGCCCTGGACCTACCTCCGCGACTCAACGACCTCATCGAGCTGGCGCTGCGAGTGGACACTCGATTGGAGCGCAGCAAGTTCCGTCCCACTCCAGCAGTAGGTCCAGGGTCACCGACGACACTCTCCACACAACATCCCGGCGTGGTCAGTCACGATCATGAACCCATGCAGGTTGGTCGAGCTCGGCTTTCCCGGGAGGAGAGAGAACGTCGCAGAGCCCTGGGGCTCTGCATCTATTGTGCCGGAGAGGGACACTTCATCTCCCAGTGCCCGGTAAAAGGCCCGCGCCCGCCAGTAAGGAGGGGGCTACTGACGGGCGCTATCAATGTCAATCGGTCTCTCTCATCGACTCTCCTCCCGGTAAGACTTCAATGGGCCAACACATCTCATCACTGTCAAGCACTTCTGGATTCTGGGGCTGAGGGCAACTTCATGGACTACTCGTTGGCACTTAGACTCAAGATCTCCACCGAGCACCTTACACACCCCATTGCAGTCAACGCTTTGGGTGGACAAAGCCTACCGGACATTTCACTTAAAACCACCCCCCTCAGCCTCACCACCGCAGGTAACCACACAGAGACAATTGACTTTTTCATCACGGACTCCCCCTTGGTTCCCATCGTCCTCGGTCATCCCTGGTTAATCAAGCACAATCCCAGGGTTGACTGGGGACACAATAACGTCTCGAGCTGGAGTGATCAGTGCCATGCCTCTTGTCTTGTGTCTGCATGTCCGTCTGTGTCTAGTTCTGTGTTGCAGGAGGAGCCGATGAGTCTGTCTAATGTGCCCCCGGAGTACCTCGACCTGAAGGAAGTGTTCAGTAAGTCTCGGGCTGCTTCTCTTCCTCCGCACCGTCCTTACGACTGTGCAATAGATATCCTGCCAGGTATGTCTCCGCCTAAGGGCAAGTTATACTCGCTTTCCGTTCCTGAAAGGGAGGCCATGGAGAAATATATTTCTGATTCTTTGGCTACCGGGTTCATCCGCCCCTCTTCTTCTCCAGCGGGGGCGGGATTCTTTTTTGTGGGGAAGAAGGATGGATCTCTGCGACCTTGCATTGACTACCGGGGCTTGAACAACATCACGGTGAAGAATACCTATCCTTTACCGTTGATGTCTTCTGCCTTTGAGAGGTTGCAGGGAGCATCCATCTTCACAAAATTGGATTTAAGAAACGTTTATCATTTGGTTCGCATAAGAGAGGGGGATGAATGGAAGACAGCATTTAATACCCCTAGGGGCCATTTTGAATACTTGGTCATGCCTTTTGGGCTGTCCAACTCCCCAGCTGTCTTCCAAGCACTCATCAATGACGTGTTGAGAGACATGATCGATCAGTTCACGTATGTTTATCTGGATGACATACTGATATTTTCCTCGTCTCTCCAGGAACATGTTCAACACATCCGGCGAGTGCTCCAACGGTTACTTCAGAATGGACTTTTTGTCAAGGCGGAGAAATGCGTTTTTCATGCACAGTCTGTTCCTTTCCTAGGTTACATCATCTCGTCGGAGGGAGTGTGCATGGATCCCGACAAGGTTAAGGCTGTGATAGAGTGGCCAACCCCGGACTCTCGCAAGGCCCTGTTGAGGTTCCTGGGGTTCGCCAACTTCTATCGGCGTTTCATCCGCAACTTCAGCCAACTAGCCGCTCCTCTGACAGCCTTGACCTCCCCCAGAACGACGTTCAGGTGGTGCGACGCCGCCGAAGCGGCGTTCTCCAAACTCAAGAGCCGCTTCGTTTCGGCTCCCATCCTGATCGCCCCTGATCCCACACGTCAGTTCGTGGTGGAGGTTGACGCATCAGAGGTGGGGGTAGGTGCGGTTCTCTCCCAGCGCTCTCCCTCAGACGATAAGATGCACCCCTGCGCGTTTTTTTCCCATCGTTTGTCCCCAGCGGAACGCAATTACGACATTGGTAACCGGGAGTTGTTGGCAGTCAAGCTAGCTTTGGAAGAGTGGCGTCATTGGTTAGAGGGGTCAGGGGTGCCTTTTCTAGTTTGGACCGATCACAAGAATTTAGAATACATCAGAACAGCCAAAAGACTCAACTCCAGGCAGGCTCGGTGGGCCCTTTTTTTCGGACGTTTTGACTTTTTACTATCGTACCTTCCGGGTTCCAAGAACATCAAACCCGATGCTTTATCGCGTATTTTTGATCGATCCGAGCGCCCGTCCACTCCCGAGTGCATTTTTCCTGAGAAACTCATTGTTTCCACACTCGTATGGGAGGTCGAAGCGAAGGTCAAAGCGGCCTTAGAAGGGGTAACGCCTCCGCCCGGGGGCCCACCAGGTCGATTATTTGTGCCGGAGGAAGTGAGATCCGAGGTCATCCGATGGGGCCACTGTTCCAAAATAGCTTGTCATCCAGGGATCAGTCGTACTAACTTTTTAGTTAAACAGCTATTCTGGTGGCCAAAGATGGCCCGCGACGTCCGAGACTTTGTGTTGGCTTGTTCTGACTGTGCCCAGGGTAAGACTTCCAACCGTTCTCCAGATGGGCTGCTCCAGCCGCTGTCTGTGCCTTCGAGACCCTGGTCCCATATCGCGCTAGATTTTGTCACCGCCCTCCCACCCTCCCAGGGTAACACGGTTGTTTTGACCGTAGTGGACCGGTTCTCGAAGGCCGCACATTTCATACCCTTACCCAAATTACCTTCTGCTAAGGAGACAGCGGTGTCTGTCATTGAACACGTCATTCGCATTCATGGCCTCCCGACAGACGTGGTCTCTGACAGAGGGCCCCAATTTATATCCAAATTCTGGAAGGAGTTTTGCAAGTTGCTGGGGGCGAGTGTTAGTCTGTCTTCGGGTTTCCATCCCCAGAGCAACGGCCAGACTGAGCGAGCCAATCAAGACCTCGAGAGGTGTTTGCGGTGTACTGTGTCACAGAATCCCTCTTCCTGGAGTCAACAGCTCCCGTGGGTTGAGTACGCACATAACTCGTTGCCAGCGTCGTCCACGGGCCTTTCGCCGTTTGAGTGTAGTCTAGGGTACCAGCCACCTATCTTTCCCAGTCTGGAATCCGAAGTCGCGGTCCCCTCCGCCCACGCCTTCATCCAGAGGTGTCATCGCACTTGGAGTAGAGCCCGCGAGACTCTACTGCAGGTGGGAGCGCGCACCAAGGCCCAGGCCGATCGCCACCGGTCGAAGCCTCCCGTCTACGTCGTGGGTCAAAAAGTGTGGCTTTCTACCAAGGACATTCCTCTCCGCTCCGTATGTAATAAACTTGCTCCCAAATTCATTGGCCCATTCCCTGTCACCAAAATCATTAGTCCGGTGACAGTCCGCCTCAAATTGCCTCCTGCGTACGGGAGGATTCATGCCGCATTTCATGTCTCCAAAATAAAGCCTGTTATTCGTTCTCGCATTAATCCGCCCACCCCGGTTCCCCCACCGCCGCGTCTCGTAGACGGGGAACCAACTTATTCGGTAAACCGTATTCTGGATTCGAGACGGAGGGGACGTGGATTCCAGTACTTGGTGGACTGGGAGGGTTACGGCCCGGAGGAGAGAAGTTGGGTACCTGCCAGAGACATATTGGATCACTCCCTTATCGATGACTACAATCGGCAGGTAAGTACCCCTGGGAGCGTCGAGAGACGCTCCTAAGGGGGGGGGGTACTGTCACGGTTCGCAGAGTCATTGTCTCCTATTACTGCCTGTGTATGCATGCGGGATGAGTGTGGGGGGCGTGGTCACTGATCACCGCCACCGCTATCATCACACACACCTGATCCTTATCTCCTATGCCTATTTAGTGCTCTCTCACCACACCCTTGTTGTCGAGTCGTTGTCTCTCCATGTTCCACGTCGACTGCTTCAGTGTTCCTGTGTTCCCGACTCCCGTGTCTGCGTCTTCCTGTATCCAGCGTCATTGTCAGCGTGAGTGTCAGCGTCAGAGTCAGAGTGTCTTCGTGTCCCAACCTGCTGTTCCGTGTTTCACTCTCCACGCCACGCACCTTGGATTACTCTGCACTGCACCGTCCATCGTCTGCCCATTGAGTCCCTGCGCCGCCTGCTTCATCTGGACATAACCTCTCAGTTACTCATCTCATTCAATAAATATACATTTGCATTTGAATCCGGCGTTGTGTTTTCCTGACAAAAAGTCTGTTCCAATGAGGTGACATTAGGATCGACAATAGGCTAATCTAAAAATCTATAGTTTGTGGGCATCATCTCATGAGGTGGCGTTACATCTGTAGAGTGTGCTCCATTGTTTCCTGCAAACAACAATGGACACAGCACAAAGCAGTGATGACCAGTTCACAAACAAATCCCTGATATTAACAATTATCTTTCAAAACAATTGACAAACGCTCATCAGTGGGCAAAATACTATGGGAAGTGAACATCCCTAAACCTTATAAAATGATATATTCATATGTTCTCTGCATGGCCTCAGATCTTCATTCTTACTTACAAAACGTATTTAAACTACAAATGATATGCATGACACAAATATTCCAAAAATATGCATCAACATGAATTATTCTATTTATGCATGAACTCTTCTACCATTTAGTTTAAACATTAATCACAAGGACTTGATCATAAAAGACACTTTACAAGATTCCATTTGTTCCATTGTCAAAATTGATTTTTTTTAAAAGAATTTGCATTGTTTATTATTTTTATCCATGGACAGCACGTGTCGTTTGAATGAGGAGGTCAAGGTTTTTGATTAAAGATTACTGGTACACACACATATATGAGTGTGTACCGGTAATCTTTAATCAAAAACCTTGACCTCCCCATCCAAACGACACGTGCTGTCCTGACAACAAATGTCTTGGTGGAGGGTGGGACTAAATTTTCTTCACAATAAACTATAAACTGCCTTTTTTTTACTCAGCAAAATACTGAATCCTTATAATAGTGTGTGTCGAAGGAATGAGGAAGGCACGGAGGCAGAAGATAAACTGAAATGTACTTTAATAATGAACTAAAAATAAACACTTTCAATACAAACACAAAAAGGCATTTCTTCTGCAAAATTTTAAAGGAGTATTAGGAGAACGTGAGCAAAGAGAAACAATATCTAATATTAATGACAACCGACAGATACTGAAGGAAACACAGGGGAGATATACACACGGCTGTGAGACACAGCTGACAAGACTGATGAGGTGATTATGATGAGACAGGTGAGTGGAGAAAAACTGGGAGTGCACAAGAGGAACCTGAATGTAAACAGAGACATGACAGATATGTGACACTCCTCAACTGATTCATCACTCACCGTGAATCATTTTGGTTACTCCTGATTCATGATTCTGAAAAAAAAAACATTGTTCATTTTTTAGTTTAGATGAATGATTTTTGACTCTCCACTGAATACATTATAAAGGGAGAGTCAAACTTTTAGGTGGGTGAACCATAATCAAAACATAGTTTTTACAAACAAGCAACAATGTTCTTAAAAGAGTGACATTTAACCAACCAGGATAAATATAATCAGGATCACTGCAATGACAACATCAAAACTGTCTAAACATCGTTAACTAAACTGCTTCTGACTTTTACTACTTTTAAAGTGTTCCTGACGATAAGGTTTCACCTGTAAAGAGAGTGTATGGGGAGCAGTGAGCCTTTGAGACCCTGATGAGTGCTGCCCTCCATCAAACAGATGTTTTGCGTCATTGGCTTTCAGCAGTGCCTGTAATTACTCTCCTCTGCTCCTAAACTGATTAGTAATCTAAGAGCTAAGTTTGATCGGTGGAGTTAATTGAAAAGAAATGATCAGACAATATCAAGTACAACAGCTGTATAGAGAGTTTACTCTGGGGACTTGGCTTTATAAAAGACGCCAAACATGCAGAGACATGTCCATCATGTGACACACAGGTAATGCCTCAAGTAGAGCTGTTATCTTATTCAAGAGATGGCAGCTTCTGGATGTTTGCGAACATTACAAAATTACTCCATTTGATCCCGAAGTGGCTGCATTACAAATAAACCATTTGGTGAGTAATACGTTCTCCTCTGACCTTTTGATCATAAAGAGCAAGAACACAATGCTAGAATAGCTTGATTTATTCGGTTTGCCCCTCATGGAAGTGAATGGGGACAGAAAAGCACACTGTCGTATCATAATCTATGTCTTTTGGCCGAACTTTATCTGATATTATGTCATGTTGTGCTTTGCCTCATACATCATCCTTTCCACAGTTTATTATGAGTTTTTGAGATTTAGAAAACACTTAATGGAAGTCTACCATGCTTTATAGTGCTGCATGCTGTTGCTCAGTGCCTGCATGCTAACAGTTAAACAGACTGGAAAATAAAAAATGGCTTCAAATAACTCAAAATGACCTTGACCAGCAGCACCATATTTGATGAATGCATATTGTTGATAGCCTGGAACGAGGATCCACAGTGATGAGAGGAACGCCTGTTTTTGCTAATGAGAGTTTTTCAATTTATGTTAAATGTTAAATTTGGAGAACATTCAATTTGTAATGATTGTATTGTACTTTAATTTGAAAACCATTTTCATGAAATATGTTCGGATGCATATAATGTTTATGATAAAATATATAGCTGCTTATTTGACATTATCATCATTTTCTATAATTCTATAATAATATTTTTTATATAATTCTAACGGTTTATTTACAAGTTTAGTTACATCATGTTACTATATACACTTATTATAGTTAAACCCTAAACCAGACCATAACTGTAAACCTATAGTTGTAAGGATAGGCAAGGAGAGGGAATCAGTTGCAGGATAAGGTTTATTCAAACTCAAGGAAATATGGACAACAGACAGATCTTGTAGCAGGATGGCAGAAAGAGTCACTGTGCTGGGTAACAAAGGCAGACAGAATGATGGGACGCGTTCCACAGGGCTGGATGGAGGCTCAACGGTGGCAGGGAGCTTGGGAAGGGGAGTAAACAGGAAACTGTGCCAGGTTCCAGAGAAACTTGAGAAGGAGCGTCAAATGGCGCAGCGTCTTGGTGGAAGCAGAGGAAGAAGCGCAGGAACTCAGACCAGGCAGACAAAGGAGCTGGGGAGACAAAAATAACAAGAGAAAAAACAAGAACCAGAAAACGCTAAACTAGAAGAAAAGGACTAGGAAAGAAAAGGGAAAAAAAACTAGGTAAAGGGAAAACCCTAGAAACAAATGCGAGGAAAACAATAAACACTGACTAAGACCAGACACCAACAAGAACTAGGATAAGCTAGAAAGACAAGAGCTATGAGAGCCAGGGAGGTCTGAAAAACAACAATACGATCTGGCACAGGACAGAGAGTGAGAGGGAAATAGAAAGGGTGACAAACGAACAAGGAACAGGTGTGAGCCATGAGTGTAATGAGGTAACAAGGGGGTGGGGAAAACAAAGCACATGACACACAACAGCAAAGAGATCAAGACAAACAAGGACAAGCACCAACAACTAGACAGGCACCCTGACAATAGTAAGTAAATTTAGTTAATTAATATTGTTCAGTACTTATTTGAATGAGTACAATGTAACCACATCATCTGAAAATATTGTAACATCAACTTAAATTGTACATACGTGTGATTTGAAATTAATTTGAGAAAGTTACTTTTATACTCACAAGAACGTCTTAGGTTACGTATGTAACAATAGTTCCCTGAAGAGCGAACGAGACGCTGAGTTGAAACACTAGGGGAATGCCTTAGCATGTAGTCTCGTGAAGCACTCTGAAATCGATCGAACGAGTGTGTGAATGAGAATCGCGGCTCGGTGACGCCATGAACCAGGATGATAAAAGAGCACCGGAAATCAGAAGTGGCAGTTTAGATAACTGCCTTTAGGAAGATAGGAAGGTAAAGGAGCTGAAGCAGAAGATGCTGCGTCTCGTTCCCTCTTCAGGGAACTATGGTTACATACGTAACCTGAGATGTTACCTTTCAAGGCATCTCACGCTGCGTTGAACGCTAGTGGAACAATGTACCAACGCCACCCCACTGACGAAGGCCAACGAGTGTGTCACAGCTCACTATGAGAGCCCCCACGTCAAGTGGAGTAGAATTCAAGCTGGTAGAACCAATGTGTTCAAGGAGGACCAGCCTGCCGTATCACAACACAAACATCAGCAAGGGAGACCCCTGCGAGAAGGGCCTTAGAGGCAGCCACACTTCTTGTGGAGTGGACACAGATGACCATAGGGCTCAAATCACTAGCTTCCTGAATGCCGCCTGCTGCCTAGCAGCTTCCTGAAATGTTTTGACGACTGATTTTAGGCCAAAGAGGCCAGGAGGTGAGAGAGGGGTATCCAGGAGAAAGTTGCCATTAGGTTGAGACACAGATGGTTCTCCGTGCCCACCAAAGCTGACATGGAGTGGGCCACGGGGCAGCTGTCTCCCTAGTGGCCCTGAGAGAGAGAGAGAGATCTGTGTCCCGGCAAAGTTCTGGTACTGCCTCTGAGCTAATAACCCCGCCCTCGTTGAGTTCCCCAAGCAACTCTGATGCTCGCTCATGAGCTCTGGCTAGATCATGCAGGTTTGTACTTCACAACATCAGAAGGAACAGGCCATTCCTAACGGAGAAAGCAACACAAATTCTGGTGCAGGCCATGGTCATTTCCAGACTGGATTATTGCAATGCCCTTCTGGCTGGACTTCCTTCTAGTGCAATCAAACCCCTGCTAATGATCCATAACGCAGCTCATCTGGTCTTCAACGAACCCAAATGAGCCCATGTCACTCAACTGGTCATCTCTCTGCACTGGCTCCCACTTGCAGCTTGCGTAAAATTCAAAGCACTGATACTTTCTTAAAGAACTGACACAGGCTTAGCACCCTTGTACTTCCAGACGCTACTTCAAATCTACACACCTACCAGAAACCTTTGATCAATAACAACACTAATGACTCACTCAACACTAACAACACTAACGACAATAACAACATCCAACTCCTCAGACAGTTGCAGCGCCGGTGCCTCTGCCTGGTTGGAAGTAAGCACTCTTGAGTCTGCTTCTCGGTCCAGGCAGGGGAAATCAGGTCTGCCGGATAAAGGCTGAGATAGGGCAGAGCCTGTTTCAAAGCCCATCATCAGATCCATCTGCAAACCCCAAGACATGGATCGCAGCAGCAGGACCCGAACCTTGAGGAAAGCTCACAGTGCTCGCAGCCACCTCCCTCAAGTGCTGACTATACGTGCTCCGCTCCCAAACAAGTCAAACATAAGACGCTCAAAAATCCTGTTGCGCCTTTTTTAAATAATGTGTGAATGTGGAGAGCCCTGGACTTTTTAAACTGGTTAGGGATTGTAGTATCTCGCACACAATTAACCAGCTTCACATGCACAGCAACACACAAAGCTTTGCTGAAGACACTGAAAGCTGCCATTTCCAGTTTCCTGTGCTCTTTTATAATCCTGGTTCATGATGTCACTGACCTGCGATGCTCATTCACACACTCGTTTGATCACAGTGCTTCACAAGACTACATGCTAAGGCATTTCCCTAGCATTCTGACGCAACGCAAGTTCTCTTATAAGGGAAATTGTATTTTCCCACCTCAGGCCCAAAGTATCAGGTTGGTAAATACTAGAGGCAATCCAGGGGGTGTATTCCTCAATATTTAGATTGTTGTCAAACTTTTTCTCTTTTTAAATGGTAAATTTTTAAACAATTATGTATATAATAAATAAACAATAATGCATTGTTACAAAGCTTAAACACTACATTATTTCAGTCCCATCACAGTAACTGCAGAATTCACATACTCTGGCTAGCAGGGAGTATCACTCATTGTTTCTTGAACTGAATCACAATTTTTTATTGAAAATGTGAAATTATTAACACCTGACATTTACCTTTAAATACATGTTCTGTGCAACACCATTTAACATCGTTGAATAAAAATAGGTTAAAGATGAGAGCAAAACTGCTTAATAGAGGTATTTACTGTAAATATTACTGAACATTATTCAGTCAATAGTTATTCATTGCACATGTTATTATATTAATTATTATATTATATTAATTATTATAAATACATTATTTATAAGAGGAAAAATACTGAACTTCTTTTGACAGAAACGTTGTTATAAACAGAGGTCTGTCAAAAGAAGTTCAGTATTTTTCCTCTTATAAATAATGTATTTGTGCCTTGTAGAATACATCTAATGCCAAACAAATAATCAAATGTCAAGTTATTAACCCCGCTTTTAACAAATCACGTCATGGTTTGAAAAAAATTGTACTGATCCAAAATTGAATGTAACCATTATCCTGTCATTGTAAGCCGACAGATGAACAACTTCTTTATAAATCTGAGGATATGTGGACTCGTATGATGAATGAAGTGGCATAATCTGACATAGTAAAAGACTGAGAAGTTAGGTTCCTCTGCATTACAGAAACACTTACCTCACAGATGCCGCAGCTATGTTAGATTGTATTACATCTAACATTCCACAGCTATGTTGGATTGTAAGCCTTTAGACTTAACAAAACATGGTCATTTTAATAGAAATCTACAGATTATATTGAAAGAGAGCTTCATTATGATGAATTACAGTCAGACAATGCACATTTGTTCAAATATGCTGGTGTCCAAGACTGTTCATTCAGTAATTACTACACTGTAAAAAAATTTGAAGAAAAAAAAGAAGATTATTAGACATTATTTTCATAGACACAAAATACAGTTTCAACATGTCACCTTTAATTCAATGTACTGCTTGACACTTCTTTGTAATTATTTGTGAAATTTGCTAGCAATTTATGAATGAAAATAAAATGCTTTTTTTTTCATATCCAAACATTTCCAAAAATTACTGAAACCTCCAAACACAACATTAAAGAGGCAGAATAGATGAATAGCAAAAAGACAAAATAGTCCTTAAAGTAATTGAGAGGAAATATGCCTCCTCATCTTCTCAATTTTAATTCATATTGTAGTTACTGATAGTTGCCAACTATTTTATCCAGCTTTGTATTAACCTAAATTAATAATTTTTGAATAACGCATAATTCATATTGGCATTCAAATGGCCTTATTTCACAAAATATTAATCATCTCTGTGCTTTTGTCTTTCTTCTCTGTGGCATCAGGATGCTCCACTTCCTCTCTTATTAATGTTCACCACTCCCACTCCCTCCCTTGCTGTTGTATTTGTTCAGTATTGAAGCGCTGTGCGGGTTGGCCAACTGTTTGGGAGTCATCTTGGTATAAAAAGTGCAGATGATCTAACACAACTATCATCTCTCATTTAAACATGGGGGCTCTGTGCTCGACTCCAGCTGACACGTTTTCTGTTATGCTCCTATGAGAGATGATGGGTTGTCAGGTTAGTCCTATCCTGATTTGTGCAGAGGCTTTGTCCCTGGTAACTTTGTCTAAATGAGTGCATTGTATCTCTGAAAATTTGTGGATTTGTTGCAACATGTTATAGGTTACATTAGAAGGCAATTTGTCTGTGTGTGTGTGTGTGTGTGTGTGTGTGTGTGTGTGTGTGTGTGTGTGTGTGTGTGTGTGTGTGTGTGTGTGTGTGTGTGTGTGTGTGTGTGTGTGTGTGTGTGTGTGTGTGTGTGTGTGTGTGTGTGTGTGTGTGTGTGTGTGTGTGTGTGTGTGTGTGTGTGTGTGTGTGTGGTGAGTATTGGGAAATGCCAGGCTTTGAGTTGCCGGGAGATCAAAACTATTTAAATAGTAAATAAATATACAACATTGTCTATTGTTGTAGACTAGTCCTAGCAGATCACGTATCCATTCTCAAAAATAACAATGAAAGACATTAAGGGATTTGAGTGCAAGCTATATATATATATATATATATATATATATATATATATATATATATATACATGCACACACACACACACACACACACACACACACCATTGTTTTTGTTTTCTTTAGCATCAAAAGTAATGCATTTTGAGTTGATCCATTTACCAATTAAGCAGATGTTTAAAGGGTCTCAACCTATAATCCTTGGTTGATTTAACACTTAAAATCCACTCTCACTAACATTCTGTGTTCTATCCACTAACACTGAAATTAGTATTTACAGAGAAAAGGTTTTTTTTTTTTTCAGAAAATGTTGAATAATAATATGGTGTGTGAGAGAGAGGTTTTAGCAGCACATTAGAGCAGCGTCTCAATAATCTTCCTGTGTACCTCACCAGCTCTCAAGGTTTAATTCACAGAGCAGAGCAAAAGAAATGAGCAAAGACATTGAAGTATAAAAGCTTGTCATTTTAATATGTTTTACAGCCATCCATTGTCCCAAAAACACCACTGTAAGCGTTTCAGGGGTTGTAGAACACATTTACCTATTGAGCAACTCCTGCCTTGTGAGAGTGATAGAAAATGCATTGTAGCATGGCAAATTGACAACATTTTGATGACTAAATCAATAAAATTGTAAACTTTTCACCAGTAGGTGAACAAAAATGAAGGAGATCTGTCTGAAGGAATAGTAGTTTAGTGTGAGTACAATCACAGGTCCAATGGTTTTGTCACATGTTTAGTCAAAGCAAATGGCTTTAAATTCAAAGCTACATCTGGCTTCATGATATTATGTAAGTTGTCGAAATTGAAATTGCACCATCAAACCATATTTAATGATTAATACTTGACCTTTGAGATATTAATGATTGTCAAGCCTAATCAATAAATCATTTAAAACAATTTTATCTCTTATAAAGAGTTGGTAATGGACATTTACAGTGATTTAATTAGACCTATACACTTTGCATGTATCTAGATATAGCACATGCACTCCAATAGGCTCAACAACCCATAACCTCTGATTGGCTGCATTCAACCACTGTATTGCCCAATGTACATCAAAATCATTAATTATGTACAGAAAAGGAGACGAGAGGACAGGTATAAATATATACCAGTCCTCTGTGTTCTGGCTTTCGCACAAATTTCAACAGGACTATGTTTTTCAACACTTACCCAAACAAGTACACAGATTTTTGAAACCCTCAAATGTCCTGTCTGCTTTCCCTTTGAGGACACATTCCCTGTGTGTGTGATTGATCTGTAAAGTCTGTAAAAAAAATGTAAAAGGCTTTTGTCAGAACATTGTTCTTTTCATAATTTCGTAAGGGGTGCAAAGATTACTCCCTCATTCCTCAAAGTAAGTCTGTTGTCAAGAACACCTATTGACGTAATCCAAACACAATGGTGATTTGTCTTTTAAATCATCTTCATACTGATCTTGTGAGATCCCTCATTTGGGCTGCTTTCTCCATCTACTTTCCGTGGCACATACTCAATTTCAATGTTTGGCTTGGCATTGCCTTTCCCTCGACTCCAGAGGAACAAGAGCACCAGACAGAACAGCACCACTCCTAAGAAAGAGATAAACCCCATGGTGGTAGCAATAATGAGAGTCTTCATATCGAAGGGAAAGGGATCCATTGCACCAGTTCCATTGGCACTGTTATCATTGGGCTGGTTCGAGATGAAGGCAAAGGTCTTATTGGGCTGATGGGGCCAATTGGGAGAGTAGCTATGAACGTGTAGGTGAGCCAAACGGGTATCGTTACCTCCTGCATTGACGGAAATGCACGTGTACGTGCCATTGTCTTGTATTTGGGCATATCTCACCTCTAGGGTGCCATCAGGAGACACTGACAGCCGGCCAATGCTTTTAGCAGTGATAAATTGCTTTTTTGGAGACTGCCACATAATCATGGGAGTGGGGTCTCCATCTGCTTGGCAAGGGAATTGGACAGTGGTCCCCTCATCCACAAATCTATGAATGGCTTTGTGATCTCGGATCTTAGATTTCTGACAAGTGAAATAATTGGTTGGGAGAACATCCGGAAAGTCTTTGAACTCTTTACCCTGCAAAAACTCTGGGGTTTCACAAGATGGCTGCTGGCGGTTGAAATTAAGTCTCCATCGACGGCGAAAGACCCAGAGGAGACGACAGTCACATGCCAAGGGGTTGTCATGAAGAGCCAGTGTCTCAAGATTGCCAACAGAGTGAAAGGCAGACTCCTCTAAAGTGCTTAAACTATTGCTGGATACATTGAGAACCCGAAGATAGTTGAGTCCTCTGAAGGAATAAGGCTCGATGCTGACTAGCCGGCCCCCAACCAAGTGAAAAGCCTGGAGCCTCAGCAAATTGTGCATTTTGTTGCCCTCCACAACCTCAATCGGATTGAAGGACAGGTTGAAAAATCGAAGGTATACCAGGTGCTGAATGGCCATGTAAGGAATGGCAGTGAGATTGCAATTTGTGATGCTCAAAGTTGTGATGTTGAGTCCATGGAGGGACTTTGTGGTCAAGGTTTCTAAAAGAGGCCAGTTTGCTATCTCTAAGACTTTTAGTCGATAAAGCCTCCTGAAGGAAAAGTCTTGAATAATGTTGATGGTCAGATGCCGCAGCCTGAGGGTCATCAGGTTGTGAAGATGACTGAAAGCCTCTGTTGGCACAGAGGTAAGGTTGCATCTTTCCATAGTGAGCTGCTCTAGGCTGCTAAGGCCATGAAAAGCTCTGTGAGAGATGAACACCAGGTCGTTGTCCCCCACCTCCAACTCTTTCAGGTTGTAGAGGTCTTGAAACATATAGTCCAACAAGATGACAATTTTATTCTCACTAATATCTAATCTAGTGAGGTTACTGAGGCCAGTGAAAACACCCAGCTGAATCAACTTCAGCTTGTTGTTGCGTAGTCCCAGTGTTCGCAAGCCAAGTAGGTTGCTGAAGGCCCCTGGTTCAATGACGGAAATGATGTTCTCATTAAGCTGTAGCTCCTCCAGGTGTGGGTAATTGAGAAATTCCTCAGGGTTGATGGCTTTCAAGCGATTCTTGCTGAGATCTAACAGCCGCGTGTCAATGGGAATTCCTTCGGGGAGGGCAATAAGCTTCCGCCGATGACACACGACAGAGCGCTCTTGGGCACTGCATTCACAGCGAGAGGGGCAGCCAGTGGCAGAGCCGGACAGAACGGTACCCAGCATCAGGATGAGAATGGGCTGCCAGCATGCTACCAGGTAGCTGTGCCCACTTGCCTCTCTGGCCACCATTTTGATGGTAACCTGCTGAGGAAAAGGGTAGAGAGATTGGGTCACAATATGGATAAAATTCCATTCCACAAGACAGAAAAAAGGCAAAGGAACTGAGAGACAATCATGTTGCTCCTGTTCTTAAAATAGCAAGAGATAGTGTTAGTGAAAATGCTGACGCTTAAAAAATGTAACAGACTACTGCACTGGAACATGCTGCGTTAAGGCAACTCAGAGCTTTGATTAATGATATAACAGAAGCATTAAAAAGTAAAAGACTGTATGAGAAAACAGCTATAAACAACACTGGCCATAGAGTAGTATAGCCACAGAATTTATATGTGTATATATAAAATTAACATATCTTGGACTTGCAACTTTTTTGCATTCAAGTGCAGAAAATAATTTTCCAATAATCATTTGGACCACCTCAAATCGGTAATGATTTAAACGTACTATTCTAATGTCAATGCAACCTTGAGAATAGACAACAGAGCAGAAATTGTATGTACAATTAAAATAAAAAGAAGCAATGATTAACTATTCCTTTGGAAAGAATCACGGCATAATTATAAATAGTGTTGTTATAACTTAAGACTACAAAAATAATAGATGGTATACTGTATACTATTGGAGAAAAAAAAAGTAAGTAACATAAATGAGCAACATGAACATGACTATTTAACAATTTGGAAAAAATGTAAATAAAATATGTATTACTATATGGACTTTGAACCTAATGTCTATTATTATGACATTTTAAGTAATTTAATAAATGGTAATTAGTAAGTGATTGTTTTATTGAACGTGATTAATAGCTGCATTTAGAGAAGAATTGAAGTGTGGCCTGGGGAACATAATTCAGTTCATAACAAGGTAAATCCAAATCAGCTGTGGCTCACTACTGTTTTACTGTGGAAAACCCATGAGTCTTTAAACTTAGCTTACCAAATTGATCGAGCTAGCTTAGTCTCAATCTCAAAGCCTCTCTCTGCTATGTGCTTTATAATGATGGAGATCCTGGTTTAAGGCTTGTTAAGAGACTCATGAAACATTGACATAAAGAAACTCAAGACACACAGAACTTGCCAAAAGTTGTATTCAATGAGGCATGAGGATGCTAATTGGACTAGTCAAATACAAATTATGTTAAGTAGACAGGCTAGCTTTAATAATTGATTAGGTAAACTTTAAGTTGCTCCCAGTTTTAAAGCGAGTTAAATTGACCCAGAATTAAACACTTCTTGCATCAGTGAATTCAAATATATTTATGCAAACTCAATGGATGCATTATGATACTATGTAGGTTCAACAGTAGAGGGCATATTTTAAAAACACATGAACTTGTATTCACACATTTGCAATATCTCAAGCTATTATGGTTAGTTATTATTTTATTTCAAAATATAATTTCCCCACACTGAAAACTACAAGATGCAGAGAGAGTGAGAGAAAAGTACAACACAACTCACAGCACTGTGAAGCGGCTTAGGCCAACTATAAACTGTCTTCAAAAGGGAGTGAAAGATTTGCACAGATTTGCTGATTCCATATCTGAGTGTTGTCAGGTGTGTCGGAAATGCACAAGATTCTTTAGAGTTCCGGTGTGAAATTAGGTGAGTAGTTTCAATGATAACAATTTCATATTAGTGCTCCTCAGTTAGAACAAAAGGACTGTTACTGTCAAGGGTGCTTATCCCTCATTCATCTATCGAGTGTGATCTGCATACAGTCGGAGAGCAGAGCGATCAGGATACTGTGAGAGAATTACTACATCGATTAAACGACTAGTGTGGCATGAAGAGGTGTGAGGGTGAAGGTCATGGCGTAAACAGAGCTGCCAAGAACGGGATGTTTTAATCACGGTGAATCTATCACAATCTTCTCCGGCTGAGCAGGCATCAAGCCTCCAGAGGCACGACAGTGTTTAAACTGTTATCATGTGTGACATCTCCTGCGATGCAAATTTCTGTTCAATTTGCATGTCTCCCGAATATCTGCCAAACAACTACCTTTGACCTTTAACTATAATTGGGGGGATTTGTCGGAGGAGAGAACAGGTCAAAGGTACTGCCTCATTAAAATTATTGACAAATTTGTTGGGTAATTAAAAAAAACAGCAAACAAAAGCAGATGGAAATCACCATAAAATTACAGTAGGTCTCCATGGCGATATCACATTTTCCTAATTAAACATAGCCATGGCTTCCAAATTCAGAATGTTGTATTTTGTGTTCACTGTTGTGGTGTCACATAGTACTCCCATGAGAAGAAAGTAGCTCTGCTTATGGGCAGAAATCTGTACCTGTTTTACAACTCATGAAAAGCGCACCGTAAACATTTACACTGTTATTTCTTGGCCTGCAACTTGCAAACGCTTGCCAGTAGGCAAACTGCAAATGATGATAATTTAGAGAAAAAAAGGCCATAATCAATATGCACCACAAATATATTTTTTTAATTATGGTTTGCACACTCACACACACATTCACACAGACACACACTTCCATCTTTGTTCCTAATCACTCTAACCTTTGTTTTAGCCCAAATGCTAAGGTATGCAAATGCTTTAAAACTAATTTGGCCTCGGTGGTCAACTGATGGCAATTGAAAAGCCACTACACAAAGTGTTGGATTTATTATCCAATTAAAAGATTAAATCATCGCTCAGGAAGCCCCCATTCTGTAAACATACAAATCAAAGTCTGTCAGGCGACTATGAATAATGTATGAAGAAGGGAAAAAACTGCTTCTCTCTGTTGCAATGCCAGAATATTGCATTGACAGAGTAATTCTCAATATAGTGAACTCACTCACATGGTCAATAGCTCATCTTATTAGTCAACACCCCCGCATGAATTTCCATGTACAGAATTGTGTCTTTAAAGGCATATCTAACTCAGGGCACTTTAGTGTAACCAGAAATTCCTGGCATGCAATAAATTCAGACAGAAATGAGCACCTTTAGCCTGACTGATTTGAAGAAACATACAGTAGTCAATGAGAGCCATTCTGCATATGGGAAAGAGGAGTAACACGCTTGTATTCTTAAAGTCAAGCCAGTTCTTTTCATAAATGTATTAATTAAATGTGCAGTTGTTTACATTAAAAGTGTGATATGTTGCGTGTGCATCAACATTCCTATTTTAGAACAGCGCTAAGAATTCTCTTTGTTTAATAATTACCACCCAACATTCAGTCACACGACAGGCTGTGTGCTGCTTAAAGTGGGTTGCTCTCCTAAGATCCTTGTGGTGGAAATTACATTTTCTCCTCTGTTCTTTTCCCTCAGTAACACGGGAAGGTCATACCCATTCAACCCTGCCCACTTGCTCGAAGGGAAGAAATAAAGTGTCAAACACAAGTTTATTTTAACATAGTGCTCCTCCGAGAGAGGGACCCTCAAATGTAATGCCCTATTTTGCCATATTGCAACATCCGCTGTAACTCAAAAGCAATTCAGAAGGCTGTTGATCAGTCAAGTTCAATCAGTCAATGAAATATGAGGAAGCTAATTGACAAGTCCACATCCGGTCCATAATGAAAGGGTCTGTAGCCTTGCTTTTCAATTATCTGTTGTCAGCAGGAGGGAGAAATTAGCGAGGCTTCTTTTTCACAAAGTGTCTTCCGACTGACGCCTCCTTCCTTTACTAATGGAGGCCTAGATCTCTTTTAGATTACTGCACCTTCCTAACACTCATGAAGTTAATAAGCGTTGCGCTTCAAAGATTTGTCCTCTTCTTTGCTATTTGTTACTATCAGGGCTATCTGTCAAGCTGGAGGACAAAATCAATTCTGCCTCCAACGTTGGAAAACCGAGCTATTAATCTGTTTAAGTTAGAGACCCTCGCAGTGAAATTAATGTTTAAGGTTGAAGCTCTTAGCAAATATAAGTGTTTACCTTTTGTCAACAAAAAACAATTGTTTTTCATGGACATATTGTTTCATGGCTAATTACACAGACGAAACCATACTCGCCTGTCGCTGCGATATCAAGATTCATCGTCATCTGAAACCACAGAGGATGGCTATCAGTTGAATTGATTTTATATTTTCATGTTACACCGCTCATGTGTTTGAGTGCTCAGTGGATGATATTCTGTCTCTCCCACTCATGTACAAATGTAATTCAACCCAAAGGTCCATCTTCCTGCTCTCTCTTCCTACTCCATCCCCTCTGTTTCATCCTGGCGATAACCTTGAGAAAAAATATAATGTCGGACCACCTAACAGTTTCTCTGTTTTCTCTCCCTGTTCACCATTGTACTCTTGACCTTGGCAGTGAGCTTCAGTTTGACAAAACAAGACAAATAAGCAAAGCTTGGGATTGACCCTCTTGCGGATCCCTATATTGAATACCTTTATTTATGTATTCAATTCAAAATAGGCCCAAAACTATATTGTTTCTCGGTTTCTGCTTCCTACATTCATACATATGTGTTTTAAGTGCACTGGGTTTATTGTGTACTGCATTTTTCCCAATTGGCAGTGTGTTCTCACTGTGTACATTAAAGACAAATAAGAGCTTCTGTCAGGGATTTATCTTCCAGCTTAAATACAACAGTCATGAAACAGCATGCTTTACATAGTAATTAATAACTTGTTTTGATCTCCAGAGAAAAAAAAACAAAAAAACATTTATAGTAAACAGCAGGGTTTTTGTGCTTTCTATTAAAACTAAACTATATCAAAGAAAGAATAATTTGTTAATGGTGGTATGATTAATCATTGTGTAATTTTTAGAATATTTATTGTACACAGTGAGAGAAAACAGATTAAACCCTGTGATAAAGGTTGCTACTTTAGTGCAAAAAAAACAACCTTTTATAGGCTTTGGAAATTAATTCTGGCTAAATTAAAACTCGCGATTCATAAATCATAAAAAGACCAGACTGCATTCATATTTCTACTCATTTGAAATGCATAAATACAAACACAGGAAGAAAAATAAAACAAAAGGAATAATGAAAATGAGCTGCATTTTGAGGACGGTCTGATGTGAGCCACATGTTAAGACTATTTGGAATCACAATTAGAAAATGTGTAATTTTGCTTTGATTGTCATTCTTTTAGAGAAAGATTAAATAATGATTCATTTGTGCTGGGAAATGATACCACTAAGCAGAATGTTTTATAATAAGCACAACAGTCTAATAGAAAGCTACTGTGAATTGAAAGTAAAGCGAATATAGAGTGCAGCAACTAATTGGATATACTGGCCTGAGGGAGTTAATTTTGTTCATTCTTCCAATCTATTTATTCATCATCTCTTTCCTTCTGCCTGTCGCTCTCTCTTTTTCTCCCTCTCTGGCATCCCTGATCACACTGCACACATTTCACAGTATGAAGCGAATCAGTGGTTAACAGCTATCTAAATATTCCCAGTACATAAATAGTTATCTGCTAAATTGCTGGTAATTAGTTGTCTGCTCTCATCCAATCTGGTCGTGAAATGGCACGGGTGACCCATTTGCTCTGTGTCTGTAATGTACAATTCATTTATACCCTGATCATTTAAAAATTTTATGCAAAGAAATGTTTGATGGATACAGCTGTGACAGTTGTAACAGTTTGAGTCACATTCACTTGCTGAAGTTCTACGGGATCATTGGCAAAACCTAATTTCACAAAGTACAACATGTTCCTGGAGCTAAATCTTTGTTGGTTCTGGAACATTGCAATCAACCAATCTTCTTTGAGGGACATGTTTACAGTTTATTCTTAAAATCAGGGTTCGGTACTTCTACAGTTTTATTCACCTATCATTTACCTCTGAACTGATGGATACATTATGGTAGATAGGGTTATGTTTAAATTTTCAAACACAGGACAACAAAAACAAATATGCTGACCCAGGAACATGTCTAACTGAGCAAAATCAAGATGTGCAGGATCATTGTCTTGCAAAATGTATTACTTTACATCTGCTTTGCTTATATGTTGTGCCCATAATATAACTGTCTAGCATATTATTCAAAGAAGAGTGTAAAAGAGACACTTTTCTTACAAATATTTCTGGATGGCAGGTCACTGAAAATAGTTTTAAGGCAGCCCAAGTTGTGAGTAGCAAATCAAGTCACTACCATTCATCACAACATAAGCAGGTGTCTTTATCGGTATTTACAACAACAGTTAATCAGTGAGGACCTGAGCCAAATCAATAATCAGCCCTGCATGCTCCATACATTTGTCTTCCTCCTACCCCACACAAACAACTTTGTATACCAAATCAGCTTGGGTTTTAAGCCTACGGATTCAGCATTCAAAGCAGAGTTGTATCTTCCAACTGTTTGCTTCCATTTGACTCCTCTCTTTTGATCTTGTTTTTTGATGACAGTAAGATTCAGATCAAAGCCCAAGTTTTGGAAAGCTACATTCCACTAAAGGAAAAACTAACATGAACCTTGATGTCGAAACATAGAGAACTCTAGACTTATTGAAGCAAAAATGTCAAGCACTGCATTGCAAACAAAAGGTATGACTAAACTGTCAAAGCGAGGCTTTTGCATGGAGGGGAATATTATATGGAATTGAGTATAGCATGCTGAAACAAGACTATAAAGTGTCTTTTTTTATCTAAATACACATACCCCGTAACTTCTCAGAGCTTGCCAAATTTGTTCTCTAAAAGCATTTAAATGTAAAGAAAAAATTTAAACCACCAATGAAAAGATGATTCAGACTGAGAGCAACACTCTTCTTTGTGCTGACTGGTGGCCTGGAAGGTTCATTCTATTATAAATCGAGTAAATTAAATAAATGTTTCATCTCCAAACGTGGTTGAGATTGAAATAAGTTACAACCTGTCATTCAAATATTGGTCTTCTGACTAACTACCGATGGAGCAATCTGTGATGGTTTCATTTGAAATAAGCATTCTTCAAGGGCTGGTAATGAAACCGATGCACTGTGTTCCTGTCTCTTACTCTTGACAATAAATCGGCATCAAGCACGTTCCCACTCATCAGTATGCTGAAACATTATATAGGTGATTTCAGCCCATGGTCTGGCTAAACTTCCAAAGACACAGCTGCTGTCAGGTTCCTTGTCATGGTACGAAGTCTAATTGGGCCCAGTCCCATGTCAATCCTTCCCCCAGCTTTTCGGCAACGGTTAATAATAATTCCATAAAGTGTTTTTCATTTCTCATTAATGCTCTTGAGATTCACTTTAAATTCACTGCTACCAGCAGGCAAAGCTGGTAATTACTCTAACCACTCTTCCTCTTTTAAACACAGGGCTCTTTGTTTTGGGTTTAATTGAAACAAAAGAAGAGGGAAAATGTGGAGAGAATATAGGACACCCGTAATCCCAAAAGCAATCTAGCTCAAGCCGAGCTCCTTGGAGTTCTTTATCAATGGTTCTATTAGGAAAGAGCTTATCTCATGAAATTAGCCACGGGATAATCACTCTCGAGCTTCCTGAATTATGCTAGTATTGTTCCTCTGACCAGCACTCCATTCGAGGCTAATAATTTGATTACTCTGACTGATACAATCAATGATATCTTCCTCTCGTCTTTCACAAGGTGCAAATTTTGCCATCAGCAGCCACCCAGATGATCAGAGGAGATACGACACCATCTTCCCCAGAACGACAGACAGCATTGCTTCAAACACATCAATATCATTTGAATTCACATGAACACACAGCCTTTAGAAACGGGGTGGCAATAAAGTAACTAATGGGCCCGGTCTCATATTTTTTACTTTTTACATAAAGCTGTTATGATTAAATTTTAATGGTTGAGTCTGCTGCATTGAAGCGACTCTGTGACCTTCTGAATACATTTGTGGGAGGCTGGAGTGAGTGTGCGCTGTCTGATATGCCACTCGGTCGCCTCTCACAGCAGCCCCTTGCTGGCTTTCCCGGTATGTACAGCCCTATTTCAATAGTCCCTCATTTTGTGTGACAGAAACGAGCCGCTGAGCTGATGGCGTCCGATTCTTACATCCCTTCACAATGAGGACAAACGCACGCCTGGTCTGTCTATCTATGCCACGGCCGAAAGCAGGCCCTCACTGAGTGCTTAAAAAAGCATATAAAAGAGAATGAATAGGGAAGCAGGGAGGGATGTGGCGGGTTCGCAATCAGAAAGGATCTGAATTTCAATGATTTGTGGGATTTGGCCCTTTTTTACTGCCTGGGCTGCATCATTCACAAAAGCTGTGAAAACATGAGGGTTGACAGGAACAGGCTCTAATCTAAGTGTGAATACATGGCACAAGAGCGCGAGGGGATGCAGTTCTCCTGTAGCACTGCCTTATCTTGTTTCATCTGCTGTTTGTTATCAGACTGCAGCATTATCATAATGGCTATTACCATTAACTGAGAATCTTCTCGATGGGGAGATTGCCTTTTAACACAATCATCAGAATACTGAAGCATATCTCAATGTATAAGCTGTCTTATTTGCATCACTACTCTGTGCTGAATTTTAGCCATCGCTCTGTGTTTTGGCCTGGATTTCTCCGCTGACAGCTACAGCATCTACAGAATATGGCCAGAACACTGTTGCCATGCAGTTATTTCATGTTCCAGTCTTCCTAACCAACACAAGCCTATATGCATATTGCAGATGCATAGTGTTTTGATTGATAACCCTGTTTTCAGGGGTGGGGGTTTGGTTTTCATAGCACATGGTGTCTTGGATTTGAATCTGAGAATTGGCTTATTTCGTGTGAAATTTTTTGCCTCTGTACATGATGGCGAATAATATAAAAATGAATGTTGTTTTTTATAGATCTGACAGCCGTAAAGGATGCACCAATGAGAACACTGAGATAGCATGAATCTTTGATGTATCCTGTAAGGCTCCTCTTAATGTATTTTTGACAGCTTGCCAAGATTAAGAAATGAAGTGTAATGTTGTTATTCCTTTAAACGCCACATTAGCTGCGGAGGAAGTTGCTTCCAAGCAGTAAAACAGGGAGAGAGGAAAAAGAGAGCAAGAAAGAGAGAAAATGAGTGAGCAAGTGTGTGTGTGTGTGTGAGAGAGAGAGAGAGAATATGAGAGAGAGAAAAAAGGCAGAGAAGAGGCTCTTTAATGAGGTCTGCAAATTAAAGACTGAAATGCATCAAAAGCAATACATTATTTTCTATCATAATGCATCCTGCAAAATAAAGAGCCTTAACCATTAAACCATGATAAAAGCACAAAAAATACACACATTCAAGTCTCACACACATTCAAACCTGGTCATTGAGGAATACTCATTAAAAAAATGAGGAGGAGGGGAGATTTTTTTGAAATATAGTGCTGGTGAAATATGCATGAATGCTTACATGGCCAGATATTCATTTGTAGCAAATGACCCTTTCCCTGTGCACTGACAGTCCACAGTATTTGGTCCCATGTCCGGTTAAGAAGCATTATTCAGCATCTTTCTTTCCCCAGCCTGTGCACTATCCCTCTCAGACACATTTCCCACCTGAAAATCTCAGTCTCATCTCCCCCTTTCAGCCCTTTGCAGGATCTCAGAGTTCTCGAATGGCTTATCTGGCACTGAATGCAAACTGCTCTTACCAGAAACGTCATGCGGTGGAGTCTAAATTTGGCAATTCCATTCTGCCGGAGTGCAGCTTGGATCCGAATCGCTCCAGAGTGACAGGGTGGCACACAGGAGGCCTTTGAAGAATTTCATGAGTGAGAGGAAAAACAAAAAACGGCAAGCAATTCCTCAAAGCAAGCAAGGGGTCCAGAAAATTCTCAGAGTGTAGAGCACGAGCAGCTACAGTCCACAGAATACATGAGAGTCTGTCCCAGATGCAGGCATGCATGTAAACAGGAGTGCACCCGCTCACATACATGCCATACCCAGCAGAGCGAGAGCGGGAGCGCGAGTGAGGGAAGAAAGATGGAGAGGGAGGAGTCGAAGCTGTGCAAGGTGGAGGGAGGAGCTGTGGCGCATTGAGATGGAGAGATGGAGGAGACGGAGGGAGGGAGGGAGGGAGGGGGGAGAAAACCTAAGACTGGCAGGCAGAGAAGGATAAGTGAGAAGGAGGGGGGGGGAGGAAAAAAGAAGCTGCACAAAGCTCAAAACAGAGACAATGTAACTAATGAAATTCAATTCTCCTGTTCATCAGACCGACTGCAGCAGGAAACAGGAGCAGGGATGGAGGGATGCCAGCATGGGGGGGGGGGGGTTGACACAGAAATTTGAGTATACCTTTGTGAAACGTGTCTCTACCTCTCGCCATCATCCTGTCAGAACATGCCGATTAATGCCGAGCTTTTATGCAAAAGGCAGCGTTCGTCAAAAGCAACCGGGAGCTGCAATGTGACAAATGGATGACTCATGGAGGTAAACAGGCAGGGTGGATAAACAACAGCCAATGGAGAGAGCGATAGAGAGCCGGAGACACAGTATGAGAGAGAGAGATGAGGAATTTGGCCGAATGGGCTGAGTCTGCTTAGCCAATCGAAGTAGTGAACTGCAAGGTCAGTCTATGGGGGATTCGCCCTGCGGGATATAATCAGGTGTAAATCCTTGTAAGTCCCCACACCATTATACTAAACAATAAGCGAGAGGCGGTGGCGGTGGCGCGGCAGGTAGGGAGACAAGCGAGATTACTGGTGGGGTGGGGGGGGGGAGGATAATCAAATGCAGATTTGATGGGGTGGAGGGAAAGGGTGATGTGGAGCACGAGGCACAGGGGTTGTTAAGCAGTACAAACAGACTGAAGAGGTTCTTCAATATTCCTGTGAGTGAAAGGGCAGAGGAGGAAGAGGAAGAGGAAGAGCAGCAGAACCGACCCTACGTGTGTGAGGGATTTATCTCGGCACAGTACAACCAGATCAAGGCACGATGTGGGAGAGAGAGTGTGCGTGTGTGTGATCCATTGTGGATCTGTCCTAGACGTTTTGTTAATGCTCTAATCTTCCCATGGAACACCAACGCAGAACTGGCAATGATGTGACTTATTAGATAAGCTGGTGTGTGGTATATGGCACCAGTCAAGGTTCTTGTGATAGAATTATCACTACACATTACAAAGCTGTGCATTACAGCATTGCCAGTTCCAAAGTGGCTTTTTGAAATAATATTCGCGGCATGCATTCTCTGAACAAGCTGAAAAAAAGAATGAAAATTGTATAATCATACTACAAAAGCATTAATACTCTGTTGGGAACAATGCATCAGGTTGCAAAGCAAATATTAATTAAGGAGATCTTACTAATGGTACTAGTAGCAGACTTTATAAAAAACACGATGCTTTTTGACACATTTAGTTCACAGAAATGACTTGCTTTGACCTGCAAGTCAAGAGCCCATGAATCTTTCCTGTGCTGATGTATTTCAACGGAAATATGAAGTTGGGACAGGACCTATTCTAGCCTTTAAACCATGATTTGCTACAATTGGTTCTCAAATGCCTTTGCTTCAGATTTTACATTAGACAGTAAGTGATGACCCAATTCAGTGGAAAATTTTTAAAGATTAAATGATATTTATGACTCTACATTCAAATTTGTTTTCAAATTTTTCGAATAGTATATATAAAAACATACAAATTTAAATCAACGTGTTTGGTTAGCTACCTTACACAAATATACACACCTATTTATTTATTTCACAACCCACCGGCACTACCAAACCACTACACTCGCATATGGATTCTATTGTTTGTATAGTTCAGAATTTTTGTCTTGCAAAATTTATCTCCATCCCTTATTAACAACTATTAAAAGTTTAGATTTTTTAAATAATTGATAAATCATAAAGTTATATAGAGAGAGTTGTGTGCGGTGAGGGTAAGGTGTTTCTGTGGTATATGTTGCTGCCTTAAATGTGTAGACGGTCAAAATCAAGGGGACAGGGGTCTGCCCATACAAACTACTCTTGTCAACTTGACGAAGTGGAACACTTAAAAATAGCAGCAGGGATTCATCCAAGGAAAAGTGCTTAGAGAAGTTTGCGAATGCGTGTTTGAAAGTGAAATGCAAATGAAACTTCCAGACAGGTGTGTTGAAGCAAAACTACAGGATTCCTGCTTCAATATACACTTTTGACCCAATAGAATAAAAAAAAGACAGGCATTGTCCTACTGTTCAGCCATGATCTCAAATTTGTTTAAATGCATAGTTTGTTCTTGAAAGTTTAAGGGAAGTTGAAAGTTTAATTAAAGAGCTTAATGGTTCTCTGCTGCAACAGTGTTCTCTTAAAAAAAAGAAGCTCTGCGGTAGAGGCTAGCTGTTGAGAATCTCTTGTTTTTCTGTAGTATTCTCAGGGTCTCTCTCTTTTAAATCAGAAAATCAGATGAATGACATTATAGATGTCAGTAGAGTAGTAGAGGCGATTTTGACATAGGACATTGTGACATTTAAGGAATAAGTTCATTCTCCTGAGAGTCCATGGAATTCTGTATACCCTGCAAATGGGTAATAAGAACAAAAAAGTCCTGCAGCTGAAGTATTCACACCTGACAGTGACAGTGATGGAAGAAAATAGGCTTACTTTGGGGATGGGGTCGGTACAGATGTGCTTCAAAGGGAAATGCCATCTTCCTTGCTGCACTCCCAATTGTCTCCCGAACCTCTTGAGTAGGGAAATACAACCACAGGTGACAAATGACTACATCAAAGAGTGGCTTTAATCAAACTTGGCTTTTTGATCCTGCCATTTATTTTAATGAGTCTTGGCTGAAGAAAAGGAAATCAATTTCACTCATTCTTGATTTCAGTCATGATGCTAGTGGGTTCATTTTGGACATATTATTTCTATTTTATGTGCACTCCAAAGAATTATTTTCCAAGCAGCTGTTTCATGGTTTGGGGCAGTCTAATTTTGAAATGCATAACACTTGCACTTGTCATAAAACAAATCTACTCTGTCCAAAGGGGCATCAGGTGATGACAAGCATATGAAAACATTATGTATGCTATATTTAGCTTTTCACATTTCAGAAACATGAATTCACCATACAATGTAAACCTGTTTTAGGCCACGATACATAAAAAAAAAAAAAATCCAGTATCTCTATAGCTTCCATCTGTGTCATCAGTGCTAGACACGTAACATAATTCTGTTAGTAGCTAAAACTAATAAATGACAAACAAATATGGTATGTGCAAGCTAGATTGGCATGTACATAAAGGGTAATTCCATTGTGTCTTTTAGAAGTGGACCATTGCTTGGAAAATGGCTTGGAACCCCATAAAAAGATTTAAAGTTAATGTATACTGTTTATTGTTAATTCATGCATACTTATAATAGATTAAATAATATTAATTTATATAATCCTGAAATGAACATTAACTTAACATTAATTACTGCTTTAAAAGTATCGTTCATGCTACCAAATGCGTAAACAAATGTTAACATACCTTCTTGTAAAGTGTCACCAAGGACCCACAAAATCAGACATTTAGCCAGATTACAGATTCATATTTTACCCTGTTTAGTCTTTTAATACCCCAATGTGGTAAGTGTTCAAAAAAACAGATGGATTTTTACCACACAGAAAAACGTACAGTTTCACAAGTCAATGAATTATTAAACACCACCTGCAGCAAATTCTGTTCTTTTGTCCAACTGTCCGAGAGTCACAAGTACTCTTCTTCAGGCTTTATTTATGCCCATAATGAAGCTGTATGCAGTGCAAGGCTGTTCTCTGAAGGCATCATATCCCACTGGACAAACACGACAACAGTTGTTAAACCCAATTGAGTCCTTGGCCAGTGAAGCATATGCCTGACAGTTTGTTAGGGAGCTGTGAGCATGATCTTCAGGCCAGGCAGATGATTTACTATTCAGCAGCCAGAAAGGATTCTGTATGGGATCTATAAACATTTTCATGTAATCAACAAATGCATGAACCCTTTGACATGTACGATCACACCGATTTCATTTGAAGTGGATGAATTTATGTGATGCAAATCTGACCGATTATCTGAATTGCAGCGCAAACTAATATGGACATACAAACTATAAACATAGCAAACTATAACAAACAAACATGTTATCAATTAACATGATAATTTTTAAGGTTTTTAAGCAACAAAAAAAAACATTCACTTACACATATTTGAGAATCGGAATATCAGGTGGAATACTTTTAAATAAAAAAAGAAAATAACGCGCATTGTGGCCTCTGTGCATCACGTCAAAAACATGACGCATTGCCATGGAAATAATAAGGTGAGATGTTATAAAATAAAATACGCTGGGGGCTCTGCTAGAATATTTTAAACGTATTTGCGAAAGGGTTAACCCTACCAAGGGGCTCTGAAATATTTTAGAGTATTAAAAGTGAAAGGTTTTAGTAAAAATCACCAAATGAGTAAATAAGAAAAACATGTTATCTCAAACTTCCGGCTTGCCTGGCGGGTGCACTATGTTTTACATTTGAATTTCATTTCAGAAATCAGAACAAAATAATAGTGGCGTCTACAAAATTACACAAGAGAAAAGAGCATATGTTACACTCAGTCATTCACATTCTGTTGGTAAAAAAAGGCAAAACAACAACATACGATCCATCAGAAATGCATTCAGCCCTTCATCATGCAGACAAACTGCTCAGGGACAAAAGCAGTGAAATAGAGCTGCAGAAATCATCAGAATCATGACAGGCTGCCATTAGCAGAGACGACTCTGTCTGTTCTGTCATTATGAGTCAGGTTTGCCGCCAGCCACCTTTTGTTCCCAGGCCGCCCAGCTCTGCTGCATCAAAGGACGATGAATGACCTCATTACGCCCAGACTGCAATATCAGTATCACCAAACAAAAGTTGCCTCTAACATTCGGGCTTCTTACAACACTGGTAATTTATGGGTGCTACAGGTAAGTGGGGCTTCTGGTTAGTTTGATTGTAAAAATCAGTTTTGTACCAGTGAATGTAGGACAGGATTTGAAAATGTTGATCCAGAGGCATTTTGGATTTACATTTACATTTCAATGAAAAGATGTATTGCTAGATATTGCTGTTTTCCTCTGGCCTAGATCCAACTACCCTCCAAAACAGCCCTCAGTAGATCTGTCTCCCAGGTCTCAACAGTCTACTAAGTGAGGGATAAATATTAAGCCACATGTAAGAAATGATGATGAATTAAAATTTGAACTGCATGTACACTATGTGGGTTTGGGGAAAATGAGACTAGTCTAACATAAAAGCACCTTAGGCAAACATGTTGATATAACAAGAGAGAAATGCCCATGGCAGAGCACAATACAGGCAGTTTTAAAGTTGGCCAATTGATATGCTTAAGAACAAGATGGTTTGTAACTTTGTGTGAGACCCAAGAGGCATGTGAAAACTAGAGTTCTACTGCCATAGATGTTATGGGTTTAGGCCACTATTAAGCTGTGGGGATTTAAATTTGCATAAATGGAAAGATATATGATAATGTATAGCCTATTACCTGTCCTTGTTCGGGGTAGATTAAGGATGTTAGTGTTTATATATTAATATACAGTAGTGTTTCGCTGTTGTAATTATTCATTGCACAGCTCTCCAGAAATCTTGCTTCTTGCTCATTTGCAAAATGTATCAGTCAGATATTTCCTAGTCTCCGCCTAAGCCTCAGAAGTCACAGCCACAGACGGTCATACTTAAGACACACAAAATGGCAAACACTTCAAGAGTTTAGAAATTGAATTCTACAGGATGTCTGACAGACATGTGTTCTATATTCTTTAATGGTCTGCTTGAGAAACAATAATTATAATAATAATTTGTTACATTTATATTGTGCTTTTCCAGAGCTCAAAGCGCTTTACACAGTATGGGGGGAATCTCTTCAACCATCACCAATGTGCAGCATCCACCTGGATGATGCGACGGCAGCCATATTGCGCCAGAACACTCACCACTCACCAGCTTATTGGTGGAGAGCAGACAATGAAGCAAATTATAGTATGGGGGTGGGGGAGATTAGGAGGCCGTGATGGACCATGGCCAATGGGCAAATTTGGCCAGGATGCCAGGGTTAAACCCCTACTCTTGCGAAGGACATCTTGGGATTTTTAATCACCACAGAGAGTCAGGACCTCGGTTTAACGTCTCATCCGAAAGACAGTGCTTGTTGCAGTACAGTGTCCCTGTCACTATACTGGGGCGTTAAGAACCACACAGACCGCAGGGTGAGCACCCCCTGCTGGCCTCCTAACACCACTTCCAGCAGCAACCTAGTTTTTCCCAGAAGGTCTCCCATCCAGGTACAGGCTCAACCCTGCTTAGCTTCAGTGGGCAACCAGTCTTAGGCTACAGGGTGATATGGCTGCTTAAAAGTTGTTGTGATGCCAAACCCCCTCATGGAAAAAGAAAGCCACTGTGTTTACAACTGTTAAATGTTGGATTTTCAAAAGTATGTTAGTTCATGGCATAGACTCTTTAAAAGATGTCCAAGAGTTTTACATGCCGGTCTGTAGGCACATCAACATCATAACTTCACTCCTCCATACATGAACTAACAGTGATTGGCTGTTTTATTTGCCAGTTTGACAGCCTCTTGAGCGATCCTTAACCAATGAAAGCTGTTATGGAGACCAAACCTTTTGCTATCAGTCTGAAGATCTGGATATGCAAGACTAAATATATCATAATATTCATTGTCCACTGTTGGTTTGAGTAGATACAACTGGCATTACTTTCATGTCTGTCACAACACATCACAGACTCACTATCTCATTTCATTGAAACGCAATTTCGGTCATCCTGTATATCAGTTATCGAGTGTAGTGAAAATTATCTTGGATGAAAAATTATCTTGGATGAAAAAATTAAAACTTCAGTTTTAATATTACTGCAATATAGTTGCAATGCTCTCCTTGTGTCTATCCCAGTTGTTTTGTACATTGTAGTGGTCTAAGACAATGAAGACAATAATATACATTTGTAAGATTAATATTTATTTAACACTTATACATTTATTTGGTGAGCGGTCATGTAACAAGCTGGATAATGTACATTTAGCAAGTCATTATGGCAAAATGAACCCCTGTGCTCCACTCTGGAGTCTGAACACCCAATTATGGTTTATTTGTCAACAATGTCTGGCAGACTGCACATTATTCCTTAGATACTCTAAACATCTGCATTGTTACTTTACTTTATGATTAAGGGTTAAGACCAGATCCATTTCACCTCATTTAGCTTCACAGTCAGTTTACAGCGAATTACCTCCATGACACTTCAAGTATTGAATCAAATTCAGCTACTAAATTAAATTTCTTCCTTTTATTGACTGTTAACCTCAGTGGAAAGTACCCATGACAAGGAAAACAGCCTTTTACTGATAAAGTAGTCATGATTAACTGGCAACATGTAACTTGGTGTGACCCACACTAGATCTCAAATATTCAAAGGCCTAAATGTTCTCTTCACTGTGAGACAACACAGCAAGCCGTCAAAGCTCAATGCAAACCTCAGGAGGAAAGGACTAATATGTGTCAAGCAGCAGCAGCCACTCACCCATGCCCTCCTCCAGAAGTAAACAGCATGATGCCAAATAGCATGGCAAGCTGGAAGACAGCACTGAGTGAGTCAAAACAAATGAGGTGTTTCACTCCATGAGACCATGGGAGGATGAAGATAAGCCCAGGCAATTCAAATATAGCCATCTGGAAAGCGTTTCTAGTCATTTGAGTATTTTGGCTGTAATAAATTACTCATTAGTGCTTTAATCTGTCACCTTGTTTCACTGAATGCAAATTGATGGATTTTTTCAGGAGTCATCAAGTTCAACATTGTAAAGAATACAAGTTGAAAAAAGGAAACTGAGCAAAGATTGTGCTTATGAACATTTTGGATTTAGTTACATGCAACATTACGTAGAGTACTTCATCTTACTACTAGTTCAGAAAGCAGGGGCATTTCTAGATTTTCATCATTACTGGGGTCACAGGTCAACATCATCATATAGCTTTAACTATGTTTCAAGTACAAAAGCACACTCAAAATCAAGAGAAAGGAGTGTGAAATGTACATTACTAGTAATACAATAAAACAATAATAATAAATCACCTCTACCCAGGTATCAAGAATAAAGTATATGCTATAAAGAATGAACTCTAAATTGTTGGTAAAAAACAAAACAAAACACAGTTTCCACATTTACATTACAACCAAACTATAATCAAGAATGACTCTATTAAAGGGGCGGAAACCCGTATACCCTACGTAAAGAACTGTGATTTTGTGATGGGTTTTAAACACTCCCTGTTAACATTAGGGAAAATTTCAAGGGTTACATTGCCAATTAATGCAATTTCAAAGCAGCCATTTAGAGGATTTACCGGTGCAGTGATCCGTTAATGTGGACCGGAACTGCCCGCGATAGGTGAAAATCCGCGAAGTAGGATCAGCCAATCAGCTCATGGGATATATCCACTTGTTCTCTCATTCGTCGATCTTGTGCCAGGAACCAATCACGTGTCTTTTCTGAGTGCCCGTGGGTGTGCACAAAGCCTCTGAGAGAGTTTCTCTCTTTGTCTGGCATCCTGGGAAACCGTTTCTTTCACGCATTACAATTAAACAGCGTTGCTTTCTGCATTACGGCTGCCGATATGGTGGTATTTTTGAACTTATATTTTTTGATGAATATTTTTGAAAAATCTGTGACGGACTGAGGTCGCGAAACTTAAACCGCGAAGTGGCGAGGGATTACTGTACTTCAGCATTTGAATGTGTTTGTCACTTCTGACAGTGAACAGCTGAAAAAAACCACAAGATTAAAAATAATAAGGAACCATTATTCTCAGTTCGGTATGAGGTAATTTCCATCAAGCATTTATCAGTGATAATTTACAGGGGTCTAACGACATCCCTGTAAGACGGTAAGTACTTTCGAGAACCTAGAATGCAACAGCAGAGAAATCGTTACTGTTTGTGTGGAATTTTCTCCAATCTCTGTGTTGTACCTGTATTTGACATATCAGTACTGCACAACATGATTGTTCTCCATAGGATTCAGTTTATTGAGGCATCTCGATGGATATGTCCATCCTCAGAACTGACTGCCTCAGCAAAGCCAGAGGAACAATAAAGGAAAACACAATCTCATTCAAAGCTGTCTGACAGCACTGGGCACCATTATACATCACACTTAGAATGGGCACATTTACAGGAAGAACTTGAAGAGGGGGAAATGGGAAGTCGGGCCTGATGCACAGGGTCATTTGTCAAATCCCTATGATGCTGGCAGAAATCTGATTACTCAAGATAATAATGGAGGGTATCATGCTCGGACCCAAGTGCACACAATAGAGAAAGGTCTCGGACTGTAAGATTCTAGATATGTGTTGCAGGTGACGCTTGCCCAGAGGCATTGCTGCTCGGCTGGACTGTCCTTGTACCTTGCCGAGTTGTCGAGCAGGTCTTGTATCTGCTGTCAGACTCACAGATATCCAGCTTGAAGAATAGACACAGCAAGGGACCTGAGGGAGTCTGATTTGCCAAGTGGACACGAAGTGGGGACAAGCCGCAGAAAATCACCATAGGAACTATCAGCTTTAAAGGAGAATGAAATAGGATGCGTCATTGAAAGGGCAGAATAAATTGAAATCTCCCCAGAAATCTTCCACCTCTGAATGTTTCGCAAACATGCGAACCCTTTTGACGATACCTTTGCTGGGGTTTTTAATCAAAATCAGTTCTCACAATGGATCTCCTGGTTAGTTGTTGACTTTAACAAAAACTCTTTTTATTTTGCATGCCTTGTCTTTTTTCTCTTGTAAAGGATTATGTGTTATCTTGTACAATAACAGCAGATTTATTTTTGTGTAATTTACAGATCTTGATAGATTGTTAATGATGCTTCAAAAGACATGCCGACAGAGATTGAAATAGAGATCAAGATGTGACAACCACATGTATGGGTCATCACCACAGCTGAGGGCTCATTTGACCTACAACTTTCTAAATGGATATTTAGCAGCACGACTACTTGAATTTGCATTAATCTGTCATTTCCGATCATCATGCAATTTCTGATGCCCCCACGGGCGGATGTCACGCTGAGGGTAAAGACGCAGTGAGACAGAGAAAAGCATGAGCTGCTGTTATTACATTACCATATGTAGAATATTGCCTACATATTGCAGCATTGCAAAAACAATCTAAGTAAATGGTTTAGAAATATTTCAAAGCTGGTTCCTTTTCTTTGTATTACAATATTTAGTCAGTACATAAAAGAGGTCACAATACTGGCAAAATATTTTACAGAGAACTAGAGTTACTGGGCTGTTGCAAAATATCTGTTGTGTGGCCATCCATTATTTATTCATCTAGTAAATCCACTCTGTCATTTTTATTTCAATGCAATCTTTCAGTTATGTATTCACTTTGTGCCTGAAAAAGCCTTCAAATTGCCTTACTTTCAAATGCAACACCTGCAACCTCTGCCTAAACTGTTTAATGAAATGTGTAGCTGTTAGATTTCACCTTATTTTGATACAGTCACACAAGAGAGGAATTTCAAAGCTTTAATTTTATGGAAAATCATGCCTAATTTACAATCTATCTCGAAGAGTCATCATGAAGGGCAGTACAGTAATTGACATGGGGGTTTCATTGCCGTAGATGTCTTTGGGTTATAATGATATTTTTGATGAAATTTTAAAAGAGAGCAAAAAGAATGGCCCAGATAAAAGGACAATAAAAAAGGCATAATCCATTTTATGGAGAATCATTTTCATGTCCACAACAGGGCCATCACCTGCTCATTCAAGTAGTCTATTTCAGGTAATCAGATACCTTGTGATGAGCCAGCATCCATCCTTCACACTGCTTGGCTTTAAGTAATCAAGACAGTTTGTTTCCTTGAACCACAGAAGGTTGTGCAGAACCTCTACTTTATCTATTTTGTTAGCTATGTGTCCCTTTCTGTTGCATCTATGCGCAGTGAGATTGGTCCAATCAGCAGTGTATTTATTTCCAAAGCAAAGATCAGAGGGCAGCACAAGAATATTACAGTTTGGAGGGTCAAAGGAAGGGTGAAAATGTTTCATGCAAACAAAGCAAAAATATGATCATTATACATGGACATCAGAGAAAAAAGAAAACATAAATCAATACATAATCTAAACTAGCAGGATTTTTTATTTCCAGGAGTATTGTTGCTCACTAATTACCTTCGAATACAAGGTCGAATACATGGCCCTCTATAGACCACAGAATTACTTCTTAAGAAACTCCTAGAATAGTGGATTGTGACTTGGCCCAAATAAATCTGTGCCTAAAAGACCCTCAGTGAACTGGCTTCTCAAGATTCACCATCTCATTAGATAAAAGGAGTTTTTTATTTTTATTCACAATAACTGTGTAACATTATTGTTGCTGTTGCTGTTGCTGTTGCTGTTGTTGTTGTTGTTGTTGTTGTTGTTGTTGTTGTTAGTAATGCATATCATCTGTGCCACTGCTCAATAGTATTACTGATTCTCTTTTGCTGAATACTTCAGTGAAAATGTCATAAAAGATTGTAAGTGAAATTAGTTTTTGACATATTTGCCATTCTGTGTGTACCATGGAGAGAAAAGTTCATGCAAGTTTGTATGTCTAATTAAACAAATTTTCAGTTTTGTTAGACATTCCTTTAAGATGGTGAAACGATCAATAGACTGCTTTGAAGGTTTCCTACTGTAAAACTGCTTGTGGTTTTAACTGTAAAAGGCTAAAAATGCAACAGTAAAAACCTGTGAACTGATTAAAGTTCTGTACATAATGGAAAAAAACCTGTAATAGATCTGACCTTACATTTTGTGTAATTTCACAGTAAAATTCTGTTTAGTATACCATTTTGGAAGTAAGAGGAATAAATTATCTTATAATTGACAGGGAAAACCCATGAACTGTGATTCCCAGAACTCCATGTGTGACACCACATTTGATGGTTTTTTAAATGTATTAAGCAAATTATGTTTTTTCTCATAAATTATGTATATTAGTGTTACATCTTGCAATTTGTTTATCTTCAATCGCTTCCTTTGTTCCACGTTTCCCGCCAGTCTTAGTTTCATGGGCACTGATTTATCATCACAACTGCTTATCATTTAGTTCTCTGATAATTATCTATGTCTATTTATGTTCCTCTGTTTGTCCCATCTTTCATGGTCGATTACTGTTTGTCAACATGTTGGTTGTCAGCCCTTCTCTTGTTTTTTGGACTATATTTTGGCTCTAATAAAGACTATTTGGATTTAACTTTGTCTTCCTTGTCGTGAATGTGTCTTGTGCAGCCAAAAGTGTGACACTTAAGTTGTTTAATGAATGTCTCTAGTATTGTTTTAGTGTTGGATTACCATGATTGTATTTTGTGTTTGTGTGCTCCTTCCACAGTATATATTAGTATTTATACTTTTTAGTATCTATATCATAGTATTGTATTAAAGTATTGTTTAAAACATATTGTTATGTATGCAACCTTGGGTCCCTAAAGAAGGAATGAGACACTGCAACAAAACGCTATGGGAAAGCTCTGTGTTAATGTGCCAATCGAGTGAAGCAGCGGGTGACGTCATGAACCAGAAACTATAAAAGACAAGCCGTGTCTGAAGTAGTTGCTGACTGGCACCCAGGAGACTTGGCGGGACGATGCAGTGTCTCCTTCCATCTACAGGGAACCATAGTTACATCCGTTACCGAGACTTTCGCTTTCAAGGGAACGCAAGCTGTGTCAAAAGACTATGGGAATGAGATCTGCCCAAGCTGCCACAGCACCAGGTGCTGGGTCATGCTGACAATAAGTCAAGGTCGTTAAACCTAACAAAAGTGCAGCGGACCAGTGTCCATATATTTGAAAGTCTGTGGTGATATCTAGACCTAGTGGTGGAACCCGATTTTGTTATGCCTTCCCTAAAGGCAAACCTCAGGGACTTCCTGTGGAAGTATGCATCCTTGAGATCTATCATCACAAACCAGTCCTCTGACCTGATCTGAGAGATGATCTGTCCCAAGTGACATTTTGAACTGGATGACCAAGGCATTCAATACATGCAGGTCCTGAAAGGGACTCACCCCCATGCTTCTAAGAAGCTGTAAAGTAATGACTGTAGAAGCCTGATTCTCTGTCTAGGAGATTCTGATTCTCTAATCTATGGCCCCTACCCAGCAGAGCTTTAACTTCCTGTTCCATAACCAGACCCTGCTCAGTGCATAAGCTGGCCATGCATGGTCCACTCCCAAACAAGCAATGCAAAGTTCATGTGAATTCTCACCCATAATAAGATGAGGACAGGGATCAACACACAATCTAAATGCTGAAAGTTCGCCTAATTCACTTTTATATCGTTGGTAGACAAACAATGGCTGTTCACTAGTAACAGCTTCTTGTGGGTGCAAATGTCATTTCTAGAGCAGAATGTTTCTCCCTCAGCCAGCAAGTGTTGTCTCTGGTGCTCTGAAATAGCACCAACAGTCACGTGCCAACAACTGCTAGTCCACCAGACTGGTCCACCACTATAGCTGGCTTCCCTCACTTGCCCTAGAAATTTCCTTACTGTCATATTGCACTCACTGCTGAAACCTCTCAGTTAACCACTAATTAAAAATGAAAATGTATTTTGGAGAGGAAAACATTTGTGTTTTGCAACCCTCTTTAAACATTTGTAAAGACTTCATAAGGAAGGGCCAAGATAGCAAAAACACAAAACAAAACTGATAACTAATACAAATCAAAGCTAAGAATTTAACTATTTAATAATATGGTGATGCATAACAATAATATATTACACTTTTTGGAAATTCCCATTTTGAGCAAACATGCTGTTTTCTTTAACGTCTTATTGTGCTTACACTCAAATACACACAAAGTTATGTCAAAAACACACAGCAATCACATAAAAATTTGGTTACGTCTGAATGTAAACAGCAAGTAAAGAAATCGCATGTGAATATTAGATCTGTGTATTAAAGTCACAGCAGCGTATTATACAAGTACTTACTGATATATATATCATATATATTAGTATATATGATATATATATATATATATATATATATATATATATATATATATATATATCATATATATCATACATCAGTATATATTATGTATACTGATATATATATATATATATATATATACATATCATATATATTAGTATATATATATATATATATATATATATATATATCATACATCAGTATATATTATATATACTGATTGATATATATATATATATATATATATATATATATATATATATCAGTATATATAATATGAGAAAAACAGAAAATCACTCACTGCTTTAATAAGAAAAATTTCATAAGAATACATTTCTTGAGTGCTGCTGTTACATTTTCTGGCGAGGAGCTAAATATGGTGGACTATGTACAGCTCACTCAGAGGAAAAGCTAAGATAATAGGGCAGAGTCTGTCAGCAGTCGTGGGCACTGTCTGTTCCACTGTGACATCACATACTTATGTTCCTGAATGGCTCATTTTGAGGTATTGTTTCAGATTTACAAGGAAAATAGAGTGGATGAATTTTTACAACAATTGGGTTGTTGTGTACATAAATATGTAAAAAAAACTTTAAAAAAAAACTTTAAAAAAAGTGAATTTTCCATAATAGGTCCCCTTTAAAGTCATTGGTCAATTCAGATTTATTGCTTTTCTTATTTTTTTATGTACTGCTGCAGTGTATATTATAAGACATATTTTATTGATTATAGTTTGACATTGCATATTTAAATGAAATAGTTCAAATATTTTATATTCTACCAATAACAAAACTGTGCTAGATGCTATGCTTTGTGAAGGATAAGAGCTGGAAACGATCGTCTGTGTTGTGTTTATGACCACTACGATAAAGGGGTTTCAGTTTGCATAACTGTGACTGTAAAATATGTATTTTAGCTAACGGGATGGCATTTAAATCTAGTTTGATATTTGAGATAGGGTCATTGGGCTATTTTGATTGGCCATTGGGTTTGTTTGGTTATACAGACCTGGAAACCTTGGGGCTGGGCAAAATCTCTTCCCTTCAAAAGTCATGCATATGAAACGACAATGGTCCTATCAATTCCCAGTTATCAAAATTAAGTCTTATCTTTTCTTTTATTCATTCACAAAAGAGGATCGCAATTTCCATTTTGCACTGACATTAAGTTCTATGTCAATATGCCAAACCATTGCAACAATTGAAAACGAGTATTGTTGTAACATGGGGAGAGTTATAGCCACTAATTCCACCCATCAGGGATAAGCTATGAGTCATAAAATCATTTCATTATTTACACACTTCCTCCCAGATCCCCTATGTATGGTTGTCAAGGCTGGAAATAGGCACATGCAGATGTTATAAAGAAAAAAAAATATTGTGTGGTTAGAATATAATGTTTTTTGTATTTTTTTACCAAAAGTATATTTTGTTTAGTACTTTTAATGATAAAATCATATAATATTAGATTAAACTGTAGTTTCTCAGACAAAGTATGATATACTTTTAACCCCCTAATTTCAAAACATTATAATATGCTAATATGCTAATATGTCTAAATAAACACTGACTAACAGGGCTGGGAAAGGTTGTAAGCTAACATTTCTTAAAAAATATTATAGCTATCCCCTAACATACAAGGACATACAAAGGACAGTTTGTTTTTGATAATTTTACAGAATGCCTAGACAGTGGAAAAATAGAGAGTTGAGGCTCCCTGTATTTTTTTTAAGCATCTGAAATATCAAATCAAATCTCTAATATTAGTGCTTCGTTATAGAAAGGTTGGAGGTACAGGGTGCTTACCCACCAAGCGCAATCCGATAAGAGACGAAACAAAGATGTACGTACTTGTTTTCTTCAAACATTCCTTTTATTGTCACCACTCAACAGACAGGCCTTGGGGGTTGCAAAAAAACATCGAGATAACCATTTAGCGAGATAACCAACACCCAATATGGTGATTTATTTGATGAAGTGATCGGCATGCTATAAAAATGTACATAATGTGTACATGGCATGCTATAAAAATGTACATATATGTTTGCTAACAACAAAAGGCATATGTGCACCAACGAACAGCAGAGATTTACCAGTATACAATAAAAAACACCTTCGATTCTCGATACAAACCTTTAATTATATTCTTTATTGTTGCAAACACAATGATCGCTCACAGTGTAAACAATCATAACATATTCGTGAGGTCATCACGCTGTACCAGACTGCATACTTTCTTGCGTTCTGCCTGTCTAATGTGCTTTCTCAACAAATTCGGCTTCGTCCCATCTTTTAACTACTTTCAATTCGTTCTTCCCGCACATGCGCGATTCATTTGCACGTGGAGGAGTGAACATCTCCTGCTCTCCCTGCATCTGCGAGGGGCTGCTGCGTGAGGACCAGGCCGCCTGTGAGTGCTTTGGGATGGGGAATGCGGCCCACGGCAGCACTCGCTGCTCCTTGAGAAGAATAAGAACGATATGTGCTTTCACTTCAGAGAGTCTCCAAAAGTCTCCAATAACTCCAGATAAAGTTGTTAGATTTGTCGCTAAGCCCTTTTTTTGAAAATATGTGCTAGGGTAGTCTGAAAATTAGTCCGACAAAGGCGCCAAGTTGGCAACACTGACCGCGATCCACATGCAACGCGAACTCCGCACATGCGCAGTGAACTCTCAGTCACGAGATAACCATGTGAAGTGGCCCTCTTTTGTGCTCGAGATATTAGATTTCGATGACGTAAAAGAATCTACATTACCCACAAGAAAATACTAAGACAAATATGGAGTTTGGCGGTTCTACTTCAAAAACGTCAACATTATAGTATTGGTGAGTTAACCATGAGTCGAGATAAGTGAACTTCACTGTATGTAAACACTTATTATGCCGCTGTGACTTCAGCATCCATCTCCATGTCCTGCTGCATGCGGGGAGATCACACAGTCAAAGTTCATGGCTACTGATTGGCTCAGGCAAGGTGTTTTTGTATGTGTGTTCCTCTAAACACAGTGGAAATAACAGAAAGAGGCTAGAGTGACTGCAACAATAGCCTTTTTTAGAACATTAATTTGTCCCCATTGTGTTTTTTTGGTAGACCTACATGTTTTTTACACAGATACACTGGAGTCAAACAGAAAGTGGATTTGAGTAATGGTTAGTCACAAAATGAGAGACATTGTTTTGTATTGATCTTTTGGATTAAACCTGTTTTTTAAGCATATCACATAGTGTGACCTGCTTTGGCTTCTTTTGTTTAATTCTTACAACTTACCCCAGCATGTTACTTCTTACACTGGTAGTCGGGTAGATTGTAACAAAGGCACAATTAAATGTTAACATCAGCTCTGTGATATTCATGCTGAGGTGTGAATTGGTGCCTTTGGTGGTAAACAAATGCGGATACTTTGTATGAAGGTTTGAGCACTGATGCTGATGCAAAAAGTGTTACAACCATACCCGGTCTCCCTTATATTGTCATACAATTTGACAACTTGCACATCGTTTTACCATTTGGATCAATGGGCTCTTAATTCCAAGAACAATAAAAAGGAAATAAGCAGAGTAGATAAGCCTAAGCCACCAAGAACATGCAAATACAAAAGTACATTCACATAACCCACTAGACAGTGTTTTTTACATAATATATGAGTGTCTGGATTCACATGGAAATACTATTTTTAAATGAATGTTGACAGGTTACTTCAAATTGCATATATTTTTCTCCATGTAGACTTTTTAGTGCCTGTGCTCTCCAGCATTTCATTTTCCATCAGTATTTACTTAGGTAGACAGAAATGATGTAAGAACTGCTGATATGTCTAGTCTAATTCGCGGTTTATGTTGTTCCATTAATTATATTTAATCTAAATTAAATGTCACCTTCAAAAGGCTCACAAACCCATCCAATCCACCTCTATTACTTGCAGAAAGATTTCTGCTCATTCAGGTTTCTGTTCTTTCCAATCTTATCTAGAAGGGCATGGGTGGGTTATAAAAATCTTAGCTAGCACAAAACTTACATGTGAAACTAATTATTGAGGTCATGGTGCATGAAAAATAGAGATTTCTTTCATTCACATGGTGAGAAAAATGAATGCAGGGTTCCTATACATTTTCTACTTCAAAAGTCCATGCTTTTTATGACTCAATTTTTCAGAGCATATTTAACATAAGTGATTCACACTGCATTCACAGTCATCTGTAAATGTTTTTAATATCTGTTTTTCATCCATCTTCTCAAAGTAATAAAGTGTCCTTGCATGATGAGAAGAAACCTAAAAAGCTTTATAACCTGCATATATTCACCTCTGACATGACTTTGATACCGATAATGTGGTTTGATGTCGCATGATCACCAAACAGTAAAGTATAGTCTGGTAGAGATGATTGTTTGCTCCTTTATCTTTTGCTGGTTTGAGTGTCACTTGAACATTCATTTAGTGAAGTTCAAAAGAGACTCAGTTCAAAAGAGATGATCAATTCACATGTGCTCTGTCATGCAACATTAAACAGTTCTAAAACTATATTTATTGTTGGAATTTCATCATGAAATATGATTGTGATTAATTGGCGCAACAACAAAAATGTATTCCTCAACTGAAAACAGCAAAGATTGATTCTTAGGAATTAAGAATTGATATTGGTTCATAAAAAAGGGAACATGTTCAAATAGAGAAATTTATACTTTTAACCCAGCCAGTGAGAAACATTTATTTTTTTGAAATTTCTAAATTTATATTTTAGAAAACTTAATAGGAACGGTTTCAGCAACCATTAAATGATACACCAATACAATTAAAATGCCATATAGTCATAAAACACGTATTAATGACAACGGCAAATCAGCTCTCATGGTAGACTATTACAGTAAAACGTCACAAAGTCGTACACATAAACGTACCTGTACACACACACACACATACACACAGAAAGAGAGAGAGAGAATTGTGATGCCTGCTAGAACTTTCTACAATAACAGTGTGATATGCTACATTTCTCTTTTTAACTGTAATAAAAAAAAGTTAGCAATTTGCCATAATCAGGAATGGTGTCTGTAGTTCTGAGAAACTAGAATTTCTGTTATAAAATGAAATCATGTTTTGTTTGGCTAACATAATGCATTTAGAGTAAGCAATTTAGAAAAGATCAGACAGCTGTTTGTGAATGAGCATAAATTTGGACCCACAGCACTAGTTGAAAATGTCCTTTTGTGTAAATCATCATTCATGATTCAACAACATGCTTGGGAGCTCAATTTATTTACTATGTCCTTAAAGAAAGAGAGATTACCAATGCAGAAATTACTCTGTCTCCCTCTGCTGTCATGGGTCCCGCCATACAACACTTTCATCACAACTTCAGAATCACCAATGTTCTGTTTGAATACAGAATTTTTACAATATCAAATATTTAATTGTATAATGAATTAAAGACATGTGTTTTAACAGTGAACATTTTTTCAGAAGGAACAAAACAGACATGTTTAGAAAATAATTTCTATAATGTTTAGAAAATAATTGAATCCTTTACATTACCTTTGTGCAATGTGTGTGTGTGTGTGTGTGTGTGTGTGTGTGTGTGTGTGTGTGTGTGTGTGGATAGATAGATAGATAGATAGATGGATAGATTGATTGATTGATTGATTGCACAAATGTTGTAACATCTACTTTTTCACTTTGTATTTTTATTAAATAAAAAGCATGAAATGTATTTCATGCATTTTTATTTAATAAAAATACAAAGTATATCAAATAAAAATACATATATTTTTCATGCTTTTTATTTAATTAAAAAAGCAAGGTATTATAACATTTGTCATGTCATCCATCCTTATAACATGTGATTTCAAACTCAAGCCCAAAGATGTCTATAATACAGTAATACCTCGGTTTACGAGTTTAATTCGAAATGCTTGTACACCGAAACAAATTTCCCCATAAGAATGCACTAAAAATCAATTCATTCGTTCCACATGACCACAATTGCCCACGAACGAACGAATTCACGGGAGCCGCGAACGAACGAACCCGTGGGAGCCGCGAACGAACGAACCCGCGGTAGCCGCGATCGAACGAACCAGCGGGAGCCGCGAACGAACGAACTAACGAATGCGAGGGAGCCGCGAAAGCGGGGAGATAGGCAGATGATATGAGAAGCAGGTGTTCAGTGACCACACACACATACACACTCAAGCAGAACTAGGAGACACTGAATTCATGAACCGTGACAGTTACTGCTTAGAGGTACTGCACGTGTATATTTCACTATGTGTACAGTAGCGATCACAATTAATTAATGTTTAGAATATGAGGTAAAAACTTCTGTAAATCATTTCTGTAAATCAAAGTATCACTGTGGTGAATGATGCAGCCAATGAATGAGTTAAAAGGGGTTGGAACCTCCTGACTGTGTTATGAGAGGCTGTCATTAGGATATTTCATGTAAAAATGTGCACAAGGATGCTGAGCGTTAGGACTTTTTCCACAGAAAACTGCACATGGGTGAGGGAAATTTTTTCTCGTACACCGATACAATGCTCATACACCGATTCGACCCTCCATGCTCGTACACCGATTTGCTCGTATATCAAGTCGCTCGTAAACCGAGGTATTACTGTACTTTGAGAAAACTGTCTGTTAGAATTTAAATTCATGTAAATTTGCAGGACACCTTAAAAATGCCATCTTTGCTCATGGTGGCTCATGGACCCATAGTTCTGCTGCCATTCTAATTTGAACCAATCACCTAATCTACATCATAAATGCCATGAGACTAATTCCATTGGAGCCACAGGAAATCAACATCATGTCAGTATTGACTAGCTGATGAGACCACAAGAATGAGCACGGCCCCAAAACTGTTACTAGTGACTATTCTGAGAAAAGAGAACTAATAAAACATCTACTAAATAACATGGAATATATACATTTACATGTAATTATTTAGTTGATCGATTAATGTAAACAGACTTACAAATGAGAGCAAAAGAAGCAATCAAATAAACAATAGGGCAACAATATACAGGTGCTGTGACAAGTCCCATTTAGTCCACCAGAGAACACATAGCAAGCTTTTTGTTATAAATAAATTTTAACAATAGATAGAATAGTAACTGTAAATGTAAGTATTAACGGGTCAACTGTTGACCAAAAAAAAAAAAAACATGCATTTTCAGTAGTTTCTTGAAAATGGCTAAAGGCTTGGCTGTTTGGTTTGAGATGGGCAGGTCATTCCACCAGCTTAGAACAGTCAAGGTAAAGGTCCGTGAAAATTATTTTGTGCCTCCGATGACACCACAAGGCGCCATTCACTTTTACAACGCAAGCTTATGGAGAGCACATTAGTCTAAAGTAGTGAGTTTAACAATGGGGGTGTATAGTACTGGCTCTACACTGCCCCATCTAAACTCACTACTTCAGTGGCAGTTCTGTGCCAGAGGGGTCATCCTGTAGGCAAACATCAGTCCCTTGAATATAATGTGAATCTTAAATGAACTCTCATATATGTTGTTTCTTATGCTCAAATATTGCAAAAAAAGGCTTTTCAGGCTAGACAACCCAATGCGCATGGGGTGAAAGTCGATGTGTGACTACAGCTGCTATATATAGTTGCTATATATACTCTCGCCTACAGAATCTCTAAAACAGAAGTGCGCATGCGCACATGTCCAGAATAAAGAATAAAACTACACTTTTTAAATAGTTGTCAGATTTAATAGGTAATTGAAATATCATCATGAGGTTGGTGAATACCCTTGAAGAATTTGATGTTTCGACATTCAAATAAATTAGGAGCTGCACTTAAAATGACACAAATTGCTGCCTGAGAAGAGTTTCGATGTCTGCCAAATGAAATTTCTTTCCTAGAGGGTCTTTGAAGAAACGTCTCAGGTTACGTATGTAACCATAGTTCCCTGAGAGGGAACGAGATGCTGCGTCTTTCGATCGCTTTGGGGAATACTTGGACAATGCCTCGCGAAGCACAATATGTAAACTTCCGTCGACCGAGTGTGAGTGACGGTTGCAGGTCGGTGACGTCACGAACCAGGTCATAAAGGGGCGACAGAACCCAGAGGCAGTAGCTTAGAGGTGTCTGAGCAAGCCCGGAAGGCGCAAGGAGCTGAGGCCAAAGACGCAGCGTCTCGTTCCCTCTCAGGGAACTATGGTTACATACGTAACCTGAGACGTTCCCTTTCAATGGAACTCGCGCTGCGTCTTTCGATCGCTTTGGGGAACGATATACCAACGCCACCTCAGTGACGAAGGCCGACGAGTGTCTCGTAGCTCACTACGAGAGGACCCGTGTTCCCGGAGCGGAGTTGAGGTCAAGCTGGTAAAACCTCAGAAAGGTATGCGGGGGAAGACCACCCCGCCGCATCACAAACATCAGATAAAAGACACACTTGATATAAGGGCCTTAGAGGCAGCCTCGCTCCTAGAGGAGTGGGCACGGACCCTTAGAGGCGAAGGGGATCCGGCCGACTCGTAAGCCAGGGTGATAGCCTCAACTATCCACCTGCTTAAAGTAGGTTTGGATGCTGGGGCCCCACTAGGGGTCCCAAAGCAAACAAACACCTGGTCTGACTTACGCCAAGGGCAGACCTGTGGACATAAGTGTCCAGTGCTCACACTGGACAAACCTTGTTTTTAAATTCCTGGTCCTGGTCACCGAAAGGGGGGAAGGCAGAAGGCCTGCAGTACAATAGACCTGACCACATGAGTGGGCACTTTGAGCACGTAGCCTGGTCTGGGATGAAGGAAGGCTTTCACCATCCCAGGCGCAAACTCAAGGCAAGAGGGAGCTACAGAGAGCACCTGTAGATCCCCAACTCTTTTTAGCGATGTTATAGCTAATAAGAATAATGTCTTTAAAGTGAGGAACTTTAGGGGAACCTCATCCAAAGGTTCAAAGGTGCCTGGGACAACCCCTGGAGTACCAGGGATAAGTCCCAGGTAGGAACCTTGGTCTGTACTGCAAGCCTCAGCCTAATAGTACCACGGAGGAAGCGTGTGACGAGGGGGTCCCTGCCAATGGACATGCCACCCAGAGGTACGTGGTAAGCAGCCACGTAGACCTTCAGGGTGGACGGGGACAGCCCTGCAGTGAATTTATCCTGCAGGAACTCCAGCACTTTGCCAACGTGACAGGTAACTGGGTTCACCTGCTTTTCGCTACACCAATTCACGAGTTCACACTTACGAATGATTCAGGAGCAATAAATGGTAAGCATATTTGGCGTGCTGTCCGAGGAGAGGGCTCCGAGCTCGGTATTCAGCCCGAACCTGGAGCACTCCCCCCGTATCCTGACTTTTGATAGGAACAATTAAGTGTGAGGAGTTGGGGTGGTGGAGGGATGCCGAAAAATGTCGAAGAGCTGTGGGTGAGTCGAACATGTCTATATATACGTACTTCCTCTCCCGCTGATAGGATGAGGAGTAATTGCTGATGACGTGTTGATTGTGTTAATCATTTGAACGTGCTCCTCCCGAACTTTGTTGATAAAACATCATTTCACGAGTTCACACTTACGAATGATTCAGGAGCAATAAATGGTAAGCATATTTGGCGTGCTGTCCGAGGAGAGGGCTCCGAGCTCGGTATTCAGCCCGAACCTGGAGCACTCCCCCAAAAATTGCAATCTAGTCGGACAGCCGCTAAAGATTTTGGTGACCCCCCAAAGAATTGCGAAGTTATGGCTGAGGGGGGGAAAAATGTGAGTTCGGGAGGGCAGATGAATGAATTTAGAAGCTTGCTCCTGCGGGAGCGTCACTGCTGCGGCAGTGGAATTTAGAAGCTTGCTCCTGCGGGAGCGTCACTGCTGCGGCAGTGGCAGTTAGAGAGAGCTGGAAGATAGAGAGAGCTAGCTCCAGCGGGAGCTTCACTGCTGCGGCAGTGGCAGTTAGAGAGAGCTGGAAGATAGGGAGAGCTTGCTCCTGCGGGAGCGTCACTGCTGCGGCAGTGGCAGTTAGAGAGAGCTGGAAGATAGAGAGAGCTTGCTCCTGCGGGAGCTTCACTGCTGCGGCAGTGGCAGTTAGAGAGAGCTGGAAGATAGAGATAGCTTGCTCCTGCGGGAGCGTCACTGCTGCGGCAGTGGAAGTTAGAGAGAGCTGGAAGATAGAGATAGCTTGCTCCTGCGGGAGCGTCACTGCTGCGGCAGTGGAAGTTAGAGAGAGCTGGAAGATAGAGAGAACTTGCTCCTGCGGGAGCGTCGCTGCTGCGGCAGTGGAAGTTAGAGAGAGCTGGAAGATAGAGATAGCTTGCTCCTGCGGGAGCTTCACTGCTGCGGCAGTGGCAGTTAGAGAGAACTGGAAGATAGAGATAGCTTGCTCCTGCGGGAGCGTCACTGCTGCGGCAGTGGAAGTTAGAGAGAGCTGGAAGATAGAGATAGCTTGCTCCTGCGGGAGCTTCACTGCTGCGGCAGTGGCAGTTAGAGAGAGCTGGAAGATAGAGAGAACTTGCTCCTGCGGGAGCGTCGCTGCTGCGGCAGTGGAAGTTAGAGAGAGCTGGAAGATAGAGATAGCTTGCTCCTGCGGGAGCTTCACTGCTGCGGCAGTGGCAGTTAGAGAGAACTGGAAGATAGAGATAGCTTGCTCCTGCGGGAGCGTCACTGCTGCGGCAGTGGAAGTTAGAGAGAGCTGGAAGATAGAGATAGCTTGCTCCTGCGGGAGCTTCACTGCTGCGGCAGTGGCAGTTAGAGAGAGCTGGAAGATAGAGATAGCTTGCTCCTGCGGGAGCGTCACTGCTGCGGCAGTGGAAGTTAGAGAGAGCTGGAAGATAGAGATAGCTTGCTCCTGCGGGAGCGTCACTGCTGCGGCAGTGGAAGTTAGAGAGAGCTGGAAGATAGAGAGAGCTTGCTCCTGCGGGAGCGTCACTGCTGCGGCAGTGGAAGTTAGAGAGAGCTGGAAGATAGAGAGAGCTTGCTCCTGCGGGAGCGTCACTGCTGCGGCAGTGGCAGTTAGAGAGAGCTGGAAGATAGAGAGAGCTTGCTCCTGCGGGAGCGTCACTGCTGCGGCAGTGGAAGTTAGAGAGAGCTGGAAGATAGAGAGAGCTTGCTCCTGCGGGAGCGTCACTGCTGCGGCAGTGGAAGTTAAAGAGAGCTGGAAGATAGAGAGAGCTTGCTCCTGCGGGAGCGTCACTGCTGCGGCAGTGAAAGATAGAGAGAGCTGGAAGATAGAGAGAGCTTGCTCCTGCGGGAGCGTCACTGCTGCGGCATTGGGGGTTTTGTTCAGTGTTGTAGTCTTTTGGTTACAGACGTCTAATACACTCAAGAAATAACAAAATCGATATGGTTTGTAAAAAGCATGAGTAAAACCTTTCAATTATAAATTGACAGTTGAATTTATGACAGATGCATGTTGCATATTTAATTTTAAAACGAACTTACCTGTCGAAACAAACTTACCTGTTGGAGATCGGAATATCAAAGTTTATGAAAGATCACAACCTTATTGGCTTTGAATAAGCCCTGAGCAGGGGTTCATCCAAATATCATAGACTTATAAAGCATATCATAGACTTAAAGGGAGTCTTGAAATTACTTTGGTTACAGACGTCTAAATACACTCAAGAAATAACAAAATCAGTATGGTTTGTAAAAAGCATAAGTAAAACCTTTCAATTATAAATTGACAGTTGAATTTCTATCAGATGCAATTAGAAGCTGGCTCCTGGGGGAGCGTCACTGCTGCGGCGGTGGAAGTTGGAGAGAGCTAGCTCCTGCGGGAGCGTCACTGCTGCGGCAGTGGAAGTTAGAGAGAGCTTGCTCCTGCGGGAGCGTCACTGCTGCGGCAGTGGAAGTTAGAGATAGCTTGCTCCTGCGGGAGCGTCACTGCTGCGGCAGTGATAGTTAGAGATAGCTTGCTCCTGCGGGAGCATCACTGCTGCGGCAGTTGAAGTTAGAGATAGCTTGCTCCTGCGGGAGTGTCAGTGCTGCGGCAATGGAAGCAATGGCCATGAAGTTGTAAGTGGGGAGGAGCTGCTGCTTAACGGAAGACCTTGTTTGAATGTGCGATCTGTTTGGTCTGATGTGGCTCTTGAAAGCTTCTGGAGACCGGCGGCGCAATGCTTGTATTACTGTTGGGAAAAGGCCTTGCACCGCCGTGGTTGCTGCACCTGTGCGAAATGAATGGCTGGATGAATGGTCTGTTTGGAATCCGGTTTGGGGTAGCGTAGCTTTAGGAAGTTTGGAACCGGAACTTGTAATGGGGTGGAATCGTCTATAGAGAGAGGGACGGATGGGAGTTTAGCCTGCGAGTTTCTGAATGAAAGTAGGCTGAGTGGATGTGATGGTGGGTTATGAGCATCTGAGGTAACCAAGCCAGTGTGAACATGGCTTCACTGCTGCGGCAGTGGGAAAATTCCCCCTTGGCTGACTCCTGCGGGAGTGTGGGGGAACATCATTGCTGCGGCAATGGGGGCAGCGGTGGAATCATTTCTATTTGAACTGAGCTCATGCGGGAGTGAGGAGGTGCATCACTACGGTAGAGACCATGTGGAGCAGACCACGTGTGGAGTGGAAAGTCATGAACTTTTCCACTCCACATGTAATCCTCCGAGGGAGTGGTTTGAAGCGAAAGCTTGAAGAATGAACATTTAGCGTCGATAAATATCAACTCTGAATATTGATGTACTGGTTGGGAATAGGTCCACCTCTGATGGCAGCAGCCTTAAGTTTAGTTGGGATTTGCGTTCGACTGTTGTTGGCGACAGAGGTGGTTCTAAGCAGCAGTGTTTGTGGAATGGCATGGCAGAGAACGGGATGAAGGAGAATTAGCATGGTGGAGAGAATTTGGTGGGAAAGGCCAGGGACGAAGCCACTTGCGGAGGCAGCCTCACGCTAGGATCGGAAGGCCGGGCTGCAGGCCTAACATAGGGGAGAAGTTAGGTACGTGCTGCCGTTGCTAACCCTGCACCGCTGGCGGAGGCAAGCTCGCGCTTAAAGGGCGGCGTTTGTCGCTAGATGCTGGCATGTGAGGTGCAGTGCTGGAAAACTGCAGTGTGCTGCTGCGTCTTAACGCTTGGAAATCTGGTTTGCAAGGGAGAGATATGAAGATTTAAGGAACGTACGTTTGAGGCATTTGAAGGTAGAGTTGATTTGGAGATGGTACGGCTGACTGAAGCGAGACCTATTCTAGTTAATTTGCTTTGATCGTCCTCCTTTACTATTGATACGAGTGCTGAGGTGTCGTAGGAAGTTGGGCAAGAAGGTGGATGTCTTGATGGTGGAGGTGAAGGCAAGCCTCGGCGTCATAGGGTGCGACAACGGAGCGGAAGAGCTGGCGACCGCGTGGTGTTGTTGGAGGCTCGGTTGCAGTGTTTGTTGAGTGCAAGAGCTCCTTTCGACAGTGGGATACAATGAAGGGACTTGGGAGGAAGAGTTTATCGTGAAACTGGTACATCTCAATCTTGGGCAGGGGTGGCCAACCTGCTCAGCATAATGAGCCTCGAAATAAGCTCGTGGCTGCGGAGCCGGATGAAAGACTGTTAAATTCGCATTTGTTGATGGGGTTTTTGACATTAGCAAGGTCTCGCACATATATCACACATTTAATATGTTTATAAATAAATTCTTTAATACTTTTAACATATGGCGACCCACGAGCTATGCAAGCATGCAGAGACAATGCGTCTGTGGATTATATATGCGGGAAAAACGGTATATCATCTCATTGACGGTGACAGGAAGTATAAAAGTAAGCAGCGGCTTGGTAATGTAGTGATCGGTTGGAAACGTCTCCGGTTACTATCGTAACCTCTGTAATTTTATCATATTTCGTTTAGAGAAGTATGAAGGCAATGCTATTTAAGATATTTATACCGTCTGGCAGCCAGATCTGCATCGCGCTACGATTGGCCAGTTGTCCACTGCTGTTATCCGTGAAGTTTCAGAAATGACGTGAAGGGGAGGAGTTCCCGAATGCATTTCATTAAACAACTCGTTCCTACTCGAAAGGGAACGCGCTTCTGCGCGCCTCTATTTGAATTCGGAAAACATCATGTCCACGTGAGCGGCGGCTGATCTTGGCAGGATACATGTAAATTTATGTTTATGTAGACAAAAAGGTCTCAGCGGGCCGGATGAGAGCCGCGAAAGCAGTCAAAGAGCCGCGTGCGGGTTGGCTGCCCCTGCTCTTGGACAATGTGGCGCAAGGCGGGGAATCACATGATCGCCTGCTAGATTTGAACACATTGGCTGGCGCTGAGCCAGAGAAAGCGCTCGAAGCTTGTTGCTGTTCAGTGTTTCAATCTCTTGAATTATTTTGGTTACGGACTTCTATTGACTTATAAAGCTTATCATGGACTTAAAGGATTGAAACAGTGAAGGCAAAGAATTACTTTGAAAATAGGAAGTGCGTATGGTTTCTTTCCGGCGAGTCCACTTAATAGCCGATTAAGTTGAAACAACAAGGCAGCGTTGGCGATAAGTACTTGATTCTTGTGTGGGCGGCTGAGCGCGCAATCGACTGTAATGAGCGCGATATGAAGCGGCGCGTGCGATCGGACTGTACTGTGCGCGGTCTGGCTTCGGTGCGCGCTACTGCTTGAGTTGCGAGGAAGCAGCGCGCTACTTTAGAACAATCACATCTCAGGCGTGGGTTCCCCGGAACAGTAGTATTGAGAGGCACAACTGCTCGTGATTTAGCGATGCAGAAATAAAGCGCCGGGAAGGATTACAGCTGCTCTTGTTTGTGTGAGCTGACGGACAGAGAGAGTGTGAGCTGAAGCTGCAGCGCGGTCTGCTGAGGCTCGCGGCAGCGGCGGCGGCCTGGCTAGCAGGAAGAAAGCGGCATTGCCTGGGAGTCGAGCTTGTAGCTCGACCAGCTTTATCGTCCTTTCTCAATGGCAGGAGCGATTAAAGCCGATGTAGAGCTGCTGGATACGGATGTTTGCTTGGTGGCGAGAGCAGGCCTCAAGTCTTACTGTGCGTTGCTTGTTGTTGCTTAGGACCCGTTTGTTTGGTCTGGCACCCGTGATGTATTGCTGAGGGTGATATAATATAGTTAGCATAGTGTTGAGCGGATGGGGATCGCTACTGGGTCCGGAGATTTTCGTGGAGAATCCATCTAACGAGTGGAGCTCGATTTCGGGTGTATGGCGACCAGAAGGCGGAGCCACAATGCCGTAAACTGTCGAGATGCCGAAAAATGTCGAAGAGCTGTGGGTGAGTCGAACATGTCTATATATACGTACTTCCTCTCCCGCTGATAGGATGAGGAGTAATTGCTGATGACGTGTTGATTGTGTTAATCATTTGAACGTGCTCCTCCCGAACTTTGTTGATAAAACATCATGAAGTGAAGAGTCTCCACTTCAGGGCATACAGCTTCCTCGTGGAGGGAGCTCTGGAGTGGAGGATGGTCTCAACAACCTCAGTTGACAGACCAGACTCTATGAGCTGGGCCTCCTCAGAGGCCAAGCCCACAGTTTCCACAGTTCTGGGCAGGGGAGACGCATCAAGCCCGCTGCCTGGGACAGAAAATCCTCCCTGGGATCTCCCGGGGGGCTCAGTCCAGAAGGGACACAAGATCCGCAAAACACACTCTGCCCGGACAACATGGAGCAAATAGTGTGAGACGGACCTTGTCTCGACGAACTCTCTCCAGAACTCCCAGGAGCAGAGCAATCGGGGAAAAGGCGTACAGACATAGCCTCGGCCATGTCTGAACCATGGCACCCGGCCCGAGCAGGGCTGGGTGCAAGAGTGAAAACCACAGAGGGCAATGAGTCGATTCCTCGGACGCGAACAGGTCTAATTGTGCTCGGCCGAATCTCAACCAAATCTGCTCCACCACCTAGTGGTGGAGCCTCCAAACCCCGGGCCTCGGCCCCTGCCTCGACAGGACGTCTGCTCCCACATTCTAGGTCCTAGGGATGTGAACTGCCCGTAGATGGAGCAGTCTCCCTTAGGACCAAAGGAGGATCTGCCGCGCCAGTTTTATAATGGTCGCGAGCATAAACCTCCCTGATGATTTATATAGGAGACCACAGTGGTGCCGTCGGTCTGAGCAACCACATGATGGCCCCTAAGGTCTGGGAGGATCGCCTAAAGCGCCCTCCAAGCAACCATCATCTCTAGCAGGATTATGTGCCAGGATAACTGGTGCTCATGACCTTCGGTGGAGCGGTCTCTCAAGGCCGCTCCCCAGCCCGTAAGGGACGCATCCGACGATAGCATTACGCGTCGACAAGGAGCTCCCAATACAGGTACTCATGACCTTGGGCGGCGCAGTCTCTCAAGACTGCTCCCCAGCCCGTAAGAGATACATCCGTCGATAGCAATACGCGTCGACAAGGAGCTCTCAATACGGGTCCATGAGACAGAAACCAGGATTCCTTCCACACATCTAAGGCACGTAAGCCTCGCCGCGTGACCTTGATGGTGCGGAAAGGGTTGCCCCTCGGGGAAAACCCTCTGGTTCTGAGCCACCACTGTAACGACCTCGTACAGCAGCCCGAGCGGGGTAACGCAGGAAGCTGCTGTCTGAGAACCAGCACTCGTTGGAAGTGCTTTACAGTGAGTGGCTGGCCTAGTTAAACTCTTTGACGGCTAACAGGACGGAAACGATGCGCACGGGGAAAAACCGTGCAGACATCATAACCGAAACCCAACAACGCCGAGGAAGGTGGTCCTCTGGAGAGGAGAGAGCACACTCTTCTTTGCGTTTAGCCTCAACCCCAACACATTAAAGAGCGTGGGAACAACATCTCAATGTTGAACCTCTAGCTGTAGCGACTGGGTAGAAAAACCAGTCGTCAGTATAATCGAGAACTCTGATTCATTAGAGGTGCAGCGGGGTTAGCGCTGCGACCATGCATATGATGAACGTGCGAGGTGAAAGAGCTAGGCCAAATGGAAGCACTCGATATTGGTAAGCCTTCCCCCCAAAGGCGAACCTGACGTACTTCCTGTGTTGTGGAAGGATGGAATGAAAATATGCGCCCTTCAGGTCGATTTGACAGACCAGTCCTCGGACTTGATCTGTCACGATCTAGTTCAAAGTCAAAATTGATGACGTGATTTAGAAGGCGCAAATTTAGGATGGGCCGCAATCCTCCATCCCTCTTGGGAACGATGAAGTAATGACTGTAAGCCTGACTTTCTGTCCGAGGGGGGTACATATTTTATGGCCCCTTGCCTCAACAGAGTGTCTACTTCCTGTTCCGTGACCAGAGCCTGCTCAGGGTCCACCACGGTGGGTAGAACCCTGCTAAAAGAAAATAATATGTATATATATATATATATATATTGCAGGACCCAATGAGAAACTTCTGGTAGGCATGAGATGCGACCAGAAATTCTAATGAGGGAACCAGCCTCTCAAGGCTGGCCTCTGGTGCTTGAGTGGCAGACGCTCCAGGGCCCGGTTTTCAGGGGTACGCCTGGAGTGAATGCTCTAGGACCCTCCTTGGAGGGGGCGATCTCCTCAGAGCAACCAGACTCACGGGTGGCAGCTGAGGAGGGACGCCTGTGCGAGGTCTGGCACCGTAGCGCCAGGACCTCTTTGATGTAGCCTCTTTTGATGTTCTTGGCGAGGATGACGGTCCTCAGATCCGTCCTCTTGCCAGAGGGTTGAGGCTGGGAGTGCCGGCCCGACCCCCCGGGTTTCTGGAGGGGTTAGCGGGTTGCGACGCTGTGCCTCAGAGTGGCCCATTGTGAGGAGCTCTGGGGCTGTGGCTGGCTCACAGCCCCTAATTTCAGAGCAACGAGGCAGCAGCACACTGAACGCCACCTGCTGCTAGCAGCCTCCTAGAACTTATCGACGACCGTCTCAACTGTGTCGCCGAAAAAAGCCCAGAAGACGAGAGAGGGGCGTCCAGTAGGAACTTATTTCCTTATCTTTAAAGGTTTGAGCCGCAGATGCCTCTTTTATAAATATAATATATATATATATATATATATATACACACATATAAGGATAGATTTATATAATGAAATATATATATGTATGCTCTCATCGAGGTCCCCCAATAACCCTGTTTACATTTCACTGACAGCTGTATATTGTATGTAACTGTATGTGAAAATAAAATTCTTGAATCTTATATGCTCGACTGCCCAGGAGAGTAGAAATAATTTTCACGGGTTTATAGAGCAGTGTAGGGTTTTTTTTTTTTTTTTTTTTTTTTTTGCATCAATACTGATTGAGAGAGGTAGCTCGCAAGCGCCTCCTCAGTCTCAGGATCGATCATTTTATATATCACGGGGGGTGACTCGCGCTAACAGGACGCGTTCATCTAATTATTTATTTTCTTAGGAGGAACGCTTCTTTGCCGGCAATAAATAGTCAACATGGCGCGAGTCACTTCCTCGAAAAACTCGTCATACTGGAGAGAAAAGTGGCGAATATTCTCTCATCATTAAATGCTGACAATGTCAAAACTCCTCAGAGATAGATCATTGCAGTGTCTGTGCTATATGTAACAGTCCTCGGGCTGCACGGGCACTGGATCTGCCGGGAAAGGGCTGAGATAGAGCAGGGCTCGTCTCACACCCCGCCGTCTGATCCATTCGCGAATCCCAGGACCCATATCACCGCATATCCTTGACTACAGCGGGACTTGAGCCCTGGGCAGCGCGAGCCTGGACGGACTCAGTGTCAAAGACCGCCAGGCGGGAGCGGAGCATCTGTATGCATGCTCTGCTCCCACGCACACACATAGTAAGTGCGCGTTCCCACCCGAAATGTAGTGAAGGCAGGAATACGCGCACTACACAGATGTTTGATTCGCCATTTGGAATTTGGAGAGCCCTTTTCTTTTAAACTAGTCTAGGGAACTCAAACAACCAGCGCGACAACACAACACACTCTCACACTTGTGCTTGCGAAGACAAAACAAGCTACTGCCTCTGGGTTCTGTCGCCCCTTTATGACCTGGTTCGTGACGTCACCGACCTGCGACCGTCACTCACACTCGGTCGACGGAAGTTTACATATTGTGCTTCGCGAGGCATTGTCCAAGTATTCCCCAAAGCGATCGAAAGTTCGCTAGTTCCCTTGAAAGGGAACAGGCTTATAAATGCCACATAAAGAGTGTTAAAGAGGAGGTCAGTATCGCCATCTGCTGGATAACTTTACTGCCATCCAACCAATGTACTAACAAGCCGACGTAGTGATCATGCCCTGATCACGCTATCACAGCCCGATCACGCTGACGGACAGCCAATCACACCATAGCATTGGTCCAATGACAGTGTGCAGAACTTTCTAGCTTTGTTTCGCCTTATAGTTGAGAGACGGTTCGTGTGGTGTTGTTCTCCTTATTTCCTGTCAGAGTTGTGTGCGTTAATGACTCAAAGTAAGTGTTTATTCATCATATAAATATATCGCTGTTGCTGCTGATCAAGATTAGTCGCTGAGTTGTTTATATGTCAGATAGAGAAATGCACGAAAGACCCGCGGCTCCGCACAACGGTTGTTGTGGAAACGGTATTACGTTATGTATACTTATACTTATGTTTATGCTGTTGTAGTATATTTCCGCCTAATACTGTTAGTTAGATTAGATGTATGATGAATCAGTCAAATGTACACTTTAATGTATATTGATCTGTATGCATGTAGATTTGGTTCACGAATCTAATAAGTTTGAGGATTCACATTATTTATGTATAATGTGTTAAAGTGCCATGTAGTTTTACATCTGTTATGTTATCTAGTAATTTGCATGTGGTAATTTTATGTTATCCTAGAATCACTTAATTTATGTCATTTATTTCTTCTTTCCTTTGTTTAGACCACACACACATACACAAGCCCATAAGTTACCATCTATGGCAATGTAACCAGTGAACTTGATGGACATTAAAGTCATTCAAATGGGTTCTCTGTCTCCGTGTCTTTACCGACACACCATGGCGATGACCAAGTCTACTTAATAACCAGTCCACCTTCACTACAAAATTTGGTCCTTCGAGCCGGATCCAGGTCATTACCATGGCAACTCCAGAGTCGGCGATGTCAAAGTCTGCTCCTGCCTCATCCCGACGTCCACAAAGAGTAATTCAGAGGCCTGTCTACCTAGATGACTACGTGGTCGACTATGCTGGGAAACCATCAGGACAGGCTGTTAGACCTAAAGAGAAGGTAATCGTGACTTCAACCCCCATCTCCTCCTGCCAGCCATTCGGAACAGCTGGTTCATCAGAGGACTTTATGCTGCAAATAATGGAAATTACTAAGCAGCAGAGTGAGACTGCTAGGCGCCAAACAGAACTTTTGGAGAAAGTCCTGCTACACAGCACTCCTCGAACATCTGCCCACTCCTCACAAGCATCATCCCGGCATCAGACACCTAGAGCCCAGATCCTGAAATCAGTGGAAAAGGGGCAGTTCCAATCCGATGCTAGCCCTGATGCTGTCTACTCCAATCGTCATCCATGGCAACAGCCTGCCAAACCCCAACCTGCTTTCGTTGAGGAGCTTTCGCAAGTATTGAGGAAAACCCAAATCAGAGACACTCATTTCCGGTCACCACCTCCTGTGAGCAGAGAGACTACCCTGTCGTCGCACCAGTACGCCTCACCATGCAGCAGTTCTCCATCAGACCTAACCAGAACCCAGGTGCACAACAGAGAAGGGCCCTGGATGAAAGCATTGCCTCCTCACCCTGAACAGAGACCGAGCCCGACAACCCAGCTTCCTTTCTATCAAGTATCAGCCACAGAGGCCTTTCCAGTACACAGTCAGTTTGCTCCAGAGCCTGAGCCGATGCCAAGAACTGTGTACCCAGTTACAACATCTCAGCTTAGGGCTGAGGCCCTACCCTACACCTCCCATCCCTCATCATACTGGGCTCCAACAGTAGAAGGCCCAACCTTCCCAGACTTTATTAAAGAAGACAGAGCCCAGTACGTGGAACTTAGGATTGCTCTGGACAACCTGCTTCACAAACAATTACCAGAGCATTATAAGTACTCTATCCTTCTTAAACATGTGAAGGTGCCTAATGGTCACAGACTAGTGTTAGCACATGCAGAGTCAGCCATGCCTTACACTAACGCCCTGCAAGCCCTTGACAGAAGGTATGGTCGTCCCTACCAGTTCGTACTGAAGGAAATAGAGACTTTGGAGAGTCTGCCGCCTATCCGTGCTGGTGACGAACGAGCATTCGACGACTTTTCCCTCAGAGTTCAAGCAATAGTCGGCATGCTCAAAGCCCTAAAGGGGGACGGGATTGAAGAACTGCACAGTGGGTCAAATGTGAAACGTCTTCTGAATCGTCTTCCTCGTTCACAACAAACTCAATTCAGGAGGCATCACCTCAAAAGAAACCCAGACAAGACTAAGTTCTCCCTCCTCGAGTTTGCAGATTGGCTGCAGCTAGAAGCTAACTGTATGGAATTTGATCCAACTGATGAGACAGGAGTCACAAAGCGAGATCAAAGGGTAGCATTTCGAGGACAAGGTAAACACACCACCATACTGCATGGCGTGGAACAAAGACAAGACATAGAACCAATAAGCAAACCCAAGGCAGTTCATCCCAAAGTACCCACCAAGCCCAAAGCCATCTGTCCATACTGCAGTGCAGAACATTACCTTAGCCAATGTACCACATTCACAGTATTAACCAAAGAACAAATGGTTGGCTGGATCAAAGACAATAAACGGTGCTGGAAATGTGCACGTTCCCACATGGCCAAGGACTGCGACCTAAAGAGGCCTTGTCACCTTTGCCAAGCCAAACACCTCTCCATACTCCACGACATCAACCAAAGGAAAGGTGAGGTTACCAGTGAGAGCAATAACCTGTACAACTCCACCACAGAAACTCTATATCTAGACCAACCTCGATGTGGTGGGAAAGTGTTTCTGAAAGTCGTGAAGGTTACCCTCCATCACCAGAACAAAGCTTTAGACACATTTGCTGTACTTGATGATGGCTCAGAGCGCACCATTCTGCTTGACACAGCTGCACAACATCTCGGGTTAAAAGGCAGACCAGAGAAACTGAATTTACGGACGGTGCATCAAGACATCAGGACATTGCATGGTACTTCCGTGAATTTCAGCTTGTCCACCCCAAGTAATCCGAGAAAAAAGTTCAACATCCAAGGAGCCTTTACAGCAGATCGATTCGGATTAGCAGAATACAACTACCCGGTGAAGACCCTGCAGGAAAGGTACAGACACCTCAGAGGGATACCAATACCACCTCTGGTCAAAGCTTGTCCCCTACTTCTTATTGGTTCAGATCATACTGAGCTCATAACCCCAATTGAACCAGTGCGATTGGGCCCACCTGGGGGTCCAGCCGCTGTCAGAACTCATCTCGGCTGGACCTTGCAGGGCCCCTCCAAGCATCTGCAGGATCAACTCCCAGTCTCACAGTGTTTATTCACATCTAGCTGTTGCCCATCTGCAGAACTGTTTCATCAAATTGAAAGGTTATGGCAGATGGACATTCTGCCCTATCGCAGTGAAAAGATGGTGATCAGGTCACAACAAGACCAAGAAGCATTGAACATGCTGGAGACACAGACAGTGCGAGTGAAAGTGGATGGAATTGAACGATACGCCACTCCACTTTTGAGAGTTAAAACCATGCCTCCTTTACATGCTCCAAAGGAGGCTGTGATGGGCCACCTCCGTAACACTGAACGTCGGTTAGCTAAAGACCTGCCATTGGCTAACAAGTATCAAGAAGAGATCCAAAAACTGGAGAAGGCGGGTTATGCCATTAAAATACCACCTCAAAGGGCAGCCCAGTCTACAGAATCATGGTATCTACCCCACCATATTGTGACCCACAATGAGAAACCCAGAGTGGTATTCAACTGCTCGTACACCTTTAATGGGGACAATCTAAACAAGCAGTTATTACCTGGACCTACGCTGGGCCCCTCTCTCCTTGGAGTGTTAATCCGCTTCAGAGAACATCGAGTGGCCATCAGTGGAGACATAAAAGGGATGTTTCACCAGATCCGGTTGCTCCCCAAAGACAAACCCCTTCTAAGGTTCTTGTGGCGGGACCTAAAGCCCGGGAACCCACCGGACGTGTACGAATGGCAGGTCCTTCCATTTGGCACAACCTGTAGCCCCTGCTGTGCGACATTTGCATTGCAGCAACACGTTTTCACCCATTGCCAGCAGGGTGATAAGAGAAGACAATCAGTTGAACGCTGTTTTTATGTTGACAACTGTTTACAGAGCACTCCATCCTCAGTTGAAGCCCGTGAGCTAATCGATGGATTAAGGTCCTTACTGGTTTCAGGTGGGTTTGAAATCCGTCAGTGGGCGAGCAATGAGGCCTCAGTGATTAGTCATCTCCCCAAAGAGGCTAGATCAGAAAACACGGAGTTGTGGATTTCCCGCAGTCAATCAGACCCTCAAGAAATGACCCTGGGATTAAACTGGCATTGCGTACCAGACACCCTACATTACCGCCACCGTCCTCTATCCGACCATGAGGTAACAATGAGAAACATATACCGAGTCCTCGCCAGCCAGTACGACCCCTTGGGTTACATAATACCTTTCACAACCAGGGCCAAAATCCTAGTGAGACAATTATGGGAGAAAGAACGAGAATGGGATGACCCCCTTCTTCCTTCTGAGCTGCTGCAGGCCTGGCAAAAATGGGAAGCAGAACTGGAACATCTACCACTAATCACTATACCCCGGTGCTATGTGTCAGCCACACTAGATGTCCCCGAGGCGGAACGAGAACTTCATATCTTCTGCGACGCCTCTGAAGCAGCCTATGGGTCAGTAGCATATCTACGTACTGAACAGCAAGGTCAAGTTGAGCTGGCATTTGTCCATGCCAGATCCAGAGTATCTCCAAAAAGGCAACAGTCAATACCTAGGCTTGAGCTATGCGCCGCCCTCACTGGAGCACAATTAGCCAAACTACTCCATAATGAGCTCTCACTGAAAATCAGGAACACATTCTTGTGGAGTGACTCAACAACAGTACTCACCTGGCTGAAGTCAGAGTCCTGCAGATTCAAAGTTTTTGTAGGAACCAGAGTAACTGAGATACAAGAACTTACCGAAGGTCATTGTTGGCGCTATGTAGATTCAGAAAGGAACGCAGCAGATGACATTACACGTGGCAAAACTTTGCTTGAGTTATCCCAACCCAATCGATGGAGTAAAGGACCTGACTTCCTTTACCTACCACCTGAATCATGGCCAGAAAATCCTCCCATCGGACTGAATGAGGACCCTATTGAGCTTCGTAAAGCAAAGTTTTGTGGCCTCACTTCGACTGATCCTGTAACACCACTGCCAGATGTGACTCAGTTTTCGACCTTTGAGGAACTCCTGGAAGCTACCTCCAGAGCCCTGCATGGGGCGGCGGGAAAAACAGGTGACCCTGGATCATCGGAGTACCAGCAGGCTGAAACTGACCTGTTACGGAAAGCCCAATTAGACAGTTTTCCAACTGAATACCAGGCTCTTACAACTGGTAAGCCAATCCCTTCATCTAGTCGTTTGCTCACATTGTCACCAGAGTTAGATAAAACGACTGCACTCATCCGTGTAGGAGGACGACTACGTCAAGCTACCCACTTAAGTTACAGTACAATACATCCCATAGTCTTGGACCCAAAACACCCTGTAACTCGCCTCCTCATTAAGCAATACGATACCAAACTCTGTCATTCTGGTCCAGAAAGGGTATTCGCAGAAATGCGAAGATGCTACTGGATCCTCAGAGGGAGAGAAGCAATAAGGCGTCATCAACATTCCTGTGTTGAATGCCAAAGGTGGAGAGCCAAACCTAATATACCAAAGATGGCGGAACTTCCTCCCGCCAGAGTCCGCCTACTGAAACCAGCCTTCTTTTCCACAGGGGTAGATTGCTTTGGCCCATTCCAGGTAAAACGAGGGAGGAGTAATGAAAAGAGGTGGGGAATCATTTTTAAGTGCATGACTACCCGCTGTGTCCACTTAGATCTACTGAGTAACATGGATTCAGATTCCTTTCTGCTGGCTCTTAGGCGTATGGTCGCTCGACGTGGAACTCCTTCTGAAATTCTAGCGGATCAAGGCACCAATTTTCGAGGAGGTGATAAAGAGCTACAGACAGCTTTCACTTCCATGAGTCAACATCTCCAAACCCAACTAGCAAAACAGAAGATACAGTTCCGGTACAACCCCCCAAATGCTCCACATTTCGGAGGTATGTGGGAGCGCGAAATTCGCTCAGTTAAAACTGCCCTACGTACCATAGTAGGGTCTCAGATCCTCACAGAGGAAGTCCTCCGAACACTCCTTATAGAGGTTGAGGCTATACTCAATGCGAAACCACTGGGGTATGTCTCTTCCGATGTAGCGGATCCAGACCCGGTCACACCAAACTACCTGTTGATGGGGCGGCCAGATGCATCACTACCACAAGTGATTTACCCAGAATCTGAAATTCTTAGTCGGAAAAGATGGCGGCACTCTCAAGTATTAGCAGATCAGTTTTGGAAAAGTTTTATTAAGAATTACTTGCCCACCCTGCAACCACGTCAAAAATGGATGAGTGACTGCAGTAACCTCACACCTGGGACTGTTGTTATGGTAATAGACCACCAACTTCCTCGTGCTTTGTGGCCTGTTGGCAAGGTAATAACCACATATCCTGGATCCGATGGCCGGGTCCGCTCTGCAAAGATCGAGGTAAAAAACAAGCACTACCATCGACCAGTCTCTCGTCTCATCACACTGCCTGCCATCCCAGATAATAACCCTACAACAGACTAACAAAGAATTTGGGAAGTACATTCGCAATGCAAATGTAGGGGCGGCTGTTAAAGAGGAGGTCAGTATCGCCATCTGCTGGATAACTTTACTGCCATCCAACCAATGTACTAACAAGCCGACGTAGTGATCATGCCCTGATCACGCTATCACAGCCCGATCACGCTGACGGACAGCCAATCACACCATAGCATTGGTCCAATGACAGTGTGCAGAACTTTCTAGCTTTGTTTCGCCTTATAGTTGAGAGACGGTTCGTGTGGTGTTGTTCTCCTTATTTCCTGTCAGAGTTGTGTGCGTTAATGACTCAAAGTAAGTGTTTATTCATCATATAAATATATCGCTGTTGCTGCTGATCAAGATTAGTCGCTGAGTTGTTTATATGTCAGATAGAGAAATGCACGAAAGACCCGCGGCTCCGCACAACGGTTGTTGTGGAAACGGTATTACGTTATGTATACTTATACTTATGTTTATGCTGTTGTAGTATATTTCCGCCTAATACTGTTAGTTAGATTAGATGTATGATGAATCAGTCAAATGTACACTTTAATGTATATTGATCTGTATGCATGTAGATTTGGTTCACGAATCTAATAAGTTTGAGGATTCACATTATTTATGTATAATGTGTTAAAGTGCCATGTAGTTTTACATCTGTTATGTTATCTAGTAATTTGCATGTGGTAATTTTATGTTATCCTAGAATCACTTAATTTATGTCATTTATTTCTTCTTTCCTTTGTTTAGACCACACACACATACACAAGCCCATAAGTTACCATCTATGGCAATGTAACCAGTGAACTTGATGGACATTAAAGTCATTCAAATGGGTTCTCTGTCTCCGTGTCTTTACCGACACACCATGGCGATGACCAAGTCTACTTAATAACCAGTCCACCTTCACTACAAAGAGAATTGATTCGCTAGATCTAAATGCACTATTTGAGAAGCATCTAGACTATTTGAGAAGTTTTGTGTGCACACAGCCAGACAGCCACGTCTGACAGCAAGCAAAACTGAATTTTCACACACAAAATGAAACAATATCACAAAAAAATTATGTTAAAATACCCAAGACAGCGTATGTTGTATATTGCATCCCTTTTGCTCTTAAAGTGACAGGAGCCTAATATTAGTCAAACAACAAAAGACAAAGAAATCACTCCTTGCTCTTGACTGAATAATTTGTTTAACTTTAGTAATAATTAACCTTAATTTATACAGGGAAGACTATACAGTGTTATTTTATAGTTTATTACTTTATTCAACTTCTCTATCTGAAAAGCTCTGTTCATTTATTTAAGTTTTATCTTTGTTTTATTGTTTATTTTTGCTATTGTTTGTTGTTTCATTACTTGCTCTTATTTGATTAGATTGTTCACTTTTCTTTTAATAATGTTTGAAATTACAATATAGATTTTTTATTAAATATATTTTTTAATTTGCATTACATTCCATGTCAAAAGTCTGGCAAATAAAATTAAATGTACTAGCAAATGGCATTCAAGGTTTGGTGTGTCCATAGAGTGCTGTGGAATGAGCGGTAGAGTTGTGTGTCATCAGCATTGCAATGATAGAAAAAGACCAGTGATGTCATATAGATGGAGGAGAAAAGTGGTCCATGGACTGAGCACTCCAGTAGATGCTGCAATTTAGACATTTCTCTCCTCCAAAAATATCCTGAAGGACCTACCTGAGAAGCAAGACTTGTACCATTTGAGTGCAGTTTCTCAGATGCCCCCTGTCATGAGAGTTGACAAGATGATCTATTGGTTAACCGAAAAAGCCAAAGACAGTAACAGCAAGATTGGAAATGGCAGTCTCTTTAATAACCGGAAGCAAGGCAGTCTGTCACACAAGTGGTGCTGTGCGATGCTGTGTGCGAGAAACACACAGAAGCAGAACTGCAGCAATCTTAGATTTATTCAAAAACTTGGAAAACAAAAGACTTTAAATAGAGCAGAAACGACACTCTCATAGTGCAAACTTGGAAAAACACGGAACAGGAAACAGAACATCCACACACAGAATAACAACACCAAATAACGTTAACGATCTACAAAGACATGGGAACACAGGAGGGTATATACAGTGGAGTTTGGTTATGTCAACGGCCTCGGGGGGTTGCAAAAAAGCATCAAGATTTTCCCACATATAACCCGTAGAAGAAGATAATCAGCACACTCAATCATTGGGTTTTGTGTAAAGAAAATCATTGGCATAACCCGCACCATAGATTGATGACCTTTTTTGTGTAAGATCACATTTCGAATTTCAAATGTTGATCGCATGATTAATCAATTATCCATAACTGTTCAGGCTCGGTACACAGTGCTTGTGCGTGAAATTCACACAATAAGAAAACAAACACAAATCAGAATCAAAAGAAAAAGAAAAAGCAGTCTCTCCTGCTCCAGCTCGTTCCTTTAAGAAGCGTGTTGTGTTGATCATTGGATGAGATGAGAAGAGCCTACCCTCATGGCAGCACAAGCCAATCACGTCTTCTTGCATTATTGACAGCCTATGATTGACATGATTGACAGGTCAGACAGCCTATCAGTGCCAGCTGTCAGAGTGATATTGGAAGCGCAGCCAGCTGTCAGAGAAAGGCAACAACCCTCGCAAGAACGAAAAATGAAAGTTTATTGATGTACATGATGTGAGTTATTAAATGAGAATGTACATGCTCGTTTTTTGGTGTCTTTTTACACAACAGTGTTGCCGCGATTTGCTTGATGAAGCGATCGGCATTCATCTAAAAAAATGTACATACACTATACTGTGTAAATGTTTGCTAACAACAAAAGAAAAATGTAAAACCACCACAATAAAAACCACCTTCGATTCTTGATACAAACCTTTAATTATATTCTCCAACAATGCAAACACAAAGATTGTTCACAAAATCACAACAACAACAAAAAAGTGTGGGATGCTCGTGTTATCCCTCAGACGAGACGTCATTGACGAGTGAACGGACCGCCATCCACATGCAAGGTAAACTCCGCGCATGCGCAGTGAACTAAGTACGCAAATTAGTCACGGAAATAACATATGGCAACATAAAAGAATCGACATAACCCACAAGAAAATGCTAAGACAAATAAGGAGTTTGGCGGTTCCACTTCAAAAACGTCGACATAATAGGACTGGCGAGTTAACTGTGAGCCGAGATAAGTGAACTCCACTGTATAACAAGAGGAGATCGGGAGCACCTGACAAGACTTACAAGGTAAGTGATTAACAAGACAGGTGTAGGAAGTTCATGGAAAATACACAGAAGGGACCTGGATGTGAACAACATGACGAGACTGTGACAGTACACCCCCTCCTACAAGGCTTGGTCTCAGAGAGGAAGGGAGGGGGAACAGGAGAACAAGACAGACATGATAACAGACAAGACATGGACAGAAAGGTTGGGCACCCTGGAGAACAGGATATGGTCTCAAGATAGGTCTCCAGGCTGGTGCAGGTGGAACCAGGGGCCAGGATGACAGGGATGTCCAGGGCCGCGCTGGGGGAACTAGGGGCCAGGATGACATGGATATCCAGGGCAGCGCCGGGGGAACTAGGGGCCACGATGACAGGGACTTCCAGGGTGGAAGGACTTTTCACCTTTGATCCACCTTCCCTCAAGACGTCAGTATAGCCATCTTGGTACTAAGATGGTACTAAGGCAAAGGGCTCAGAACAGAGTTCAACGGGCTCGAGCAACAGTTCAATCGGCTCTGGCAAAAGTTCCATGCAGGCTAGGAATACAGGAACATACAGTTTCTATGGGGCGAGGAGCGCTGGGGGAGCCGGCAAGGTGAGGAGCACTGGGGGCGGTAGCAGTCATTGACTTATGAGACCCTCCAGCTCAGGACTGTAATGTAACTCTCCATTGAGAGGAGCTAACCATTCTTGCCTTTTCTACAATTTAGAGTCCTACTAAGCTCAAGAGTTGAGAGGGGATATCCCAAGAAGAGTCTGACCCTCAAATGCTCATCCAATAGGCTGGGTTCCCTTTTCTGCATGATAGTTTGCTGGGAGTTTTTTTGACCAAAAGAGAGACCTAACCACACTCTGCACTCAGGACCGCTCATGAGGAGACTTAGATGGAGCCTGTCACCCCACCCACCATTGGAGCAGAGCGACGGTACAGAATTAGTCTTTTTTTTTCATTGCTTGCCTCGCAGAGAGCTAGCACTTTGAGCTCAAGAGCAAAGGCTCTACGCCTAGCAACTCTCTCTCTTATGTTCCAGACCACTTATGAGGGACCTCAACTGGAGCCTCCGGCTTGAGAATACTATCCTGGGCGGAGTTCAAAGGAGTGGAGGCCTCACCGAAATAGGTCACACTATTATATCAAGTGGAGACCTGACAACGCTCACTGAGAGTGAGCTCTAAAGAGTGAAGGCCCTGTCTGGGCCTGCGACTTTAGGGGCTACTTCTGTGGAGTCTTAAGGACATTTCTCTTTCTTTTATAGCTTTCTCAAAAGAGTATTGATTGGGGCTCTCTGAAGGTGAGAGGAGGCCGGAAATACTGTGCTCTCAGGATATTTGTGAGGGCTTCTGATGAGAAGGAACCAGAGCTTGACATACTGCCAAGGTGCTCCGTTGAGCGGAGCCTGTAGCTGTACTCTTCTACCAAGAAGAGGCCAAAACAAGTCGTTGTAGTCATCATTTCTTTTTCTTTTTTTGCCTACCAGGTACCCAGCGGGGTGCCACTCCCACAATGGAAAAAAGGGCAAACACGAATTGTTGAATTGTTGAATTGTTTGAATTGTTTTGCTCTAGTGACAGGGACCTCATATAAGAGTCTAGCAACTCTTGAAGACACTTGAAGAGCTGGGAGGAGCATTTTCTCGGGTACTATCTTAGCGGAACTCAGGCAGACTAACCTGTTTACTGTAACTAACCAATCCTCAGACTGGGGTTTTAAATGCCGTTTTAAGACTTTTATTATGTCGAGATCACGAGAAACAAGAGATAATTTTATATATTTTAGATGGTTTTCACTCTCTCTCTCTCTCTCTCTCTCTCTCTCTCACACACACTCTCTTCCCCTCTCTCTCCATCCAGACAACTTTCAAAAACCCGTCCAAATCATTCACTGGCAAAAGAGTGTAAAATAATTCTATTGACATGACTAACAAGGTGTATAGGTGGACTGTAGCAATAAGGATTAAGTTTAAATCTATATTAAATCAATGTTTATTTAATAATTCTGTTGCACCAAACCAAAGCAAGTGCTGGTCACTGCAGAGCCAAATAACGTCCAGCTCCAGCTCTCTGGACATCTAATGGGTGGAGGGATAGAGTTATGGATTGGGTTCGGGTTTGGTTGCATATTGTAGCTCCACCCATTAAGCCCTAATTACATTCAGAGAGGGGGAGCAGGACTTCACTCATGGCTCTGCAGTGAGCAGCCTCCTTTCAAGGAAAGTTCTCTCTGCAGCCATATTTCCAACACCCCCTATTTGAATGGGGGAATCCTGAAATCTCAAAAACAGCTTACCAAACTCACAATTAAATAACATATTTCAAATCAGCAACAAAACCTGTTTCTTATGCTGAAACAGAGTTAAAAAGGCATATTTTTCAGGAAAGACAAGCCAATGCGCATGTGCAGTCCTAAGCAATAGTCTCTGGTTTCTATGGGAACCAGATCTTTTAATGACAGCTGCAGTGATGCAATGACTTTACCAAGGCTGTTTGACTTAGAAGGCAGGACGTTCTCTGCCATAGCGCATTGCAGTTTCTCCTATTCACATGTAATAGTAGTGAACTGTTTCAATATCTGTAGTCTTTGATAAAACTTTAAACCTTTAACCGTAATTCAGTGCAGCGTAATTCAGTCTATTGAAGTAATTTCCACTGAAATAGGAAGACAGGGTGGGACACATCGAACAGCTCTACTGTTTATTTTCTTGTAACCAATAGTGTTAAGTTTACATTACAGCTCATCCAGAGCTGTTGAGCTCAGTAAAGCCACAGTTTCCTCATAGTATCTCACAGTTTCACCTCCTAATCTCCTCCATATTGCTTTAAAATAAAGTATTCTTTGTATGATCTGCTGTGTGCCGTCATGTCTCTGAGCCGGGACATACTTGCAATCGTTCCCTATCCCTATGTGTGAACAAATGAAAGATTTTAGCTGGAGCTTCAGCGTCTATTTTGGAGTGGGACATTTTATATTCAAGAGAACATTTGACGGGACAGAAATATATAATCAGAAAGTGTAGTGATGTCATCAAAACCTTTGATCCATTGGCTAAATTGGACACATAGTCTATATCTTCTAAATGCAAATTTTATCATAGTTTTGGAGCACCCTAGATACTAGGGTGCACTAGGGACAGTAGACTTCGAGCATTAAACATTTCTTCACACACCACAAAGGTCGTGAAATTATTCATATAAACATGAATTCAACATATAGCAAAAAGTAAAACACTAAAAATGTTAAAAAAAACAAAACTTTACTGTTAAAATATTATTCTTTTAATTCAGCCAAGAGATCATGCCATGACATATTGATAATCTACTAGTCACAAATCTTCACATGATTCGAATTCACAGGTCAGAGGTCACCAAGCTTGAACTTTAAAACACAACGAAACTTTGTGCATGAGCTTCTGACACATTTGGGCTCGTTTGAATGGAAGTTATTGGAATGAAAAGTGCAGTGTGACCCCCCTTCAGGCTAACATATTCACACTGGAAGACAAAACTTCAATTTTGATATCATGGGGACTTTAAAATAATCCTCTGCTCCATGTGTGGGTGCTTGGTGGCATTGTCTGTAATCAGTCTTTGTAGTCACTCCACCAATCAAGTTTTTTTTGTTATAAATTATGCTGCATACTCTATTTAGAACTTTATAACTAACATATTATTACTTTAGTTTTGTCAGGGTTGAATGAGAGTGAGGACTCAAGCAGAGGGATGAGGAACTTTATTAACAAAAGCAAACAAAAACTCAACAAAAACAACCCCCAGGGGGAAAAAAAAACTTGACTTGACTTGAGGAAACTAGACTGGACACAAGACAGGAAGGCACACCCATGAAATGACAAGGCAAACATGGAGGGATTGAATAGACACAGGAGGGAGGATAATTGAACGGGAAACACCTGGGACAAATGAAAGTTAAGCAGGAGAACAGGGTGGGGTTCACAATGACAAGACATGAACACGCAGCCAATGCGGACGAGCATCGCTACGTGTTCACATAAACACGAAGACAGCGTGCAGCTGGTGAAACCAAACTGCGCACGATACGAAAACACAACATGAAAGCACACGGCCAATGTAAACACGAACCAGAGAGCTCGCAACCGCCCCACTCACAAAACGTAGAGCGTACGAGAACGAGCAACCACTCGTCTTGTGCGCTCATGACAAGGACGAACAAACGGGCACAAACCCCGACATAAAACTGAAACTGAACAAGACCAGTCTGGGGATCGGACATCATAACCTGCACACAAGACGTTACACAGACAAGATTGACACAAACACTCAAAGTTGCGCACGCACACACAAAACACAAGACATTACGGTAGTGTCAGAGCTCTGCCACAACAACAAGAAAAGACAAGAATGTGGCAGAACCCTGACAAGTTTCTAGTTATCAATAATGAAGAAAATGGAATATTAACATTGGTGTCGTTTAATTACAATCCATAATGGTAGAGAAAATTAATCACAGGTTTGAATTCTTGTCCTTGATTTGTTAATCTGTGTTTAAAATTAAGTGATGTAGCACAACTTCATTTATAATAAAACCCAGATAAACAAATCTATGATTAGCTTCAAACTGTACTTAGTTCTTTATTGTTGCAACCCACTCTCTGAGTTATTTAAGTATACTGTATGTCAATGATTCAGTGCCCAGTTTTTCTGAATGTCTAAAAAAAAATGTTTATCAGATGTTTGTAGACAACCGACACTTTTTAGATGAAAAGCCATTTAACAGACATACATGCTATCTGACTTAATGGCCACTGATGAATTCTCGAAAACTACATAGTAGGAAAGAATGCAAGGATCCATCCACAGCTGCAACAGAAATGTAGAACTCTTTAGTGAACAGATTCAAATGACTCGACTCATTGAGATGAATCAAAATCCCCACCACTGCTCCTTTTGTCGAAGAGGAAGGCGGGTAAATTCAGTCGAAATCTGATATATTCGACTTTCACCAACAACCCACCAATCGCTGTTCTCAGTTGGAGTTCGTTGGCTCCACCTTCCTCAAGACCACGCCCCCCAAAAGAGGATCCTCCTGCTGAGGTTGTTTTCCCATGTTAGCCAATTAGCAACCTAGCATGCAATTTGAGGTCTGGCGCCTTGACCGAATGGTGCTTACGTGTATTTTAATTTGCCTTTCGAATCCAAACCCTTTCACGATTCCACGTTTGACAGCGCTGTTACCGAACTCTGAAGGTTGTGATTTATCGGCGGAGCAGAAAGAAGTCATCCGGAGTGTCTGTTGCGGGGTGAGTTGGATCTTGCGTGCTAGCGGACTCTCGCTAGCTGTCGTCGTCGCAGTGCTTCATTCAGGCTAAAAGTAGCTAACTCGCGTGAATGACGCTTTAACCGCTCTCCTTACCAAATGGCTTCTGCATTACCCGGGTGATGTGCAATTCAAAGATCGCGACGCAAAACCGAGTTCCTTTGAAGGGAAGCATGTCACAGCGCTGATTATATAAGAGTATTTTCGAGGCGCTAGCTACCCGCACTTAGCCTGAATGGCTACATAAGGTTTTAAGCTCTGCTGGATTGGTCAGCTGCACATCAAGAAGGTCTAGCTATCATTCACTGTCTTTGCTCTGTTCGCGATCAGCACTGGCTTATTGATGTCTTCGGTACTACCGGATAACAGTGCCGCTTTGATCACCGAGCGGTTGTGTGTTTACCGGTAGAAACCATTCACTACGACTTCCTGATTTGTACAGAAACAGTTTAGCAACACAGAGCGCTAATCAGACTGCCTTATCACATTTTCTCCGTGTTTGATGATTTGCTGGATGTTATTTGCTGGGTTTGATCGACGCGGTCATCGGATCGTGTTTTTATTTCGGTGTGATCAGTTTGTGTTGGACTGAACTCTGCATCGCCTCGGACGGAGGCGGTTACCGCTCAACGCCTCATAGAGGCTTCGGTGAGCTTTATCCGCTCGATAAAACGTGTTTTAATGGCCAGGACTGGAGCAAACATGCATACATCTACGTTTAAATGCACAATACGCGTTTTCGATTAACTTGTACTGTGCATTCAGTCTGTTGAAGAGCGCGTGGGTCTTATAGTCTCGGGCCTGACACACACGCACACAAACAAATACACTCTCGTACACATTTCACACACACACAACTCACACAAAAACACTAACACACACAGAAACACTAAAGCGCGCGCGCGCACACACACAGTCGACAAGAAACTGTCCGGTTGGATGAAGTACAGTTTAGCCATTCAAATGAAAGTGAGACAACGCGCATGCCCCAGCATGTTTGCCTCGCAGTGTAACTGTTTACACACCACGATCCGCCTACACACGTTTATAGAAAACTGTAACATTGTTTAAAGTTTTGTCGCAGTCTCATGTGAGGATTGAGGTCAAAATATGTTAGCTATTATCTGCGCTACAAATGATGGACAGTTTATAACCAAATCGATCGAACATCTAGTGCCATTATTTGGAATTGGAGGACATTTGGCAGTTGTCATAAAGATGATTTTTCAAGACCGTGCTGGATTTAAAGACTTTCGGGTTATTATGCATAATACGTTTCTTTAGCCAAACCTGTTTGAAACTAATTTGTAAAAAAAATAAAAAATGTTTTGACACGCCTGTAGTAATAAGGCATGAATAAGCCAAACGTGTTGCTTATTCATTCGAAAGAATGATTATAGCCATTATTTTTCTATTAATTATCACGTTAAAGAACATTTGTGTTTTTAATGGGACACATTGAAGTTAGGAAATTGTGTAGTGGCCATGAAGGTTGATCAAATTAAAAAGTTTGTCTAAAACTGATTTCTGTAGCATGAAGCTAGCTGAACAAACTCAGTTTCATAGTGGGTTTAGAGTTGACAAATCTATACAAATGCAACCTTATTTAGGTGGTTCAGCGGAGTCACAATGCTCAGTATGAACTTTGTCAACTTGTGATTCACTCACTTTGATTCACTTCCCGCGAAAGAGCCTCACTTCTCTCCTGAAGATTAAGAGATTGTTTTGAAAAATGTCATGAATTTAAATGCATTTAAGGCAGGAATAAACTGCAGTGAAAGTTTGAGAAGGAAGCTAGAAGAAAATATCTTAGTAAATCAAGGTTCACAAAGAGCCAGAATAAAATAAGTCTAGTGATTTTAAAAGCTTTATATACTAAATATTGCATTTATTTGTCTATACATTTATATTCATAAAAATGCAAAGTTTAATAATGTCAGTTAATGTGAAAAATAATGTGACTATTGCATATGAATATTTGCTGTTTTGTTTTTGTAGATTCCGCCGCAGTGAGGAGCATGAGTACATAATGAAGCGGCGCTTGGAGGATCAGGACACTGTGATCGGCTCTCAGCGGCGGCTCCCCGGGGGTGTGGATAGCTTTCAGCACCGCGTCCTCAACTCTGCCTCCCAGTCCTCCCTCTACGAGACTCCACCAGATAACATGCAGCCATCGTCCAGCATGCAGTACTCTGTCTCACAGACCTATCAGGTACCATCTTTTTATGAAAGTAGGCCAGTATCACCAATATCAATACTGCGACTGATGTCTCTATGAAATATATATTTTTTCTTCTCAATTTTAACCATTGAACTTTACAGTATAATTGGAAACTATAGGTTTTATAATTTGTTTGGCTTTAAAAAAACACAACAACCTTTAAACTTAAAATAATCTTCTCATAAACCCATTATAATTATCGCATTGACCTGTGCCATTCAGTATGTCAAGGCTCAATTTAGTTTTTCTGATCAGTTCAGATTTTCACTTGCCCTGTCAAAATGCACAGTTATATTTTCATTGTTCTTGACCAATGTAAACAGTGAATAATAAAGTTATTGAACACTTCAGTCTTCACTGCATAAGTTATACATTAAATCTAGATTAATACTTATTAAAACTACAGATGTTATTCAATTAAGAGCAGTGAGTGATTTTTCTCTTTGTTCTTTGACTAACATTAATCACAGGTTTATTAGGCTGCTGTCACTTTAAGACCTGTTGCACATGATGCTGATCTGATGCAACTTTTTACATTCATTTAAAAGCTCATTTTACTATTCTAAGACTGTGCTTACAAAGATACTCCTTACAGTTTGGCATGCATGCATGAATTGTGCAATATTGCGTGATCTTACAGTAATCCCTCGCCACTTCTCGGTTCAAGTTTGGCGGTCTCAGTGCATCACGGATTTAAAAAAAATATTCATAGAAAAGTTATTATACAAAAATACCGCCATATCGTCAACCGCATTGCGAAAAGCAGCATTGTTTTATCGTGATTAGAGAGAAACCGTTTCCCAGGATGATAGACAAAGAGAGAACCTCAGAGGCTTTGTACACACCCACGTCACTCAGACAAGACACGTGATTGGTTCCCGGTGAGAGATCGACCAGTGAGAGCACGAGTGGATGTATCCTGTGAGCTGATTGGCTGCTCCTACTTCACAGGGGTTCCGGTCCACAATAACTGCAATAAACGAGGGATATTGTAACATTAGTCAAAGGATGATGGAGAAAAACTGATGCAAAGCACGCATTAAAAATAGCTTATTATGACAGCCCCCATTTCACTTCACAATGTAAGATAATCAGGCCTCGATGAATTATTCCAGGGTCACTCGCCCTGCAGGACTAGTGACCCTAAAAACTTACTCGCCCTTCACATAAAGCACTCGCCCAGCATTTTAACAGACAAAAATAGTTATTAAAGTAAAAAACACGATATACTGCAAAACCAAATATTTATTGGTTGAATGCAACAAGAACCCAGAAACAATATAATTAATCTGATAGTGAATTTTAATGGAGAATTTTCATTTTTATGGAGATAAATTTAATAAATGTACTATATACAAACAATGGGATGCAGCCACGGAGGCGTTATTTACTGGATTTTATTTTCTATATTATAACACCGATGTCCCGCAAATCAGCCCATTTCAAATGATGGAAAAACAAAATACAATCCGCATGACGCTAAATCCAACGCCGATAACAGTAACATTCACTTCGTCCAGCTCAAAGTCAAACATGCTCAATTTCAAACACAATAAGTAATAATTCTATGACGGCTTTGACAAATGGGATATTACACGAGCAGCTGTTTCTCTGTCTGCCTCAAGCCCGGCTGATGCCCCGCCCCCGGGAGTCATTTACTCCACTGTGATTGGCCCCCGGAGTCATTTACTCCACTATGATTGGCCCCCGGGAGTCTTGTACTCCACTGTGATTGGTTTGCTTGCACAGCTGCAGCTCGCACGAAAAAGGAACCTTTCACACACACACACACAACGCGGTAAAGCGCTATTCATTCAAAACTCGTGGGCCACACTTACATTAAACTTTCATATGGTCCCGCGGGCCACAAAATATCGTTTCGCGGGCCGCATGTTTGAGACCCCTGACGTAAATACTACATTCGTGGTTCAAACTTTAGAACTGAATCGTATATCTGATCACTACTAGCCCGTCGTCGATTTTCTGCTCTTGTTTGGCATATTTTACGAGTGTTATACGGCCTGAAGTTTTTTCTATGTAGTAACAGTTGAATGATAGAAAAACTGTATTGGAATCTGAAGAATCTAACTCGCCCGACAGGGCGAGTTTTATCAAATTTTTAGTGGATTTATCAAATTTTTAGTGGATTTGTCGAGCCCTGATAATTAACCATTTCTCTTTCTGCTCTAACAGTTGTCAATGGCCCAGAGTTCTGGGGGACATGGTCACACCAGCAGTTCAGCTGTGCACAGTGGACCTCATCACCATGGACCAGCTGTCCAGCCTGTGGGCCAGGGTCATTCTCATCCTACCCCAGCCCCTGCTCCAACACTGGGCCAGCAGCAGTTTCAAAGGCTTAAGGTAAGAGATCTGTCTAGTAGAGTATGGAAATTATATGCAATAGATTAGATGTGCTGAGATTTCTGTAATTTCAGGTTGAAGATGCTCTTTCCTATCTGGATCAAGTGAAACTTCAGTTTGGCAATCAGCCGCAGGTCTACAATGACTTCCTGGATATCATGAAGGAGTTCAAGTCCCAAAGGTCAGTGTGAGTTTTGTTTTTGTTGGATTTTCTTTCTCTTCTTGAAGATTGTTTTTGTCCCTTCTAGTTCAGGCTAGCTCCACACCACGAATGGGTTGATCTTGTTTTGGAAAGCGCCCTTAGGACTTTATTTTCGGTCAGGGTTGCTGAGAGAACCCGTTAGCCCTTGTTAGTATATTGTTTTTGCTACTCTTGTGCCCTAATCAATCTTTCTTTGTCAGTGACCGAGGAATTGTTTGCACCAGTAAGCCAAGCAGTAAAGAGACTAATTGTTGATTTTGTATTGTATGTTTTTTTTCTGAAGTTTGTACTTCCCTCAAATCATTGTCATAAAATAATTTTCATGTTTCCATATGTTTTGTTCATAGGTTTTAAGGGTGTAATGGATCATAATTGAGCCATGATCCGTATGTGGCATTTGGATATGTTTCTAACTAACCGTCATACAGTGAAAGTTTATTGTTTGCATGCGTTTCTAAGCCCTGCCTTTTTTAAACCATTCAAGCGCAAGAAGAAATGAAAGAGCAAGTACATAGAGACCCACATTTTAGAAAACTCAATTCTGTGGTTGCATGCTATTTCACATCTCCTTGCGCTTGACTGACAAATACACACAAGCAAGTATTCTCCTGAACACAGTTATGTCTTAACTGAAGTTAACGTAAACAGAAAGAAATTGAATGATTTAATATTGGGTCTGTGCGTATGTCAATGTTCATAAAAAATAATTATATAATAATCGCAATAACCTGTGTTTATACAGTGAGCACTGCTTGAAATGGAAGTGTTCTTATTTTATTACAGACTATTCACTTGTCTTTAATAATTTTTCTAATTTTATTTATTTGGCTAGTTTGTGCTGTGGTGTCAAAGCACTCATGGCTTAATGATTAGAGAGTCCAACTGATGATCCAAAGGTCGCAGGTTCGATTCTCAGTACCGGCAGGATATGACTGAGATGACCTTGAGCAAGGCACCTAACCCCCAGTCGCTCCCCAGGCGCCACAGCAAAAATGGCAGCCCACTGCTCTGTCTCTGTGTCATGGTTTGCAGTGTGTGGGTGTTCACTACTCCTAATGTGTATGCAAGAACTTGGATGCATTAAATGCGAGGACAAATTCCAAGTATGGTTTACCGTACTTGGCCTTCACATGGAGAAAAAAATAATTAAAAAAATTATATATATATTTGATCCACAGAATGAGCCTATCCATGACTCTCAAACTATAATATTGTTCAAACTGCGAGTTTTTTCATCTGTTTTACCCTAATAGATTTGCATTTCCAAATAGGAAATACCAGTGCTTTGCGAGGCATCAGAAGTGTAATATTTTAAGCTCAGGCTTTGGATCTGATTATATGACTGCTAAATCAGAGCTACTCATCAGAATATGTCTCGTTTACAAGAACCAATTCTATTAAAAAGGACAATTCTATTAAAATTACAATGAATGTGACCATGTTTAAAGATGGTTAAGTAGTCACAATGTAACCTTTTTTTATGCATTTTATGCGTCATTGATTGGATTCTGAGATGTGGGTGTTACTCTAAAGAGGAAGCAGGAGCAGTGTTTAACCTTACTAAGGGGGCATCCAAAACATAACTTAAAAATGCTGCCTTTTGAGGATGCATTCCAAGGTAGGAAGCCATCAAGGCATGTCCGAATCTTGTTCGCTTCACTTCCTGTCTCCTGAGATATCTTCATCTGATTGATTTTTGAAGGCAGCAGATGTATCCTTCTCTGCCGTTGATATCCCACAATCTAGTGACAGTTGAGCGAAAAAAATAAAGATGCCATCTGCAAGTTGCGGTTGCTGGTCATTTTGTGTCAAATTTTGTTCCTGTAGCTCAAACAGTAGAGTGTGGCTCCTAGAACGCTAAGGTCAATGTAAGTTGCTTTGGATAAAGGTGTCAACCAAATGCATAAATGTATATGAACGTTTTGACTTCTGATGGGTTTTTTTGTGAGAAATTGCTATTGTAGTAATTAAATATGTTCTCACCAATTGTGTTGTAGACCATTAAACTGTTTCGCTGCCTCAGAAACCTATCCGAAATCTGTTTCGTAATGTACCTTCGTGCTCAAACGCTCCTTGCCTATAAGCCAGCTAGGCAACAAGTCACTGCCTATGTTTTCGGAAGCAGCCTAAATGATTGTGGAGAGAACGTCACCTTTGCCCAATCTCATTTCACTATACATATACAATCATTGGAATTTTTGATTCTTTTAATAGTGCAAATCTAATACCATAAACATGCACTGTTTTTGTGTTGTCAGCATTGATACACCAGGTGTCATCAGTAGAGTCTCTCAGCTCTTCAAAGGCCATCCAGACCTAATCATGGGCTTTAACACCTTCCTGCCTCCTGGCTACAAGATTGAGGTTCAGACCAACGATCTGGTTAATGTGACCACTCCTGGCCAGATCCACCACATCACCCCACATGGTATCTCTGTCCAGAACCTCCCCATAACACAGCCAGCACAGCACCAGACCCAACCAGCAGCTCCCACCAGCACTGCTGCCTTGGTCATCCCTAGCCAGCCAACCCCTGCCAAGATCAGCAAGGTGAAGCGGAGTTATTTTACCTTCTGTACAGATTTGGGTGGTGTATTTGCAAACTTGTCTAAATTAGTTTTATGTTCCGCAGCCAATGCAGTCTCCTGCACTTACCCCAACAAGCCAGCCTAATCCGTCCATTCCCTCATACGCCTCCCCGCGCTCGCCCTCGGTCCAGTCCCACACTCCCATCAGTAGCAGCACTGCCGGTTCAACCCCTCTCCAGAATAACCAGCCTGTAGAGTTCAACCACGCTATCAGCTACGTGAACAAAATCAAGAACCGATTTCAGGGCCAACCAGAGGTCTACAAATCCTTCTTGGAAATTCTACACACATACCAGGTGAGAGTTGAGGCACTCAAGACAATATCTATGTCGGAATGCTTTGTACAGTTGTGTAATGCACTACTGATCAAAAGTTTGCGCTCAGTAAGTTTTATTTTTTTTGTGTGAAAGAAATGTAATATTTCCATTTAGCAAGGATGCATTAAATAGATGATATATGACAGTTAAGACAGTTAAGTAATGCTAGAAAAGATTTCCATTTCAAATTAATGTTTTTTTTGTTCTATTAATCAAGGAACCTTGAAAAACTTTTTATCACAGTTTTCACATAAATATTAAGTAGCACAACTGTTTTTTTTTTTGAGCAGCAAATTTGCATGTTAGAGTGATTTCTGAAGGAAATTCTGACACTAGATATTTTTCCGTCCAGAGCTGCGAATTTGGAATTGAAATTTCGCCCCCAAAAAACGTATGTGAATAAAGCCTTGTTTAAATCCAGTGAGTTGAAGAGAACAAAACTGTCACTTCCTTGTAAACTGGAGCTAAGTATCTTATATACATGCAAAATGGAAATTTTTTCAATTGGCAAAGAAGGCAGTTATGTTGTCGGATTCTGTGCAACGAACCTGCTGGTTGTTCCAGCTGTACCAACACATTGCAAAGTCACGTGCCCAAAAAAATAAAAAAATAAAATCTATATATCTCCATACTTTTTTATTATATATTTTTAAAAAATGATCAGACTCCAACTGAGAGCATAAGTTTTTGTGATATCCCAAAATGTGAAATCTATCTGCTGAAGACTGGAATGACTGTTGAAAATTGTTACCATCAGTGGAATCAATTGCATTTTAAAATTATCTTTTTAACAGTGATGTATGTAAACTTTCTGTTCTGTGTGTTGTGTAGAAGGAGCAGCGTAATGCTAAAGAGGCAGGGGGAAACTACACACCCACTCTCACGGAGCAGCAGGTGTATGCTCAGGTGGCCCAGCTCTTCAAGAACCAAGAGGACCTCCTTTCAGAATTCGGCCAGTTCCTGCCAGATGCTAACAGTTCTGCGGTAAGTATCCAGATTACCAAAAACCACACAAAAAAATTCCATTTTGCTTATTATTCATACTTCTTTTTTTTCTTTCTCTTTTCCGCAGTTATTGAGTAAGACTACAGCCGAGAAGGCCGAATCTGTGCGTCTTGATCGTGGAGGGTCTGTAAAGCGACCCCAGCCTAACCATAAGCAGAGTTTTAACCAGAATGGCTGTCAGATCCGCAGACACACGGGGCCACCCACTACACCCCCTGTTAAGGTGACTGAGTAAAACATTCCACATTACTGTATTTAATGGCTGGTTTATATCAATCAATATTCATGTTCTTTAATTTTTTTTCTTTTTTAAAAGAAAAAGCAAAAGTTCATGGTAAAAGATTCGATGGCTGAAGCCAGCAAACTTGGAATTGGTGCTGAATCTCTCTTTTTTGAGAAGGTAATTGCTTTTTAAAATAATCCAATGGAATATAAAAATAACAGCATTTTTTGGGTTCAGTAAATATTACAAGGATTATAGTGAGTTATGTGGTTTAAATGCTCTGTTCTCTTTTTAGGTGCGGAAAGCACTGCGGAGTTCAGAGGCTTATGACAATTTTTTACGCTGTTTGGTCATCTTCAATCAAGAAGTGATCTCACGGGCTGAACTTGTGCAGTTGGTGTTGCCATTTTTGGGGTGAATGGAATTCAGTTTCATTTCATGTTGTGAGACTCTTGGGGTCTGATTTTATGCCATGGTTTAATTTAATAATCTTACTAGGTTTTAAGTTAGTTATATATTATTGCATGTTAATATTTTAATAAATATTACAATATTATGACTTTATTCATGACTTTTTGTTATTTCTGTCTATCAGGAAATTTCCAGAGCTTTTTACATGGTTCAAGAACTTCCTCGGCTATAGAGAGTGTGCCCATATTGAGAGCGTTCCCAAAGAGCGAGCCACTGAAGGCATTGCAATGGAAATTGATTATGCGTCCTGCAAAAGATTGGGCTCCAGTTATAGAGCCCTACCCAAGAGCTTCCAGCAGCCTAGATGTACAGGCAGGACTCCACTGTGCAAAGAGGTGTGTGTGTTTTTTTATTTATATATATATATATTTCGTATAACTGTTTAGAGGAAAATTGCAATTATTCTCCATTTAATTTAATTAATCTGCTAAGGTAGTTATGTAGGGGTGTCGCTATATAAGAGTATTGATGAAAATTGTGATATTTAAATATTAAATAACCTCCGACAATGGTGAGCCAACTTTTTATTTATGTTTTTAAATTCTTGCAGTCTGCAGGAAGTACTGATCAACATTTAAGGCCTCAAAATACTGAAGGCGAGTTCTTTTTCGTTCTTGGGATAGAGGTAAAATAAAGTTTGAAATACATGAGCAGGGATATAATGTTCACATCTGACGCCGCCCACACTGCTGAGTGCAGTGTTTAGATGAATCTGTAAATATGTGCTTTCCTCTCAATAAAATAAACAACAAAATCGAGAAAATGGCAAAACTTTTATAAATCATTAGAAAAGCACTGATCATAGCAGTATGGATATACAGTAATACCTCTAGATACGAGCATAATCCATTCCAGGGTGGAGCTCGTAACTTACATTGTTCGTATCTCTAATCATGTTTTCCCATTAGAAGTAATAGAAAACAAATTAATCCGTTCCAAAACCGTAACAATGGGGGAAAAAATGTTTCTTCTCACTACCATCCTTACCACTCACTTTCTTAGAACTCATCGCTATTATACTTTTCCAAAAAGTTTGCTTTGGCAAGCTGATTCGACTCCAAACAAAGTTTGTTTTAGCTTGATTTTATTCAAAATAATGTCATCAGTTTGTTTTCCGATTCTGCTTGAGGTATATTGGGGCCTTTTAGTTATTTTTTATGATTTTCTGCAGTAATGGTTAGAATCTCTCTCTGCCTCCCTACACATGTTCTGAGTGTGATTTAATTTGCATTCATTGACCAATTGAGATAGATATAATAATAATAACAGGACACAGTAATTGTGTATTGAAAGTGATGTTGTTAAAGCATTATGCATATGTTGAATAATTCTCAGGTGTTGAATGATACGTGGGTGTCATTTCCATCCTGGTCTGAGGACTCAACTTTTGTTAGCTCTAAAAAGACCCAGTATGAAGAGCATATATATAGATGTGAAGATGAGCGCTTTGAGGTAAGCAATAAAACCGCTTCACTGTCATAGAGTTCAGTGTAATTGGATTTTCAGTTTGGTGTTTAATCAAACATGTCATGTTATGCAGCTTGATGTGGTTCTGGAGACAAACCTCGCCACTATCCGTGTTCTGGAGGCTGTTCAAAAGAGGATCTCGCGCATGTCTGCTGAGGAACAAGCAAAGTTTCGACTGGACAACACCATTGGAGGCTCCTCTGAGGTCATCCACCGTAAAGCTATTCAGAGGATATATGGTGACAAAGCTCCAGACATCATAGATGGGCTCAAGACCAACCCTGCTGTCTCTGTACCTATTGTACTCAAAAGGTCAGCATAAATATTGTTTAAAAAAACTATATTAAAATTTCATGCATTGTGTTAGCTCACTGGCTCCAAAAGTAACAATGTGAGTCCATCAAATGGATGAGATTGATTTCAAATTCAGGTAGGATGTAAATGCAAAGAAATTAGTTTTTTTTCACCTTTTTATGCCTTTTTTTTGGTGGGGGGGGGATTATATATGCAGCGGATATAGCAGATGTTAAACGTTTATGCATCGCAAGTGGAAATTTTTTTTGTCAAAAAAAATTGTGCAGCTTTAGTACCTTATTAATATCACTGTGTTATTACTATCCTATAGCATCATTATGCACTCAAATATTTTCAGACAGAGAGAGCGGTTTTATTCAGTTCACCGAATTCATGATGTGTTTGTCTTCTCAGGCTGAAAATTAAAGAAGAGGAGTGGCGAGAGGCTCAGCGTGGCTTCAATAAGATCTGGAGGGAACAGAATGAGAAGTATTACCTGAAGTCTTTAGATCACCAAGGTATTAACTTCAAACAGAATGACACAAAGGTCTTCCGCTCCAAGACGCTGCTCAATGAAATCGAGAGTCTTTATGATGAGGTAAGAAACATTCCATACACAAAACAGAAAGGCATCTTAAGTGTTGTCGGGTAGCTTATAAAGCTTTTTCATCCACTTAGCGACAGGAGCAGGCTTCAGAAGACAATGCCGCCCCTCCGTCGGGCCCTCACATGACCCTCATGTACGAGGACAGCCAGATCCTGGAAGACGCAGCTGCTCTCATCATCCACCATGTCAAGAGGCAGTCTGGCATCCACAAAGATGACAAGTATAAAATCAAGCAGATCATCTACCATTTCATCCCCGACTTGCTGTTTGCCCGGCGTGGTGAGCTTTCTGATGTGGAGGAGGAGGAAGAAGAGGAGACCGAACCAGATGAAGACGGGACTAAAAAGCACAATGGGACGACGTCAGCAAAGTCTAAGCTCCTCTTCAGCCATACAGCAGCTACTCAGCAGAAGCTGAGTAACTGTGACGATGCCTACAACCTCTTCTACGTCAACAATAACTGGTACATCTTCCTTCGGCTGCACCAGATCCTGTGCTCCCGACTGCTACGGATCTACGGGCAGGCAGAAAAACAGATAGAGGAAGATGCCAGAGAGAGGGAGTGGGAAAGGAACATGCTGGGATTGAAAAGAGAGAAGAATGACAGCCCGGCCATCCAGCTGCGTTTGAAAGAACCAAGTAAGCAGAGCAGAACACAACTGTTTATTTCGCTAATTAATTTATTCCTCTTTTCACTCATGGTTTTTACACTGGTAGTCACTTTGCCAGCACGTTTTGCACAAGGTTGAGAACTTGGGTGTGAGACGTCCTGAATTTGTGAAGACAGGAGGATGTTTTATCACGAGTCACTCTCAAGGGTCTTGACACATGTTGGAGCTTATGATATTTCTCTCAGATTTGCTTGCAACCCTCAGGGCCCTGTCTCCATGGAAACTACTTTAGCAGTTCGCAGATTGTATGTAATTTGTTTATTGGTAATGCAGTTGCTTGACTTTGATATTAAAAATGTCTCATTTGTTTTGCAGTGGACATCGATGTTGAGGACTACTACTCTGCCTTCTTAGAGATGGTGCGAAACCTTCTGGATGGCAACATGGAGACGTCTCAATATGAGGACCAGCTGAGGGAAATGTTTACCATCCACGCCTACATTGCCTTCACCATGGACAAACTCATCCAGAGTATAGTGAGACAGGTAGGTTTTTATTTTATTATTATTGTATTATAGTGGAACCCGGTTATGTCGACGGCCTCTGGGGTTGCAAAAATGCGTCAAGATAACCGAGGATTGAGATAAACGAAAGTCAGTATAGCGATTTGTTTGAAGCGATCGGCATGAAAAAAAATGTATATACACTGTATATGTTTGCTAACAACTAAAGGCATATGTGCACCAACTAACAGCAGAGATTGCAACGGCTACTTTGTTTATGATGGGAATATACCTTTAAGATATTTGCTGTCGTGTGCACTGTTCTGGTGTGAGTGTGAGCACGGGGAGGAGAGTGTTTGACAGCTGCTGCAAGATTTACCAGTATACGATAAAAACCACCTTCAATTCTCGATACAAACCTTTAATTCTATTCTCCAACATTGCAAACACAATTTCGTTCGCAGCGTAAACAGTCACAACACACGTAAACATTCGCTCATAACACAGTCATTTCGCTCTGACACAGTTCTGAAAAGTATTGCACACGCGGTTACTATGGTTTCTTTTCAAAGTCTAAAATGCTTTGTTGCTTTCTGCCTTTAATGGTCTGCTTGAAAACAAATGCTTCTAAGCTTCTATCAGTAACAACATCTTTGTCGATGTCAATGTAATCTGGGAATTCCTGGACAGTGATGGTGAACTCCTGCACCTGCTCTTTCAAGATGTAAGGCTTGATTTTTGCGTGAGTTCTTCTGCGGCTGCACGGCACTGTGTCGCAAGAGTGAGTGAAGCGTTATTGGAGTGAGCGACCATACAGACCGTGATGCACATGCAACGCGAACTCTGCGCATGCGCAGTGAACTCTGTACGATCATTAGTCACGGGGATCGAGATAACTGATGTAAAGTGCCGACTTTGTCCCTCTTTTGTACTCGATATCAGGGTTCGACTACATAAAATAATTGACATAACCGATTAGAAAATGCTAAGAAAAGTAGGGATTTTGGCGGTTCCACTTCAAAAACGTCGACATAACAGGGTTGGCGAGTTAACCGAGGTCAAGGTGAGTGGGTTCCACTGTATTTGTATTGTTGTTTTGACTTTAGCTTTATAAGTTCCTTCTTTTTAGGCCCCAATATACTCATAGCATACTCATTGGAGGGGTGGAAGAAGTTACTTTTGCAGCAATAATACTGTTAGTGAACATATACATCTAAACACCGCTCCTCATGGGGATGTAAATATGTGCTTTCTTCTCAATAAGAGTAACAATCTGCACATTATTGAAGTCAGAGCCTCAGGGCAGTGGTGGTTTGCAGGTGTTTGCTAGTCGGAGTGAACTTTTCCTGGAAAGTTGGCTTTGGCAGGCTATACCTCAGAAACAAACTCCAAAAGAAACTTTTGACCAGATTTATTTCAAAATGGTGTCATTCCAGTTCGTTTTTCACTTGAAGTGTATCAGGGTCTTTAGTGAGCAATTTCATTCTGAGCATCATCTTATCTTACGATTTTCTCTTTCCTTTTCTCTTTCCCACAGCTGCAGCATATAGTAAGCGATGAGATCTGTGTACAAGTGACTGATCTTTACCTTGGCGAATGTGCCAACAAAGCCACCGGTGGGTCCCTGTCCACTCAAACATCCAGAGGCAGCGTTGAGACATCGTACCAGCGCAAAGCCGAGCAGCTGATGTCTGACGAGAACTGTTTTAAGGTTTGACTAAAACAACTTAACTTTACCAACTCTTAACTTTACCAAGACACTTTGTACTTTTCTATTGCTTGTGGAATTGGTGTGGTATGGTTAAAACTACCACAAGATTCTCATTAAAGCCCAAAGTTTACTCTGTTTTTTACATGCACACTAGGGTACGCGTGCAGTTTGTGTAATGCAAGTATTGTTAAAACATGTAAGTGCTTAGTGTACACATGCATTATTTTTCTTACGGCGCACACTCTGTATGTGAAGCTCGCATATGCAAGTTATAATTTTTTCCCCCTTTGCTAGTTAGTTTGGTATAGAAAAGCAACAGCTACCTACTAGAGATGCCAATAACAGTACACATTTCTGTTGAGTTCAGAAATAGTTTAAAAGAGTACAAAGACATGTTTATTGCTCATAACTTCTGGAGAGAAGGATGAAGCGTGCATCTGTCGTGTGCCTGTATTTTCACACACAATCAAATGGGATATACTTTGAAAGGCTATACAGGCTCTCAGTAAAATGAAAGTGTAGTTTGAACTTTTGTAGTTTTTAATGCAGTCACTTTTAAGAAAAGCAATTTACAGGAAGGGCTGAAGCGGTATCAGTAATATCGAGAAGCTATTATGATGTGTTGGTAGAAAAGTGTTCAGTTTTTTTTTTTAACAGAATTGTATTGGCAGTGACAGTCACAGTAAAGGATTGATGTATAGGAAATGCTAATAATACCTTTCTGTTAGTTTATTTTTTAAGCAAACCAATTGACTATCCATCAAGCTATCGGTCAAAGGCCCTTAATCGGCTAAAATAACTGCTTTTTATTTTAATGATCACATCTCTCAATGTCTGCTTCCTCTTTTCTGCTTTAATTTATTTTAACCACACTTTGACTTGTGTGTGTGTATATAAGAATAAATGCATTTTTGATTGTATAACTAGCCTTCTATTTCAGAAGATTGTACAAATGAAAAATTAAACCAACTTGACAGTATTTTCTTTCAGTTTATATGAGGTCATAGAGGCTGCATCTATATTGTTATAGGTAACAAAATGCAGTCTATAGTTTTGGAGGATTTCAAATCAGCTACACATAAATTTTAATATCCATATATTACAGTTACTGTTCCAGAAGTCTAAGGGGACTGTGCAGCTGGCTGTGGAACTGTTGGACACCGAGGAAGAGAACTCCGATGGACCTGTGGATACTGAGGTACGTGCCTGAGACTGGACTAAAGATACTTAAGTGTTTGCCATCAGTGTTGTTTGGGTTAACTAAGTCTTGCAGCAAAAAGTTGCTTTACAGCTAAAGTTGGAAGCCCCTTAATGTAAGTTTTTATTAAACCAATTATTGAAAAAAAAATGCACAGTAAAATGAAAGTACACTGTAACATAGTCCTTTGTTCAGGGAGGAAGGAGGCGGGAACAGGCGAACGGATGTAAAATAAAACATAAATACAAAATAAACGTAATAGCGGCAGTCCCTCACGGACGACTGTCACCCACAAACACAAAACACAACATAACTTCAGACCTGGACCTCTCTTGTCTTTCACTGTCGTTGCTCCTCCATGAGATACAAGAACGGTAGCTCACAGGTGGCACTCATTACCAATCAGGCCACCAGCTTTCGTGACGCTCTCACGGTCCCTCGACCCCACTTTGCTCGCCACATGCACATCCGGTGCTGAAAGGTTCTTCAGGCTGCGTTAAAATCAGGAGGGTATAGACCACATAATGTGACCTCAAAATCAGTGACCTTGCTACCAGTGAGGTTGTTCGTAAACTTGGTAGTTGTGTTATTCCATTACATTCTGGTCTATGAAATAGGCCTTCAGCTAACTTGTATCATAAAGATTGAGATCCATCTTTCAGAGGAACAGATTTTGTCGTTTCTGCTGCCCCGCCATTTCCAACAAGATCTGCTACCTTTGTGCCACCTGCTGCTGCAAGAAGTGTTGAGGGGAAACCAGTAAAAAATGGTGCCATTTCCTCCTCGCTCCATCCTGTTGCACCTCAGAAGAGAGGTGAGAAGGATATGAACCAGATATTGGTTTCTTACCTGTAAGATCAACTGGGGCAGAGCCTTGTATGGTTTTCTGACACCTGACAGACCAAATACCAGAAAGAAAAGACATGCAATGACAACTTTGCTGTTGTTGAAATAAGCCGGTTCTGCTCATAACAAACGATTTCTGGTACAGATCATGGTATAACGCAAAATTTCTGTCCGTCTTTGATGGTTTCCATTAGGGATGTGGTTTAGATTTACATTTACACGTTTATGAAATTAGTTGTTGCGCACTTCCCTTTGGACACGATGAGGAATGTACGGATCCCTGCAAGACCACTTCATGTTTTACAGATTATTGAGGTTGATGAATGAGTGGTCCAGCGCTGTATTTCATCCAGCATCTAAAAAAATGAACCCTCAAAGGTGACTAAAACATTTGTCGTGGCAGATTCTTATTTGTGCTTGGGATTTGAGAGGAGACGTCTCTTTCAGCACAGGCCATTTGAGTTATTACTCCGTTACAGAATTGTTAGACACTGAATTTAAGCTTTTTGTTGACAACTCTTACACCAGCTTCTCACTCTTCAGGGACTTTCTTCATAAATTCATTCGGGCTTGTGGCAGTGTTCGGGAGGCAGGATAAGTTTGTCCCGAACCGCTGAACATGTTACGAAGGAACACTCCCTGCGGCAGTATCCACTGGATCACAAGCAACAAGGTTGTTGTTTGATGAATGGAGGAATATGTGGGAACTACTGATCCTTCCATAAAGCCTACAGAGATGGTAGGGACAGTGACAGACAGTGGACCCTAGTGAAATGGATGCTGTGAAGTTCTACATGAAATCAGGCAGTGGTGTTGGACTGTTTTGGCCTTCAGCAGACTGCCAACACGATGCTGACCCACACTGTATTTCAGGGGACTCTCATTGTGGCTCTTGCAGAAATAGGTTGTCAAAGTGTATCTACTTCTGCATCAGCTCTCACAGTTCTTCTTGGACTTTTGTGTTCTGAAGCCTATCAGTCAGTAGCACCACTAGAAAACTGAAGGTGCAGCCTGAACCTCCAGAAGTGTGTGTGTGTGTACAGGTTTATATTACATCGTGGGGACCAAATGTGCCCACAAGTGTAGTAAAACCTAAGATCACCTACATTTCTCCAGAAGGGAAGTACATTAATAAACATACTAAATGTTGTTTTTGAAAATGTAGAAAGTTTTCTGTGATTGGTAGGGGAATATAGTTTGTACAGTATAAAAATCATTACCTCTATGGAGAGTCCCTGCATGGAAACCATGTGTTTGCAGTCTTACTGTGTAACTGTTTGATTTATGTGTATATAATGTAAAAAATTATTTGTACAAGTATTTAGATTGGTAGATTTTATTAAACACATTTTTAGTTTCTGTAATTTATATTGTAACCACTTATTCAAATGTTTCATTATTAAAGTGTTATAAACTACTAATCTGACTTTTAAATTTATTATCAATATTATAATTATAGTGTGTGTATATGCAAGCTGAATTAAAATAAAATCAAGGTATTAGTGACTATTAATAATAATTATACACAAACGCACGCATGCATACATACACGTGTGTGCAAATATGTAATTTTGTAATTATACATGTATGTGTGTGGTAATGTTTGTTTATTTTTAATTATGTCTCTTAGTACTTTTTTATTTAGATTCTTTGGATATGTCAGTTTTGGGTTTGTGCTTTTTTTACAGGTGCGTAGTACATGAGGTTCAATCATAGTTCACTTATAATTGACACGCAGAGGATATTCTGCTGATCTTATTTGTATATTCAGCTACATTCGGACGCTACTGCCATTAACAGTGACTCTTTATCCTGCAAGAGTAACCTTGAATGTACACATGTGTGTTTCAGCGCTGGCCCGACTACGTGGAGCGGTATCTGAACAACAGCTCGGCCTCTCCAGAACTGCGAGAGCACCTCTCCCAGAAGCCTGTGTTTCTCCCCAGGTGAGGCTCAGCCAAGTACACCCATCTTTAGAGCCATGAGTCCTTTACACTTGCCCCCCTTCCCATCAAGCATCAACTCAAGACAGGAACATCTCTGGAATGCTTACGGTAGTTGTGGGAAAATGTCTGGGAGTCACACTGTAAAAGTGCTGCCTGTTTGTAATCGCCTGGCATTTTGTTTTGTTTTATTTCTACCCAAACACACATGAGCTCTCTGCCTGCTTGCATTCGCACTTTACTGAGAATTTATTTAATGAAAACCCATTGTTAGGTTGTTTATCTCTGCTCAGATGTGGCCACAATACAGTAATATTGATTATTTTATGCTTATTTATGAATTGTAAGTATGGGTTGTTTGTGGGGAATGTGTGCAGAGGTGTTATCTAAAATTATGTGCACCCTTTTTTTATTTTAGGGCATCATAATAGCGGTCGAGCCTTTATAACACGTTTAATGAGGTGGAAAAATTCATTTTGTTTTAATGTTTTTCTTCTGAGAATATGGAAGATTTTTTTAAATGCCTGCTCTTAACAGGGTCCGGTTGAGTCATCATTTTCTTTGGAAGAGACTGAAGACTGTGCATTTAGATAAGATGAGCCTGAGTGCTCTGTTCAGATCTGTACTTTTTCATTTGGAATAGGTTTTCTTAATCTTTTTAAAACGGCCCGCTCTTGGGTTTCAGAAAACTTCTTTGCTTTCTCATTTAAAGTGTGCTGTGGTCTGTTTGTGTAATTCTATTCACAGATATATTTCTGTATGTAACTTGATTTCATTCTTGTGTATAAATGTTTTTATAGTCTAAGATTTGAGTGAGTAGACTTTGTATGTTGAGATCTTGAGATGATGTGTCCTCCCATCGCTGATTCTCTCTTGAGTTCGATTGGGGTTGTCAGTTTACAAAGTAGTGCTGTGACTCGAAATTAAACTCACCATACACGGCTGTATTTCAGAGAGGGGTTTGTCAATAAAATTCTGGTCTGGATTTTATCCTCAAATGTGCGTGTATTTCTTTCCCACAGACGTTTGAGCTGTAGCATGGGAGGATGATTGATTTGCTTGTTCTTTCTTTTCGTTTTAATGCATGTTTTATGTGCAGTGCTGGAGAGATGCTCTCGACGTCTCCATCCACGAACTCAAAAAATCTAATTATTATTTATTGAATTTATTCATTTCTTTTCTGTTTATGTGCAGTGTGAGGTTGTGTAGCTGACATTGCACCACTGTTTTTGCTAAGAAAAGTAATGCAACAAACACTTCTAGTGCATGGTCATGCAATGCATAATGCACAATGTCAACCCATATCCTGGCTATTTAACCTAATTCCCTACCTGGTTTCTTTTTTTGTGACGATTGGCTAGTTTCTTTAAGTGAAGTCCTGAATTCAAAATAAGAGTCATGGTTTCTATGCCCATTCACATCTGTAACCTTTGGTAAGTACACTTCTAATTTTAGTCTTTAATTGAAGCAGGGAAAATAACTGTCCGTTTCTTGTTTTGTTTTTTTCCTTCTTTTCTTTTTTTTAATCCACCCAAAACCTTGATTTGGCACTTGATCAATATGAATTTGCCATGGATATGAGTTTTCAATGGAAATGATCATATCTGTTGATATTTTATCATACGATATTTTTATCTATTAAGACCAAGCTGCACTGTAGACAGTTGCATTGGTGCATAATTTCTCTTTTCTTTTTTCTTTTTTTATTAGGGTCTTCCTCTCCTTAAGCTGTCAGAGACTGACACTCAAAATGTTTAATAGCATTTGTACTAAATTTAGGAAAGACTTGGGTTTCTTGAAAATGAAACCATGTGCTTTTTTTCTTTAAGGAATCTAAGGCGAATCCGGAAGTGCCAGAAAGGTCAAGAGGTGCAGATGAGAGAGGCCAAAGAAACCACCAAGAAATCCTCGGACGGCAGCGAGGACTCAAAGATGGAGTGCATGTTTAAGCTCAACTCCTACAAGATGGTGTACGTTTTCAAGTCGGAGGACTACATGTACCGACGCACTGCACAGCTGAGAGCGCATCAGGTATATAGATGATAGAGGTTCTCAAATGTTTTGTCTGACAGAAGGGAAAATTTTCCTTTTTGACTGGTTTCAATTATTACTTTTACATTTGGCAGAGACTTTATCCAAAGTGACTTTGGTTTCTTGACTTTAATTCTATTATAGGTACATTGACTTTTTTTTTTCTTTTTTACTTTCCTTGGGAATCGAAGCCATGACCTTGGTGTTGAAAGCACCAATGCTCTCCTACTTGAGCTACAGGAAAGCTTTTGTATGGAAATATTCTGGGTGTGGAACAATGACTAGAGTTGAACCTGTCGACGGCCTCGGGGGTTGCAAAAAAGCGTTGAGATGATCGAGATACCCAATATGGCGATTTATTTGAAGCGTGCTATAAAAATCTACATACACTGTATATGTTTGCTAACAACTAAAATGTACCAGTACAGTGGTACCTCGAGATACGAAATTAATCCGTTCCGAGGCGGCCTTCGTATAATGTTTTTCGTATCTTGGAACACATTTTACATGTAAAATGGCTAATCCGTTCCAAGCCCTCCAAAAACACCCCATTAAATTTCATAATAAAGCTAAATTGACCTATAAACAATGAAATAACGTAAAATGTCGAAGCTTACCTTTCGAGTGAGGCCTCCGAAAGTGGCGGCAGAGGAGGAGGAGGACAAACGGCAGATTACGTACGTACACTTAACTTTACGAAAACAAATAAAAATTAAAAGTTTCGGGTGCAGAGTGGCTGAGCTAAAGTACGCCAGCACGGACGTATAGAAGATGCATGATGGGAGGGATGCTGTCCAATTAGAGAGAAGGATCTCATGGCTTGGCTAGCATCAGGAACCAATGGGAGAGCAGGAGGATGGTGGCGAGTCTACTATAACTAAGATGGCGGCGCGAGTTTCAAAATTGTTATGGGGCGAATCTCGGACTTTCAGAAACCTTTCGTATCTTGAAAACTTTTCGTATGTAGAGCAGTACAATTTTTCGTCTTTGCTTTCGTAACTTGGATTTTTCGTAAGTTGAGCCTTTCGTATCTTGAGGTACTACTGTATACGATAAAAAACACCTTCTATTCTCGATACAAACTTTTAATTATATTCTCCAACATTGCAAACACAATTTCGCTCACAGCGTAAAAACGGTCATTTCGCTCTCTGGTTTCTTTACAAACTCTAAAATGCTTTGGTGCTTTTTGTCTTTAACGATCTGCTTGAAAACAAATGCTTCTAAGCTTCTATCAGTAACAACGTCTTTGTCGATGTCAACGTAATCTAAGGAATTCCTGGACAGTGATGGTGAACTCCTGTGCCTCCTCTTTCAAGACAGCATCTGTAAGACTTGATTTTTGCGTGAGTTCTTCTGCGGCTGCACGGCACTGTGTCGCAAGAGTGAGTGAAGCGTTATTGGAGTGAGTGACCATACGGACCGTGATGCACGTGCAACGCGAACTCTGTACGATCATTAGTCACGGGGATCAAGATAACTGATGTGAAGTGGCGACTTTGTCCCTCTTTTGTTCTCGAGATATCAGGGTTCGGCGACATAAAAGAATCGACATAACCGATAAGAAAATGCTAAGAAAAATAGGGAGTTTGGCGGTTCCACTTCAAAAACGTTGACATAACAGGTTTGGCGAGTTAACCGAGGTAGAGATAAGTGGGTTCCACTGTATTTCAGTTTTGGAGCATGAGGGCGGAGTAAATTGTGAATGAAGTCTCAATTTCAGGTTGACTGTCCCCTAAAATTGTATTCAACACAATTTTGTGGTTTTTAGAATTTAAGAATCTATTTCTGTATGTTCTCATTGATTTGGAAATGTTTTTGTATTTAAAATTTAGAATCACTGGTAGAGGAATTTTATTGAGATAAAGATGCTTCTCAATAATTTAATTTCTGTTTATCTTGATCATTTTCAGTCTCACCAGCGAGTGAGCACTCGTCTGCATCAGCGCTTTCAGGCATGGCTGGATAGGTGGCGGAAAGAGCACGTGACCAGCGACATGGCAGCCGCCACATACAAGTGGCTGATGGGAGAGGGCCGAGAGGGGCTGCTGCCCTGCAGAACCGTCTGTGAGCCCAAGATCCTCCACTTCCAGAACATCAACAAATATAAAGTCACCTACAGCACTACATTGTAAAGCTCAAGTTTTCAAGACAAGGGGGGAGCTTTTACCCCAATTTTATGTTGTTTTTATAAATATGTTGCATTATGACTGAAGTAGCACTGAAATTAACATTGGACCGCCATTGAGTTCTTTGAAGATTGCTCACTTTCTTCTTTTATTTTTACCTTTTTAAATTTTTTAATTGGAGTGTTTTCCCCCCTGGACTTTATACCCAGTTGACTGTTGTCCTTTAATCATGAGGGCAGGGAAACACTTCTTGCAAATGCTGCAGCTCTAGTCAGACATTCATGTGATTCTCACGACAATAAGAATCACTCTTGTCTTTTTGAGAGGCTTTTTGTGAAAAGTTTTAAAAATACAGGTCAAATCCATACCCATTTGTATATTGTTTTTTTTTCCATCTCCTCAAGGTGAATAAGTAATCTTTTGTGGTTCACTTTAACCACATACATGTAAAAAAAAAAAAAAAAAAAAAAGTCTGACAATGACAAAAAATCTTTTTTTTTCTTTTTAAAGCCTCTGCACTTGGGGCTATGCAGCTAAACCAGGACTGATGATGTGAATTTCCCTAGTCTATTGTTCGCAATATACATAAAATGTAATTAAGGTCTCTTTTCACTGGTTAATTACAGCACCGTTAATGAAGGTATTACAGTTAATTAATAGACATCCAAGATACCAGCCACAACATGTCAATCAGGAACACCAGAATAAGTACAGTCACAAAAGCTCTTGTAATGTAAATACATTGTGTGTGTGTGTATACATACACATGCACATATGTGTGTGTGCGTGTATGTATGTAATATGCGTCTGACTGTTTATATTCAAACAACCTTCACTGTTACGTAGTTCAGCTTTTAGGCTCTTATCAGCGTAGTGGAGGAGGCTAATGCTGGGATGTTTAAGAAAACACTTTGACTATTCTTACCAAAGGGAAGTACTTTAAAGTGTTTTTTGTCTGGTCACTCTGTCTCTTCTCTTTATGTAGTCATGGAAATGTCCGTTTCGACAGTTTCAAGTTTGTCCAGAACCTGAGATGTTGTGTATGATCATTTTTCATGGCGCTATATTTGGCCCTTAACTGAACTTGTATTCAAATTTGTGATATCACTGCCTGTGTTCTGAGTAGAACTTAGAAACAATCCTGTTTGGTCCCATTTTGCCCTCTTATAACGAGAAGTCTGGAAATATAAACTTGGGGCACATTTTTGTGTGTGCTTTAAGGCTTTGGTTTATGCTGATAAATATGTAAAACATATTTAAAGAAGGCAATGATGGCATGTTTCTATGTTCTCATGTACAGCCCTTTTATATTATTCATTATTGTTTTAAAGATTGAAATAAAACAGAATTGTAGTAGATTACCCTGCTGTGTGTGTTGCTGCCTGGAACTGTAGCGATCAATAATGCATGCTTGTTTTCACACTGAGTTACGCTCATGTGCTCTGAATAGGAGGATGCATAATTAATGTGCGCTGAAACACTTGTTTTCCGCACTGGCAGTAGAGGGAGCGTTGGGACCGTCTCCTGGGGCACGGTGTAATGTTCTACACTGAAATATGCCTGGCTTTAACTTTAAACATTACTCCAACTCGCATTATAGCACTGAAACATGCATTAATTCATTTGCAACGCTGGACTTTTAATACTAATTATCTATGGTTTTTATTAGGATGCAATTAACCCTTTAAAAGGCTTTAATTTTAATAATAAAAAAAAAATTCTAACAAGAATCAAAGACCTTTATAGTTTCTCGGCCAAATACTCCCCCATAAATAACATTCGGCAAGATTTTAACAACAGGGAGGAATAAAAGTCTACAGTGATATTGATTATTAATAATAATAAAGGAAAAAAAGACGTGCTGGTTCAATATGCCTCATTATTTAATTAAGATTTATCCCTGTATTATAGTTAAGCAGGCCCTGGAGCAATGGGTCATAAAAGGTTCATAACTCTCAGAGCATAAAATAAAAACAGGCTTTTAAAATAGAGAGTAGAATGCCAACCTTTTCTTTTGACCCCTTGTTTTTTTTGGGTTTTTTTACAAATCATTGGCCAAATATTTATCATTTGCAACTATCTCTAATTATATTAATGAGCTTTACTATTTAGGAAAAAATGCTTCATTATGTGTGTGTGTGTGTGTGTGTGTGTGCCTAGTCTCCACAAGGATAGTAATGCCAGGAAAGTTTGACCATATGGGAAACATTTTTGTTCCTCATAATGAAAACAGCTTATAAATCATTATGAGATTAAGTTTTGAAAATCTATAAATATTATGGGTATTGAGAATATAGAGCATAAAAAACACGTATATGGAATGTACCCAAAACATGAAACCCAGTGTGTTTGTGTGTGAGTGATTTTGAAGACTCGAGAAATGGCTGCTGATCAGAGGAATAAATACATTTTACAATAAATTCATAAAATGCAGCCGTAGTGAGAATAAAATACTTTTTTTTCAGAAACTACATTTACTGCTAATGATGCGTGGTTATCTTTCAGTAGAATTGGTTAAATAGATAAAATAAATACAATCATATCATTAACAATTACATGTCTTTATTATTTCATGCACGGTCGTGACTGATAAAAAGAGAAAGTAAATTAAATTAAGATCATGAGACATGACTGCAATGAACCATTGTAACTGCTAAAAAGATATAATCATGAATATAATAACTAACACCAGGGGCACTGTCGGCTCATCCCAAGACTCCTGAAGCCCAGCTTAAATCTTCGAGCTCGGACCAGGCCTGACTGACACTGTACATGTAGGCTATAATTAATAAAAACATTATAAAAATGAATCTAATGATTAATGCTCAAAAATGGTATCCAGGTTAGAACAGAAGAAAGTATCAACTAACACACTACAGTGCAAGTTAATCATGAACAAAATGTTATTCCTTCAAAGCTGCAAGTGCCGGAGTATCCCTCCATCCAGTTCGCCTCGGTCATTCCCGTACATAAATCCGTGTGCACACCACATCGTCGGCCCCAAAGGTCTGAGCAACGAAGACAAACAGAGAGAGAATGCTGTGAACTCAGTGTTATTCACAGTTCATTTCATTTACTGTGATTCATTTGCAGTCATAGATTGATTATATGAGACACCCTTAAAATGAAGGTATAGAATATGTTTTACATGTATGTTTTGTATGGAGCGGGTTGGAATTGTGCATCACTGAAATGCTTTGGCCAGTGTAGGCCTATTGATCGAATTAAGAGGAAGTGTCTCTGCCCTTTCATATTTATTGGAGTTTGAACTAGAGCAGCTGACAACACTATACACCATCTGCGCTCCAGAGCGGGAAGAGAGCCGGACCACCTCATGCACTCTTTTAAAAAATGGTATTAGGACAAGCCATCTGGTGTGTGTGTGTGTGGCGGTGTCATGGGAGACATTAGAAAGAGGATTGTCAGGCCCCTTTACACTGCCAGCATTCCTACATGTAACATGATCAATTAGACCCATTTGCAAAGTATTTTCTGGGTCACTGCCAGCAACTTTGCTCCATGATGCCAGCTTTATGGTAATATGTGGCCATTTTTACACCAAAAAAGTGCACCCATTAATCATTAGGGTAGAGATGAAGGAAAGTTTAAGTAAGCTGTTTATAACGAAGAAAGCTGCAATGCATCAGAAAAATGGTTTGAAATGGTTCATAAGAATAACATTAATTTCAATCAACAAACGCGCAAGTGCCATTACATGCATTTGCAATGAGGTGTTTTTAAAAGAGGCCGCAGTTGGTCAAATACTTTGGCATGATTATTTAGCTCATGACAAACCAGCTGGTTGTGGATGGAAAGACATGCATCACTGTCATGCATTCAAAAGCCTGAAGGAGTTGTGATGTGAGCCAGCTTCATCACCATTACGCTGCGATGCATCGCATTGTCTGCACTGCCTAATAAGACACAGATGCAACTTCAACATATCTTGTCCTGTAATCATGTAATGCCAACAACTGTGTCAAGGTCTCTGAGAGCATTAATGTAGACCAAAAAGATGACTGTTCTGCTGTGTTAATGGTCCAGAGTATTTCCCTGTTGAGGTCATTTATTTAGCACTAACTTTCCATGAATACAGTGCAAAGAGCCTGAAATTATCTCGTAAATAACTTTTTCAACAAATGTGAAAAATGTCAGCATAAAATAGAATCCAACAAAAAAGAATAAATACATGTATAAATAAAATACAAAACAGTGATATAAAACATAAAACTATGCAGAAATAACAAAAGGGCTGCAGATTTAGCTGTTGCAGATATGGATGGATGGATGGATGGATGGATGGATGGATGGATGGATGGATGGATGGATGGATGGATGGATGGATGGATGGATGGATGGATGGATGGATGGATGGATGGATGGATGGATGGATGGATGGATGGATGGATAGATGGATAGATGGATAGATGGATAGATGGATAGATGGATAGATGGATAGATAGATAGATAGATAGATAGATAGATAGATAGATAGATAGATAGATAGATAGATAGATAGATAGATAGATAGATAGATAGATAGATAGATAGATAGATAGATAGATAGATAATTTAAAATTTTTGGTCTGGATGCAGTCAGTCCTTGAAATTATATAAAAACAAAGAAAATTCTATTAGATTAATTTATTATTTCCTGTCATCCAATAGAAAGTATACAAATAATGTTATTTATATGTCAAATTTAGGATTTAGCATTTTTGTGATGTGAGAACGTCATGACAGGGTAGGGAATTCTGACACAAAATTGGAAATTAAAATGTGTTACATTTTTTACTGTAGTCAACTAAATATCAATTCAATAGATTACGTCAAAATTATGATTTTATATTTCATATGATTGTATCGTGCATTTAGTCAATAAGGTCAATTAATGTGGCTGGGATATTCTAAAATCATAATTTTGAGGGCGTAAAGACATTTAGGTCCGGTTTCACATACAAATTTTAGATTAAGCCAGGATTGGGTCTTAGTTCAATTAGGAACATGCCTTAGAAAAAAAAAATGCTATCTTGAGAAAATTCAAATCGATTTTAAGATATGTCAGTGCAAGTGGCTTTCCGCTCAAACCTGCATTTTAGTCTGGGACTAGGCTAAAGCCTTGTCTGTGAAACCAGGGGTTAGATAAGATTAGTTATGTTAGATAACACTTTATAAAAAAATATCTCTAATAATTCTCTCAACAAAGATATGATGTTTGTGCTTCTAATGCTTTAAAAAATAGACTTGGGATATTGAAGTGTAGCCTACTGAATTTTACTGAATAAAGCAGAGTAAGCAAGATCAAAATTGAGCACTGGATATAACTTACTTGAGCCTTTATAAACTTTTAAGTGGAGTCTATACATGTCATACTACATATACTTTTTTTATCTTTAAAATTATATTGGTATTGAAGAAGATGCATGTGATCCAAAAATTAGCTGCTAGGTTGTGTCCTTTATTGAATGCTCATTTTAATGGCACATATTTTCAGTGACCCATATGAAAAATGGTGAAAATCATTTCACAGTATGAGTGTTTCACCATCATAAGTCTTTCTGAAATCCACTTTAAAGTTTACAACAGATACTTGAGCAAAAGAGGAAGGCATTTGAAGTCCCTCAGGGGCAGCAAAGCCAGTGAATGAAGCCAGTAATAAAACCTCCTCAGTTATAAGGCCAGTTTACTGTTGTCCATCTGGCCTATAAAACAGAAAAGGCCAGATGTTTACCCAGTGTTGCATTTTTGTAAAACTTCCAAGCAAATAAAGGAATATGAGCAATCAGTTTCTCACGGGTGTTAGTAATCGAACATTTGACCTTCTACACAGAACAGACAATCCAGACACAGAAGGAGCGATTTTAGCAGTGTTGATGGAAAAGGTCCTCACCAGGATGAGTTCGTTCCCTCTCAGCTCTCGTGTCCAGTACGTCTTAGGACCATTACCATCAACAAGGGTTTGCCTGCAGGTCATCTTGTTCTCTGTCTCCCATGTGGCCAGGCTCTGTGGACAATTACAGTCTAATGTTAGTCTTACAACACTGCCCATTGAAGATGAACATCTGTACAGTACACGATGAGGGAAAAAAAGTTCTTTCCAGCTAAAACATTTAAATTATTCTCAGTGGAATTATTCTGTCCATTTGCATTTGAATTACGATCTCCACTGAATGTTAAAGGCTCTTATGTCATTGATTTGAGGGACTGAATCATGAGTAATAGGCTGAGTAGAGACGACCACCACAGCAATACATTCTCCGTTTCTCAGTATTAATCATCCTGCATGCTTAACTGAAATCTTATAAATGGACGACTAAATATTCACTATGCCAGATCTGCCACAAATCTAAACAGAAAATGTCTGGGTGTCAACTCTTGTCAAAAACAGATGCTTATTTGGTCCCAGACGTGTGGTTACTTTTATTTGCCTGTAAAGGGCAGCAGTCATAAAGGTTAACTTGTTAAAAAGGCTTTCCAGCACATGACAGCTCGGCCTGCAAACGCCCATTGGCCTTTCGGCAACTCTGATGGGTTGACGGGTTCAGAAGGAAAACTCAGTGCCCTCACAAAGCACTTCCTGTCATATCAGTTCTTAAGCATGCACACATTATCTTACGCGCTACAGGATGTGATGGTGCAAGCGTTTGAGTCAGAATCCCCTCAGATCCTTTTAAATCCAGGAGATTAAAGGTGGAAGACATAAGGGTGACTGAAACCGGTCTAGATAAGCCTGCAGTATTGCTTTGATGCTCTTGTGTCTTATATAATCTAATTTAGCACATTATCTGTGACCTAAATAATAGGTGAAAGAATTGCTTTCATTGTTTTAAAGAAATATCTTACGCTCACCAAAGCTACATTCATATATACTGTATTTTCTATTTAAATAGATTTTGAAATGTAATTTATTTCTGTGATGACAAAGCTGAGTTTTTACTCCAGTAAAAATAAGCTGAAATTACTCGTCTTCAGTGGGCATGAGCATGAGCCTTTGGAAATCATTCTAATATGTTGATTTTGTGTTCCAAAAACATTTCTTATCAATGTTGAAAACAGCTCTTTTTGTGGAAACCATGAGACTTTTTTTCAAGACTCTTTGACGAATAGAAATATCAAAAGAAGAGCATTAAGAAATTCTTTAAAACAAAATCATACTGGCCCAAAACTTTAAAAAGTAGGGTTTGTTTTCATTTTCAGGGTAATCTAGGCAGCTGTCTGTACTTATGATAGTTCTTATGGTTTGTCATCACTCTATACTCTTTTTCAAACGACGATATAAATACTGATCGCTAAGCTATTTTACCTTGCACTTCCGCCCATCTACGGTTTCTTCGTTGAACTCTTGTCCTATCTGGAAGTTGATTTCTGTGGTCCTCACAGTAGTGGAGGTTTTGATGTAGAACTGCTCTCCGTTCTGACGAATCTCTACATGCGGTTTAGAGGCTGCTGCACAGGCCACCTTCCTCAGCATAGCGTTCACCCCTACATAAGACATAAAACATCTAATTATAACACATTAGTTATCCAAATTTGTCACTTTGCTTATGTAAATGTTTTTAGTTCCATGTCATTGAGACAGAGTGCAAGTCTCCAGTTGAAAGTCTCCAATTAAAATAATTACTATATACAAAAATGATCGAATAACTCCATGAACACATATCACTCTTGACTCTGCTGTAATTATCCACTTCCATATCTGACTCTAATTCCCTCAAGACGGCATACTTACATCATTTATTTGTATCTGCTGCAATAGACACTGGAGCAGAGGGAATATCTGACCTGTTTTTTTTTTTTATTTGTAATGTAACTGATTTTCATTTTTTCCTAACTGGGGCAAAGCAAGCAGTCATGGTATGCCCTTTTCTGCATAAATAGTTATCAAGTGACCACAGAGTAGATTGTTATCAGCAGATGTTGGAAATAAGGAGTTGTAATGACAGGGTGATGACTGGAAGGAATGTCATGGCCCTTGATCTTGTGTAGCTCAATGTTGAAATTCTAGGACTGGTTGCATATATTTTGCTAATTGTAACTTTTTTCAACATTTATAATAATAAATGTTTCTTGAGTAGGAAATCAGAACATGAGAATGATTTCTCAAGGTTTCATGACTGATGCTGAAAATTCAGCTTTACCATTTTGAAAACATATCGACATCAAAAACAGATATTTCTTTTGCAATATTAGTTTTACGTGATCAAATAGATGCAGCGTTGGTGAACAACTTCAAAAACAAACAAATTCTCACCCCAGACCTTCGAATGGTAGTGTAAAGTTAAGACTGGTTAAGACAAGTTGACCAAACCCTATTCGCAGGGGGTAATTGGTATTGGATTTAATTTAATTTTGAAAAAATCAAATTCACTGAATTTCCCCTTGCTAAATCTCTGCACTGTCGCTCTAGCTTTGAGAATTTGAATAAGAATCCAGGCTGCCAAAGTAACAAAAGAGACTGAAGAAGCAGTCCAACAGCCTGAAAATAATAGTGATTTACTCTTCACACTAGTTAATCCCTGAATATGCTACTGAAGACAAAAAAGCAGAAGAAGAAGAGAGGATCCTGGACACGGCCTAAACAACAGGATAAAATCACCTACTACACACTTAGTGACGGATAAAGCGAGTGCATCACTTACCGAGCGCTTTCAGGAGTTCTTCAAAATTTTCGCTGCTCTTCATCTTCCAAGTTCCAGCAAAATTAGCCATCTTGACCTGTTCCTTTTTTTAAATCAGAGTTACTTTAAAAACCTGCTTTTTAATTCAGAAACCTAATAGATATAAATAGATCTCCCACCCTTTTTATTTTTCAGATCTAAGAAACTGTCAGTCTTCATCCGTTTCTTCAACAGTGTCACCCTCTCTTTCTTTCTGTCTCTGTGTTACGCCTTCTGGACCACTGCTGATAGCAAGCATCTGTGACGTACGTCAGTGGTCCCTCCCTCCCACCCAGATGGGTGTAATGGTAACCATTCTCCAATGCTTCTCATTCATCTCACATCCTTGAATTCATTGCTTTAATATTATCCAAGCCGTCACATTTATTCTCATATAAAGCTCCTAAAGACTTTAAGCAGTCAGTTCACTCGTATAAAGTCTTATACTCTTATAAAGTCTTTTTATCATTCTGCCAGCTCTGCAACTTTCGGATGAAAATAAATGTAAGTAATATGCTTCATTTTCTGCCAGTGCACTTTTTAAAAAAACATTCAGAAGAGCCGCCTGCAACAGTGAACATTAATTATGTTTGCAAATATATCCGGTTGATAAAATACTCAAGGATATAAATGAGATATAATTTTTTTAACGACCTACAGCACATTTTTAAAAACAACCCTGAATGACACATGTTCTCGACACATTTCCCACGAAGACCCATTCATCCTGGATCCTGCCTCCCAAGAGTAGAAGGACAGGAGCCCCAGGAGAGAAAGAGGGGCCCCAGGCTGAACTCCTCCCTCCTCTGCTTGGCGGTCTGATTTGTTCCTGTCCCGATGTTGTTTCATTTATCTCATTTGACAAAGTGCCTTTGAGACAGTGGTTGATAATTAATGGAGAGAGAGGGCAGAGAGCACTTTGTCATTTCTCCAGGAAGTATCCAGGAGAAGGAACGGATCCATCCACTCGCTCACGCAACCTCATCAGCCACTGTTTGTCCCATCAATCAACTGATTTGGTATGGGCCTTTAGATGTTGCTGTGTGTGAATATATCTTTTCTCTCCTTTGTTTTTACAAGGCCCTGGTGAATGTGCCAATGTGTGGTCCATGAAATAGACTGCACTATGCCAAGACCATGGTGTGGAGGGCCATTGTTCCTCAAAAACCTGCAGAATCTTTAAAGGTTGCATTAACATACTGTATTGTATTGTATTGTGTCAGGTTATTGCATTAACAGTGCATTTAAATAATTTATTTTTACGTATGGGTAACACTTTACAAAAAAATAATGCATTAACTAACATGATGTAACAATAAGCAATCTATTCTTACAGCATTAATCAATCTTTGTTGATGCTAGTCAATAAAAGTGTTCATGTTAGTACACAGTGCATTACCTAATGTTAACGGATACAATGGTTCGACTTTAAATTAAGTGTCTTTAACTACTATGTACTAACATTTTACATTTAGTAGTATGTACTAACATTGAATAATTTGATCCAATGCATGTGTTATGTTTATTATTACTTACTGTTTACAACTTAAAACACACGTTTTACATTGTACTGAAATACTGTATACATATATATATACAGTGGAATCCGGTTATGTCGAAGTCCTCGGGGGTTGCAAAAAAGCGTCAAGATAACCGATGATCGAGATAACCAACAGCCAATATGGCGATTTATTTGATGAAGCGATCGGCATATTATAAAAATGTGCATACACTGTATATGTTTGCTAACAACAAAAGGCATATGTGCACTAACTAACAGCAGAGATTTACCAGAATACAATAAAAAACACCTTTGATTCTCGATACAAACCTTTAATTATATTCTCCAACATTGCAAACACAATGATCTCTCGCAGCGTAAATACAGTCGCTCATAACATATTCGTGAGGTCATCACGCTGTACTAGATTGCGTTCTGCCTGTCTAATGTGCTTTCTCAACAAATTCGGCTTCATCCCGTCTTTTAATGACCGGGTTCTTCAATCCGCAGCGACGCTGAGCCACGTGCAATGCGAACTCAGTGCACGCGCAGTGAACTAGGTATGATCTTAGTCACGAGATAACCATGTGAAGTGGCGAATTTGTCCCTCTTTTGTGCTCGAGATATTAGGGTTAGTTTAGCGGTTCCACTTCAAAAACGTCTACATAATAGGATTGGCGAGTTAACCGTGACTCGAAATAAGTGAACTCCACTGTACTTAAAAAAACGGCATGTAATTCCATACAATTCATTTCTGTAACGACATCTATGATTACACTTTTGAGCCTTCCCTTCGTAACCCACACTTAAACCTCCCTTCAAACCTGTCCAGAACTCATCCGTATAAGTTAACAGTTCAATAACAGCAAGTCTTTTGCAATTCACCATGCACAAGATACGCACATTGTACCTAACATTTTATTTTACATAGTTAAACACCTGATATAAAGTGTGACCAATTCAACTTATGACACTGAAACATGAACTAAGATTACATTTTTTTTTACAAAGTACTGTTCATTGTTAATGTTAACTAATGTTAACAAACAAACCTTATAGTAAAGTGTTACCATCATATGCATATTCCCCTTTGTCTCTATATCAACACATTGATTTTAAAAGCTCCCCATCAGGGCTCAGATGGACCTGGTTTGAGGTCATACCAGATTAAATCACAAATCAGCAATCGACATACGCTAATGGAGAACATCCATCAACGTCCAGCTTTGAAAAAGAGACATGGCCTGGTGTGACAACACCCTGTCCGCTGATGTCATAGATATAGAGACCCTCAGACTCATTAGGCAATCTATTATGCTCAGTCATTTTTCACTCAGAAAAGCGCCTAATGGAAGTCACTCCCAGTGGGACGGTGTGTATCAGTGCCCAGGGCGCCTGACTATGAAGAGCAGTATTTCAAACTCCAGTCCATCTGATCTTTGCTTGATCATTTATCTATGTTGACCTCAAACTAATCAGTGATTGAGTCAGCAGACCTCAAGCTTCCCATCTCGCATGCTTATCATTGAACTTTTCTCTCAGCAGCGTACTTTAATTAAGATTCATTTGGTAACACTTTTTTCAGGTTTCATTTAGTTAACTACATTAGTAAACAAGAATGAACAATGGACATTTGATCCCCCTGTTTGGCTGTTTTGGATATTACTTTTTCATGTAGTGTGTAATATAACTGTTTGTAAATGTAAGGGCTCTGCAAATTTTTTGCACAATTTAACTGTGTAAGCTCAGAATTTAGTCAAAGCCTGGAGAACTTCTCTGTATCTCTGTATATCCTATCTCTGGAATAGGAACCAACTCAGAGTGAGGAGTCGGGGTGGAGGAAGGATGCAGAAAACTGTCAAGAGCCGGCTGTGAATAGGCCTTTATACGCCTCCTCTTGAACAGATTAGACTGACCATTGGAACGTGCTGCTCCCGTTTTCTTTTCCTCCATAAAACATCATTTGTCATTTGAATTCTGCAAACTCTCATGAGATAGTTAGCTGAACATATACTTGTTTAATTAGTGACACTATTTTTTTAAATCTTTATTTGAATATGGCAACATGACACCTCGACAGACCACTCTGTTCATAGAGTCCATAAACATCCCCCCTGCCCTTTCTCTTAGCTTCAGACTTCTTTCTATTCCTTAGTGAAAGTTGGTCTCAGCAGCTTTGTGAATAGGTTTTAAGAGAAAACTCTAAAACCTAAAAGCTTTTACTGCCATTTAGGAGAACTCTTAATGGTAAGATAAAATGTTTTGTGAATATGGTTCCAGATTGACGGAAAAGTGCTTGTATACACGTTTCCTTGTTTCAGAGAGTAGGTGTACTGGAGGCACTTTCACCATTCTCAAGTAAAGGATTTTGATGATGACTAATGCTGTTTTATATTTTAATGACATTAGCTGCCGCTTACAAGGCGGATATCTGACACGATCCAGCTGCGCACAATTTCAAGATCATTTGCGATTTATAGATTTCACATTTGGAAGAGAGGCGTGCGCACGGTTTTTGCACGTACGTTCATTTTCTGAGTCACACGTATGCATATTTGAGAAAGGACTGTAATTTCAAATGTAGGATGGTTTTATAAACCAGGCCCATTGTCTTCTAAAAGAAAGAACCTATTCTGAACTGGTTGAAACACATTGGACCACCCCTATGGTCTCCATTGGTTGTCTGCGAACGTCTATTTTGATTCGCCATTAAACACTGTAGTTGTAGTTGAGGCCTGGAAGAGCTTGGTTTGTGTTCTCGACATGTCAAGAAGACGCTGTTTTCTGTGCCGGGAAAGCAAATCCACTTTGCAAGCACTTCCAACAGAGGAGGATACAGCCACGAATTGATTCGGTAAAACAGACGCCCTCCTTACTGTTCGTGTCATTGTGTATGTAAGTGCTGAGGAAGCCTCCGGAGGTGAAATTCAGTAATGGACATTTCATTTCTGACATTTTCTGTAAGTGGTAAACAAATCACAACAGATGGGTGGTCTGAACAATCAGAACAGAATAGAGGGGTTAGACTGAATCCCTTATTGAACCGTTTCAGACACTGTGAGAAAAGAGGTGTATATTACGAGAAAATTTTAATTTTTATCTTGGATGCCATGCAAACCAATTATCGGAGAACCTTTAAAATACCATTAATTTCAATATTTACTCATTTGTTTTTAAAATTGGTTAATGCACTGGGAACTAACATGAACAAACAATTAAGAATTAAATTGTTAAAGATTACTAAATGCTGTAAAAAGATATTGCTTATTGTTAGTTTCATAACTAGTGTAAACAGATGGGAAAACAGGTTTTCCAATTATTTTAATAAATGTAAATATAACATTAATATAAATATTATTTATAGATTTTTTTTTAGATATTATTAGATATTTTTTTTAGATATTTTTTTAGATTTTATAGATTTTTTTAATATATTTATTTTATTTTATAAAAAAACAAAGAAAAAAAAACAATGTCTTTTCATAAATTGTGTTTCATGTGAAAGGACAATTATGCTCTATTTCAGCAGTCCATAGCCGTTGCGGGTGTAAGATAGTGGATTTGGCTGCAGTGATGAAGTCTGTGCCATTGTGTTCTGGCTGAGACATTGATCATTGGCAGCACTTTCCTCGCCTAAGGGTGAGGCCCTATCACAGCACTAGTTAATCACAGCTGCATGTCGCACCCCCATCACAAAATATTGCAGCAAACACACTGATAACAGGCCATTGTTCTACTATGATGTACGTATGCGCGTTTAAAAACTTGGGACGTGTGAATTATGTAAGTTAAGAAATGGCATATGTTGTGCATTTTATATTCTCTTTGCATTGACTATCCCAGTTAATGTTTATTTGGATTGCTTTAAGGTTCTTAGATATATTATGGTAGTCTATATTACAAATAAATAAAAAAAACATTTCACTGGCATACAAACTGTAGATATAAACTTTTTTTGAGGTTGAGCCTATACTGAAAGTTATTATTCTATTTAGAAAGTAGTTTTTTTCCTTTAGATCGTTTCACACTGAAGCAGATTCATCAAAATTTTAAAACTTTCCAACTGAGAGAAAAAAAATAAAAGAGATCTTGCAAACTTGGAATTTGAAAAGTGTAATATCATCCCTTCCCTGCCCCAAAGTTTGATTTGAAGCACAACTAACCATCATATAACGCATGGAAACATTTCCCTCATCTCTAACCTCTGGCTTTAGAAGCAGATTGCCCTGTACTAATTATTAAATCAGAGCAGAACAAATCTCTACTGTCCATAGACAAACACACTGTACGGGGCAGAGCACTTGCCCTCAAACTGAACTCATTCCAAACGGTATCTAATGGTTTTGTCTTCTGCTTCAGTTTTAAAGAGACAACAACCAATCAGTGCATTGCATGCCATTGCTTATTGATTTATAGCTATACAGTATTTATGTTGCCGTATGATCTCAGCATATATAAAACACAGTAGTCTCCCAACCACTTGAAATTAATGCAGTTATTTAATAAAAAAATCTAAATATTTGAAGCAGATCAACTGCAATGTACATGCATCAAACAGGGTTTCAGAAATGTACTCCAATACCCACTTACATTGTGAGTAGTATTATATAAAATCGGACATTGTATTTAAAATAATTTATCTTATATTTGAGGTGTAAGTTCTGAATTCTTGACTTATGTTGTTAATGTGTTGATATTTTGATCAATACCATCAACTATAAACTTCTAAAAACAGATTCCCCTATATACAAGTTTAAATTATTCAAAGCTAATATAGATTTGCTGTCTGCCCTGTGGTAGCTGAGATGTTAAAATTAAACTGCAAGAAAGAAACTAAAAACCTCAGAAGAGCAACAGTTGATAAATATATAATTAATATGATTGGGATGACTTTATGAGGCATATCTATAAAACTAAACTAGAGCATCTGCCAACTCTTTATAAGTGACTGCTCCCTAGTGTTGACAAGCAGAATCACACAGCACAGAATGCATGACTGTTTAAGCTATGCAGCATTTAAAAGTAAATAATTATGTTGAGGTCCCACAGCAGCTCCACAGACAGCATATATAATAAACATGATTTAAAATAACTCTTAATAGCCCACAATTCACTCCAATTGCATTATAATATGTTCTATTAAAGTGATAGTTCACTATCATTGTCACTATTTCTCTCATGCATTTTGAAAAGCAGAATTTCCAAGACCACAGCGTACAAGCAAGATTAGCAGTGAATAATGACTTTAATTTCAGCCAATTCTTTAAACCAATCTATTACAGAGCACAAGCCACATGGATATTTTGAGCTATTTTGAGATATTTTGATGCTAATTTGTCCTTTTTAGAGCTTTAATTCCCATTCACTTGCATAAAATAAAAGGGAGGAACTTAAACATTCTGCTAAAAAATGACATGACGGTAATTACATTTTCATATTTGGGAGAACTATGTCCTCAAAACTTAAAAATAATAGTGAAGGGAACACAGACAGATAAAACTTTATAATCAATTTTGGCTTTCATTATTCATCATCAGCAAAGGTTATTAAGAGATTTTCCTTGATAATTCACTCAGCTTTGGTAACTTAAAACATCCCAACCCCACAAAAACAACAAAAAGCATATTCATAGGTAAACATGGTACACATGAGAAGATCTAGTTACATAAACTTAAAGTATTATAATAAAGACTGTGTGTCAAATGACGAGAAGAGAGTTCTCTAAATTAAATATGGTAAAGAAATATTTTTGATATCCTTCTGCAAAGCCAACGATAAAATATCACTTATACAACGAGCAATAAGTTAGTCATAAACTACTCTTCATAAAACATTCAATCTGTTAGATCAAATTCTTCTTAAAAACTAGTTTGTGCCTCCAACAAATCTGAGCAGCATTTCCCCCACGGATAGACAACAACAAAGAGCTACTGTTAGCTAAAAAAATAATTATTATTCTAGAAATCACCCAAAAGCAGCCAGCAAGTGTCACAAGGCAGGAGATTTAAAAGGCAAAAATGAACAATAAGGAGGAGTGGAAGAGTCATAGGGCAGATGACACACAATGTGTACAGTTTCTTTCTTTTTTTACCAGTGTCGGGAGTCAACCAGCTCTGGTCGCAAGCTGAGCTTTTTGAGGGATTCATAACCAACCACCATGACTATAGCCGTGGGCGTTGAAGATATGATGCGAGCAGAGAGGCCTTTGGTCATCCCCCAGAATCCTTCCTCTCTGATCAGCTGGTTAAAGGTCTCAATGACTGATGTCCGACCCTCCACCTGCACAAGCAAAGCATCAGTTTGACATTCAGGAAAAATGTGTCAAATTGTACAAAGTGCACAAACATCAGAAAAATAACAATATCTAATTATAACATGATATATCTCTTGTCTGATTTTATACGATGCAAAGGAAATGAAAAGCTTTCCTGTAGCTCAATCAGTAGAGCGGTTTCCCTCAGCTTTCCATGAAGCCAGAAGTGTGAGAACATCTTAGCAATATTTATTCAAGGAAAGAGGTTGGCACTTTCAGTCAAATTCAATCTATTTTCCCCCCAAAATGAGTTATATGGAAATGTTGATTAACCTTATTGATTATTATTATATGACGCTCTTACAGTATAATTGAAGTAGTGAGTAATATTATCTACTATACATGCATTTACTGTAGGGTTAGGGTTTAGGGTTAGTTGCTTACAATTATGCATAATTTATTATTATTACTATTGTACCGTAAGTACATGTGACGTGTACGTCATCTTGGAATAAATGTTACCAAAATGTTGTGCCTCGTAACACAGGCAAGTTTTACAATATGCCATTTAAAAAGAGAGTGTATTTATGTGTCTGTTCTCATATCTTTGTGTTTGATTTTAGGGGTGTCTGAGCTTGATAAAGATGAGGTGCTTGACTGCTTGTTCTGCTGTCCTGTCTGTCTCATCCACCCCTATTCACCCGTCTGAGAGCCAGCAGTCACCTGTACCCACTACAGGAGATTCAGCATAGACTTGAGCAACATTTAGCACTGGTGTAAGTTTCTTTTGTGTACATACAGAGGTCATCTTCCTATGAGGGTTTTTCACCACACAAATGAAAAAAAAAAGGTGAAAAAATATAAATCCGCTAGATATACATTCCCAATTCTCTGAAGAAGAGTCTGAATTGTGAGATATAAAGTCACAGTTAGCTTTATTTTTCTTATTTTGTGGTGAAAAAACAGAATTGTGAGATGTAAACTTGTGAGAATAAAAAATATGTAATGTTCATTAAAACAGTTTAGAATAAAGAGGTGGATGCAAACATAAAGTAACATGGGACTTTTGTCTAGCTCAAACAGTAGAGCGTGGCGCTTACAACGCCAAGGTCAGGGGTTTGATTCCCAGGGAAAGAAAGAACTGATTAGTTGCTTGTGTAAGTTGAAGATTAGTTGAATGTAAGTTGCTTTGGATAAGAGTCTGCCAAATGCATAAATGTGAAATGTAAATGACCTGAACCCGGGCCCTGATGACGTCCATGGGGTTAGTGACAGTAGAGGAGGTGGCAGCCGCCAGAGGTCCAGCCATCGCCTGCAGCACTAGATGAGGGCAGTTACTGGGAGCCAACTTAGACAACTGTTCTGTGGAGCCAACGAGAGCAAAGAAAATTGCTCAACTACTCCCAAATCAACTGCCATTACATAGCTCTCTAATGAGTCAGATGGATTGCTAACCAAGACATTTTTGTCTATGTAACTTTGAACAGCATAGAATTCTAACAATCAAACATGAACATTCAAAGCACATAAAATTATCATTGGCACTCAAATACATACATAATGAGGATATGAATTGAGATGCACACGACCATTCAAATGCTTGGTTTTTTAAAAACTAGTTTTTCTATTTTATAGAAATGTTTTACGCTCTCCAAGGCTGCATTTAATTGACAGTAAAATCAGTAAGACTATGAAATATTACTGCAATTTACAAAAATTGTTTTTAATTCTAATGCTTGTAATGTATCCTTTCGTTGACAAAGCTGAATCTTCAGTGTCACATGATACTTCAGAAATAACTGTAATATGCTGATTTGCTGGTCAAGAAACATTTCTTATTATCGATGTGTGGGAAAAAATTGTGCTGATTAATAATTTTGTGGAAACTTAATCTTTTTTTTTGATGAATGGAAAACTGAAAGAATGGAAATGGAAAAGTATTTTGTATGCCTTTACTCTGTCACTTTTCTCAATACATTTCTCAAACAAATTCTTACAGATCCTAAACTTTTGAATGGTAGTGTATATTGATCCAAAAATGGTTACATTTCCTACCTGCATAGAAGTGGTAAAACGGCCACCAAACGGCACTGTTGGGGATGTATGTGAGGAGAGATGCCACATATCCTCGGTAGAACCCACGAATGCCATCCGCAGCAAATATCTGCCCAATAATGTCTCTTGTCTGGCCAAAAAATACAGAGTGCTTTGCTTCCAATGCTGTTCCGGGCTTAATTTTAAAGCGGGTCAGATGCTCCCCTTGGCCCTGCATCATGAGCTGCTGTGATATGACATCTATGGGAACAGTAATGCTCTGGGCCACCAGTGACGCGGAGCCTCCTGCAACCAATGACTTTAGTGTATTGTCCTTAGAATAGATGGAAACATATTTCCTTACCAATTCGTAAGTGGTTATGTACGCCTGTCCTGATATGAGTGTGAACGTGGTCACCATGAAGCCCCTGTAAAGTCCTCTCAGACCTTCAGCTCTTAGAATCTTACAGAAGGCATCGTAGGTCCCAGTGTAGAGAGATTTCCCCTTCTGAACCTGCAGCCTGGTTCGGATCAGAGTGGCCGGGTAGACCGTGGCGCGGATGGCCATGGTAACGAATACTCCAAAAGAGTAGAATTTGCGTTTGTCCAAATCCTCCCATTCTATGATCTGAATGTTGCGCTTCTGCTCCATGTTTCTTGCCTGTAGTGCCCGTCATCCGTCCCAGGACACCTGGAAAACAATATGTGATGAATAATGCATGTAATTGACTCACAATGACAGTGGTGACTCAGGCCAAGCATCTCCTTTTGTGTTTCAGTACAAAAAATAAATAAAAATGGTTCACGTTTTGGGAAAATTTCTTTAAGGTAAACAAGAATTTTTAAAACATTACCTCAGAATTGTGAGTTTATATCTCACTTCAATTACTTTTTTCACAAATTGAAAGATATAAACGTGGTTGTTATAAAGTCTGGATTGTGAGACAAACTTGCAAATGTGAGAAAAAGTCAAAATTGTGAGATAAAGTCACAATTCCCTTCATATTAGTATTATTATAATTATTATTCATTAAAGGAAAATGTTCAGGGTGAGTAAATGGCGACTGTTTTCATTTTTGAGTGAACTATCCCTTTAAATTTTAATAATTAAACTAAGCATGTCAAAAATGTGATGAGGGTATGCAACTACAAACGCAAAGAACTTCAAAATCTACAGTCTCTGTATCAAAACTGTAAGAAATGAGAGAGAAACAACACAAACAAACACGTAGACAGTTCTCAAAATATCTTCTTTAATGTTCCACGTTGAAAGGAAGTAAATGATGGCTGAACTTGCAGTCACACACGGCTAATGTTCATTTAGCTTTCTAACCACTGCTGGTTTTCTGGCACTCATACACGTGCTGGCGTTCACACATTATATGCAACATAACACTGCTTTCTAAAGTTCAGATGAACAATGTTGGTTCGCCGGTTCAGAGAGTTCAGCTCGCTTTAATCGCAAGACTTGTAGTGGATAGCAAGACTGTCGTGCGTCTCAATGGACAGCCAGGCTCAGCTTTATCATCGTGAACGCTTCAACCACACCAGTGAACGTCTTACCGTGCAGCAGAGAGGATTCAGTCATATAGTATATTTAGGTTGACATTGTTGTGCATGTTCTGCAGACACAGTCGTTCACTCGGTGGCGAACATGGCAGGTATCGAAAGTGATGGTGATGACGCTGTTTGCGTCACTTTGCTGAACTGACCAATCATAGCGCTCTACTCTGACTGGCCATTAAAGGTTAAAGTGCATCGACCAGCGTGTTAGAAACACCGCAGGTGTCATGATGCACGTGTTGTTGATTGATTTTATTTTCCATTTGTATCATTGTTATATTACATTTTGTTTGTATGATTATAAAGGATAACTGAATGTGTGCATATATATGATAAAGTGTGTAAGTGTATGTTGTAACTCCACGTCTACCTACCATAAAACCATTGTTTTTCTGACCTTGATCAAAGTCAGATTTTAAAGACTTTGTAAAAAAAACTAAGGGAGGCAGTCAATTTAAACTTTGGTGACATAACCTTCAGCTAATCACATAAATATATCACTTTTGTTAAGGTTTTTATTTTTATATCATTGTCAGTTTGGTTTCATATTCTTTATTTTGCAACTATTGTTTGCTCATGCAGATAACAAGAAATGAACAATAATATCTGAGGACAAGAATTGAGATATGTAGATTTTATAAAGGTAAGTACGATGACTCAGCGATTACCCCATTAAGGTCTGCCAGAAATTGAGGATCAGTTGAACTTCAAAGGTCACATCATGCAGGTTTGCACTTCACATCTTAACCTTCATCAGGAATATCAAGCCGGTCTTAACTGAGCAAGCTTCTTGTACAGGCCATGGTCATTTCCAGGCTTGATTATTGCAATATTCTTCTTGCTGGACTTCTTTCAAGTGCAATCAAACCCCGAGAACTGATCCAAAACACTGCAGCTCGTCTGGTTTTCAACAAACCCAAAAGGGCCCACGACACATCTCTCTACATCTCACTTGCAATTCGCATCAAATAAAAAAAAAGCTTTGACACAAGCTAACAAAGGCCCAGCACCCTTATACTTCCACTAGCTACAACAAATCTATGATTTAAGATTTTAGATTCATGATCTACTCACCTACCAGAAACCTATGATTGGTCAACGAGCAACGACTTGTGGTACCATCACAGAAAGCACAAAATAACCCTCCAGATCATTTTCGTTCACTGTTCCTTGCTTGTGGAAAAATCATCCAGCCTTCACCCCGAATGAAAACTCTTCCGTGAGCAACTAACATGACACACACACACACACAAAAGTTGCTTTAACTTTCCTTTAGTCCCTCCATTGTCCTCATACTACTTTAAGCAATGTTCTAAACTTTTTATTGCGAGCACTCTTGGGTACTTTTGCCTCTTCAGGATGAATCCCTTTCTGTATTCCTCAAGTTTTAAGTCACTTTGAATAAACGCATCTGCTAAATGAATACATTTAAATGTAAGTAGACCTATAGTCTATCAGACCTTTTCTACAGTGAGTTTTTTTTACCTATACATTTTGGGTGAATGTTTTTATTTGGGTTTCAGTGAAAATGAGTAATAATCATCCCTTAGTTTTAGTTTTAGGTATCATGTTTTATTAGAATATTTTGGATCCCCCGTTTTCTACATTTTGAACATTCCTTTATTTCTTCAGGATTTTGTGAGCTTTTTTCAATGTTTTAAATACCTCAAAGTAGAAAAACAGAAAACCTATGGCTCGCCTCTGTGACAGAATACATTACTCATGACCTCTTTTACGGCTTTGTTAAAATAAGCCTATTCCATTTATAATCTTGCACATTTCATTTTTTATGTTAATAAGTGTGCCTTATGAAGCTGGTATGTTCCCTGTCTTGCGTTGTAAGTGTGAAAAACCTATAAAAACAAACAAAGATTAACACTTACTCTGAAATAAATTCTCCATGTACCTTTCCACAATGGGGTGAACAAATATGAATGAATGCTCCTGTAGTCATATCACTAAAACACTGCAGAACAGCTGCTAGAGTGTAAATGAGGGATAAAAGCCAGTGCCATCAATTACCAGAAACTATATTCGAGTCAACTAATTACATTTTCTGTATGTTCAATTATTTTCACTTTTTTTATTGGTATAGTTTTACTGAGCGATTGTGTCAATGACTGATTCATAAAGTGCAATACAAGTTCACATTACAGCATGCAGGTGTTGCTATAATTCATTTTACATATATTTATTGTCACAAAAAATGGCACATGCCACCGAGAACGTAAGAATTACAATTCAGGGTGAATATCACAGGCATGAGTCCTTTTCACATTCAACAACCCAGATATTGCTGTTTTGATACCTTGAACACATTTAAATTTTCAATGTGAAATGGTGTTTCTTGAGGAAAACAATTTAACCCATACTTAGAATTATCAGTTAGGCTATCATTACCCATTTTTCTTCAGTTACCATAATGAGTTGATGTACCCCGAATGCCCTTCTGCAGTGTTATAGTTTTTCACAATAACCCTGGTTGTAGTGATTTGTATTTAGTCAGCAACAGTCAGTAGAATATCTGTGTATTTGTAGTCATTCTTCAGATGCGTGAGTTTGTTGAATATCATAGACCATAAGACGCAAATCTCCAGCAATAGATGATATTAGATGGTCTGGTTTTACAAGCTCAAAGCCAAGGTAGCAGAATGTTCTGGTCAGGATCACTGTGGAAGAGACAAGAACAAATAGACACTTTCTTGAAAAGCATCACATTGTATGGACTATACAATTTCTCATGGTTATTTCTTAAAAGGCATCTGACAAGTTAGAATGGTGAAATATATTGTTATTCTTTCTGATAACTCAACCCAAAAGTCTTGCCATTTCCAGCAAATCAAATACAGAACTTACATTTATCTGGCCTGTTCTTCATGAACCACAGAAATACATGATTGATCTTCAATTTCTCCTCTGCAAATTCCAAAACAGCAGTGAGCCTTCAGAAGTAAAGAGAATAAAGAAAGCATACTTTGTCAGGCCTCTGGGCAATTCTACATTTATGCATTTGGCAGACACTTTTATCCAAAGCGACTTACATAGCATTCAAGGAACATTGACATTCTAATCAGTTCTTGCTTTCCCTAGGAATCAAACATAGCGTTGTGAACGCCATACTCTACTGTTTGAGGCAGGGGCGTAGCTAGAATTTTTTTTTTGAGGGGGCCCAGCTTAAAATGAGGGGGCCAAGCATAACATACTTGGTAGGATTCAAACCTGCACAGAGAAACCCCAATGGATTTCTAGTCTATCACCTTAACCACTCGACCATGACTGGTTGTATGTAATGCGCAGGGCGCCAATGTTGAGTCTGGGGGTGCGTTGCGATCATCTTCTGCAACGGGCAATATGTGCTTTCACTTTCATTTCCACAGTCGCGATTTTAAACAATTGAAAATCTGAGGGGGCCGGACATGTAAATGAGGGGGCCCAGGCCCACCCAGGCCCCCCCCGTGGCTACGCCACTGGTTTGAGGTACAGGAAAGCCATGCAAGACCAAGAATTTTGGACATGCAAGACCAGCTCCATATCTACTTGAATGGAGAAATACCAAAATATAAAAACTGCTTGCCGAACTCACATTTCAAAAACATATTTAAAAAAATCGGCAATAAAAATCTAACATGAACTATCCCATAAATGTTTTTTATGTTCAAATAGCGTTAAAAATCATATATTTTAGGTTGGTCCAGCCAATACACATCACACATAAACAGTTTTGGCAAATGCAATAAAGATGTAATAAATAAAATATAATAAAAAAACAAATGAATAAATAAAAAACTTAACCAATAGATGAAAAATAGATATGTTGCCTTTTCCTAGCTACAAACAAATAAGTTGATGCAATAAAATTACTCACTGGAAAAGATCTAAAACCAAACTTTATTTAAAAACATTTTGTTATCTTTGACTGTGTGATAAACAAAAAAGAAAAAAAGAAAAAAGAAATCAGGAAGGGGGCAAACTCTTTGTCAGACCACTATACAAGGTTATGGTTGTTTCAAAACGTGGTGGGGAAAATATTGACCCTGGCAAAAAAAAAAAAGGTTGGGACATGACTCATCTGTAAATTATGCCTATGTTTATAAATAATATTAAAATAACATAGCAGTATGCAAGTGCATACTTGCATAACAGTAGTGTATTGTTTCAGTAGGCTAAATGTACCAAGCTGAGTATTTTATCAGGGAAATGTTCAAGAAAACAGTACAGCCCATACTAATCACTTACCCTTCTTTGGTGCCGTTTAGAAGTTCTCCATTTGGTAAACCAACAAAGAGGCTATGGCCAGAGAGCACCGTCTGCATGCTCCATGACAACTGCTCACTTAACTGATACTGAAATAGCAGAATGGATGATTCGCTGTCCAGCAAGGTCACCTGTTTCACAGTTAACTTCCCATCCTGCAGGAAATAATGACAAAAAAGAAAAATGTAATAAAAAAAACAATCATCACATTATTTTACATTCATCTGTGCTTTCCCATAAGCCCAAATACCATCACTGCAGTTAAATAAACTCACATTCGTCTCAAAAACACAAATAGAAGTAGCTTTTTTTTGTCCAACAGGAATTGATTGGGTCATTGTGGCTTGCTGTTTCTTTGATCTCATTGGTGTTAGCGTTATAGTGTGTGATGCGGAAGGATGAGGAGCGAGCAGGTTTCAACAAAAACTCTCTTTATTCAAACAAACCAAAAACTTTAAATACAAAAAAAAGAAGCACAGTTTGTGTAAAATCCTGGAAAACTCTGAGAAACACGGAACACACGGAAGGGACATCCACACACTAACAAACATTCAATAATCGACCAAGACGTGGGAAAACATAAGGGTTTATATTAGGGATGAGCGAGTACAGCATTATCTGTATCTGTATCTGTTAACCATATGAATTATCTGTATCTGTACTCGGACTGGGCAGGCCCTAACCCAGAAGTGGGCGGGATTTAACCTGGAAGTGGGCAGGTTGTCTTGAAATGGGCAGGGCTTTAACCAGTATATTATTTTTAATCATGCAATTAATATGGGTTGATCAGAAATTGTTATATTTATTGCTGATTAGAAAACTATTTACATGACAGCATCAGCATTGAGCTTCAGATCGATGGTTTTGATCAAAATAACAAACAAACTATATACAGAACAAGTTTTGGAACAATGAATACAACATATGCGGTTGCAATTATGAAGAAATCATAATTTTTAGTAATAATTTTTTTCTTGAAGTCAAAAAACTGGTTAGAGCCAGTAGACGGTAAAAAAAAAAAAAAACTCAGACAGGCAGAGACGCAATGCTAGGTGCATTCTACCAAGAACCACGTATCAACAAACCCCACATTTACCAGAACTCTACTGGTTAATAAGTAAGTACTACAAACAAACCGAAATAAAAAAACAAACCCTAAACGTTAACGGAAAAGAGCCGCAAACCTGAGTGACTGAGCGAATGACAGAGAGAGAAAGAGAGCTGTTCTCTTCTCAGTGTTCTGCGTGTGAATGAGCAGGGCGGGACACAGCAAATCTGTGTGTGTAGGGGAGGGGCGCTGTGACTAGCCACAGAACGCAGACCCAATGAGGATTTTTATTCAATCCGAGCAGAGGATTGAACTCAACAGAGGATTCAAGCAGAGATATTGACTCGTATTACTCGTACAATACTCGTACTCGGCAAAAGTGCTTTTTCTGTACCGGATACTCGTTTCAGCCTCGTTTCAGTCTCAACTCTAGTTTATATACAGCACAAGATAGGGAACAGGTGACGAGACTAACAAGGACGTGATTGACATGACAGGTGAAGGAAATGACATGGGAAGTACAAGGAAGGAAAACAAGAAGTGACGAGACATGACAAGACGTGACAGCTCAAACCAGTTGTCTCAGTTAAGATAATGTTGATTTACTTATATGTGGCTTTTGTAATGAGCATCTCCATTGTGAGGTGGTGACAGCCTCACCTTGTAAAGGAGCACATCTTGAGTCAGATCGCTGCTCATATCTTGTCCAGCTGTGCTCATCCTCTGTGTGTGAGGGGCATCAGGAGCACCACTGAGGCCCTGGAGCCTGCTGCCTGACCCAGCGGAACACACAAGCTGAATCTAAAAGTACAGCTCTGCACAGATACAAGAGAGAAATTTGAACTTTGAGTTTATTGTCCAAGTAATTCATGTTGAACAACCAAGACTCAAGATATGGCCAGTGCAACACAAACTCCCATTTGGCTGCTTATAGGATATATTTGATATTTATTCATACACAAAGTGCATAATTAATGTATGTTAACTTGATTTTGGGCATTGGTACGTTTGTTAAAGAAGTTATGGTTACTGATAATTATTTTTCTGATCATAAGCCTGTTATGTTAACCGTTCATGTACTCCAGTTAAGCCACAGTCCCAAGTATTTTTCTTGTTTTATTACATCATCTACAACAACAGCATTTGCTGAGGCCTTTGGGTCCTCCGTGGACATTTTTACGGACCTGCCTCTTTATGTTGAAATAAGCGAGCGGTCATTGTTTGATTCTGTTTGTTCTTATTTATTGGATCATATTGCACCTTGTAAAGTTTGACACATAAAACCAACTCTTCCGTGGGTAAAGGACATGCTACGGGCCTTAAAAATGATCTTCCTTTTTTGTGCTTTAACTTTTACTTTAACTTTTGTACAGATGTTCAAATCATGTCTTATTTGTACTCACATGAAGTTTTATATATAATTACGTTGATTGTTCATATGTTAATCCATTTTTTTTCTTTTAATCATTATTTGTGTGAAATGTGTTCACTTTCCTGTACAGCAATTTGATATGATTTTAAAACACTTAATAATTGATTGATGGAACACATTTACAGACATTTACATTAATATTTTCTATCCCCTGACTGTAAACCTCAGCCTATATTTTTTTTTTCTGTTCAATTGGTTCAAAGTTTACAATTAATTTATCAATTGTGTTTGTGTTTGTGTTTGTGTGTGTTTGACCCAAGATCAGCCTCTAAAAGCACAAACAGAAAAAGCTTAAAAAAATAAAAATAGAATGTTAGCAGTATGGTTTAGAGTAACTATGATTATCTATAAACTGTCGTGTTAGGCCAGTCTGCCTCGCAAAAATGTTGAATTTTTAACAAAAAGTTATTTTCACCTAGCAGCTATAAACGATTATCTTTTCTGTACACGGTTCACTTTTTCTCTTTGGGTTCGTGTGCGAGAGAGAGAGGGGGTTAAAAAGATAACTTAAAGATGTGTGATTAGTACATTAAATTATCAGACAAGCAATAATGTATCAAAAGCTTTTCCTTTTGATATCTCTAAACTTGGGAAGTATCTATACTTTCTATTTTCTCTATAGAGAAGAAGCGGATAACTCATGTGGCTCGCTTTATAATGTATGCATACGCTATATAATAATAAGCTGTTTATAATATTTGTTTAATGCTACGAAGAGCTGTGCAACCAACGGGATTTTGGGTGTACATATGGATTTTTGTGCGCGCGCTTGTGTGTGTGTGTGTGTTATTATTGGAGCATTGCGTATAAACGTCTAACTGGAAGACGCGCGCGCAGATCTCTGGACAGCGGAGCTACATGCAGTGTTGAATCACAACATTTAACCACGGTTTGTAAATCAGCCTACAGCTCTATAATAAATGCAGATCACATCACACACCATAATATTGATAGAGAAATATGACACAAGAGAAATGTGTGCGGTCCAGAGCGTGAACTACAGCCACTGATGATGTAAGAACGTGATGCGCCACGACTCTCAATATGGAACACATTGTCCCTTAGCAATAGCGAGGAAACTAGACGAGGGTTCAGAGATTGTAAAAGAAATACGAAGCATTGTATATTGATTCAAATTTACACAAAGTAGCAATCTAATAGCCTCTTCCTCATAAGTGTTTATTTAAAAAGTCTTGCAGTTCCTTTAGCTTTAGTTGCTATAATTCGTCGCCGTGCAATATGAATAAATAAAACAGAACGGTTTGATTTATTAAGAGACAATAATTTAGTCGTACTGACGGTCTCTATGAACGCCAAACCACATCGGGAATAGGCATGATGCTCTAGTCTAAGCAATAGACGTAAGTCTCTGAGTTGATGCTTTAGTACACTGATCTAAGCAAAATAAACTTAGACAAAAAAAAACGACTATTACTTACCTCGCTTGTGTGTTGATCATTGCGTCTCTTTGGGTCAGTTGCTCTGTGTTGAGCGCACTTGTTCGAGTCACGGCTTTAACTGGGTGACGCTGCGTCCTCCCGCGCGCTCTCCAGTGGATCGAGTGCTTCATCATCATTTCAGGTTACAGGCTACAGCTGGATTTGTCCTAATGTTGTCCTAATGTCCTAGTCCTAGGTTCATTGAGAATTCATGCAAAGTGCATAATGAAGAACATAGAAATAGTTTTATACACGTACATTCAAGGCATGCAACATTTTGCACCATAATGTTATTAAAAGTTTACAAAAGTAGGAATAAAAAAATAAGTATTAAATAAATACTGAATAAGTGTAAGTTATAAAATGCAGTTTGATCAAAATGTTACATTTTCGGAGTTTCACAAGGAAGAAAACCAGTCAGTCTCACTTGCTTGTTTTGTCGTACCGTCACCACATGATGGAGCAATACTCCTGATTTCAATCCTTTCATCCAAATAAATGATTTTCAATCCTAAACAAACAGCTAAAACTGTTAAATATATTGCATTATTTTCCATTCGTTTTTCTGTTTTATTTTGGGATTCCCATCCAGAGGTAAATATCCGGAAGCTCAAATTTGGATGTGAAGAGATGACTTCAACTCTGAATCAACACACACAACTGCTACATTTTCTGTATATTGTTATCAGTACGATCACAACTTAATAATTAAAGATATAGTACGCAATAATTTATTTAATGAGCTCATTGTTTCTGCCTAAATGAATACACGGCGTTAGGTAACTATATGATTTGTAAAACTGTACTTTAGGACATTACTTGGACACAGTTCAAGAGAACCTCTCAGAACTGATCATTTTAAATCACATGCATTTTCTGTAAAGCTGATTTGAAATGAATGGTATGGCGAAAAGCTCTATATAAATAAATGTGAATTGAATTGAATTAAAGACATTTTGTATACAAAACTAATGTATGTCAATAAGTTTCAATACATTGTGAAAATAATTTGTATGTATTCACATAATTAGACCTATTATGTGGACTATGTGTTTGACTTTTGGGTTGCTTCACATAATTCAAATTTCTTGTAATCAATAAGAGATGATTACTAGAATATTCTTAGAAAACAATTATTTATTTAAGTTTATTTTTATTTCATCTCTTCTCAGTACTTCATAGTGTTGGAGCCAAGACCACTAAATCTAGACCAAGACAATACCAAGACTTGAGATTAAGACAAGACCAAGGCCAGTCCAGCACTCCTCAAAATCCTCTAAAAGATCCTCTATATCTACTGTCTGAGAAATGTCTCATATTTAATCAATAAATAGAATTAGAATAATAAGACACTATATAGAGCTGTCAATCAAATCACTAACTAATATGTGTGTGCAGAGGTGGCACAGAAGTTGAATCTGAATTGGTTCAATTAGACCTGCATAATCATGTAAAATACAATGCTAAAATAAATACACCTGCATAGAAATTTGAGGAAAAAATATAAAACTAAAAATGACAAAACACTTAATGAGATGTCCACTGAATCCTTCATTCAACCGATTAGTTCGAATCAGCTGATTAAATTATTAATGAAACACATTAGCGCAATACAAAAAAAACTTGTCTGAAATTGTGTCTAAAATCTAAGTCACTAACTCGAACGTTTGTCTAAAATCAATATCTTGTCTATGTTTAGACTATGTCTAAAATCTTAAACTATAAAAACAAGATCTCATACAAGTAGGTTTTTAAATAATATCTTGAATTTTGTGGGCATTCATATGAATTCTGGGCATTTTACATTTTTGAGACAGTCCTGCATTGATTTCGAACATGGCAAGTTATTGATTGGATATTAAGCAGTAAGTTTTACATCAAGTCACATTAATGATGTAACAAATAAAACTAATTTGTTTGAGACCGAGACTGAGACAAGACCAAGAACATGTCTCGAGAACTACATTTAATATATATATATATATATATATATATATATATAACCTAATAAAATATAAGTAATGCAATCTTTAAAACTGAATAAGAGAATAAGACAAATATAGCCTTATTCACAGCCATAGTTAACAACAGTAGTTAACTAATTTAGTTAGCATCAACTATGAAGAATTCTTCTACCACATTTATTAATCTTATACATTTACTAACACATTGTTAAAATCAAATGTTGTATTTGTTAATATAAGTGATTTTGATGTAAAGTGTTGTAATTTATAGCTTCACAGCTGCGTCCATACTTTTTGTCAGCACAGTTATTATATTTATATAAAAAATAATCTGGCAAAATCACAGTTTTCTCACTGAAGGCTATATGGAAAAGACTTTGATACTGCATTCTTGTCTGATGGTGTTCATTCACATTCAGCAATTATTAAGGAATAATGAAAATTAAAGCAGCAGGATGTCGCACCTAAAGGTTAATTCCTTTGAACATGTTAATCCAATGCATCCGGTATGAATTCTTGATACATAAACATTTACTTGCCCTGTTTTGTGATGTGTTGTTTCTCAATCCAACTGCTACAGTATTTTAGAAGAGACAAATGGTTCTACTCATAAGTCAAATTTGGTTATGCTTTATTTTAAGATGTCTTTGTTTACTATAAATGTAAGTGTTAAAGAACATGGGCTTAATGTAAGGTTAGAATTAAGGTTTGAATTTGTTTAGAGTTAGTTGCATGTTTGGATGCATAATTTATATTTATTACTATAGTAACTATATGTAACACATATAACAGTATCACTGTAAAATAAATTGTTACCCAACATTTAATACTAACGTTGTCATTATCTTGAGGAGGTATCATGTTTGCTTACACAATTCATTTAATTCATAACTTGATACTATATGATCTTCTGGGGTCATTCCCAATTTCTTAGGTCAGAGGCAGGGGAAAGCACCCTGGACAGATGGCCAGTCCATCACAGGGCTCTCTCACACACACAATCACACACAGGCACGTTTTGAGTCTCCAATTGACCTAACCTGCATGGCTTTAGACTCTGGGAGAAACCGGAGTACCCAGAGGAAACTCACGCTGACATGAGGAAAACATTCAATTCTGCTAAATCAAATTCTAGCAAACACATATATTTTTCAAATGGAAGTTCTCAACAAGCGAACATCAAATATCCAGGCTGAGGTTTTTTATTGTTTGGAGATGCGTGGGGGTCAATGAGTGGTGTTTGTCTTCTTCACTGGATATTTGTTGAGTGGGATTAGTTTCTCTAAAAAAAGACACACTAAATCAAACAATCACATTAATTTGGTGGTTATGTTACATTTATCGGAATAAGAACACAACCCTGTCTAATATTTCAAAATGATATGACCTCACAAAATGACTCAATACAATAACATGATCCTGCTGCTGCTGTGGCTGTTAGAAAAAGGATCTTGGCAGCGCAGACTGGCCTCCCTCACTTTGCCTCATTAGATAAAGAGGCATGGAGCGGAGGCTGGTCATTTGCACGGCTCAGTCTAAGGGGAGGGTTGTCTAATCTTCCTCAGTACAAACATGACTCTGGAAGGTTGTGGAATGCCTCTGCTGTGGGGGCGGCGGAGGGTCAGGCTGAGGCCAAGGCAGGTGGTACACATCAGCCGACGGATGACACCGCCTACCCCCACCACCCTCTAAACACTGGGAAATACTGCCAACTGAGGAAGAAGAGACGTAGGACAGGATTATGGGTATATCTATACATTAGATTTGTTTGAAAAGGATCAGTTAAACAAAACTTTTGATGTTTCCAAATTTAGCGCGACCATGTCAAAAGCTCTGTCCTTTCCCTTTTATTGCATAAACATGTTAAGTAAACACAAACGTGACATTGGAGAGATCGTAATCGGAAAGCAGATAGTTTTAAAGAGCGAAACTGAGCTACAGTTGACCATTACTGTAAAAATAAACCAATAAACCTGTAAATTCCAATAAAGGTAACATCCCACAATATTTTATTCATAATAAAGAAAACGTCTTGTGTTGGAAAAAAATTCTGTATGTTGCAAAGACCATTTTAATAGGATTAAAATGAATAACAGTACTATAGTATAGCTGCTTTGTTTCAATTTATTTCCTGTGACCAAAACAATGGTTTGTTTTTATCTCAAGAGTTCACTGGCTTTGAGTCTGCCAGAAACTAATCATCTAATAACTTGTATACTAAACTAATGGTGTGATCAGTGTTGGGTAAGAACTTTGGTCAAAGTATTCAAAAGTTTTAAACAAAAATAGCAATATTTCACATCTCCTGACCACTTGGTGGCACTGTTCCAAAACAGTACCTGTGTCCTCAGGTCAAGTTTGGCGGCCAAATTTGTTTGCGCGTTAATCATGAATGGTTTGACGAATTGATTTGAGTTCCATGTTGTCGTTTTTTGATTATCTGATCCAATTTTTGTAATGATCAGAGCAACGGTCTAGGATGAGTTAAAAGTAGGTTTATAAATAAAATCAAACAAAAATTGGTGTCTGTTTTTGGGATGACCGAAGGAATCTATTAGGACATTAATATATACCTATTTATTACACTTGTGGGGTTTGAGGTGATCTGGGAGGGGTAGTACCTCTGGTAGATGGGGATAGCTTGTCCATCTTTGGTCCTCATCAGGCGCTCAGCCCTCACCTGTGGCTCCAAGTAGCTGTAGCATGTGCAGCGGCCACACCGGCTTCAGCTGGCTAGCTAAACCAGGTAGAGGGTAGCTGACGGGCCTCAAAAAATCCTCTGTGATTAAGGAGACTGTCTATCCTTGCAGGCAAAGCCAGACTCGGCAGAATGGGTGGAAGAGATCAACTGAATGATCCAACGCCCACAAAGGCGAATCTGCAAACTTTCTGTTGAAAGCGCAAGGTATGACAAGGCACGGAAGACGTCATAATACAGCCGAAATAGTCCCCAGCTGTGCCGAATCTTCGTACCACTGAGTTCTTACTACCAAGGCAGAGAGAGTGAGGCTGTCTATGTGCAAAGGCTGTTTCACTTTAAACTCCTTCACGTACAGGTTATGTTGGGCACCTGTCATTCATCCACATCATCACACTCATTGTTCCTTACCTGCACATACCAAAGTCCTACGGCGATGGGTGACTGGCAACAGGTGTAGATGATCACTGGGAGTTGTGGTCAGAGACCTAAACATAGGTCCCTTGTGCAAGTGGTCGTTTTGCTCTGCACTTAGGGTAGCAGAACAGTTCGGCAGCCTCCAGGGATGACTGAGCAGATCTTTTTTTTTCAGGTCGGCACTGCTCACCTAGAAAAGGTGGTCTAAAAAAAGCTTGCTTGTCGATATAATCAAAGAAAAAATAATAGTTTTGGAACATGGAACATCCATACTCTCATGGACAAAGAGAACAGTGCAAGACCACACAGGAGAACAGCTCTAGTTGCTAAGGAGCTTTCACTTTACAAAATTAACATTGCAGCCATAAAAAGATTGAAACCAGGTTCTTACTGAGCTAGCAAGTGGCTACACATTCTTCTGGAAAGGAAAAGCCCCAAATGAGGATAGGATCCATAGAGTCGGCTTGGCTATCAAAGCATGCATTCCGAAGCAGCTTCCGGAAATGCCTGTTGGTATCAATGAGAGGCTAATGAAACTGCGAATACCTATTAGCCACAAACGCCATACAACAAACATCAGTGCCTATGATCCTAGCCTATCAAGTCCAGCAGAAGCCTTTAAACAGTTTTATACCGACCTCAGGACTATACTTACCTCAGTTTCAGCTGACGACAAGCTCATACTACTGGGGGACTTCAACGCCCATGTTGGCTGTGATTATGGTCGATGGAAAGGTGTGCTTTGCAAACGAGGTGTCAGCAGAATGAATAACAACAGCCTGCTCCTACTCAGCAAATGTGTGCAGAATTTAACCTCCTAATCACAAACTCAATGTTCAGAAAAACCCGCTTCACCTTTAAGGAAGTCCACCGCCAGAGTCTAATTATAACAGAGAGATGTCACCGAACTGAATCACTAATACCACCAACCACTAGTGTCCCATGCCTCACCTGCAACCACCTGAATGCATCTGAATTTGAACTCCCCCCCTGAATTAGACTACCCCCACCCCCCTCAAACATTTTTTTTAATTACACTATGCAAAATCAAAATAAAAAGGTTATTAACATTTTTTCATTGTAATTCTTGACTACAAGGTGGTGCAGCTCCCAAACTTTTTGAGTACATTCACAGTATGTAACAATATGTCAATGCGTTCATATAATATGGTATTTTACAAAAAATATTCAAAATGTCTGACACCCAAAATAATAGATATTGGAAAATCAGGAGACAATTTGGGAACATTATGGTTTGACTTGGCATGCTGCATCAAATCTAATGGTGTTATGGTTTTCGACCAAACCGTTCAGAAGTTCTAAGCAAAAATCTCCTGACAACTAGGTGGCACTGTGTAGAAATTGTGCAGGTATCCTCAGGTCATGGTTGTCATAACACACACCAAAGCTGTGTTCTGGTTTACAGGGCCTCTAAACAGTGTTCACTGCTCCCAACTCCCTTAGCATGGGATATACTGAAGTGGACTACGCTGACAATAATAGCTCATTGGAACCCCCTACAACATCATTAAAGACAGGTAATGACAGGGTCACGCAGATTAAGATATAAATAAATATGGTAATTTACTTTCAAATTTAAAATACATATAAAATACATATAATTTCAAAACAAACATTATGTAAACATTATTTTACCACACACAGTTTTATAGTAAACTCTCCTGAGGTAAATAAAGTAAAATACAAAATGAAAGAGCCTCAGTCTCACTTTTATTTTGTCATACCTATTCATACAATAAATGTGACATTCATAGCAATAACCATTCATAAATAGTTTTTGTATCGTAATATTTATGAATATTCAAACGCGTCGCAGAGCTCCAAACTTTCTGACTGGTAATATGGTGTGCAATGACAGTCAGGTGATTTTTTTTATTCCTCTTCACTTCCTGTGAAGTGATGTATCAATGTTCCTTTATTCGCTATGCTGTTCACAGTGTCCTTTGAACTGAACATGTTTGCTCCCTTCAGATTGGAGTCTCAATTAAGATGGCGAACTCCCCTGTGAAGTCCACTTCCCAGTCCACTTATAATGAGACATATCTTCCCACTTTTAATGGACTGCACCCCAAGGCGGCATCAGAAAATGTAGGCAGTGACTTGTTGCCTCTCTGCATAATAGGCAATGACTCTGCCAGCAAAGATACCTCACAAAACTGATTTCGGACAGGCTTCTGAGGCAGCGTAACAGTAATGCAGAATGATCTAGAGCAAATTAGAGAGAGCCTTGGTGAAAACTAAGTGAATATTTAATTACTACAATAGTAGTTTCTCGCCAGAAATTACACCAAGAGTGGAAATCTTTGGTCAAACATGTACACACAAACTGACAGACAAGTTGCCAGTTTTCCGAGAACGGTTTGACAAATCAATTTAAATTCCATGTTTTTGTGTTGGCATAGTCTGAAGATGTATGATTTAATTTTAATGAAAATCAGAGCATCATCTAGGAAAATAAGTTATTTCAGAAAATTCTAAATATCGTTTTGAGCCAAGGAATCACAGGAAAAGAGTTATTAGTATAAAAGTAAGTGAACAGGTGGAGAGAGCGAGTTAGAGACTCCAAAACTATTATGGTTAATGCTCAGACTGTCTTCTATCTGTGCGCCAAATTTCACAACTATTTACCGTATGATTCTATGGGCTGGCATATCGGACCTGCCCTAAATGATACCCTAAACACTTGCAGACATGCAGCAGCGGCAGTAAGTAAACAAAATTGAATGTACAAATGAAGTTTGCCATTTGGGACAGGTCCGTAAACTTCAATTTTGGAAGAAGAAGAAAAACACTAACGAATGCTATAGATTCCTACAATCCATTGGTGCTTGGCCCGTAATAAATTATTATTATTACAATTACATTGATTAATACTGCTTGACCTGAGTAAACAGCTGTCCTCCTGGCGGCCTGTCAACCATTTGATGTCAATAGGCCTTTGTTTCTCATTCTTAATCCTACCACTCCACACAAACTGTGTCCACTTCCCTGGGCACAACTGTGTCCCATATTATGTAAACAACAAAGGGTGAGCGAGGTTGTTTTTGAAAAACTTTTACCACTTGCAGTTTTCCTCTCTGCGGCTGAGTCAACACTGAGTTTTGTACAAGCACATAGTTTGAGAGCTGTATAGGCAACGGAGCAATATGCACATTTCTGATCTTGCACATGTATGGTTACATTTACGGTGCTTTATTTATCATCCCATATGGCCCTGTTTTTTAAAGGGCCAGAAAGTGCACAGCATGGAGCATCTTAATAATGCAAACCGTGCCGTCCTCTTAAGTCCAGAGAGAGAGTGTTGTGCAGGTGTGGAAAGAACAGGAGCTGACAGGCTCATACAAGAGGGAGGGTCATTATGAAATATTCATCTTTCTTAGAGTCTGAGACAGACTTTACTAGATGTGATGGACAGCTGCGCAGTGCCTCAGTCCCTTTCTGGATTGTATGTCTGGGTTCTATTGCTTTTTCTAGTGATACCAAGATATTGTCATTGCTGTGTGCTAAAAAATAGCTTAAAATTAGATTGATTGATGTGGGTGGGAAATATGATAACCTCACTGGTATGTGCAATGTCATACCGTGAAAGTTTGTACATGTTTCATTTACAAATGGTAATTTCAAAACAATTGTGATGATTTTTATTTTAAAAAACGTCACCTTTGGTGTGGTACCTGCTCCTTGGAAGGTAAATCTGAACGTATGCATAGGTGTTGGCCCACTTAAGCCCCATCATGCAGGACTCTTAACAGTCCCATGCATCACTGAATCCCTCCCCCAACTTCTGTTTAATATTTGATGAGATCAGTTCCTCTTGACTGGCTTTACTGTGTTTCTGTAGTTACAGTCTGTGCTGTGCAAGAGATTTATTAAGTTCTGCTTGCGCCACCTGAAAAGTGAGTGTCAAAAGCTGATTTTGCTTGATGGTGAATCTTTTAAAAAGCCGTGCTGATTATGCCAGCCCTCTGGAATGAAGTTACAATACTTTATTGAAACAACAACTTTAATTTGTGTACTTATGATAGCAAGAAGGGCGGGTGGTGCAAGGCAGTGAAGGATAGAAGTTTGTTCAATGGTTTGTACTGTAGTTTAACAACATGCCAGTCTTTCCAACATTTCCAATACATTTTCAGTAGACAAAAGCTCCTTTTGGAAAATTACACAATCAAGTACCTTAATACAATATGTACCATTTGTAAAAACTTTGTAAATCTATCCATTTTCACCAGCGTTAAATTCACCATGAGGAACTACCACCTTATGAGTCATAAATAAATATTTTATAATTGAAAATATAACACAAATATGGTCAAGTCTCAGACTTTCAGAAACACTTATGGAGAACTGGTTTTGTGTGTTGTGAGAACTTGAGTTTTGTTCTTTGTGCATTGTTTTGTAGACTGATATTTCCTTAATTTATTTCATATGAATAGTAAATGTAACAATTGAATCATTGTATTATTGTTATTAAGACTATCATTCTATCTTGATTTGTTATTCCACGTTGGACTGCTTCAGTTCAGTCACATTTGTCTGAACACACAGTAGTTCACTTTTTTTCTCTCTCTCAGTATGAGCTAAGCCCAATTATTTGAGATAGAGTACTGACGAGCCTCATTGGGAGTTTGTCCTGTTTGGCAGCCAGTCTAGGCACAAGGAACAGGGCCAAATTTTGATGTTCCCATCAAGTTTCCAGAGTATTTACTGTTTCAGGTTTTGGATTTTACATTATACATAATCTTCATGAGACGTTAATTTTTTAACAAATATGTCAGAAAACATTTTGCCTGGGATTGTATTTCCTAAAAGTGTGGAATGTTTATGTAAGACAGCGTCAAAACTCCAGCGTTCCTGGGTATCAGATCTTAATTTGTTTCTCTGGGAATGTGTTGCCCTTTGTTTTAACAGCATAACCTTTCATGTGCGTTTTCCAAATTTATACAGGAAACATGGGATCACTTGTGAAAATATGAGGGAGGACATAAAATAAATAGCTCCCGAATCAAGAAGATATAGTAAAACTTTAACTAACATGTGAACAAAAGCAAAACCCTAACATATGAAATATATTTGGATTGCTTGAAATGAACAAAAACATTAGTTATCATTTGTGGGTATTTTCATACAGTTGTTTGCTTTTTTGATAAGGAAAGGCAGATGGAGGAAATGACAGCTTAAGAAGAGTTTTTGTCATTTCTGTTTTGGCAGTTTAAGAGAACAAGAATATAAAAGCTAAAGGCCATACTAATATCCTTTGGTCACAAGGTCTCATTGCTTTAAGAAGCGAAAGAGGTCATAAAGAAGTAAACAGGAAAGGACTGTATTGATGCAAGCAGCACTTGCACTAATTCTGTTTGTGTTTATTTTATCCAGTTCCGCATAAACAATTATTCCCGAGATTTTGCGTCAATGTTTTTTTATAGTGGCAAAATGTCCCTGATCATGAGGCAATGAACTGTGACTTTGTGTGTTTGTGTGCCAGTTTGTGCGAAGGTGTCCTGAGACGAAAAGCTGTTTGAATCCCAGTTCAGCATACACAGGTTAATATTCAATGAGGAGACATGGTGACCAATGTCAGTGTGAGAGTGAAGACCATAGTATTACTGCACAAAGATCAGTGTGTCACAGAGAAATCCCCCTACATTGATGCAATCCTGCTGACTAAATTGAACAAAATATATTTGTGGCCTATGAATGCATAGCTGACTTTGCAATCACACACAATATGAATCAAAATCTTTAAAAAAAACTCTCAATAAAGTAATCTGTTATGCACAAATAAAGTGAAAAAGCCTTTCCAAAAGCATGTTTTTCCTTAATCAGACTTGAAAGTCTCTTCAGAGCTGAAAGAAGGAGAGCTGGAGTAAATGGTGGATACGCAGTGAGGCACAGAGGACACAGGGAACACAAGCTAAGTGCTGTGGAGCTCTGTGACGCTGATGCGATGGGACGGGGCCAGTGAGGCGTGAGGAGGAGGAGTGTGGATTGAGGTGGCTTTTGGGACAATGGGCCTGCTCTTCTCCAATAAAACATGAAGGCCTCATCACAGCATTCTGGTCCCACTGTACAGGCTTTGTGCTGGGGACTTCACCACTAACAAGCAGATGACACGAAACGGGATGTCGATTCACAATTTGCCGTGACTTCACCGTGATTAGCTATACCTGTCAGCGTATATGCTGCTATAGTGTGTTTATTTGATAAATGATCACCAATAAAGTACTTGAAGGAAAACTATTGCTGTGAATGTCACTATGAAATGTGTTAGATGAATGCCAGCACCCTTCTCACTGTGGCATGTCTGCTCTCAGCCAATCTGTACACTTGTCATTCTTTAAGAGCCTGGCACTGATATGTCTATCAGTCTGTCTACTGTATAATCATCTTTGGCTCGGGATACCTCTGTGCTCTGTTTGACTTATTTTTAAACCCCCGAGAACAAGACAAGAGGCATAGGTTGCTATCAGAAGGAGTGTTAATGGAAAAACTGACATCAGGGTGATCAACTTTTCATTTGATCTTGTTGGTGACTGTTTCTCATATGAATTCCAAACTGTTTATTAGTCCGTTAATGCTTTAAACACATCCTTTTAACTGAATGAAGCCGTTACTATAAGACAGGGTCTCGAACTAACTGCAAGTCTGTGTATGAACATCTGTAGGATTTATAAATAGTTCATAGTTCCCTTATGTACAATGGAATTAGAGAGCCCTGGCAAGAAAGAATTTCTCTATATTTAGACAGATTGTACAAAACAACACTAGGTCAATCAGAAGAAGAAGGGGGGGGCATGTTCTCAACTCTCACCACACCCCCGCTAGCTTCGCCAAGCTCCTGTACTTTGTGTGACTACACAATGTCAGGAAACGGGACACAAGATCAGTTTAAGTTTTATTTTTGAGCCAAAATTTACGAGCTTTACAGCACAGGCCCATTTCTAATAGACGGTCCACTTGTGCGTCTCACAGTGTTTAAAAGGAAAAGACAAGTAGCTTTCCTTTTAAACAGATGTTCCCATAATTAAGTGCAGTCAAATGTCAGGGTTATTTTTAGAATAGCTCAGTTTTTCAACAAACAAATACAGGATGTATGGGCTACACCCTAGACATTTCACAACTGCCCCATATGAAGAAACTTTAAAGTTAGTTTTACAAAGTTTTCAAGTCTCTAGAGTACAAGACTTAATAAGCCATTTCTCTCTTTTATTTGTTTACTTTCCTCCCTCCTCCTGATACAGTTGATATGAGATGTCTCCAATAATAAAACGAGCGCTTCCAATTGGTCCGTATTTTCCCATGAAGGCGATGATTCCCTAATGGAGGGGTTGGCTTATCCACCAGCTGCAACGCCACTCTTGAGCCTGCCCCATCTCACTTGATGACCTAATTGGCGAGCAGGTCAGCTATGGAACAGGTTTTACCCATGAGCTCTGCTTCCTTTGAAATTTAACATTTAAAACCAGGTAAATGTGAGGTGTTATCGCCGTTTCTCCTTTTTTCTCCTCTCTTCCCCCCCACCACGCACCGCACTTCTTTTCACCGAGTCACCTTCGCGTCTTCAGTTCACCTGCCACTTTTGACACGACCTCGGTGTTCCCGCACAAGTTCTGCTGAATCACGCACGGCTCGACTTCGGAATCCAGACGCACTTTAGGACGCGGGGAAAAGACAAAATAATAATTAAAAAAAAAAACTTCTGCTTCTTTCTGGGTGTCTCAAGTTTACGCACAAGATGAGTATCAAGTCTGACTCCGAGCCAAACAACAACAACGTCTCCGTTGAAGAGGAGGTGAGAGTTCGGCGTGACTGAGGTGTTGTGAACAGTTTATCTTTTTATGTCGGGGTCATTTTGTTTGAAACTTCTGCAGTGTTTGCTGGAGCCTCTGCCTCTCTCCGCGAAGTTTTTGCTTTGAGTGTAAAGTTAAGAAACTCGAGATAAATGAATGACGGTGATTTAAAATTATTCCAAATCAAAATGTGTACATTTTGGTAACTGTATGACCACCTAAACCTTCATTGAAAGATGTATTGTTAGCGCTTCAATATCTTTTCATTCACGTATTTGACTTAAATGCTTTAAAGTTTGAGTTATTACATTTTTGGCTATGTTCTTAATGATTCAAGTAGCCTACGTGTGCTTGTTCGGTTCACTCAGGCGCAAAACACTGAATTTGGCTTCAGCGTCACTGGATGATTGGTTATGATATTTTGTAGTGGTTATAATCCAGTGCGGCGTCACGATTTAACTGTTTGTTCATAATTTGCGCGTTTAAGTTAAATGTACTGAACTATTTCAGAGGTTTGTTGCTGTTGACATTTTATATACGATTTTAAATGGCTGTTTTTATGCAGTGCATTTTTGGTCCATTCTTGAATGCCACCTGTGCAGTGGCAGAAAAAGACAATAAAATGCACAACTTGTATAAATGCTTTAGATTTTGGATCCCAGATACGTTGGTTAATAGGCCATACTTAAAATATGGTAATGGAAGATCTCCAATTACCGTATTTTAATAATTATTAAATTTTTACATATCTATAATTTTAAGATATAATTAATGTATTTTTATATATACATAGACACTTTTTTAAATTTATAAATACAATTTTTTTTTGTCTTAGAATAATACTACATTTATGTATCTCCCTAACTCAGGCCTATAGAATTGTCTACTATTAGTGACCTGATGATTAGAACAAGAAGCATAGCACGAAGGTATATGGGTTATGGAGTTGAGGGCAGAGGAATACTGTTGCGCTGTCGGGGTTGTTGCTTTGGGTCAGAGGAAGGAAGTGCTGTCATGCTGTGCAATGTTGTCCATCGCTGTTCCATTGTGGCTTTGAACCTCCCACAAAGTCAAAGCCAGTGGATGCTTGCTTATTTCTCTAGCCCTTTATTTAAAAAGATACGGTTGTATTTCTTGAAATGTTATGGTTTGAATGTCAAGCTCTTATTGAATACTCTAGTATTTCCACAACACAATTCCGGTCTTGTTCAGATTGTGATTATAAAGCATGTTTTTAAGTCACGTCACATTTTTAAATTAAATATATTAGATGTCTGATTTATTTCTTTTATTTTACAGGTACGAACTCTATTTGTCAGTGGTTTGCCAACAGATATCAAACCTCGTGAGCTCTATCTACTATTTCGACCATTTAAGGTAAAAATGGCTGTCTTAAATGTAAATCTTATTAACTGTTTAGCCAACTCCCCCTCCCCCCCTTAGGTCTAAACTCTTGATTAAATATCTTATGCTCACTCATGCCACGGCTAGAAATTTCAGAAAGAATATTTAGATTGTAACATTCTCACTGAAACAACAAGTTAAATGGAACAGAATGTTCAAGTTTATGAATTCTTGTTAAACGGTATCGCAATTCGAATACTACGTGATCGCTCAGGTTAGCAGTGCAGTAAAGTGCATCGTCTGCAAATGTCTCTATCTGACAGTGTTGGCCTCTTATGGGGAGTGCAGCAGGAATTTCTTCCTTTTTAAGCATGTGACTACATTGCTGCTAATTGGATTGCTTTTCTCTTTCAGGGTTATGAGGGTTCACTTATCAAGTTAACATCAAAGCAGGTGAGACGTTGTTGGATATTACAGCTGACCGGGTTTGCGGTGTATTAAAAACTGCGGTGTGCTGCAGTCATGGTTTTTTTTTTTTTTTGTCAACCTAAATTTAGGACTGCATAGTGATCTGTTGCATTATGAAAACTGTATTTATAAGGGTAACAGCCAAATTACATGTTTTTTTATTTTGTGTAATTCTACATTTGTGTCTTGTGCATTTTGATGAGGGACGTTAGTGTTTTGGCCACTGATTGATTGTTCATTCTTTCTTTTCCAGCCTGTTGGGTTTGTAACCTTTGATAGCCGTTCCGGCGCAGAAGCGGCAAAAAATGCATTAAATGTAAGAAACCAGCCAGCTGTAAGCAATGGCTTGAATTATTGAAAATCTCTTGGATGAAGCCCAGCTAGGTTCATTTTTGATGTGGTTTGAATATATTATGTACTGTATATACACTAAGAATGTGCCTTTTGTGCTTGCAGTTTCTTATACAAATGGCCATAACTTGCCTTCCCTTCTCCCTTTATCTCATAAAACATTGTTACCTAGAGTGTGACATCCATGGTGTCACACATTCATTATAATTTAGTTTCTTCCAGGACATAACAGTGCAAAATGTATTTTTCAAGAACTCAAAGCATGACTGAGCATCGTGTTTTAGATGAAGCCACACTACATTGACTACTGATAATGTTTTCTTTGTCTTTTAGTGTGTAGTATCACTAGCTTTGCTGTTCAGTCACTTGTAGAATCGTTCACCTGCATGTGGGCACCAGCTTAAGACGCACTGCACATTTTTACCAGGGTCTGGCAGGCACAACCCATCCCCATTACTCTATCCCCTTCCCCCCCACCTTGTGTCTCCAGGGGGTTCGATTTGACCCTGAAAATCCGCAGACCCTCCGGTTAGAGTTTGCTAAGGCCAACACGAAGATGGCAAAGAGTAAGCTGATGGGCACTCCGAATCCCACAAATATCCACCCAGCTCTAGGAGCGCACTTCATAGCACGGGACCCATGTAAGTTTACGGCCCACATGGTAGTTCACACACTGCAGAGACAAACAGGCACACACTCTGTAGCAACACATCTAGAGTAGATCTTAGGAAAACACAAGAGAACTAATTCACCTCCACATGCATGTCATTAGCAAATGGCAATTTCTGTTCTCTGATTTTCGTTACTCAAGTTCAGCATTAGCACTTCATATCTCATTCAACCTCTCTTCTGTTCCAAGTCTCAGACATTACCAGAGATCACACAGGTACCAATACTCAGTTCCTGCCTCTGCTGTTACACATTTTAAAGTCTGTTTGACTGTGAGGGCCGCTGACTCCAGCAATTTGTCACTTATTTGAAGTTAAGATATTGACTTTAGTCTGACATGTCTTAAGTGATGGTTTGCTATGCCTCCTCAGATGACTTGACAGGGGCAACATTGATCCCAGCGTCTCCAGAGGCCTGGTCTCCTTACCCACTCTATACCCCGGAGCTCAGCCCCGGCCTGCCCCACACTGCTTTCACCTACCCGGCAGCAGCGGCTGCCGCAGCAGCTGCACTTCATGCTCAGGTGAGGGCACACCCCCCCCCCCCCCCCCCAAAAAAAATGGTTCCCTATATAGAAAGTGGATTAAACATCTTATATTAAAATATATATATTTTGAGCAGTTTAATAATTTTGTAACTTATTGAATAAAAAGAACAGTGTCTTTCATGTCTATCCTTGTATTATTCAACTGGTCAAGGTTGATTTTATAAAGTAACTTTTGTATTGTTGTAGCTACTTTTTTTTTTTTTTTTGAGAAACTACTTGAACCTTAATAGTAACAAATTAATTCCTGCTTGTCAGAACTGAAAAAAACAACAACAAATAAAATCCAGAAAGGAAACAAAACAACAATTTCAGTTTCTTTTGAAATTTGGTAATCCATTTGTCACCATTTTATGAAATGTAAACATGCTTTTGTATAAAATGTGGGTAAATTTGAGTGTTCTTTCTGGTGGAGGGATGTATTTGGGGAATATTTATTTAAATATTTTGAACCATGAAAGTCTTTAAACATTGCTTATGCTTCCTTTTTATATGCATGCATCAATATTAGATGTTAAGTCTTGTTTTATACCTCTAAATGTGTATTTATATATATTTTTAAATCACACACACAATTTACTGCAGTTTATCTGCTAATTCTGTATGCAGTTTAAAATCCACTGAATGTTGTCGCAATTTTCCTATCCCAGATTAGTAGAGACTTATCTAAATGACAAGAGAAGTTCTATAAGGCTAATCATCCTGGCACAAAAGTAGTGTTCAAATGTCAACCGTTAATGCTGAATCTCATACTAATGAATTGTAAAGCTTGACGCATGCGTACCTGAAAGGACGTTCTTCAGGCCTCTAGTCTAATGAAAGCTTTATCAAGTGAATAACATGCCTTCTCTTTTATAATGTCGCAACTGTTTGATCAAACTGTAATTGGTTATGAGCACATGACAAATGGCTTAAGAATATATATATATATATATATATATATATATATATATATATATATATATATATTTTTTTTTTTTTTCCCCTCTTCAGTTACAAGACTGTTTGGTCTTAAGATGTGACTCTCTATTTATTGGTTCAATCCCTCTTCTTTCACTCCTTTTGTTCCCTTTTAGATGCGCTGGTATCCCTCCACATCAGACTCATCCCAGCCTGGATGGAAATCAAGGCAATTCTGTTAAACATAGTAAGGCTGTTACCTTGCTCATTATATTTATAATGGTGTGCAAGCGTTTTTATTTTTTTACATTTATAAATATGATAATTGTGACTATCTTGCTGATCAGTACTTTTCTTTTCAGGTTTTTCTGGCGTCTTCCAGCTCCTGTTTAAAATCAGTCCATTTAAACTTGTAGTTTTTGGATGCATTAACTCCTGGAATTAGTTTGCGCTTGACCTTGCTCAATGAGCTTATATTGAAGTCATATTGCCAACAGCAAAAAAATAAAAGTCATATAGATGGTACAGTAGACCTTAATAGTTCTTAATGGATCAGCTCCTTGAACTCCTTTCTCCCTTTATTTAATTTAAGAGATGTTTTTTTTCATTTATTCAGTCCATTGAGATTTGCTCTGGGTCTAAGTAAAATGAGACAATCAACTGACATTGCAGTCACTAAGCATGTTAGTTTTAGCATGAACTGTAGTTCTGTGTCTGTTGCTTTAATGACCTGTGTAACCTTGTTAGTGTTTTGTAGCTTGGTCATTGAAGTTGCTTATGTACAAAATCTTGGACGACTCATTTTGACGGGTAATGTGGAGTCCAGACAGACCGACGGCTTCCACTGTAACACATCACAGAGGGAATGATTGCTTTTCAAAATGTGTATCTGGGGAGAGAAGAGTTTGTGCAATTGAATAAGTAATCTGTATAAGTTATTGGTAACTTTCTTTGTATGTTTTGACGTTTGTTTTTTGTATCAATGTCCATTTATAGCAGATTCAGAGATTAAGTTGTTGTTTTCTTTGGTTTGACTGTGTCAGTGAGGCACAAACTAACAGTATAAGGACAGCAAATGTGGCTGCTAACATGAAAATGCTGTTGCAAGTTAATACTCTGAATATAAAGATATGCTACAGTGGTGCATGATTTTAATGTGGGTATAGTAATGGTTCATTCAGACATTAGAAATTATTTGTAAAGTGTTTGTACAAATACTACTGTATGATATAGTAATAAAATGGGAATGCATTTAAATGGCTTGTGTACCTTAATTTGTGATTCTGACCTGCACTATGGGTTTGTTCAGTTTCAGATACTTGCATTAAACCTCTTCAATAACATGCACCCAGAATTAGCAGGGACACTAAATTGTTTTAAACCTGTTCACCTAAAATCTATTCATTTCATGGTTTAAAGTCCGCAACCCCTTCCATGGAGAGCTAAAACGGAGGTTAGGCAAAATTTCAAGGACTAGGAGTTTCAGTCACAATAGTTTACATTTGCTGCCTTTTCATGCAAAAAATAAATAAAAAAGGCTTGTGTCTGAAATTGCCATTTTACCTATCCTCGTGTTTTCTGGAAAAAATGGGTTTAAAATAAAATTGACTGGTTTCACAGACAGTGGTTCCAGACTAAAAGGCATGTTTGAGAACTTGCAAGGACATATTTTAAAATGTCAGTGTCTTTGTTAGCATTCACAGTTATGAAAGCCATAGTTCCATGTCTCAATGGATCTATGGCTTAATCCTGGTTTAATCTAAACACCCTTACAAAAATAACCTACAGGAATCCTGCAGGATTTTCATTTTTGCTGCAGGTATCCTGCAGGAATTATAAAATCCTGCAGGATTTTTTTTTTTAAATCTGCAGGAATTATAAAGTCCTGCAGGATTTTTCACTTGTACTGCACAGCAGTCCTGCAGGAATTATAAAATCCTGCAGGATTTTTTTTTAAATCTGCAGGAATTATAAAGTCCTGCAGGATTTTTCACTTGTACTGCACAGCGGTCCTGCAGGATTTTTTACTTGTGTTGCATGTTTCTGTTGTACTGAAGGGTTCATTCTAGAACATGTAGGAATGTCCTACACATACTGCTGCACATACTGCGCTGTACAGCACAAGTGAAAAATCATACAGGAATTTTAAAAAAAATCCTGCAGGACTGCCGCGCACCTCACGCAGAAACAAAATGTTTGCTTACAGGAGTTTTCCCTGTAAATGAAAAATAAATAAGTCAAAAAATATATATAAAAAAACCCTACAGGTTTTGGATTCAGGAAAGGTTATGTCTAGACTAGAGAATAAAACTCTGATAGTTGCTGTAGTTTTATTCATACAATTTTTATTAAATTAGATTCAAGTACATTTCATGGAACTATTTTGGATATATTATGCTCTGGCTGTTGGCAGCAATGAGACAAAACAATGAGTCTTAACAAGTAAATTAAAAAAAATTAAGAGTAAGAATAAATAGGCAATTATAAAAAATAAAAAAATAAAAACATTTCTCTAAATCATTTCAAAATTATACATTTCTGCAAGCATCCACGACATGTCAAAATTCAAGAGATATGAGTCTGTATACTGTACATTTTTACCTTTTATAACATGAAGATGCAGCTATTTTGTTTTTAATCCAACTCCCATCTATTTGGTTGGATGCAAAAAAAATTATTTGCAAGACCTGGTAGGTCCTTGAGGTAGACACAGGTTGAATGTATGTCTGTGCATTTGATAAGTTCAACTGAGTCAATCCCTCTTTCTTTTAAAATGCTTTTTGCCGTTATCCCTGATTCTCTGTCTTTGCTGATGTCATTACTTGTTGTTTTCATAACATCAATGAAGGCATGACCCTCTCCTTGCGCATTGCCTACGTCTATAAATGATCGTACTAATGCTATAGACCCATGTTTGGTTTGAACTGCATGGTTGATTCTTTTAGATAAAGATTTAGCTCCTTTTGAATGAATTCGCTTGCCATTAACCACAGCCCTAGAATAAAAACTGAAAGCTTTATTTGCACTAAAACCTGACTCTTGAAGGATATGAGACTCTCTTGGGGTTGGCTGTCGTACATGTGGGCATCCAAGAAACATCACGCTAGAACTACCAATACACTTTGTTACAATATTGGTGCCTCCCAACATTTTTTCAACAAAGCTTTTGCTTTGCCGTGTTTGTTCATCATTGAATACAGCAGCAATGAGTCGTGGAACATGTTGGTAAAGGTTAAACATGTTAACAATTTGTTCTGCTACAGCTTGTGTGCCATGAAAGAGTTTCTGAAGGTGTCCATTCTGGGACTCATATAAGAATGCACTGTGACTCCATAAAGGACCCCAATTTTTCACAGATGCTGCTGCATGTACAAGTAAGTGGACATTATAAGACACATGACACTTTCCATACTGAGACTCAAAATGGCCCACAAATGCTTTTAAAAGGCCATCAGCTTTGTCAATGTCGTGGGGGGAAATTGAATCTTGAAGGAGAATGTACGTAGCCTGTACTAGAAGTAGTAAATGGTCAAGATATTGTCTGGGTAATGTCCCTGGGGTACCATTGCATGAAGCACAATGGGTGGGGATTTCACTACCAAAGAAATGTTGGCAGGATGGGCAAATATACTGGACTTCAAAAGTGTCACAGTGAAAAGATTTCATGAACTTGTATAAGCTATCTGGAACACCATTGGTTGAATCAGGACAGTGGAGATTGAGAAGATCTAACAAGTCACTCAAAGCCACTTTGGATGTTGTATGCCTGAGGCTGTAGGCAAGTATGCACAGCAGAGATTCTTCATTAGTGATTTTGGCATTTGGATATATTTTTTCCTCATTGGCACACTCCTCTCTTTCTTCTGTGCTTCCCTCACAAACTGCACTGTGGTTTCTGACAATCTAGAAAGTAAATATTGCACTAATTACAAGCTGACACATAAAGAAGTGTGAGCTTTAAAAAAAGCATGAGGCTATAGACTAGATACATATTCTAAACTTTATTCTCACATGAGTCTGTGGAAAGTTCTCATCAGCTGTGCTAAAAACATCACCCTCGTCTTCAGCAGAAAAGCCTTCCTGTCAGAAATTGTGCATTTATTGCACATTAAAACAAAATCCATATGAACACCGATATTTACAAATGTATGCAAAAAGCATTGGATTAAAAACAATATCAGAAATCCATTCTCACATCAGCATCTGAAAAGTTTCCATCAGCATCGCTGACGACCTCATTCTCTTCATCAGTAGAAAAGTTTCCCTGTGAGACATGTACAGGTACTTGGACCACTAGTTTTATGCATGTACTTAAATTTTGTAAATGTTCTGGCTGATAAAGGATCAAAGAATTGCCAACCTTATGACAACAAGGAAGCACAATTCTAAAGAAGATTAACTTTGAAAAATAAAAAAAATAAAAAAGCCTATTCTCACATGAGCATCAGGGCAGTTCCTGTCAGATTTGCTGATATTGTCACCACTGTTATCATTGGAAATGTTTTCCTATAAGTATGAAATTATAAACATACAGGAGCATGTTAGACATGGTTTCTTGACTACAACAAATGGCCATGAATTTATCACTGAAAATGTTTTTTAGGCCAACATTAAAACCTGAAATACTTCAACTATATCGGGAATAAGCCATGTCTTGTATGATCTTCTCTTTTTTGCTCCTGAAGAAGAAAAAAGAGCAGATTTCTTGCTTATTTGATTAATGTAAGTCAATATGCAATTGTACAATAAGAAACAAATTGCCTAAAATACAGTTATTTGCATTCAGCAACCTATTATATTCTGTGTCCATCGCCTTTTTGTAGCAGCGGGAACAGGTGCCTCTTCATTTAAGTACACTTTATACTCCATATCCTTCAAAAAGAAACACGTTAGTGTTATTTCTTTGTAAATATAATAAAGAATATATTTTTTGCATTACCCGAATAGCTTAATCCAAATGAGAACATTTCCTAAAAATGACTACAATAATTATAATCATATCGTTAACGAATCTGGGTATTGATGAAATTGACTTATTTTATTTTAGAAGGATATTTTTTAATGAAAATAAAAGTTTGGTCGTAATAGTCTTAGTGTTGTCTTTCACCCTGAAAAAGAAGCTTGTGTAATTTACATAAAGAACCGGTAAATTTATCTTTTCACTGAGGTGACGTGTTTCATTGACGCTCACTTGCTTCGCGCAGCCGATTCACGTGACATCATTGCACGTCATTCATCAACTGTCACTTTGCATCGTGAAGGTAAGTCCGCCTTTTATTATATAATTATATCGTTATAATGCTTTAAATTACTGTTTTGTTATACATTTCTAAAATAATGTGTATTTGTAACACTAAAACATATGAAGATGTTTTTCTTTTCTTTCTTTTTTCTTTTTTTGCTGTCGATACATTATAGGCCAGTATTATGTTATAGCCTATAACTACCATATACCGCCTAGGCGTCTACATCAAAACTTTTTTTAATAAATGACTATAAAAAGTAAGCCGTAACTATTGCTAACAAAAAACATTTTTTTTTTTTTTGCTAATAATTGATATCATTGTACCTTTTTGTTACCTTAGATTAGAAATTATCTGCACCGGACGAGACCGTGAGTCGCTGGCTGGCCTGGTTGCGTTAAGGTAACACTGTTGTCATGGATACAATCAGCTGAAGAGTTTTAGAGTTTTGTACACCTTTGGATTAATATATATATATATATATATATATATATATATATATATATATATATATATATATATATATATATATATATTATTATTATTATTATTATTATTATTAATGAATAAATGTATTCATGTTCGTTCAATTGTATGTAAATATGTATGCATTGAATTATTTATTTATTTAGAAAATGAGCAAAACATGGGTTCTGGTGGAATGGAGGGAGGAGCCTCCCACCTATGATATTGTCCCTAAAAAGGACATACTAAAAAAAAAGTTTGAACCTGGAGATGTTGTGGATGTGGCTTATGAAGAGGAAAGTTCCCCAGCCACAGTTATAGATATTGATGGTAAAAGTTCAGCAAACAAGACTTAATCATGATATAGAAGATATGTATTTCCTAATTTATTTTTGTCCCTTCAGAGAGCAAAGATACCCTCAGGAGGAGGATGTTTAGGCTAGAGGGGAAAAGAAAAAATCAGCCATGTTTGCAAAATGATGCAAAAAGAGTAGCAAAGAAAAAAAAAAACGTACACTCCAACTCAGTCCCCATCTCACTCCAAAACGTCCTCATCTGATCAAGAGCCTCCAGTCAAACATCAAGTAATACCTACATCTTTTAAATGGCTACTCTTATTTTTCATTATGCTTATTTAAATAACAAATATTAATGACACCGATATGACACTAATATTGTGTGTCCATCTTTAGCTCATCCACCGAAAGGACAGTATGTTAATGCAAGAGATTAACAGCATGGAGAGTCAAGCTGAAGAGCATTCAAGCCGAGAAACTCAACTTGAGAGAGAAATTCTCAAATTAAAAAAAGAAAATGAGAATCTAAGAGCACTTAATATAGCTCTGCAACAAGGTATTATTTTTTTCTTCATGTATTTCTGTCTATTCATCTATATATTAATTTATCAGTCAGTGTGGTTGTCTGTTAGTAATCATTTATTTTGTATTTTTTAAGAAATTCTTCCAATGCTCAAGTGCAGCATGAACCAGGACACTCGTCTTGTTGCTCAACAACCACAAGATTCAAGTCAGAAGAATCCCCCTGAAAAGGTGAATACAAATATATTAGTTATATTCACGTAAAGTGTTGTGCAGAAGTTGTAGAAGGCATGTTAACTTCTTCATGTTTCATTTTACTTTTGTAACAAAATACACATTTGATATGATCACCCCCTTGACTATAAAACAGCTGGCACACTAAACCAAAATATATCACTTTTTTGTTGAAGAATCTAACAAGCCTAACACTTTTGCACAGTATGTAGTCAAAGTTATATGCTTTTAGATACAGTGTCCCTAACTTTTTTTCTTGACAGACACAGGGGCTAGGAATTAGTTCAGCTGTACTGACAAGTTGTGGACGGGGGGGCACATCATGTTCTGCCATGGTGAAAGATCTGGCAGTGGCAGTGTTTGGGAGAGAGACACTGGCCACACATGGGCTGTCTGGAAGGGCTGGCAATGCTAACACGGGCACTTTGGCAAAGCCAGCTCTTGACCAGGACAAAGTTTAATGATCCTAGGTGAGAAAAATGTCCTGCTTTTTTCTTTACGCAAACATGATGTTGCAGTTATAGTGCAAAATTGTAATAATGTTATCACATATGATAAGTGGAATTGCATTTACAGACACAGTACAAAAAAAGTTCCCAGATGTTCCAAAAAAGTTCATCAGGGCAGCACTAAGAGAAAAGTTAAATGATGAGCACAAGTTACGAGTAAGGTAATAATACACACACACACTCACTCTCTCTCTCTCTCTCCTCACACACCCTCATGCTCTCTCACACACACACACACACACACACACACACTCATGCTCTCCCTCTCTCTCTCTCTCTCTCTCACACACACACACACACACGCTCATGCTCTCGCTCACACACACACACACACACACACACACACACACACACACACACGCGCTCATGCTCGCTCTCTCTCTCACACACACACACACACACACACACATGCTCATGCTCTCCCTCTCTCTCTCTCTCTCTCACACACACACACACACACACGCTCATGCTCTCGCTCACACACACACACACACACACACACACACACACACACACACACACACACACACACACACACGCTCATGCTCGCTCTCTCTCTCTCACACACACACACACACACACACACACACACACACACATGCTCATGCTCTCTCTCTCTCACACACACACAAACAAATTTTTAAATTTCTCTTTTTTTCTTGTTTTTCAGGAAAACAGTGTAGAGGCTTCATTTGGCTGTAAATTGGTCTCTGCTTCGCTCTGCTCTTACAGTTTCAATAAATTCAATAAATAATTTGTGAACATGCATTGTTTGTTGTGAAGTTCTTCCCCCTGCATTAATCCTACAGAAGACATAAGAAGACCTGTATAATTGCATATATATCCACAACAGTCCTGCAGGAACTTTGAATATTATATTTTAAAACCCTGCAGGGATATAATTCCTGCAGGTATTCCTTCATAAAATTCCTGCAGGTATTCCTTCAGGAAAATGAGCTGAAAATCCTGTAGGAAATCCTGTAGGAAATCTGCATAATATTCCTGCAGGATTCCTGTGGGTTATTTTTGTAAGGGCACTGTCTGTGAAACCGGGCCGATGAAATATTTTAGATTTAAAACGCGTGTTTGAGCAAAGACAAACCGATAACCTAAGACCAGTGCTGCCCTCTAGAGGAAAATAAACAGTCTGTATTTGTTTTTAAAATGGGCGACATGCCCAGTAAGATATTATTGAAATCTCAAGCGATGTGCCTGTTAAACACATTTGTATTTATTTGATCACAGGACTCCAAAATGTGTCATTTATTATGGTTAAAGACCTAATTTATAAATGGTGCTCTCCATGGTCCTGATTTCTGCCAATAAAAGTACAGTTTAATTACTAAAACGTAATGGCGAAAGAAGCCCTCAGATTTATTAATAAATATATTAATCTGTCTCTCTGAAGCCCCTGAGGCAATAAACTATTAGACACGTCAAGACGCCGCATTCAATGATATTACTTAGTGAATTAACTTGTGTGAGGAAATTATGTTCAGTCAGAAAACTCAATGTAACAAATATGTTATAGCTAAATCTGGACCTTTAATGCACGTGTACGTTTTGAAATGGCAAATTAGCCTGTGAAAAAAGCCGCCGTGACGGGTGCCCCGTCATGAATATAAATCAACCTGCGGTTTGTGATTGGTTAACACCGGACGCACCCTAGAGCCAGACTTTTTGACCCGAACACAGGTGTTGTGAATTAGGCCAAAATATTTGATTCGTTCATTCGAAAGGTTTAAGTAGACTTTAGGAGAGTTACATGGGTGTTGTTTTTGATAATTTTGGTTGTTAGTTCTACCATGGCGTTTTCTCTGGTGAGTAATTCTGAAAGAGAAGCCTGCCTATTCGTGTTTGAATCTTGTATCAGGTTTTTAGTGAGTCTATGAGATTGTGTGCTAAACCTTTTTTTAGTGCTTGTTTCGAGCGCATTCATCACCTTTTTTATAAAGTTTAGGTTTTATGAACATAATTAGTGCTCAGCACGTTTTTGTTGAAGACGGAAGAAGGCTAACTATGGTGAAGATTGTATTATCAGTAATGTTAGAGGTCCATTCATATTGCTGCCGTTGGTGAGGGTTGACGTATATTAATCAATAATTGGTTGCTTTGTCTGTCAAATTCATAATTTCTATTGACCTACAAATTACAGCATAAGAAAGAAATTAATTTCAGTGTAACATAAAATTCTGTAATACCTTGTTTTCCTAACTGAATATGAAAAGGGGCAGGAAAGAATGTACTTTGAGGAAATCAAGCAAAACTGTGATATTTCAGTGCATGAAGTGTCCAACATCCCCCCCCCCCCCCCCCCCCCCCACAATATCTATTATTTTTTTCTTTCTCTCCTGTTAAATAAGTGCATCATCCATCTGGGAAGTGCACTATTTTCACTTGGACTACAAAATGGCTTAGGCTGGTATGCAAATTGGGATGCACCTCATGTCATGCAGTGACAGTGATGCCTGTATCTGTTTTGTTTGTTTTTCCTGACAGAGAGAAAATCCCAGACTTCTTAACTGCCTGGATTCTGACATTCCAGCCCTGTCCACATGCAGCAATGCAGACACGTTCTGCAGAATGAACACCATGCTAGGCAACTCCCTGGATTTGAGCGGGGTGTGCACGACTCCTACTGCCAAGTGCAAGCGAGACCCTTTTAATGGTAATTTGTAATGTTTACCATTTGTCTGTTTTGTGAAATAGAATAGGAAGTGCACTCCTCAATGTGTACAGAAATAATACAGCTTTAACCCTTTATGACTGCTTCCTACATTCACATGCATCTGCTGCAGTGCTGTTTGCACTTTTGGCTTTGGCCCTGTATTTGAGCTTCATGTGCTCAGGGATTCATTAACGCAACGGTCATGTAATGTCATGCAGGCGAGAGTGAGGATGCTGAATCAGGGATGGAGCAAGCAGTTGGATGCTGTCCAGTTCTGTGTGAGCAGCCCAGATTGCTCATTCTTCAGCTACTTAGCCAATAGCAACAGTCCCTGTGATCCACTGGAGTGTCTCTTAGCCTGCAGCTAGCGGAGATCTCTCTCCCTCTCTCTGTGTCTGTATCTCTCTCCCTGCCATCTCGAAAGGGAGCAAGAGGTGGGAGGGGGTGCTACTTCGTTGCAGGAGAATTTGTCAGGAATGCACGATGGTGTGGCATCAGAGGAGGCCAGGGACTGATGTCATTAGCAAGGGGCTGTGAGGGCAGCAGCGCCTGGGTCACATGCAGGGTGGGTCATCTCTGCGGAGACAGCTGCTCCTGTGCAGTTTAGCCAGGCAAAGGGAGGCGGTCCGTGACTTACCAGAGTCTGTGGAGCCAATGCTTTCTTGAATGTGCGTGCCTTTTATTGCCACTGTTGCGGAGTCACCAAACTGTGCTGTATTTCTGGACTCTGTTAACAGATCGTCCCGATTCGGACCTGTCTGCGGTCCGGAGCAGGATGCTCTTTCCCAGCAGTGGTCAGGACTCATCCAGGGGCCTTCCTGATGTTAATAACTGGGGTCTAGGCCTACAGTCCCTCAGCCTGTCTGATTGGGAGAGACCGTGGAGCAGCCATGACAATGATGCCTCAGCACAGACTTCACGTGAGTGCAATGAAAAACTTTAAAGGAACCTTATGATAACATTGTAGCAATATTACTTCAATGTTTATGTAACACCATTTTATCATTTATGCAAGTAATTTAAAGTGAATCTTAATGTCTGCTTGTTTTTCAGTAGAAAACTGATAGTTCAACTGAATTCATTCTGGAGTAGTTTAAGTTTTTACAGTTTTAAGACTTGAGCAGGTTTTAAATTTGTTTAAAAAAAGAGCCAGATGTTAAACAGAACTACACGTTGTCTTTATTGGTGTCGGTGTCTGGACTAGAACAGCTTTAAAGCGTTCTCATTAGGCCCGTAGAGCGAGTCAGAGCCTTTTGGCTATTGACACGGATTCTTGGCCTGCCTCATGCACTAGTTAAATGAGAGCCATCCTCTTTTGGTAGTCTGTTTTAATGTCATCATGTGCCAGTTTGGTTAAGTAATGGGAAGATCATCTAATATTTTGACTACTACCTGCCCACTTAAGTTTTTGCTTTGTCACCCATTCTGATTTTGTTCAGTGCAAGGGATTTTGGGGACTCCTAGACCGCTTTCAAACAAGCTTCCAAGCTACTCTGAGCCATCCATTGGTGCCACAGACTTCCTAGAAAAATTTCCCGGCATGGCACGCTTGAACTCCCAGTCTTTCCTGGACTCTCACTCCATTAGCCCTGTAGACTCTGAGACCAGTGGCTTCAGCTCTGGTTCTGATCACCTCTCTGACCTTCTAGTAAGTGTTTTGAGTTTTTTTTTCTCTTCCCTCTCCTACCACTTTTTTTGTTCTACACTAGCATCTGTTGATCACTTGGGATTTACACATTATGAAGTGACTCATGTAGCTCTTATTTTAAACTTGGAGGTGGGAGATATGAACAGGCTTTACCTTGTGCAATTTTCTAACAGTAGGGATAGGCTTCATAATTTGTAGTTCAGTCTTAAATTTAGTCTTGTTACTATCCTGAGATGTTGCTAATTTTTAAATGGGTATATTGTTCAACATTGTTGCTTAAATTACTGATAATTTGGAGGAAAAAGATCATGTTTGAATGTTTGTTATTTTATATATATATATATTTATTTTTTTTTCCCCTGAAGTCGCAGCTTAAGTCTAAGGTTATTTCAAATTAAGAAGCTTCAGGAATAAAGTTCTTTTTTTTTTAAGTCACCAAAGTGAAGCGGTTTAATTTTTCAAGTGTTTAGCATTACAAAATTATTGCATACTACAGGCTGTGCAAAAAGACCAACTTTGAGGTTTTGTCTCAGTGCAATCATAACTCCAAAGGAGGTCTTGATAAAGTCCTGATCCACTCTTAGACATTCTTACGAACTATCTGGAATGCTTTAAGTTTTAGATTATTTAATCCACTTTGACAGCCAGTTATGTTCACTTGGTTAACTAAGGAATGGAAAACCCAAATCGTCTTTTTTCTAGTCTGCATGTCAACAGTACATTTGCTTTGTAATGTTTAATCTGTTTCAGAACTTGACTGCATAACTTTCTGTAAAACCTTTTAAAAAGGTGCATTGTTAAACTTTACACTACTAGTAAGGTATAGTGTGACATGTCTAGTTTTAAAGCTGTAACACTTTATGGTCCTTGAATTATAACGGTTACACCTAACTTCTCTTCTGCCTTTTACAGTCTTCATTGAGGATCTCTCCATCAATGCCCTACCTTATGTCCAGTATGCAAAGGGATCCTCTCAAGCTAGCTTTTGGCTCTCGTCTGGATCACAGCAGCTCACCTCTCACCCCACCACCCAGTGCCACCCCAAGCGGTGGTCTGTCCCACCGCTGGCCTGGTGCCTCCATCTGGCCCAACTGGGACCTGATGAAGACTCCTGAGAGCCCTTTCAGCATTGAAAGAGAGGCTTGGCTTCACAGACAGGCAGCTTGTATGCCCTCTTGCATACTATAGTGCATATCTTATAGCCTATCCCCTACCCTTTAAACTTCTGAACCACACTTGAACAGATTTGTTCAAACCTGGTGCAGTGTTGTATTGCCTCGTGTTGTGCTCATGTTACATTGTGCTCCACAGCAATCAATGAAGCTACGTTCACATGGAGTGGACAGCTGCCCCCCAGACACTACCAAAATCCCATTTATTCCTGCAAGGTCTTTTTGGGAGGAGTTCCCTGGGACATCACTGAAGGTAGGAGGCTTAGTGTTTCCATTAAAAGAGTAGCACAACTGCGTTCAACATGTATCTTGAGCACCAAATTGGCATATTAGAACTTGTGACGGATCATGTAGTTATTTTTAAATTTTCTGTGAAACAGACTGTTAATTTGACTAATACTGATCCTAGACCGGATGGCATATCTTTAAAAAATTGGTTGTTTTTTGGACTAATGGATTCTTCCCTTCGTCCCCAGCTGGTTTGATAAACACTTTTAAATGCTATGGCCCTCTGAATGTTGAGTGGCCAGGTAAGGATGGCAAGCACCCTCGCTGCCCTCCGAAAGGTAATATGCCCAAAGGTAATGCTGAAAGGGTAGGAAACTTATTTTATTACAGCACTGTGGCAGGGTGGTGTGGTTAATGGCACTACTTGGTGGCTGTAACCAACCTTTCGTACACGCGTGGTGGTAATATTTCTGGGAATTAAGGATGGTTTGTACATCAAACCTGGGTATGAAAATTTTGCAGTCTACAATTAGGGAAGTGGCAGTTAAGCAATTGCATTGACTAACATTTTGGCCTAGTGAGTTGGATGTAACTCGTGTCTCTTTCAGGTTATGTGTACTTGGTGTTTGAATCCGATAAGTCTGTGCGTGCCCTGCTTCAGGACTGCACTGAGGACTTGCTCCATCCTGAGGGCTACAGCGAGTATTACTTCAAAATGTCCAGCAGAAGGATGCGCTGCAAAGACGTAAGCTTATTGTGCTTTCTAACATGTACAAATGGTATTAGTAGTGAATGTGGAGGGAAGAGAGGCTCCTATTTCAATTTGTATTCACTTATACAAAAGCTTACTCTGTAGTTAACAGTGTCTGACCTGCTTTCAGTGTAGTCTTGCTGTTACCAGAGTTTTTGCTGCTGCTTGACATTGCAGAGATTCTAAGCTGTCATTTCTTGGCTCTTCAGGCGCAGGTGATCCCTTGGGTGATTTCTGACAGTAACTATGTGAGTTGCCCCTCTCAGAGGCTGGACCCTAGGAACACTGTGTTTGTAGGAGCTCTGCATGGCATGCTCAATGCTGAGGCCTTAGCCAGCATCATGAATGACCTGTTTGGAGGAGTTGTGTATGCAGGCATTGACACAGACAAGCACAAGTACCCCATTGGTGAGAACTTATTGCTAAAGTATTATATATATTTTTATTGCATGATTCCAATTGCAACTAGTAGTGATACTTTTGGTTGACTGTTCCTTTCTTTTTCCAGGATCTGGGCGCGTAACCTTTAACAACCAACGCAGTTATCTTAAAGCTGTGAGTGCTGCATTTGTTGAGATCAAGACTCCTAAATTTACAAAGAAGGTAGAGTAAATATTTTTTTTTGTTGTAATTTGAACCAACGTGATGCCTTTTTGAGTGCTGCACTGCCTGTACTTTTATACAAAGTAACTGGTCTCATAGCTTTTTAAACTGTTTACAAGCGAGTGCGTTAACTGGATGGTTCCTTTTCTTTATTGGTAGAAAAGGATAAATCCAATATTTTTACATTTATGACCACTTTGCTGTACCTTGTTGCTCTTTCACCGGCCTTCAAATAGACTAATAGTCAGTTGTTTTAATGCTAAACTGAACTTAAATTGGCTATGCTCATAGAAGCTGCTTCAGATTTTTGCTGTTTGCCATGCAGAAATTATTTCAGATCAATAGGCACTACATTTTGGCCAGGTTTTAATAGTTGAGTGGCATAGTATGAATGCATGCACCACGTTACCCTTTTTCTTCATTATGACTTCCAGGTTCAGATTGACCCATACCTGGAGGATGCCATCTGTCAATCATGCAGTCGTGAGCCGGGGCCATTCTTTTGCAGGGACAAGGTGGATAATCTTTCTCTCTTTAAAAATCAATTTGAATTGCCCATCTCTGTATAATAAAGGTCTATTTCCATCTCTCCAGACCTGCTTCAAATACTACTGTCGCTCATGCTGGCATAGACAGCATTCCATGGACATCCTTAGTAATCATCGCCCCCTGATGCGAAACCAGAAGAAGCGGGACACCAACTGAAACGCGCATGGCTGCACGATGCCTCAGCCTGGATGTCCATTGCGCCTGCTCCCACGGGGCACTGCTCCAGAGTCGGCCCCCCTTTAAAAGGCCCTCCAAGGAGTTGGGGCACGGGGAAACACTGTAGAAAGTTCACTGTTGCACTTTCTTTTTTTTAGTTTGGCTTGTTCACTTTGGCACTGTACACAGTGAGATGGGTTCGCTGGGGCCCATGGATGGAAAACCCAGAGTTTGACCAAGTTGAGATTCCGGCCATGGTTAGGGTTTTTTTGTTTGTTTTTTTTTGCCCCTTTATATAGGTTGCTATTGTTTTGGTAAAAATTATATAGTCTCATTGTTTAACAGATGGAAGCCATACAGTGCCTTTAATTGGTTTTCCCCTTTCCACACTAGCTGCTTTTTTTTTCTGGCACTTTTTGCCAATGTTTTTTAGTTTTGAGCTGCAACTACAAAAGCCAGATTTTCATCATGACAATTTCACTGTTTTAGTTTTCATAAATTTTTACATGAAACAGTTTTAAGGTATGGCATGGAAAAAAAAAAGGTATCTACCTGGCGGCTTTTTAATTTAGCTCTTTTTTTTCCTGTTTTCTTTCTCCATGTTTTTGGAGTATTTTTGCCTTATCAGTGTTCTGTTTGGTAGAACAAGAGGTTTGCGCATAACCCTGCAGATCTAATTGCCAATCCAGATAAATTTCAGTGCGTGCCTTCACTAGGCATTGCTTTTACTGCTCTTGATCAGATTTCAAACCAGCTTGACGTATTAATCCAGAAATGAGAATGGCCATCGATTGCACGTAGTTTTATTGCACTTTTTAATTTGCACTTTGTAAAGGGGTAGGTTTTTAATCACTTGTATTGTACTTCAGCAGATATTGTGGGTGTGAGCCCATATGGCTGCTTGTTGTATTTAAAATATAGACTTCCCTTGAATGTACCAAGAGCCTTAGCAGACTAAATGCAAATGTCACTTTAAGCATCCTCTGCTGAAAGTCTGAATGGATAACACTCTCAGAACTAAGACTGTCCTCACCATATGCATTCCATGCAGAGCTATTTCCCAAGCTCCTCTGTCATTCTACCTCATTGTCTGCCAATTTGCTTAAGGGTGAAGTTTGAATTTTTTGACTGGGCACAATAAAGGTGTTTAAGCATTACTCCTTTTGTAAGTTTCTTTGTCTGTATGTTTATTCATTTAGCAGATGCTTTTATTTGAGAAGTCTACACTTTAAAGTCAATTAACTTGTGTGTTTAAGTCACTGCAACTTAAATGACATTGATCTGACTTAAAATGAGTTGAATCTTGTTCAACTTATTTTGAGTTAAAGTAATGTGAAAAGATGTTGCCTTATTGATGTTTTTTACAGTGTTGAGAACTCCAATATCCAAATCGTGAGTATGTGTTCCTCTACAGAAGGTTGTCAAAACTATTGTCCACTAGGTGGAAGTGCTGCACTTGCTATTTGATATGTGCTTTTAAATGTTATAGCTCTCTGAGTGTCGAGTGTCCATTTAAGGATGGCAAGCAGCCTCACTGCCCTCCAAAAGGTAAAATGCCCAAAGGTAGTGATGAATGGGTTGGAAACTTATTAGGCCATATAATGTTGCTCCATCTGCCACTTGAGGCTATGCTAACATCCAAACTTTGGTCCTTCACAGATAAAGGTCACAAACTGGGGATTAATTCCGTGTAGGGGTATGTGAGGGTGGAAAGTGAGCTGGGGAAGGACCTGCCAGCTGAGTGTAGCTCATGCTGAAATCACAGGTGTGTAAGGAGGGGATAAGCGGCTGTGTTTACATGACTTCCGGTCTCTCCTTCCTTGAACCCTCCCACTATATCAGGAAGTTAGGTTATACTTAAGCTTGAACATTAGCACGAATATTCTCTTTGCCACTTATCTATGCATTAGTACAATATATTACACCTTAATGAGTCACTCTGAGAAATGCGGGTTCAATGTGTTAGGAAGCACAGACACATATATTTCCAGTATGAGGGCTGGATTTAGTGGATAGATACTGCTACTTGAGGAGTGCTGTAGGTGTCGGGATGTTTTTGTGATGTCATGCATAGCTGCCCTTGTCTTGAGTTTGTTTTTAGTGGTTGATCAAGTTTTGACTGTTATGTTGTTCTGAGATGATCTTATTGTTGACTTTACTGTGAAACCGGAGAATCTGTGCATGAATCCAGCAACATTAGAGCTATTCAATTCTGCTTAAAGAAGCCCCTATAAGACTCACTTTGCTCAACATAGCTGCCAAATAGGAAGCTTATTGCCACTACTTGAATATTCCTATTAAAGGAAAAGAGCAAGATATATAGGTTCAATGAGAAAACGATTAAGAGAGATTTAAGAGTTATTTTTTTGCATGGTTCAGTGCAAAATACGGTTACGGTATCAACTTTTTTAACTAATATAGTTTGACATTTGCAACACATAATTTGGTCCATGTATGGATTTTCTGATGTAGTAGACTTGCTTGGTTTCTCACATAGTACAGCATTGCACATTAATTTTTTTAAATAAATGCGTAGACTTTTACTTTTTAGACTTTTAAAGATGTAAAGAATATATGCTACGCTAAAGTCAACCCTTTTTATTTTATTATCATTTGGAACAAGTTGATTTTTCTCAACACTTATACAAATCTTCACACAGTTCATATCCATCTATCAGTATGTATTTGGCAAAGGTATGGAAATAAAAATGGCTGCCTTGGTCTATTCATATTCGTCACATTGCATTTAATCAATAGTGATACATCTTGGGGAACAATGTCTTGTTCAGTCCCTGTCAGACATTTTATTTAAATAAAGCCGTTAAATAACATGGTAATACAAATTTTCTCAAACTGCTTTTTTTGTATGAGATAACTAACTGGAAGGCTAAATTATTTTTGTTTGTTTTTAGATCTTGGCTATCCTTCAATACAGATTTACCGCACACATATAGAATTCTGTCTGAATTGCCAACCTGATCTCATGAAAAAACGCAAGTTATTTAACAAGGTGGCAATTTGAATGATGTGATTCATATGGAAATATTTGGAAAAAGTCTAAAAAGAAGGTTGATTGTGTTTTAGAGGGAAGAAAAGAGTGAAAATTAAAAAATGTGGTAATTTGATGCATTCTGTCCACAGGAAGTGCTGTTAAAATTCAGATTTTTTTTACATTGTAAAAGTTTGATATATATTACAGTCTTCTCAACATTTGTTTTCTCAATGAATGACAATTCTGCTGTATTCTCATCAATAAGAGTGATGTTTCTGTGTTTCTTCTTGGAAGGATTATTTGTAATGTAACCATCATGCAGAATTTATAATTCATGTTATGTATACTGAAAGTTGCATGGTATAAAACATTTTTAAATCAGGTTTGTTAATCAATTTTCTTAACCTCCTCTTTATTGCTTTTGAGATGGCCTTTTTAACTGTGTAATGTGTGAGAAACGGAAATTGAATTATGGAAGTGTCTTCTAAACCCTCTCCGTCCCCCTGTGTTTGTAAACTAAAGCCCTTGCAGGAAACAGAGGGTAATAGGGTTAGAGTTCAGCAGTGCCTCTTTAAGGAAGCCTCTTCTCAGGATGGAGGGCTGCTAAACGATCGTGGGAAAGGGGGAGGGGGTTCAGGAAAATCTGCCACTACTTCTCTCCATCTGACAAACTTACCAGACCTGAGGGAGCGAAACCCTGCAGCACTGGAAAACAAAATGAGCTGCTCAACTTTTAAATGGTTAGTTAGCAAACCAAAAACCTAAAAACACATGTTCTTGCCAACATTAGAGGATTCCTTTTGGCATTTAAAAATATCAGTACAAACCACCATGGGAATATAATTCTGCGTCCCATCCAGTGTTGAATATGAAATATTTCTGCCATAAATTTCTCATGTATCTGTTTATTAAGGTGTTCTGCGTTCACTGGCCTGTGCTCTGAATATGACTTTAATATAAAGCCACTGTTTGATTTACAGCACAGACATCTTCTGCCAAATCTATTTGTACAAAACAGTCTATGTATCTGCAAGCATTTCCAAAAAAGGCTTTACACACATAATGTGTAAACTTTGACTCATTGATGCATTTGGCTCATGTTGATCAGTTGTTGTTTATATCTTCCTCCCTGGTTGTCACCATGTTGCAGAATCTGATTTCACCAATTGCAACATATTCCTAAATCAACATCTTTATGGAACAAAATTCCAATCAGATGTGAGGCAATGGTTTACAGTTTAAATCAAGTTAGGCTTACAACCAGGGTTAGGTGTTATCACTATCATTTCCCTCTGATTTTAGGGATAATTTATGGGTAGGATTAGAACTATGTGTCCGGACCAGAATATTGTTCCAGGATCAACAAAATGTGTCCTACTGCAAAATCAAGACGTGCTACCGTGTTTGTGTGATGCCAAGCACTTGCACTTCTATACTATACTGATTTTATTTAATCCTTGCTTAACATTTCATTCATTCATAGTATCAGTACAATGATCCACCTCCTGCTCCCCAGAGGACCTCCTGGGTCACAGTGGCCAGTTGACAATGGAATCTTCTCAAGACACAGGTGCAGCCACAGGTGCAAGCGGTTTTAAACTGTTCACTGTATGATTCTCTTTCACAATCTAGTAATGCACAGGTGCAGATGAATGAAAAAATGATCAGAGAAAATCTGATAACCATAATAGAGTTCCTTGGGGTGTGCCAGATATGCAATTTATGATGTTTCTTCCCCTTTACAGAGGACTTCCAGGAAGATGCGATTATTTACTTATTTGTACACTTGGAAATACTCATAGAAGTATACTACCGTTAAGACGTTTGCAATCAGTAGTATTTTTTAAAATATTTTATTCAACAAGAATCAATCAAAACTAACAATAAAGACATTGACATTGGTACAAAAGCTTTCTATTTTAAATAAATGCTGTTCTTTTGAGCAATCTAAAGAAAATATATATCAGTTTCAGAAGGATATTAAACACCACAGTTATTTTCAACACTGATAATAAGAAATGTTTAATCAGCAAATGAAGGATTTATCGTGTAATACTGAAGACTGCAGTAATGATGCTGAATATTCAGCTTTACCAATCACACAAACAAATGACATTTTATATTCAAATAGAAAACTTTTTTTCATGATAAAAATATTTTTGTGAAGATAAGCAACTTAAAAACCATATTTCTGAACACATGTGTAGAGTACACTTATATATGATCTAATATTATGGATTTCTCATATTTAAATTGATTTAAAAATCTATATATCTATATATGCTGTTCATATTTATTAAAATGTGAATTCAAATTCATACCCAAATCCACATTAATTCCACCTATTCCACATCAACAATGTTTCCTATCAGATGAACTGCGTAGCTGCTCAAAATATCTTCTGCTTTCTCCTCTTTTATTCACACACTACATTTCTCTGATGTCTGCTGTGCTGCACAGCGATTCAGAAGAAACATCTTCATCCAGTGGGAGATGAAGAGATTGACAGATCGAGGGAAAGAGATGGTCCAAGAGGAAGTGAGAGAGAGGCAGAAAGCAGCAGAGATGTGGACAAGCATGCTGATGCTGATCTCCACATTCTAGGCAGTTGTCATGGAGACAGCTCTGCCTCCTTGGCCTGGCTGCTCTTCCTGATGTTTATGAGAATGATTAAGTGTTCCAGTGTGTGTGTGTGTGTGTGTGTGTGTGTGTGTGTGTGTGTGTTGTGTCACACTGGGATCATAATGTCATACTGTTATTATGATAGTACACTTTGCATTGTAAGACATGATCAGTGTTTCAACGTCGAAGTTGATATTCTGTGAACTACTTGTTATTTATGACTATCTGTGGCTGTGTTGCCTTATATAAAAGCTATTTGTTACTCAGTGCAGCTGCGTTCTTTCATTATCATTACAGAGGGTAATGCTCCCATCTCTCTGCCTCTAGTTACGCCTAGTGAAATAAAACAAAAAGGGTTGTTGTCAAAGGAATAGTTTGTTTTTTGAAGAATCTTCCTGTTCATAGTGACCAGTGATTTGGGTAATGCATTACAAGTAACTTGAATTACATAATCAGATTACTTTTACGAGTAACTAGTAAATATTATTTATTATTAAATATTATTTTTAAAATTTTTAAAAGAAGTTATTACATGTGTGAATTTGCATGTCCTTTTAGCTTATTTAAATTTTGGTGTGAAATTGTCTCTAAAAAAATGTTTATAACAAAAAATGAACTTTGTTATAAAAAAAGAAGAATCCCTTGCAGCCCAGATGAGACAAAGTAACGCAAAAAATAACGCAACACAATTAGTAACATAATATTGTAACACAAGTTTGTTACAATAGAGTAACACAATATTGTAATGCTTTAAAGTAACTTTCCCCATGTCTATGAAGCTGTGAAAACACATTAAGACCAAAAGTGGTCCATATGAATTGTATGCTATATTCCTTTCTAAACCATAGTCTTTCCACCATAAGTATTTCTAAACCACTTGATAGTTTTGTGTGATGAACATACTGGATCTTAAATCATTATTTGCTGAAAATCAGTGCAGTTCACAGTTGCAAATTTACATGCACCCAATAATCCATTTGTAACCACATTGCTGGCTCAGTCAGATTGACAAGCCTTCATGTAAACACTGTAATCGATCTGCTTGCTCTGCTGAAAAATCCAGCATTGTTGGTCACAAGTAGAAGGTATGTTTTGATACTGGTTCCCATCATGGGAAGCAGGAGTGCTGGTAGACCATCACTAAATCTAACTGTCATAAATCAGCCTGGACCAACATGGAATTTATGTTAGTTCATGTTACATTTTTCCGCAGCTCAATCCAAGTGACATTTTGAATGCAGACCTGAAACAATCTGATAAAGAGAAGGATTAAATAAAACATTGAATTATAAAAACACATGAACACATCACATCTTCTCAATCAAATAAAAAAATGCATTGTGTATGTCATGAAAGTCCGCAGGAGGGGAGCGTGGTGAGAACCCATGTGCAATATTTATTGAATCTAAAAGTGAACAGATATAAAATTATAACATGACACTTCTAAACATGAATGAACAGAAACAAACAATGGTCAATGGTCACATGAGGGCTATTTATACACAATACTAATGACTTAACAAGGCACACCTGTTAAGGGAACCAATGAGAACAAGACACGTCATCAGGGAAGTACATAGCAGACAGGAAACCTGACTGTGAGTATAAACAAATAAAAGATATGAAACATGAAAGTGATAACAAAACCCAAAACCAACCATGTGTACATGCACAACTCCATGATGCTTATGTTTACCAGATCTCTTATGAACATGCATCATACTAATACAAATCATTTGTGTATTACTAATTGGTCAGTCAAGGAACCTGAATATTTGCTAAATATTTGCTAAAAAGGTCTTCTGACAAAACAATATGATATTTTTTCAGATATGCCATCAAGGCAAAAATGAAAGTTTTGTTCACAGTAGCTTTGGTGACATTAACAGTGGCTTTCTGCAGTTCATCAGTTTGGAATATATAAGTGCACATGAAAATTAGATTTGGATTGCAAAGTTTAGAGCTCTGAGATCGGATTGGAATTGGAGCCGGATCTTTTCAATGAACCATTTGATCTGATTCACCTATAAGACTGAACAGTTCATTGTCATTTATTTATGATTCATTCATCAGTTCAACTCAGTGATTCAATGATCTGACACTACAGTTCTCGAGTTAATGAAGCTGTGGTCACTGTGAATGGTCACTGTATGGACCTTTGTGGAAATTAGTGGAATGACATGCCGGTACTTTTGAGTGAACTACAAAAGAAAATGAATAATAATGAGACAAAATGGCATGGCAGTGTAAGGAGGTGGGGGTGATTATAAAGGTTGAGAGGAAATCTGGCTTCAGTACACTAACTTTTTGGCCTCAACCCTTCTTCCTGTGTCAACAGTCGCCTGTTCATTTGAGTCTGTCTCTGGTTTGTCGCGTTCCTCATGAGCAACAAGAGAAAATATGTGTGTGGTTTTTTTTTTGCGTACGTCAGCACTGAAGTATGTTAACTAACTTCATGAAATAACCACTAAAATGATTTCTAACCACAAAGAATAGTTTGAGTGCAAAACACTCAGACCACAAATTAAGCAGACCTGGATCCAATGTGGATGTCCACTATTCTTGTCTGATTGCATGACCAAGCCAGAAATCAAATATCTGTTTAAGTGAGAGACTGACAGCAGTTAAGACATGTCAGTAGATTTACACCGTTGCTGAGTCTTCAGAAACATGAGGCCCACAGGAGCCTGTGAAAGCTTACATATGCTGAACACATGTATATAAAACAAAAATATCAGACAATGAAACACATCTCCACATAACAGAAAGTTTTGCTTTTTAGCGCTATCAGTTGGATGTGGATATTAATTAATATGAAATGGATATGACACATCCAAGTAAATTGTGACTCATGAACAGTGTGGATTCAATAAGATTCTAAAATTACCATCATAGGGACATTATGATGGGAATACGAAGGATTTGTTTAGTCAGAGTGCTTTGATATCCATTATTTCCATCTTGAAACCAGTGTGGAATGTCATATCCACATAAGTTCCATTACAAATTGCCTGAATGACCATTTGGATGAATTAATCTTTAAACCAAGTCAAGTTTTAGGATGAGGTAAGGTAACACTTTATAATAACTTTCATTAATAAATTATTAACAAACGTTATGTAATTAATGGATCATTAGTTAATATGAATCCACTTAGCTAGAAATGTGACATAATGTGCTTGTTAATGTTTTCCAATGACCTTATTAAACATTACATAATCATTAACAGATCATTATTAAATGTAAAATGAAATGCTAACAAAGGTTATTAAACTTTCAGTTAAATGTCATCAATCTTCAGTTCACATATTACACAATGTACTTTTTTACATTTAAAAAAGTACAATAATCACAGTCATTGATGTTAAGGCGTGACATGTAACATTTATTTGTTTTCTCCTGTTGATATATGATTCAAGTAATATATCCTGTATAATGCTGTGTGTTGAGACAATAAAGCATGTTTTGCACCCAAATTAAATTTGTGTTTATGTCTTTGGCAACGATTTAGCTAAACTTAACTAACCACCCTTCACACAAATGTTGTTACAGCTAAAGGTCTGATGCATATAAAGGTAATAAAGGATTAGTAAACATTTATAAACATTTACAAATAATGAATAGTTTCAACTTCAGATTAGGCACTGCAAAAATAGGAGCAAATAAGAATGATTTGTAAAATGTGAATGATTTGTAAAATGTGTACAAAAGCATGAATTCAGGTCATTTGGGGAACTTTTGTGATTGAGATGGCAGGCCATAAAGGTAATAAATGATTAGTAAACATTCATAAACATTTACAAATAATGAATAGTTTCAACTTTAATTTGAGTAATGCAAAAATGTTTGTAAAAATGTGTAAATAGTAGAAATCTGTATACACGCTTCAATAAACAAAGACCAAATATATTACCTGTACAGACTGTGGTTATGTGTTAATGAATAATATGGTAACATGAATAGTGTGGGAAGTGCTTAAAACTACCTATTAAACTATTTCTTTCACAACATTTGTAAATTAAAAAAAAAGGTAAAATAGGAAATAAATGACTTTTACATTTAATGACTTTTGTTAGCATTTTATTTATATTAGATGATAATAAACAAATCATTTAAACATTAACAATCATTGTACCTCATAGCTATTTGAATATTTATTATCTAAAGATCTGTTAAGCATTATATCATGTTTCTTAATGATTTATTAACGATGAATTTAACTATTATAAAGCATTTGTCAAAATCATTTGAAGATTTAAAAAAGTGCTTCATCATATGAACTGAAAGTATGAAATGAAACTGAAATGACATTTGCAAGCATTCCAGTTTACATTAAATAATGATCTGTTAATGATGTAATGTTAAATAATTTAATTAGTAAACATTAACATTTACATGATCTCATATTTATAGCTAAGTAAAGCTAAATTAATTAATTATATGTTAAGCATTATATTTGTAATGACTTAGTAATAAAAGTTATTGCCTTAGGTAACTTGTGGAAAATACGACTCAAAGTGTGTGTGTGTGTGTGTGTGTGTGTGTGGCAGCAGTTGCAATTTCAAATGTTTTCCTCTTGCTTCTAAAGACCTGTGTAACATGGAAAAGTTCCCCAGTTTCTGATGAGGAGCTTTGAGGAAAGAATGACATGGAGTGTATAGAGAAACAATTTTTTTTGTAGTTTTCTCCTCAGAAGGGTTTGTGGGTTTGACAGTTGACTCTGCTTGCCCTGGTGAAATCCTGAGACACCACAAAGCAGCAACTGGAGAGGTCACGACATTTTAACAGAGCGCATACATTTGTTTACTTGAGCATTACACTAACTCCTGTTCTGTCTCAGGAATTGGTCTTTGAGTGATCTTGAGTGGATTTTCTTTAAACTAGCCACTAAATGAAACATTTATTTATTTAATATATTTTACCTTTAGCCTTTATTTGATAGAACAGTGAGAGCAGATAGGAAGCAATGGGAACTGGATAAGGAAGGCACCATAAGCCAGGACATGAACCCAATTCACCCAAAGCACAATTTAGCCGAATGTCAGAGATGTGCCCTCAAGGCTATGGATATAAATAAAATGCAGTTATGTCATGCCACTAAATTAATTAGCTTCGGTTTGTTTGTTATTTTCTTTTTTTGTCTTGTTTTTGTGTGTGTCTTTTTTCCTTTTTCTAAGCATTAAATTATCTTTCTATTTTCCACTCTCTCTCTCTGTGCCTCAAAATATAACAGATTGTCGAAAAAGTCTCTGTGCAAAATCTGTTTTATTGTGACAGGTGCACAAACCACTGAAATGTGCCACTCAAACTCTTAAGGTCAGACTGAAATGATAGTTAAAAATAAACCAGCCACTCTTTTTCTAATGTTAGGAACTTTCAGAAGGATATATAGAGCAGCAGGTGTTACACAAAGGCTTGACTGACTTTACCACATTTTACTCTCAACATTAATTATCTTGGGGTTCAGCAATAAAAATATCTGTTAGTTGTCATATTCAACTGTTTTTCATGTCAGGTTTGAGTTACGATATGTTTTCATTAGACAGTTAATGCATAATAGAGAGAATCAAAAGATGAAGGACATTTTAATTCCTCAATATATGCCTATTTAAATTCATTATAGTAAGTCTTCTCCTAGTTGAAACTCACATCTCAGACCTGACATACAAAATAACAAAAGCTTTGACCTTCATATTTATCTGGGAGTCACTCAGAACGCGGCAGCAGCAGAAGGTGCTTTCTTTTTATCATTTATATTAGGCTGACCAAACCTGAATGACTTTATGAGAAGGTTGCCAAAATACAAGAGAGTAGAGATTTCTCCTTATCATGAAATCAGCCGCTCTGCACACAGGTTCGCACTCACGCAAACAGATTTTCCACTAGTTTGAGTAAATGGCATTTTAGCTATTTAAAGCACTCAGTGGCCGAGGTTACTAATCAAGGAGCCATAAAGAAATGGGAGATTTGAAGTCTCCAATGAGTGCTTTAATTAGAGCTATATACCAGAAACCTTTGTTTAAACCCAATCTTTAGTGAGATCTTCCCTGTAGGCCAGAGAGGCAAGAACAGTCTCTAATTCTAAATTTTCATGGAGATGTTGTATTATTTTATTATTATTATTTAAGAAGGAAATGATTAGAATTCTTAGTATGTGGTTGATCATAATAAAACCATCAATTTCCTTCAAATGCTTTCAAATATTTTCAAGTATCATAAATGTAGATTATGTGCAAGAGAGAAAGAGAGAGATAGATCAACTAGAAAGTAAATGCAATTTGAATAGCTTTTTTTTCTTTTTAACGCCAAAGGAGGACAGACTATGGTTGAAGGATAAGAGAGAGAGAGAGAGAGAGAGAGAGAGAGAGAGAGAGAGAGATGGTGGTGGTGGTGGTGGTGGGGACGAGAGAGAAGATTGTATTGAAATTCAAATTATTTTAGAGTTCATTAAACATGGAGAGGGCTATTGCCCCTCAGCCTTTGCTCATTAGGACGAGGAGATGCATTCAAAAGCTGGAGGACAGGGGAAAGTGAGAAAGAGGACAAGAGAAAAAGACAGAGATGGAGAGGATGAGAGAGTGTAAGAAAAGTCTCCCCCTTTTTTCGCTTTTTTGTTCTGGTGCTCATCAGTTCTGCTCTCCAAATTCTCCACAAACTTGTCTTGTTCACAATATCCATCTCTCTTTCTTTCTTTCTTTCTTTCTTTCTTTCTTTCTTTCTTTCTTTCTTTCTTTCTTTCTTTCTTTCTTTCTTTCTTTCTTTCTTTCTTTCTTTCTTTCTTTCTTTCTTTCTTTCTTTCTTACAATATACATGTAACCAATAACCAATAACATGAACACAGCTGTAGTAAAGAATGGTTCCCTGTCAGTCGGTCACTTCAATATTTTGTCAATTTGATGACACTAAGGGTCACGCTTAGGAGTCCCAAATATGGGACTGGGCACTGAGAATTGGTAAATGGAATTTGCACATGGCCCTTCCCCATATACAGTGGGTGCGGAAAGTATTCAGACCCAAATTTTTCACACTTTGCTATATTGCAGCCATTTGCTAAAATCATTTAAGTTCATTTTTTGCCCCTCATTAATGTACACACAGCACCCCATATTGACAGAAAAACACAGAACTGTTGACATTTTTGCAGATTTATTAAAAAAGAAAATGAGAAAAACTGAAATATCTAATTATCCTTAGTATTCAGACACTTTGCTCATTATTTAGTAGAAGCACCCTATTGCTCTAATATAGCCATGAGTCTGTTTGGGAAAGATGCAGTAAGTTTTTCACTCCTGGATTTTGGGATCCATTGCCATTTCCGCTTGCAGAACCTTTCCAGTTCTGTCAGGTTGGATGGTAAACGTTGCTGGACAGCCATTTTTAGGTCTCTCCAGAGATGCTCAATTGGGTTTAAGACAGGGCCCTGGCTGGGCCATTCAAGAACAGTCAAGGAGTTGTTGTGAAGCCACTCCTTTGTTATTTTAGCTGTGTGCTTAGGGTCATTGTCTTCTTGGAAGGTAAACCTTCATTCCAGTCTGAGGTCCTGAGCACTCTGGAGAAGGTTTTCGTCCAGGATAACCCTGTACTTGGCCTCATTCATCTTTGCAACCAGTCGTCCTGTCCCTGCAGCTGAAAAAAAAAACCCACAGCATGATGCTGCACCACCATGCTTCACTGTTGGGACTGTATTGGACAGGTGATGAGCAGTGCCTGGTTTTCTCCACACATACCGCTTAGAATTAAGGGCAAAAAGTTCTATCTTGGTCTCATCACACCAGAGAATCTTATTTCTCAGCATCTTGGAGTTCCTCAGGTTTTTTTTATTGTGTCTTGCACTGAGGAGAGGCTTCCGTCGGGCCACTCTTCCATGAAGCCCCATCTGGTGGAGGGCTGCAGTGATGGTTGACTTTCTACAACTTTCTCCCATCTCCCAACTGCATCTCTGGAGCTCAGCCACAGTGATCTTTGGCTTCTTCTTTACATCTCTCACCAAGGCTCTTCTCCCCCGATAGTTCATTTTGGCCGGACGCCCAGCTCTAGGAAGGGATCTGGTTGTGCCAAACATCTTCCATTTAAGGATTATGGAGGCCACTGTGCTCTTATAAACCTTAAGTGCAGCAGAAATATTTTTGTAACCTTGGCCAGATCTGTGCCTTGCCACAATTCTGTGTCTGAGCTCTTCAGGCAGTTCCTTTGACCTCATGATTCTCATTTGCTCTGACATGCACTATGAGCTGTAAGGTCTTATATAGACAGGTGTGTGGCTTTCCTAATCAAGTCCAATCAGTATAATCAAACACAGCTGGACTCAAAGAAAGGTGTAGAACCATCTCAATGATGATCAGAAGAAATGGACAGCACCTAAGTTAAATATATGTCACAGCAAAGGGTCTGAATACTCAATTTTTATGTATAAATCTGCAAAAATGCCAACAATTCTGTGTTTTTCTGTCAATATGGGGTTCTGTGTGTGCATTAATGAGGAAAAAAAGGAACTTAAAATATTTTAGCAAATTTAGATACTTTTCTGGAAAGAGAGTCACTTCAAATGCTCAAAGTCACGGTTCTTCTGCTATACACAAGGTCGATCCACACGGCTTCCCACTCCTTGTCATGCTCGTTCTGCCCAGTTGAGATCTTTGATGAGTTAGAAAGTTTGTTTCTTCTTCTTTGTACTTATTCTAATATGCATGTAAAGGAGACTCAGGCTGAGTGAGATCCATGTGCGGTTTATTAAAATTCAGCCAGTTCAGAGTACAAACAGGCATGGGGTGAAATACCAGGGCAAACAACAAAATCAGAGACAGAGCAGTACATTTGTTCGTAACGAGCAGATGTTCAGGGCAGGAAGCAAATAGCAATAGAAGTAGTCCAGGAGGACACAAGTGGTAGGCAGGCAGCAAAGAGCTCTACACAGTAATCTAAGGTAGAATCAAACACAGGCAAAACAACACAGGGAAGATAATTCTCAGAAAGACTTGCAACGAGTGATCACACAAACAGGGTTTAAATAGTCTAAGTGCATGATGTATGAGGTATGAGTGTATGAGCAGCAGATGTGCAGTAATCAGTCCAAGTATGTGGGATCTGGGGATGTGTAGTCCAGACTGAATGGTGTTGTGACTAACCTAAACAAAATAAATCATATACCACAATTAGGCATATGCAGTGTATTTAGAAAGTATTCAGAACCTTTCATTTCTTTAATAATGTGTTCTGTAGCAGCCTTTTAATTAAATGCTTTAAATTACTTTAATTATCTCACCAATATACACTTCTTACGCTATAATAACAAAGTGGGCAACAGGTTTGTGATAACTGGTAAAATGTTTTGCTGGCTGCCTGGCTCAAGTGAAGTCAAGAAACACAGAGTTCTACTTAGAACCACACTGAATCTCTTATTCTAAGAGTGTGGGCCGAAGGATTCTAAGCACAAAGCCAAGACAATGAATTGACTTGAACACAATCAAACCTTTCTGAAGAAACCTGAAAATGCCTTTCAACTGATGCTCCATGTCGAACCTTACACCAAATCCAATGTGTGCAAAGCTTGTTGCATCATCATACACTTAAATACTAAAATGCTATTACTGCCAAAGGTACTTCAATTAATACTGAGTAGAAACTGAGTCTGAATATATATATATATATATACATATATATATATATATATATATATAGTTTTTAAGGTTTAGCATTTAAATATATATATATATATTTACACACACAGTAGATTTAGTTATAAAATATAGGTTTTGTGTATTACTGTTCAGTAGAAGTTAACTACGAGTGCATCTAGACCTCCTGCAAAACTAGTGTCTAGTGACTATCGCTTTTCTAAGTAGGATTAACACTCCGTAATCCCTACACTCCCTATCTGCTGAGGAGTCTAATAATTAAGCATGACACCAGGATATAACATCGTTGTTCAATGCATTGAATAACATTATTCAATGCATGTACGGCATAATTATACAGAATTATCAATGATACTCAGTTAACCAAAATAAAGGTATAATTCTTTAAATATAACTTATTTCGACACAAACGTAACTCCTGAAGCATGGTACATATCCCCTCAGTGGGTCAGTTCTGAGACAAAATATAGTATCTTCCTGCAGAAGATACTATACGAACATAGCCCATTTTCAGATCCAATTAAACATAAGAATCAACTGGATCATTAAGAAGAAAACAAAAAGATAAACTGAATGCTTGAATTCAAACAAAAACGGTAAGACTGAGGCAGATATGGGAGAACATGGTGGCAGTAATAAGATTGTGAAAAAAAATGTACATTGAGCATCCATTAACTATATCTAACAATAAAATAGTCACACAAATACCAATATACGTATGTATCTATCACTTTACACAATGAGAAGGAAGACTAGTTCATTATTTCCTCATTAGAAACACATATGGATGTCATGCAAATGAGATCTTCGAGCATGTGTGTTTTATGCACACTGAGGGGATCCCTGTCCATGATTTATTTAACAGAGGGGGATGCTGGTTATTGATGCACATATATATGATGTGATAGATGTGTCCTTCCCATGATTTCTGTGTAATGAGTGTGTATGTGTGTGATAGAGAGAGAGAGAGAGAGAGAGAGAGAGACAGTCATCTCCTTTAAGTTCTCTCATGGGGGGCAGTTAAGAACCAGGCTGAGCCGAGTCCCCCCCTCTCCAGCTTTACATTGATCCCTCACCTCAGTGGTTCACTCTCTCCATCTCAGATGACCTGAAGAGGGGGTAAAGATAAGATCATGTCATCAAAAGGTAGAAAGCATGTGTACTCAGTGAGTACTGATCTAAGATGGCGGCACGAGTACATTGCGAGGCTCGGGGTCTCTCCAGTTTCTGCAATTTTGCAGTATTACTCTTGCTTATCTCGAGGGTAGATTTCACACTCCAGGAAAGGTTTCTACACACAGACTGGAGTATGTTTGCTTCCCAAGCCACCAGTAGTGCTCACACAGACATTGACATGTGTTACAACCCAGAAACAGATCACCACATACCCAAATCAGAAGCCATGGATGAACAAGTAAGTGCAACTCCTGTTGAAGACACGCAATACTGCCTTCAGATCAGGAGATGCACAAGCCTACAGCACACCCAGAGCAAACCTGAAGAGGGGCATCAAAAAGGCCAAATCTGACAAAACCACCCACTCCACCCCTGCAGCCACTGATGTCAACTTCCTAAACAAGCTAAATGACTTTTATGCTCGCTTTGAAAGAGACAACAGAGAAACTGCAACCAAGTTCAAACCCTCAGTGTACCACCCTCCAATCACACCCACAGATGTCTGCAAGGCACTGAGCCGGATCAGCACACACAAGGCTGCTGGACCAGACAACATCCCTGGACAAGGGCATGTGCGGAGCAGCTCGCTGGGGTTTTTACAGACATTTTCAAACTGTCTCTTGCCCAAGCAGCTGTACCAAAATGCTTCAAATGCACTTCCAATGTGCCAGTGCCAAAACACTCTAGTCCAAGGTGCCCTAATGATTACCGCCCTGTAGCACTCACACCCATCATCATGAAGTGCTTTGAGCGGCTGGTCCTGGAACACCTAAAAGACTCTATACCATCCACATTGGACTCACACCAGTTTGCTTACCGCAGCAATAGGAGCACAGAGGATGCAGTTGCCATTGCACTGCACTCTGTGCTCACACATCTGGACAATAAGAACACATATGCTGTTTGTTGACTTCAGCTCAACATTCAACACCATCATCCCGACCAAGTTAATAGCCAAACTTGGAGACTTGGGCATCAATACCTCACTCTGTAACTGGATTCTGGACTTCCTGACCAACAGACCCCATAATGTCCGATCTGGATAAACCTGCTCGACATCCATCACACTTAACACTGGTTTACCACAGGGCTGTGTGCTAAGTCCGTTTCTCTACTCCCTCTTCACCTCTGACTACAAGCCTGTGTTTGGATCTAATGTCATCGTCAAGTTTGCGGACGACACTACGGTGATTGGTCTCATCAGCAACAACGATGAGACTGCCTACAGGGAAGAGATCCAGCACCTGGCCACATGGTGCAATGAAAATAACCTGCTCCTCAACCAAAAATGAAGGAGCTCATCGTGGACTTCAGGAAAGAGTCAAGAGGCACACACGACACCATCCACATCAATGGAATGGACGTTGAGAGTGTCTCCAGTCTCAAGTTCCTGGGGATCCACATCTCGGCTGACATGACCTGGACAACCAACACCTCCAGCCTGGTCAAGAAGGCTCACCAGTGCCTCTTCTTCCTGAGAACACTGAGGAAGAATCAGCTCTCCTCGGCTATCCTGGTGAACTTCTACCGCTGCGCAATAGAAGGCATCCTGATAAACTGTGTCACAATATGGTATGGGTGCTGCTCTGTCGCGGAGCACAAGGCACTGCAGCGGGTGGTGAAAACTGCCCTGCGCATCACAGGGACTTCACTTCCTGCCATCGAGAACATCTAGAGGAAACGCTGTCTGTGTCAAGCTAGCAGCATCCTTAAGGACTCCTTTCACCCAGCCCACAGACTGTTCTCCCTCCTTCTGTTCTTTACCTGAAAGAACTCCCTCCCTCCTTCTGCACCTGAAACGCCCCCGGACTAGAACCAGCAGACTAAAGAACAGTTTTCTTTTTACTGAACTCTAACCCTTGCTGACCCCACTCCCCTCATAGACTCCTCTCTCACCCCCCCTCCTACTACCCTCATAGACTCTCCTCTTACCCCCCACCATCCCACTCCCCTCACAGACTCTCCTCTTACCCCCCACCATCCCACTCCCCTCATAAACTCTCCTCTCACCCCCCACCATCCCACTCCCCTCATAGCTCTCCTCTTACCCCCCCCACCGTCCCACTCTCCTCAAAGACTCTCCTCTTACCCCCCACCATCCCACTCCCCTCATAAACTCTCCTCTCACCCCCCACCATCCCACTCCCCTCATAGCTCTCCTCTTACCCCCCCACCGTCCCACTCCCCTCATAGACTCTCCTCTCACCCGCCTCCCACTACCCTCATAGACTCTCCTCTTATCCCCCACCATCCCACCCCCCTCATAGACTCTCCTCTCAGCCCCCCACCATCCCACTCCGCTCATAGACTCTCCTCTCACCCCCCACCATCCAACTCCCCTCATAGCTCTCCTCTTACCCCCCCCCCCACCATCCCACCCCCCTCATAGACTCTCCTCTCAGCCCCCCACCATCCCACTCCGCTCATAGACTCTCCTCTCAGCCCCCACCATCCCACTCCGCTCATAGACTCTCCTTTCACCCCCCACCATCCCAGTCCCCTCATAGACTCTCCTCTTACCCCGCCCACCATCCCACTCCCCTCATAGACTCTCCTCTCATCCCCCACCATCCCACTCCCCTCATAGACTCTCCTCTCACCTCCACCATCCCACTCCCCTCATATACTCTCCTCTTACCCCCCCACCATCCCACTCCCCTCATAGACTCTCCTCTCAGGACCACTATTGTCCTCCTCTCGCTTCTGACAGGACCACTATTGTCAGAAAAAAAAGTTGATTGACAATTAGCTTGAAAATCATCAGCAGAGAAATTTAGTATGAGTCCATCTCTATCCTATTTAAAAGTGACAGATCACGGTGGAATGCTGACTCTAGGGGGAGCTGGATTGACAGGCCGAGGTGGAGACAAACCAAGGGATCCGCATCATGAACCCAGAGGTGACACCTAAGAGCTTTATGGAGTTAGCAGTGGGGCCAGAGCTAGGGCGACATCAGTAGAGCCAACGGATCGAAGGAGCTGGATGTAACCAGTGGAAGAGATGGAACTACGAAGTCAGGCGAGAACACTGCAGGAGGAAAAGTTCCGAACAGGACCAGTGGAGAAGGCAAAGATTTGAAAATGGGAACTGGATCTGCAGACCGTAGGTCGATAAGTGCTTATAAGGAATACATTGGAAATGCAACCACAAACATAAAAAACCTCAAAGGACTAAACTGAGCAGAGAGTACGGTATTTATCCAGAGGATAATAAGGAACTAAGTAAAACCCAGTTTATGATTATCACAGACACAAACAGGTACACAATCTGAAACCAAGGAAACTGAAACTAAACAGAGCATACAAACAGGAACGAAAGGAAACAGAACAGAATATCAAAATAGGAGACTATAATAGTAATACAGGCAACTTCAGAAGCTAAATAAACTTTTATTTTATTAAGGATTATATAAGCAGTGTGCACATTTATAAGTACAACTGTTTAAGAACACAACTCCCACAATCCATATTGCAGCATTTTTACAATAATTATTTTTCTGATACATTTATGCATCTGAAGCTTTAACTAAATTAATTACTTTTAAAGATTCTCTGTAATGTAGAAAAGCCCCCAAAAAACGTAGTTTAAAGATGTTTTGGATGGATGGTACAATTGTGTGAGTGTGTGTATGTGCATAAACAGTATGTGTGTATTCATGAGTGCACATGAATCTATGCATTGCATGTACATGCTGCATGTTGTGAATGTGTGCTTATGTGACGCCTCAGTAACTGGGGCAGAACTGATTGCTGCTGATGGCTGTAGGCGCGTAAAGACCTACATTCAGCACACAGACACAGGAAGGAGGCATAGAGAAAGAGGAAGAAGGGAATGTTGGAGACAAAGTGTCTACTGCCTTGGTTTCATTTTTTCCCAGTAGATGTCCACCAAAGAGCTGACTAAAAATTAAATAAAAAAACAAAAAAATGTGTGAAAACCACTCCAAATAGAAGTGGAATGACGAATGATTAACAGATGAAAGAGAAGGAGTGATGAAAAAAAACACAACGCTTAGATAGGTCAATCACCAGGGACAGGATTTTGCCCATCTGCTCAGCTGATATAACAGGGAATTATGCATGCAGATTGGCACTGCATCTCCATCCTCACCCCCAAACATGCTTCATGATGCATTTATGCCTTCTCGAAGATATAAGGATGTGAGAGGATGAAAAGAGGAATGTGTTATGGGGGTTAACAGAAGTGAAAGGAGGGTGGGTGCATTGGAGAGATGTTTGCGAAGAGAGAAAAACTGAAAAGGCAAAATAGGAAGAGTGTTGCTGCTTCAGGGAGCCTAGAGGATGAAGGTGACTTTTCTTCCTGTTTCCTCGAGTCCTTTCAAAGGTGTGAGTCTGTGCTCTTGAGAGGGAACCCCTATGTGGAGGAAATCTGTTCATATTTCAAGACTCATAGTCTACTGCATGAGCTGACATCATATGACACAATTTCCTTCTAAAACAGCTTCAAGATTCTATGATTTCAATAATAGGGTTGCTAAGCCCACAAAGAGGGTATTAATAAAAAAACAAAAAAAATATTTACTAGGGTTGTCAAAAAAGAGGCTCCCACTCACAACTCCTCTGCCTGAGTCTACCAAGAGGTCCATGCATGACAACCAAGAAGAGGTTCCTGAGATATTTGTCTGTCCTGTATCCACCTAGAGATGATACTTTGCCCAGTACATCAGCCCTGTGTCCCCTCTGCCCTCCGTCTCCTGATCAGTTCACCATAAATACACCTCAGGCAGAACGTTTGCTTCAGTTGCTACCAGCCCCCTCAGTTCCACCTGGGACAATCATTCTTATGGTTCCACCAGAGATCCTTACTCCTCAGGATCTGCCTTGGTCAGTCGTTATTCTCCCGTCACATTGTGTCGAATTATTGTTATTATTATTATTACTAATATATATATAGGATTCCTTGAATAGAAAGTTCATCAAATATTTTTTTCAATTAGTTTATTGCAACCTTGCAGAAAAAAAAAACATCTTAATATCACTACCCTAAACTGAAGTGTATATTTAATAGTATATGTACATGCACAACAAAATAACACAAAGTATATAGATATTGCCCAAACAAACATTGTGTTGTTATGCAACATGAATAATAAATAAAATCCTGCATATGGTAGGATGCTTAGATTTAACTGTTTACATGTTAAGAAGTGTTAAACGAGAAATGAATGATGACCTCCACGATCTTCAGGATAAGGCCTGTGAAATTCTACTGAAATGTAAAATGGTATTAGAGAGTAATGCGAGAGTGTTATGAATATGAGCATCCACGCCTCCCCTCTCAGGCCACCGGAGGGAGCTCTCACACGCACACACAAAATTCCATTAGACTGATTATCGCACCAGCTGCGAATCATTACATGAACTATAAAAGACTCACACACACAAACTGTCATCGTAAAGTCTTGTTTTTGCTTTAGCTAACATTACTGAGGGTTATTCCTGTGCCTGATTATCTGTTATCGATTCTGCTGCGGTTTTCACATTTTTTACTCTGTCCGCCTGCCCCAACCTGAGCCTGGATTATCGCACGTGATTGTTATCTGCCTGTCCTGACTTCCCTGCCTGTACCAGATTCTGATTCTGTCTGCCAGCCTCAACCTTTGCCTGGATTATCATTTCACGAGTTCACACTTACAAATGATTCAGGAGCAGTAAATGGTAAGCATATTTGGCGTGCTGTCCGAGGAGAGGGCTCCGAGCTCGGTATTTTGCCCGAACCTGGAGCACTCCCCCCGTATCCTGACTTTGATAGGAATGATTAAGTGTGAGGAGTCGGGGTGGTGGAGGGATGCCGTAAACCGTCAAGAGGTGTAGGTGAGTCGAACATGACTATATATACATGTTTCCTCTCATGCTGATAGGATGAGGTGTAATTGCTGATGACGAGTTGAATGCGTTAATCCTTTGAACGTGCTCCTCCCGAACTTTGTTAATAAAACATAATTTATGTATGTTATCTGCCTGTCCTGACTATCCATCTAAAACAATTAATATAAACAGCACAGTTCCCAACATGCACAGTCACACAAGAATAAGTCATGCAAGTTACTGATGTACTGTTCACTATGTTGTGTATGATGAGATGTATATAAGTGTTACATAAAATACAGTTTCTAGTTATTATCAGTATTGTATTACATTCCAGTAGTTTTGATTGCGTGGACCAGCTGTCAATCAGTCAAGGCCAAGTTGCTTCTCCCCTAGTTTAAAAGCAGGTTGTGCTCATGTTGCTAATACAAAGAATTAAAAATAAATAAACAAATCAATAAATAAAATAAAAAGTTGACAATATAACATTCTGGAAATAGCAACATATGTAGCCATTGTCAAATTGTAATTAGTTTTAGTATGATCAACTTTTACATTCTACTTTTAATTTCTTCCCCAAAAAATGTATAATAAGGGATTTGTGATCTTGTTAGTGAAGTACAATGTGCTTACTCATTAAAAAAAAGAAGCTGTTTCATGAGTAAATTAGGTAAGTATGCAGACTGCAGACTCTAACGGGTATGTTTTCAGATAAACTGTTACCAGAGCCGTCTCTGACTTCTATTTTTTTAAGGACCGACATGCTAGATTTGTTACCAGAAACCCAAGGGTCTAATGATCCTTATTCAAGAGACCTCTCAGTTACCCACAACACCACACTTTATGGAAATCTCCATCTGCCACTGTGCTGAGATGTGGCCTTTTAGAAAGATCGCATGAACCAAAATAGATTAAACGTATGGAGAGATGATGATGGAAAACACAATTATGCTGCGTTTAGTGGTCTGAACAGTTAAATGAAAGAAGCCTTTATTTCTTAAATCTGTGAAGATGTCTAATAGTTTGATGTGTCCATATGATGATTCACATGAATGCCCATAAAGTTTGCCCATAAAGATGCTGAAGATTGACGTCAAACTTCCCAGAGGGGCATTGCTGGTTTACTGTTGGCTGTTGGTCAAATCTCCTGTGGAAAATCATCTATTTAGTCAGAGTGTGATAGACTTCAAACATAAGAAAGAGAGCTGTGGGCGGTTTTGTACTGTCTAGCAGAGCTAAGGAGAAGATAGAGAAAGGAAAAGGGGGAGGGGATATGTAGAGAGAGTGAGAGTGGGTTGTATGACTCATTCTGACCTAGTTTATGGGCTAAGATGGGTAAGTAGGGATAATGCAGAAATGTGCTAATGAAATATTTTTTTTGGTCTCCAACATTTAAATCAAAGAATAATCTTAACAGAACCACACAACCTATTAATTTGGGAAGAAACTGAATCTATTTGCACTGGGCACTTTAGTGTGCTTGCTGATGTCTAGGTAGGCAGTCAAATCTTGATATGTTTTTTTTTAAACTTTTGATATTAAAATATGATGGTAATTTCTCTAATTTGATTCGATAAGCAGTGTTTCAATAACTGATGCAGTCCAACAGCTCTCGTGTTTTGCTCCAGGGAAAGCAAGAACTGATTCAATATGTTCCTTGAATGTAATGTAAATCTACCAAATGCATAAATGTAAATGTCTTCGTAGTGGGGATTTTTCAGTGCCTCTTTCTGCAGGTTATACATCGTTAGGTGGTGACAAGTGAATGTCTTTATGAGTGGATACTTGAATCATTTATTCAACAGATTTATTCAAAAACTGATTCATTCAGGAACAAAAACAAATGTAGCTGCATCCGAAGTTGCATATTGTCTGATTAGGTACAACATTTGAATAAGAACTGTTAAAATAGTATGTTCTATATAGTACATGTGAATGAAATCTGAAAATACTCCATTCGTCATGCTATTGTCATGTGATCCACCAGCGTCAGTTGCATCACCTCACAGCCATTCACAAAACTTTAAGAGATTAAGTCATCAGGAACAAAACATTGCAAATGCTCCAATTGATTGTTTGGGACTAGTTCAGTTTCAGATGCGAAAGGTAACTGGCAATATTGCATCTAAAATGCAAGTTACTCTGTATTAGTTTAACGGAAGGGACTCACAGGCAATGAGAATGGTCGTACAGGCAGATAGTCAGGACAGGCAAAGAGCATACATAAACGATAATCCAGGCAAGGGTCGAAAAGGCAGGCGGACAGAATTAGAGTCTTAGTACAGGCGGGGAAGTCAGGACAAGCAGATAACAATCATGAGCGATAATCCAGGCACAGGTCAGGGCAGGCGGACAGAATCAAAACAGGAAAACAGCAGAAACAAAAACAGGAGATCAGGCACAGGAATAAACGCTCAGAAATGTTAGCTATAGCAAATACAAGACTTTGCGATCCCAGTGCATGTGTGTGAGTCTTTTATAGTTCATGTAATGGTTCGCAGCTAGGGCGATTATCAGTCCAATGAACGGCATCATGGGAAATGTAGTGTGTGTGTGTGTGTCAGTATATGTGTGTGAGCTCCCTCCGGTGGTCAGAGGGGGGAAGCGGGGAGCTTGTAATCATAACAATTAGCTTCTTGTTTATTGGACCATGGTATAAAAGCAAGATCCCACTTGCTGTCTTGTCTTTGGGTCTCAAAATAGACATTCTTAATTAACACATTTTATAAGCATTCAATCACTTTTGTCAAATCAGTGTGTATTCAAATCAGGCTAAACAAAAAGTGGTCAGCAAAAGCCACTGGAACACAGTGCAATGTCCCACCCATAGTCATTAGATTCTTGCTTTATGTGTGTCTAAAGTATCCACACATGCTGGTTTATTTTTGGGGCAAAGTAGTTCTGGCCTAGTTCCTTGTTGCCTTAAACCTTTATAACAGTGCCCTCATGAATTGTCATAAAGCAATATTCAAATGTAAACACAGTTCATTATGAGTGGAAAGAGAGGAAAAAATGAATTGTCACGATGCCCTGTGGTCATGGCCAAGTTGCTTGTGGTGGAGCCAAATAACCCAATGTGACTGGCTAGTGCACAAAATAACTGTGAACTTAATGCATCATTGAGCAAGTATGGGATGTTACATACATATTAAATTATACCGTAATACTGAAGAAGTGATTGACCTCTATTTGGAAGGCTGCATAAAAGACCCCCAAAAAACGAGACAGTGGTTTTCTTTGGCTTTGAAATTTTGAAATCTATCCCAGACATAGTTTGATGAAATTAATTTATTTTTTTCTTGTTATTTTCTCTCCATTTAAAGTATTAATAGTGTAAAGACCCAAAAAATCTGGGTTTGGAGGAGGGTTTATGTTCCATATGAAATTAATTTGAAGTAATATACTTGGAATTTGGTTAAGGCTATTTTAAAGATTTGTGTTACTCTGTGTGTGTGTGTGTGTGTGTGTGTGTGTGTGTGTGTCACGGATCCAGTTACATTCTCAGCATCAGACCACCCAACTCCGCCCACTCGTTCCCAATCTCCTGAGTATTGATAAGTTACACCTGCAGTCACTCATCTGGCTCACCATATATACTATCACACCACCATTACCCAGTTGTCTGGTCTTGTTAAACATTATGGTGCTTCTACTTACCTGATGCCAAAAACCTCTGATACTCTCCAGTTGACTTTTTGTAAATCTTCCTCCGCTGTGGATCAGATCCTACTTGCTTTTGTCAAGGGAAACAGAGGTACTGATAGTGATGGTTAAATTAAGCTTAGTAAAGTACTTAGACTTTCCCCTCAACTGTATTTTTGCATCAGAATATGAAACAGTCACGTGGTTGGGTGTGAAAACGAAGCCTCAGGCGTCACAGATCACGTGTTTATGCCAACATGAATCATGCTCTGATACAGTCCTTCAATGTGAGCTTTTTCTGGGTTTTTTATATATACAAGCTTCAAAGCCTCAGTTCTGAACGTCACATCACTAAACTGAACTTATCTACTACCATACATCTGAATACTTCAGCGTTTCTTCTAGGCTACCTGCAAATAAAGATTTTATACATATTATATTGTTGACTGTCTGGAAGGAAAAATAATAGTTGGGAATGGGATGCATATATGTGCTGGGTGCAGCAGAAGGTAAAATATTATGCAAAACAGTAGTGACATGGACAATAAATATTAATAAATGGAGGAAAATACTGGAATTTGCATTAGTTTCTGAATACAAACAGCAACCACATTAATATAAAAAAACAGTTCTGAGATTGCAGTATATACTCCGAAGTCTCATTCTCCCAAACTTAATGCTTAAATTTCATAGTTCTCCCAGCAATGGGAATTCTGTCACTTACAGTTCCAGTCTCTATGACTTTCTGAGGAAGACAAAATTAGAAATTAGCTTTGGCTAGTACACATTGAAAGATATCCTCCAAATATAAACAAAAAATCTTCAAAACATTAGTAATTGCACAACACAAGTTACATATTTTTGAGGGAATCTGTCGTGGATAAAATTCTGTTCTTTATTTTCTCTCTCTCAGGTAAACTTTTAAATCACACTCTGTAGTTCTCTGGAGATTTGCAGCATATGAAACAAGTTCCAACAACCACAGCAACAGTGCTGAATCCCAGAACATAATTTGCTGCCAAGTATGTGTTCGTGGACCGTAGCTCGCTGTCAGATATATGAATGTGATGATACAGAATTCTAAACACTTCCCAACTTTCTGAAAAATAAGAAGTGCAAGATAGATTGTAATATATGCATTTTAATAGCAGTGGAGATGAAGGATGGCTGAAGCAGGTGGTTCAGCACAGTTGTTGGCAGGACAATTTGATGCTGATGCAGGCAGTCTAGCTGTCTTGCTGAGTAATGTATGAAATGGAGGAGAACCTTGTTATAGGCACAGACAGTGAAGATCAGCGGAGGCAGGGAGTGAGAGAGGGCAAAAGAGAAAAAGGTTTAGAGCAAGGGACATATATATTTGTCCAGACAGATCTTTTCTGAACAAAGTGACTTACAATAATGCAAAGTGGTAATAAACTAACAATCAATATACTCAACTAGTTATCTAGTTGTGTATATTGACAGCAGTGTAGGTCACGAACAGTGTCTTGACTTAATTCTAGCATGCAGCAGAGCAGAGGCGTAATGTGAGAGAATTCCCAAAGGAGTTAAGTAGGAGAGGCCCTTGAGGTATTTCTGTAAATATGACACCCGGTTTTGGAGGCAAAGGCGACTCAGTCACTGTGACCTTGCTTTTGAACCTTTGCCAGAGGGCTTCATTCCCCCCCTTCCGCTTTTTATCACAGCAGTATGAAATAATCATTAAATCTTATTTCTGCTTCATTATCATTTGTCAGGGCATTAATGAAGTCCCTCAACATGCAGATTGAATCCCACTCTTTATGTCCAAACCGATATGGTTTTCATTAACGGAATACTTCACTGAAAATTGTCATAATTTACTCACCCTCATGTGGTTTCAAACCTGTATTACATTCTTCCTTCAGATGATTATAAAATATATTTCGAGAAAAAAATGTTTTGTTCTTTTCCCATAACCTCCCTTTAACAACTAATCACTGATCATACCCAACGGGATACACAGAACAATATGCAATATGAAAAATTATTATATTACATGTATGCATTTACCATACGCTTTTGTCCAAAGCGACTTACAGTGCATCCAAGGAACACATTGAATCAGTTCTTGATTATTATCATTATTACCTGAAATGTTTAATATATAATTATAATAATAACTTTAGATAGCCTAATATTTATTAGGACATTATCAATTACGTGTCTTCCAGAATGTTAATAGCATCTTATGTCGCATAATATATTCCTTTGCAAATGTCTGTCTTTCCGAGTTTCATTTCCAGACTGTACAGACCGAATGACACGCTTCGGTCTGTGTGGTTGTGTGTTTGTGTCCCATCTCTCCTCCCTCCGGCCTCCATGTGACAAGAGAAACTATTCTGCCCAATGCGATTCGCATAGATCGAGTTACTGGCCCTCTCGCTGCTGCTGCGCCGCTGCTGCTCGCTTCACTCACTCACTCACTCACCAGTCTCTTCTTCCGGGCGGGTGGCGCACCGACGCACCGCTCTACACACACTCTCCTCTCCTCACATCCATTCAGCTCTATTCCGCCTCGTTGTCCGAAGATGACCGCGACTATTGCGGGGCCATCCACGAGCCTGACCTCCACCAACCGCGGAGAGTAGACCCGGAGCCGAGGAGAGAGAGAGAGAGAGTAACCCACATCTCTCTCGTCTCTCCCCATCATCTGCCTCAATCCTCTGGGCAGCAAACCGACAGCTGAAGACAGCGATTTCTGCCGAAATCTAACTCTCACCCACAAACACTCTCCTTCTTTTAGCTCTCAAGACGCATCTCTTCGGGATATTGTGGAAGTAATTTAACGCAAGGATTTTCTTTTGCTCTCTATTTGTTGAAGATGGATAATATAAACGTGGAGTCTGTGGAGAAGGAGTGCGGGGCTCTTGGTGGATTATTCCAGGCGATTGTCAATGATATGAAGGTGAGAGGTTTGACACGACGCTTTGAACACACCAAACAGTATATTCTTCATGAGCGTGACCAGCATGCATATGGTGAAAATATGAAACGCGTTATCACTAAAGTGCCTTAATTGATCACATAACCATAATGCAATATACAATCGCCTATATTTATGTTAGACATGACAGAAGGAACTACCGCTATCATGACATTCACTATCCTTTTTGATAGATAGATAGATAGATAGATAGATAGATAGATACATAGATATGCATACATACATACATGCATGTATTCATACAAGCATGCATAGACTACATGCACACGTACAGGCCTATATTATGAAGGCATGTTGCGCATCGTTCAGCTCCATGCATTTTGCACTAACGCCGGTGCGGCTGAATACACTGTATCCACACGGGAATGTTGTGCACGTAGAGAGGAAATGGAGGGGGTTTCACTCACACAATGGGTAAGAGACTGAACTGCTGCTGATTAAGCAGATGCGGCCGCGCGCCATTCCGTGTCACACACCGTGAGACGCGTTGCGTCTGTCTGACGGATTGCAGCGCTCCGTCATATCATTGGGTCTATGAGCGTAAAAGAGCGGCCGTATCGATCTTCTGTCGGGATTCATGAGCCTGCTGAATGCCCGCTGACCGGGTTTTGGGACTCGTTGTCATGCATTATATGTTCTGACGATCTGGCAATAACATAGACAGTGAGACCCAATAGCGACCACTTGATAAGCCTTCAAATTGCTTGTTAATATCCCAGTGATTTTACTGTATTGACATAAAGACATGATTCTCACACCCACCTTATCTGCATTTGATCTCTGCTCTGCTTACACAGATATTCTCTTCTCATTCATAATTTAACTCTTACTTCTCCAGTGCCCATGGTCCCATTTGCTTCCATGCTGTTAAATGGGCGATTGCAAAATATGGGTCAGCTTTCATGTCAAAATGCATGTCTGTCTATATATCTATGTCTGTTGAGCAGACAGTGGCAATGGTATAGTGGGTCGATGATGTTTGCCTTTAGAGCCCCTCAGTTCAGTAGTGAATGAGCGCTGACTTAAAAATAAAGATCCTGGCTTCACCTTTAAGATGTAGGTTGATTCAGATGCTACACTGTTCCTGGTCTCGCTCAGGCTCGCTCTGTGATTGGACCCTGTTGCCGCGTGGATGCAATGCAGTTTGCCCTCGCCAGCCTCTCATGTTGCTATATTGAGAGGATGACTGGAGTTGTTAAAGTTCAACAATTATATGATGGTTACTGCAAGAATTTCATTCATTAATGAAGCAAAAATGAAGTTGTTGTTCAAGAGCCAAGATTTGAAACCACTGTCTTCTCTCTGCTTCTGCCTTTGTGGGTTGTGGGCAGCCTGTGGCTATGCCAGCTCACTTGTCATACGTGTCTCATCACCAACATGTCAGCTGGATCTTCTTTGTTTCATCTCTGAGATCCTAACAGTACTGGAATAAATAAGAGGCCCCAATTCCCCACCTGAATCAATGAAGTATGGATTCAGTTCACTGTTCTACTTGCATTCTTCTTCACCCAGTAGATCTGCAGGGTGCTGTTTAGAAAACTAGCCTGTGGGAAAAATGTAACTGTACGTAAATTGTTACTGTTTCCAGCCAAATAGGAACAGAAAGGAATTTTATGCCATACAAAGCTTTTTTTCAAGAATGTGAACGTTGACTATAATTAAAAATCAGCATCAGTTTGATTCCGATACAAAGCTGTATGTGTGTGTTTTTGTGTCTGTCTCTTGGGAGGACATTGTTGTAAAAGGATTGTTATGAGTGTGGCTCCGGATCATGGGGGGAGGATGATCGGATTTGAAGGGAGGGGGATGGAGAAATGAGATGGAAGGGGTTGAGGAGTGGAGTGGGCTGTCATATTTAAGCCCACATTCTTACCCCCCTTCTTTAGGTGAAAGGGCCCTAAGCAAGCGAGAGGGACACCAGCATTAGACGTGATGATGACACAAGCACACAGTTGTCTGTTTGCCAGCTGGACCTGCTGTATATCACTTCTGTTTACATTTGCATGCCTCACACAGAGTTGTGCATACCAGCCTATAGTAGAGACGTTCATATAGACTCGCGCGCTTGGTCTAAATCTCATTCGGCCTAGCTACTGAATCTGAGCTATGCCTTTAGTAATCCTTTGAATGTTTTCCTGGAAATGGGCCTGTGATCATGGTATATAGGGGTGATTTCTGATATTTTGTAAAATTAAATTTAAATATAGATACACCAAAACTAAATTTACAATTAGGTTTGATTTTGAGCTTTTCTTTGAGTTATTTGAATATCACATTAAAACCAATTTGGCTCTGTTTTTACTGTTGTCCCTGAACAGGTCCGCCTAAAAGCATATGTGCAAATAGGCAAATGCTAGGGATGCCCGTTTACCTATAATATTGAATTAGTTTTAATTCTAAACATTACCAACTTACCCCCACTCATCCCGGTCTGCCGCATCATGCTTTCCCTGGGTCAGAAATAGAAGGTACGATGAGTTTAACGTTGGGAATATTTTTTTGCGTTGCCTCTCTTGCCTTTGCGTTAACACACTCAAGAACCCACATAGACATGGCCCATGTCGCTCATGCCAGGTGTAGACACGGTGAAAGTTGGCTGATTTAGATAGCCTACAGCAGGGGTGGGCAAACTATTTGTCTCGCGGGCCACATTGGTTTCTTAAAATTGACAGAGGGGCCGGGGTGAAGGTCGTGCCTGTGCATTTACTTATAAGAAATCCAAAAACCTGTATAAAGTATAGTTTGGTCTTAAATCACTCGACTGGGACACGTGAAATTACAACAAAACAATATTAATAAAATTTAATCGACAGAAAAACCATAATATGCAATGTGACTGAATCGTATATTTGCCTCAGCTCTAGATTGACAATCACAGGCGTCCAATCACAACTGACCTCTGGAAAAAAGGGAACTAACCAATGACATTTGATATTACTATTACAAGAGCAAGCCCCGCCTCACGACTGACAAAAATAAAAGTGCTCGTGCGAGCAAAAACAGCAGTCGAGAGCGGGCGAATGTTCGCGCGCCGCGAGTGATTAAAATGAGCTCGCGGGTAACCGTATTTACGTGTAGCTCTGTTTTCCGCTTGCTTTTGTAATTTACGCGCGCGCAAACATCAGTTTTGCGCTCGTTCCTTTTTAGCACGGAATTAACGCCATAAAGGGGTGTGTAGAGGGTTTGCGACACACGTCTGCTCTCCACCAAAGCTTCAGCGCCACTGCCGCTTGCAGCCGCGACAGAGTGACATTACAGGGAAATGTAAAATGAAGGAGGTTTAATACAGGTTCGGCAAGTTCGGCGGGCCGGATTAAAAAGCCCAATGGGCCGGATATGGCCTGCGGGCCGTAGTTTGCCCACCCCTGGCCTACAGTGTTAAAAAGACTGCCTCTGATGCAGGGAAGAAGAAGAGAAGACATTGATGTAATTGATAATAAAATACTAATATTAAATTTATAGTAATAAAATACTACAGTGGAACCAGGTTATGTCAACGGCCTCTGGGGTTGCAAAAAAGCGTAGAGATAGCCGAGGATCGAGATAACCAAAAGCCAAAATGGCGATTTGTTTGATGAAGCGATCGGTGTGCTACAAAAATATACATACATTGTATATGTTTGCTAACAACAAAAGGTATATGTGCACCAACTAACAGTATATATTCACCAGAATACAATAAAAAACACCTTTGATTCTCGATACAAACCTTTAATTATATTCTCCATGCAAACACAATTTCGCTCACAGCGTAAACACAGTCATAACACACATAAACACATTCGCTCATAACGCAGTCATTTCGCTCTGACAGCGTTCTGAAAAGTATTGTACACGCAGTTACTATGGTTTCTTTACAAAGTCTAAAATGTTTTGTTGCTTTTTGCCTTTAACCCTTTCGCACGTAAGTTCTAAATATTCTCTCTGACCCCACCTGCGTGAGTTTTTTTAGGCGACCGTTATTTTAGAATGTTTAGCTTATTGTTCCCATGGTGACGCATTATGCTTGTCACGTTGACACTCCGCAGCCTCAAAGGCACGTGCATCCCATTTATTTAGTGTTTGTCTTATTTATTCAAAATATTCACACACTTGTTGGCTATGTTATCAACTACCTGATATTTCGATTCTCAGATATGTGGAAATTAATGTGTTTTGTCGTTTAAAAACTTTTATAATGATCATGTTAGCTGATCTATGATGCGCGATGGGCGCCGCCATGTTTGATTGCGCCGCAGTTCGGAGAATCTGATCGGTCTGATTTATAACACAAATTCAGTCGCTTCTCCCGAAAAACATGATGAAGTGAGAGAAGAATACAGTGAACTGTATAGTTATCTATGCAATGTGTATCTGATTTATCTGATCACACTGGTGTGATCATAACCTCCAGGACCCAGCCAAGACTGATCACACCGGTGTGATCGTACGCGCGAAAGGGTTAATAGTCTGCTTGAAAACAAATGCTTATAAGCTTTTACCACGTAAAAATCAGTAACAACGTCTTTGTCGATGTCAGTGTAATCTGGGAATTCCTGGACAGTGAAGGTGAACTCCTGTGCCTCTTCTTCCAAGATAGCATCTGTAAGGCTTAATTTTTGCGCAAGTTCTTCTGCGGCTGCACGGCACTGTGCCGCAAGAGTGAGTGAAGCGTTATTGGAGTGATCGACCATACGGACCGTGATGCACGTGCAATGCGAACTCAGCACTTGCGCAGTGAACTCGTTATGATCGTTAGTCACGGGGATCGAGCTAACTTATGTTAAGTGGCCTCTTTTGTCCCTCTTTGTGCTCGAGATATCAGGGTTCGGCGACATAAAAGATTCGACATAACCGATAAGACAATGCAAAGACAATGAAGGAATTTGGCGGTTCCACTTCAAAAACATCGACATAATAGGGTTGGCGAGTTAACCAAGCTCGAGATAAGTGGGTTCCACTGTATTAATGTTTGCTAATTAAGGGCAGTTAATTTTACTTTAAACTTTATGCCATCAGCTGTTCTGGGTTCTCCAGAGGTTTTTTAAGCGCATACAATAATTTTTTTTTTTTTTTTTTAAATCAATGCTTTTACTCTACAGTTTTGGAGTTTTGTGAGGATATATGGCATTTTTAATCTTTATTTGCCAAAATTAGTAATTACGGTATATGTATCTGTGGGTTTATTTAAAATAAAATTTTATTCTACATTTCTCAGTTTTATTGATGGTGAAACATGTGCATAGTGCATAGCATGAATGTGCATAACTTGTAAGTGATCAATGAATAGTTTGTGAATCAGTGAATCACTTGTGAGCAGAAACATTTTGTTCAAACGTGTCTTCATTTCCAATCAAGTTATTTAGTCAAATTGTCCAAAATATATGAAAAATTTATGTAATTTAATATAAATATAATTTAATAAGATTTAAGGTACATAGAATGCTATAAAAATATCAAGTCATCTCATTCAAACAATGTTTAAAATATCTTTTCCATCACTGTAATTTCTACAACAGAATGCCAATATAATTTGAGATGTGGCAGAAATGGCAATGTGGTGGGAATTTTAAATATTTACTTTCAGAAATAAATAATAATAAAAGAAACACTATGCTCCTGTGATGCATGTTGAAACACGGTTTAAAGGCTCAGGGAAGGAGGAGAAATCAGCAAAAGATCAATGCAAGGTTTTAATCATAAAATAAACAAATATCAAAACAAAAGTAAAGCGGCAGCCCCTCACAGACGACTGCCACATATATACATAATAAAACACAAGTCGTCTTGCACTGTCAACACTTCCCCTTTTATCCTTCTTGAGCTCCTCTTTGTTCAAGCACAGAGGCTGGAACTCCTCGTAACCACTCAACTCATGTCCACTCATTATTTACTTCTTCATTTGGGAAAGCCCTTAGACAACAGATTTGCAGCATCTAAATGAGAGCACCGGACCCTTGAATCATCTTGTTTTGGAATGAGTTTTCTTGGCATCTTTCCAGGAATTTTCAGTGTGCCTTTCTTTGGTCAAGCTCATCTCATCTCCTCTGCCTGCTGTCAGGAGGAAAATCTCTGAAATATGTGTCAAATGAACATTTTACTGCTCAGTTTCAAAGCATCTTTGCTTTTGGAATCCTGTTATATGAGCCCAGTGGCCTCTCGGTTATAGAGCTGAGGATTGTGGGTTTGAGCCCCATCTGGGTTGTCTTTTAAGCTCAGCTGATCCTGCAGCTGAATATGTATCAAACTGCATTTCATTTTAAAGCTCTATCTTTCACACATGGTGCAGCCTAATGGCAAAGGATCAGGGGTGTCAACAGAGAGCTTTAAATGCAGTGGCAATTAAGGGACAGGAGAGGCACATACACTGCTCCAAACTGCTCTTTAGGCCTATTCTTGACATAGAAATATATTCAAATGGCTCTGAACAGAAACAGGGCTTAAGGATCCCCAGAGATTCACAATGGTTCTTGGAGGTCTTTGAATGTGAATGATCAAGAAAACATTCTTATTATCATCAGAGTTGAAAACTGCTTAATTATTTTGTGGAACCTGTCCCAGATTACCATTTCAATGTTTGGGGTTAGTATGATTAAAAAAAGAAATTAATACTTTTTATTTAGCAAGGATGCATTAAACGGACCAAAAGTGACATGCATATGTACATGCAAAATACATGCATAATGATTCAAAATGTTTCTATATCCAATATCCTGTTCTTCTTAACTTTCTATTCATCAGAGAATCCTGAAAATAAAATGTATCACAGTCTCCACATAAATATTGTAAAATAATTGTTTTTAACTGAGATCCAGATTCAACATATTATACTGATTTCTGAAGGATCATCTGGCAACCTTTCTGGTTATTTTAAATTGTAAGAATATTTCACAATATTACAGTCTTTATTGTATTTTTCATCAAATAAATGTAGGTGAGCAGAAAATACTTCTTTCAAAAGCATTAAGACAATCTTAATTATTCCATACTTGCATTACTATAATTAGTGGGTAATAACACATTCCACATTTCCATTTAATATTTTAATTATTTGCTTTGGCTTAATAAAAGTAAGTATTAATAGGCAATAAAGGAATTTATACTATGAAAATAAATATTTTATATAGAAATGATATTTTAAAACATATTTAGCTGCTGTATAGCTTATTTTATTTTTTATAATCATATTTGTTAGTCCTTGGTGTTTAAAAAACAAAGTTTTAAATGAAAGTTAGTGAAATTGTTTAAAAGTGTTTTTGTTCATTGCAAGTTTCTTAATAGCTCTAGCCAGACCTATAGACTGATATTGTTGCACACAGGGGCACCTGTGCTTTCAGCTTGATGACAACTCTGTCATTAAAATTGCACCATTTCTCTGACTGGTTGTCAATCACAGTAACCTCCCTTCCTTTTAAATTACATACATCATGAGGTTATACAACATCTAGTATTTCTAAGTGGTTTCTGTCATATAGCTTTCAATCAGACTAAGTACCCATATTGAACTTGAGGCAGAAAAACAAGAACAGATTTGAGTCGGGTTGGTAGGGTGGATGTGTTAGAAAGAGGAAGGAAAAATATGCTTATACACTCAAATCAGTCTATGTCTGTCCCGAACTGCCGTCTGCCTTATGTTGGTATGTTCTGTTATTATCAGGAAACTGAAAAGAATGGAAAATACTGATGGTTGCATATTAGAGAAGAATTCGAATTGGATGGAAAGGGAAATGAAAATGAGCAGTTCAAGGAAAGACACATTTATATTAAAGAGTGGATGAGAGATGGGATAGAAAAGGAGAGCTTGCATAGCGCTCATGTTAAGTGATTTCCATTATTCATTAGGCCATGGCTTCAGGCTGCTGTGTTAAATGTCAGAAATAGAGATGATTTGCTTCCATCATTCATTCATTCATTCATTCATTAGTTCATTCGCACCAAAGACTCTTGTGTACTGTATTGAGGGCCTGACAGCTTTGAACACACTGGCAGTTTCTGTCCTCTGCCCACAAAGGCACAAAGCCAATCAGTGCCGCTTCAAAGGAGCCCAGCGGAAGCAGAACAGCCAATCACGTTTCACGGCTTCCACTAGCCCCTTGATGTCTGCTCTCCGAATACATTCCTCCATTCCCCCATTCATCCCTTTATCTGCTCGATGTAGAATTGGAGGAGGTGACAGAGGAGAAGAGATTGATTTATCAAGAGCAAATCAAGTCTCAGAGGTTCTTAGAGAGATCCTTAATTAGTTATAGCTGAGGAAAAATGAAATCAAATGGAAACCCCTTTATCTAAAAAAACATCCAAATGTTAGAATTTGTTTGTGAGAGAAATACATAAACTTTGTTCTTGCAAAGATAATATGGCTGTAAAAGTTTGAACATTTGAACCAGAAACTGATTCAGAAGAAGTGCAAAAGTGAATTATACAGGCTATTATACAAGTCGATGTATCAAAATGGTAATGCGTTTTATGAATCCCTCTCTACAACGTCGAGCACATAACGATAATTATTATGATTATCCTTTTGGTTGACTACGTTATCAAACAGCTAATAACGTGTTGCTCATGTTACAAAAACCATGTTAGCGTTCACCATCTCGTGGTGCCTTCTAAAATCAGTATCCTTCGAAACTTTGGACTTGAGAATATCATAGAAATATAGTTCTTCATTATATTGTTATACTGTGGAGTTCACTTATCTCGACTCGACACGATAATGTTGATTCTTTAATGTCGCCGAACACTAATATCTTGAGCACAAAAGAGGGACAAATTCGCCACTTCACATGGCTATCTCTTGACTGAAGTTCACTCGTGACCGAGTTCACTGCGCATGCGCTGAGTTTGCGTTGCACGTGGATCACAGGTTATATGTTCGCTCTGTCAGTGAGTCACTGTGAGTAAAGTGTCACTGACAGAGCGAACATATAACCTGTGATCCACGTGCAACTGAGAGTCAACTTAAATACACATAGTGATGAACAGAAATGACAAACAGATGTGAAGATGATGATTAGTGTCCATGATGATTGATGAGTGATAGGAAACTGAACAATAAACACGTGACAGACAATAACAAACGAAAAGTACCAAAAACAAATGCTAACTAAGTAAAAGCACAGTTAAGGATATGCTAAATCCCGCCCACACGTTGACATGATTGGCTACGTAATTTACAAAAATTGGTGTTTTGTGACATAAGAAACATGGGTGATTCCAAACCACAATTTTGAGACAGTCTTGGGTTCACTGTAGTTATAAGGAGAAAAATACTCAGCAATTGTGTTGACAAATGAATTTGCACATGGTTTGTCTCAAGTCATATTAAAAAGATTACATAGACAACATAAACAATATAAAAAATTTGATTTTCACCACAGGGGATCTTGTACAGTCCTCCCCCACTTCTGAGCATAGATCCTACTTTAAAATGTGAAATTTGTGAATGCTTTGGAATACAGTTTGGGCTCTTCTATAGAAGATACTGAGCAGATTATTGTTCAAAAATACCGCCATACCGGCAGCCGTATTGCAGAAAGCAGAGTTGTTTTATTGTGATGCGCGAGAGAAACGGTTTCCCAGGATGCCAGACAAAGAGAGAAACTGTCTCAGAGGCTTTGTACACACCCACGGCAACTCAGACAAGGCACGTGATTGGTTCCCGGCGCAAGATCGACCAATGAGAGCCCGTGAACTGATTGGCTGATCCTACTTTGCGAATTTTCATCTATCGCGGGGTGTTCCGGTCCACATTAACCGCAATAAACAAGGGATTACTGTATACTGAACAAATGTTTATTTTATGCTAATATATATATATATATATATATATATATATATATATATATATATATACATTTTTATTTTTTTTACATTATGAACATTTTGAATCTAAAATGGCTAGAAAATCAACACCATCTCATTTACATCTCATATTGTCTGTAAACTCTTGTGTTCCAAATGCAATGGCTGACACATTTGTATTACATTCCAAAGAGCTGTGTTATCATCCTCACAGTGGAAAATGAAACCATATTTGTATCGGCTGACATGGATCTGGACAGAAATAAATGGATAAATAAAGAGAACGGTTTTACAGTACAACTATACCAAATACTTCAGCTGGGACATTTAAGAATTCAGTTGCAAAATTGATACTCCAGATAAGTATATGAATAATGATCCATTATTGTTTAATGGCTCGAGCCTTTGTTGGAATTAGTTGGAATCAGAAATGGAATTAGTCTAATGCAGCTCTGCTTTTGTCTTCCACAATCAGCAGTGAAAGCAGTGGGGAAGAAAAGAGAAATTAAGGCCGCAGTGAGCTATTCATTTTAGGATCATAAATGAAAATGATTCATTTGAACTTTGACAGAAAGTGTCTTTAAGAGCTGAGGCAGTGGCTCCTCGTGGGATTCCATTAGCAAGAGTAATTTCAGAGAGGACTTTTTTTGTTAAGCCAGATCAATAGCAGAAAAATCTCTCTATATACAGACTGACTCTTTTGGTTGCATGTGTTAGTTTTGGGCATAGTTTTAAATAGCAGACATTGTAGTTCTGAAGTTTAGGAATCATCTGCTTAAGGATCATGTACAATGATGGTGCTCAAACTGAGGAAGGAGTATTTCTCTGAACATGTTGCACTGACTTTTACAAGCACCATCATCATAATCAATTGAATATAATCCTACTCACATTATCAAGACACAGGGTTTGTTTGCCCTGTACACCTCTACAACAGAACCTGAGATAAAGGCTGACAGAAAGTATTTAAGGCCAGTGAGAGTAAACAATGCTGTGGCTGATCAATATATGTGTTCATCCTACTTTGCATTTGCAGTTAATAGACCTAACAAGAGCATTGTGTTTCTCAGAGATTCTTAATAATGTTGATTGATTTGAATTAAAGTATCTCTTGACCTGGGCTCAAAAGCATCGTGAGCTAAGTTGATTGTAGAGACTATAGGTGGCAATGGTTCTATGACCTACTTAGGCTTACAATACTTTTGGGAAATGCAGCTCTGTTCTATGCACAATCATGATGGTTTTGGAGGTGTTCTGTTAAATTGTCCAAATTTTTAAATGCAATTTAGATTACCTTTATTTGACAATTTTTAGTTTGTCAATTTAAATTCTTTTTTTTGTTGTTGTACAGAATTCATCTTTTTATTTTATAATTCACCATTTATTTTGTCTTTTTTTTTTCTTAATTGTCATTGACACAAATCCAGCAGCTGCCAGATATGTAATGTCAGCAGATTTTTTAATATCACTTATTGTGCTTTTCCTTATGGAATGCATGAAATTGCTTTAGGTTTTTGGCCTTTAAAATAAAAATTCACCTTTACAATGCTGTTTTTCCACTTGCTTTGGCAAGATAGAAAATAGCCTGCTTCCTTTACAGGGCCCATCTGAGCTTGTTTTATCGAAAATGGTGGAGAGTGGTACTTACCCAATTGTTTGTGGATCACTTGGCAAGTCAAGAAAGAGACTGAATAAAGACAGGGATAGAACGATGGGAAATAACTGTAGTGAAAATAAGGCAGCTAACAGTATTTGCATAATTGGAAACATTGCTGCCCTGCTATTGGATTAGCTTATGAATATGCTAATGTCTGGAGATGGATGAGGGGGGTGGATCTTGTGTCTTATCACTCCCCCACAAGCCCCCGAAGATGATGAACCTCTGTCCCGTGCTGCAGATTAGAGCACTTCAAATAGTGCAGGGGTCCCCTCTGGAGTTATGTGTTCAGATTTCAGAGCAAATTAACAGACATCAAACAAGCAGGACGAGATGCTGGATCAAAGGAGAGACGCTCACAATCTCTGTCAGCTTACCAGCAGCTTTTGTAGTGTCACCACTGACTGGGCCCTTCTGCACTCATCCACTGTCCTCTGCTACTGTCTTTCTTTCTTTCTTTCTTTCTTTCTTTCTATTTCGACATTTTATTTAAATACCCTTCTAAAAAAAACACAAACTTAAACCTGTAGTACTTTTGTTTTTGCTAATTCAGCAAAAATTGTAATGCTAATTCTGATTATTATATTGTTTATATTGATTATTATATTATTACTGTATATTATATATACAGTAATAATGTTATATATATTACTGCCACAATCATAGTAATTAACGTTTTGAATTGCTGTTTGATTGTACGCTAAATCTTAAGATGACACCGGAACAATGAAAAGCTACAGGTTTATTAACTCAATGAAATACATCCTATTTGAGATTAATATTAATATTCCGACTTATATCTGCACAAAATGACACGAATGCACAGATTAACTAAGTTACATGCTAATCGGAATGCTAACTGTAGATGTGCTCTTTCCACAACGTGCTGAAACAAAACAGCTTAACCCAATGAATTTGAAACAATAGTTTTATTACAATAGTTTTCTCATGATAATGTTATGTAGGCTATATATGACAGTCCCAGTAGTTATTAATTAATGTTTTGCATTGCTGTTTGAGCTCTGTGCGCTAAAGATGATCACTAGTACAATGAAGCACTGTACTGCATCCTGCACCGTTAATAAACTCAACCAAAACCCTTCCTATATGAGATTAATCATATATACACACAACATAAACAAAATGCTACAACTTACAATGGCATTTCAAGCAATTTAAACCCTCATGGCGAACATCGCACATCTGAAGTGTCTCAGAACTGAAGGAAATGATACAATATCATCAATGATACAATCACCATCAGCTTTAATTTATTTCCCATTGGTGCAATAAGGATAACAATAAAAATTATGATTTATCGGCCAATATATTATGCATCCCTGGTCTGAATAGAACTATTGTGGAATATTATTTATTAATGTTTATATCTTAATGTTTATATCTAAACATTAAGTCTACTCTTCATTTATTTTCCCCTTCATCACATAGATTACTGTAACTAAAGCTAAAAAATGCCCTACCATTTACAATTTATGTCAAAAGTGAAATGGCCCTTACCATATCTGAAGTATAAGTGCTTCCTCAGTACTTATACACTGTGATATGAGGTTATGAACAGTGCCTATGGAGTCAGTTGTACCATATCAAGTCCTCATCCTTTGTATGTGCATGCAAAGTGGATTTGCTTTTCCAGAACAAAAAAAGCATCTTCTAGACATGTTGACAGCACAAAACAAAGAGAGAACAGAAAATATGCCTCAGTGTTTGAGGGCGGGTAAAAGTAGACATTGTTCACAGAAAGCCAATGAAGTCCAAAGGTTGGCACTATGTAACTTTGTTACAAACCTACAATTACTAGGAAAAAACCTGGAATTACTAGGTGCTTTTACATGGTCCATGATAATCCAATTGTAATCGGACTACTAACATAGTCTAAATAAAACACTCACATGTAACAACATAAATCAGAATTAATTGGCCACATCCAATTTCATTCATAATGAAAGAGGTGGTTTAAATCTTTTGTAATCTGAGCGATTGAAAACCAAAATTGGAAAGTAATGCACATGTGCAATGATGAAATGGCATAAGGATGTTTGACAGAAGGAACAAGCTATGTTTGTTGTTGAATGAAGTGTAAGAAATGACAGTCACTCATTGTGTGTCCACTCATTGTCTGTGAAGTGGAGTAGGACAAAGGACAACATCAGTCCTTGTTTTGGACTCCCATCCAGAGACACTTTGTTTGGGGCTATGAACCATCAGACAGAGAATGAAGGTCTGAATCCATGTGCAGACATATATTAGGAGTAACTACAAGGAAAATAGAGAGAATGGTCAACATTCTCTTATTCTCTCAGCAATATTCATACACATGACTGATAGGCAAAGGGGCAAACAACATACAAAGGGAATCCAAGATCAGAAGATCCAGTTAAAAACCAAAGAGAGTAATCCAACATAGACCACTCGGAGTTGCTGTGTGATCACATTACTTTGCACTGAGTGAGCAGACAGTCAGGGTTTATATAGGCCATCCTGATTAGCTGATGGGAGACACCTGAAAATATTCAACTATTGAGTTGAATTCAGGTGAGTGACACTGTGGGAGAGTTGAGAAAGGGCCCTATCTCCTGATACTTCAGAAACTCAAATAACTGATCGCCTTCATCCTCTATGGGCAGGTTTGATAGGGTGTCTTTGATGAAAAATCAGATAGTAATGAGGAGTCCAGGATGTCCTCTGCAGCCACCCAAGAGCGCTTCTTGGGGCCAAAACTCTTCCAGTCCACCAGATACTGGATGGTGCTGCCTCTTCTTCTTGAGTGCAACAGTTCCCTGATCAAGAATGCCTCCTCACCATCAAGTACAATGGGTGGGTCTGGTGGGTTGTTGGACAACACCTCACCTCTCCCCCCTGGAGAGACCGGTTCTGAAGGAAAATATGAAAAGCTGGCAGTCTGAGCTTGTAAGTAATACGATTGAATTGTCTGATAATGGGAAATAGGTCCACAAACCTGGGACTAATGCAATGTCAATCGGCCTGGATCATTTGCCGTTGATTAGCATGCAAGAGGTATGTACGTGGGGGTGTCTATTCCAAGTTTGTTATCTTCTGTTCATCCAGTCATCAACAGACGGAACCTCAGAAGCTTTGCCCGACAGAGGAGGTTGATAGGGGATAGGGGAGGTTGATATCCCTATAGCAGTTAATACATTCTGCCCAATGTAAATAAGACCTCCACCCGTATTGATTGTTATGGCAGTAAGAACATAAAAATTTCCCCACCTCTTGGCTGATCCATTAAACTTGTCCATTAAACTGAGGTCGGTAACCTGAGGTAAGACAGACCTTGATACCGAGAAGACAATAGAACTCCTTCCACAATTTGGAGAATTTGGAGTCCTCAATCAGAAACAATTTCCTTCAAAACGGGAACATATCAAAAAAGTTCTCAGAATTTTAGAGAATCAAGCAATGATTACAGTGCTACTTCTAGAAAGTGGCAGGTCAGTGATGACATCCATTGCTATATGTGACCAGGGTTGGTGGGGAATGGTCAGGGTCTTTAGAAGTCCAGTAGGAGGTAATTTGGAGTATTTAGTCTGGGAGTAGACAGAACAGCACTTGATGTAACTGGAGACATCAGAGGACCAAGAGGGCAATCAAAATCGATTGAATCAGTTGACCCCATAAGTCCCAGGGAACATCTACTTTATCTTTGGGTCATCCCTTGAGTGGAGGTTCAAAAGCTTGGACTTTTTATGATCTCATTCATAAATTCCCTTGTTATAGGAGCTTGGATTATGGAGCATGATAAGATAGATTTATCTGATGATTTCTTATGTCATGCAGATGGGACAGGGTTAGGTATTGATGTTCTTGAAGCCAGGCCTAAAGGAAAGACTGAAGTTAAAAGATGAGAATAAGGCTCATCATGCTTGACATGGTTAATACTAAGAATGGGTGTTTGGCACCCTCAAGCCAGTGCCTCCATTCTTCAAATCCTATCTTGATTGCCAGTAACTCACAATTACCCACATCATAATTGCATTCATTGGGAGTCAATTTGAATGAAAAAAATGCAGAAGGGAAAAGTTTGTGAACAACTTCTTGGTAATGGGAAAGAATGGCACCAATTCCACTCTCTGAAGCACCCATCTCCAGAACAAATGGTAGCTCAGGATCAGGTTGTTTGAGAATGGGTACTGAGGTGAACCAGTGTTTTAGATCCAAGACTGTATGTTGCACATCTTCAGACCACTGAAGCGTGTGGGGTTTACTGTGGAGAAAGGAGGTAAAGGGAGGCAGACTGCTGAAATTCTGAATAAATCTAATCTAAAGAGCAAGAGCAAGAGTTGCAGTCTGCAACCAATAATACTTTGCACTAAGTGACAAAACATTCAGAATGTATTTCGGCCATTCTAATTAGCATATGAGGAACACTTGACAACAATCAACTCAGAATTCAGGTGAGTGAGAACTCTGGTGGAAGAGTTGACAAATGGCAGATGGGACAGGTGTTTTTACTGCTTGATTAATATCAGTAGCACAGCACAACAGTCCATGTGTTTTTTGTCTCCTAATTAGGACCCGGAATCAAAGAAAATAAGCAATTTAGGAGAGTAGTATGAGCAAGCAGTAGCAAACTCTGTATATTCTTGCATTGTGCGTATGTCAAAATGTTTTATTCTGATTTAAATATTGTGACATAAATGTGCACATCAACCCAATAACTTTATTCAGTGATCATGTAAACACTATATTTGGATTCATCAAATGGAATTAATTTAGAATGAAACAAAACAAAGGACTCTATGTAAACGTAGGTATTGATGACTAATTTCAGGCAGTTCAGAATTGGTTCTGTTTTGGGAGACAATAGTTTATTGTTCACTTTGATCTTTGAAAATATCAGAAAAAGCTTTCTATGGGCACATTAAAAAAATAATAATAATAAAGAGAGACTGATTGTTGATATACTAAAAAAGTGTAAAACCATAGTAAAAATTAAGAACAGTAAGCCAGACATCATGAGTGAAATAAATCCCATCTGAACAGCAATTTAGGCTTTTTAGAGTCCAGTCCCCATGTGTCAGTCTCTTTTCTCTTTATCTCAAAATTGTTCTTGGTTTTCTTTTTTTTTTTGACTGTGGGGCAAGGTGAGACATGGCACAGGGGCTATTTCAGTAATGTGTGGGTGTATAAGGAAGGGGAGGGGTCTTATTCCAGTTGCTGAGCACAGTCTTAACCTCCAGCTATGCTCTGAAGTGCAGCTAATTTCACCCCTTGACACATAACGGTCTGAATTTGCCCTGCTCAAAGCCCAACTGAGCTCAGTGGTCTTAAGATGCTAACAAAGACAGATAGAAAGATTGTTAAAAGAGCTGGAAGTGGAAATGCAACAAAGATATTGAGATCACAATCTAACTTCAGAATGCTGAGTCATGCTGATTGATAATAGTTGAAGATTCTTGCATTTATTGTCTTAAATACTCAACAATGACTGATTACAATACCACCTTCCTAACATGTCCTCAATGAAAAAAAGCTCACACCGAGATATTCAATTTGTATGAAAACGCTAATGCATTATATTCTACACTCCTGTTTGTATGATATGATATTAAAAATACCGTCGTACTACCACACTTTAAAAAGTAACTTGCAACTGTTACATTGAAGAACTATTTCTACTTTGTCTTTCCGCTTAATTTAATTTTGTTGTTGTGACCAGCCATATTTAGGTTGATTTGTTAATGTTACATAACACTTTTAATTTGAATGCAATTAATTTAAATGTTACCACATGTAGAATATTTTGAGGTTACCATTTTTTTTCTACGTATTTATATCAATTATATTATATAAACCATACCATGCATATGCCATTTTGATGTGTTGAAAATTTTTGTAAAACTGTCTTGCTAAATTAAAATAAACTTCAGTCCCAAACTGAACAGTTTAAGAATGAAATGTATTATAAGAAAATGTAAAATAAATCAATTAGGATCAAAATTAGTAATAGTACTAGTAATAATAATTACTAGTACTGGTATGTTGAAAATTTTTGCAGCAAGATCATTATTGAAGTGTTTTCAAGAGAGAAAAACACCATTGCAGCTCAGGATGACAGTCACAAGATTGTGTGTACAAGTCGTCATGCTTGTTAGTTTCTGCTCAGTTTCTGTGATATTGCGTTTAGCCTGTGGCCTGTTGTAAAGCAGACTTCACACAGAATACTTCATCTGCTGTGTTTCCGTGGCAACTAGGCAGAGATGTACATGGCTCGTCCCCTTATCATCGAGCGACACTCCTTTTCCTTCCCCAGGACAAACCACATCCCCACAAATTATCATATACACACATTATATATTTAAAGACCCGCATGACTACAATGTTTTATCAATAGCTAACATCCTGCTGCCGTTACTACACAAAATCCATTAAATATATTTGTTTTTCGTTTTTGTTTGCTGATGACACTTTACACATTTGCTATTAGGATTATAGATGCCTAAATGATATTTTTTATTTCAAATGAAATTAATAACCCTAACCCTTTATCCAACAAGGTACATTAAATTGATCAAAAGTGACAAAAATATGTTTTATTTCGAATAAATACTATTCTTTCTATTCGTTAAAGAATTCTAAATATATTTCACAAAAAAAGTATTAAGCATCACAACTGTTCCAGCTCAACATATTTATCAAAATGATTTCAGAAGGACATGAAACTGAAGACTGGAGTAATGATGCTGAAAATTCAGTTTTGCCATCAGAGGAATAAATTGTGTTTTCAAATATATTAAATAATATTACTGTCTTACTGTATAAAAAGAAAATAACTGCAGCTTTGGTGAGCATAATAGATTTCTCAAAAAACAACAAAAAAAACAACAACTTTTGAACGGACATGCATGAAGAATGCAGTAAACGTAATTAAAATTACACATTTACTGCTTTGTACATTGAACATATATTTACACAAAATACACGATCATACGTTTGTCTTTGTTTTTTTGCAGTGTTCATATCCTGTCTGGGAAGACTTCAGTGCCAAGGCCACCAAGCTGCACTCTCAACTCCGGTAAGTTCAGTCTCCGGCTCACATACGCACCTGTCATATGTGAGAAAGGTTTTATTGTATGCTGAGAAAAGATAACGACATAATTTATCCCATTGGTTCTGTTCTTTTTAGAACCACTGTGCTAGCAGCAGTGGCCTTTCTGGATGCCTTTCAGAAGGTGGCGGACATGGCAACCAACACAAGAGGTAGGCATTATTAGGGATGTGTCAGAGCGTCTGAGTGGGTTTTTGTGTGTGTGTGTGTGTGTTTCCGTCCAGCATGCAGTATGCATGTCCCATTATGAGAGTTCTGCATAGCAGAAAACACTACTGGAGAGTGAGATACTGTATGATGAGTGTCTAAAACAAAACAATGGATTATAGATGGTATAAAACTAGAGTCTCTGATTTAATGCTCTCATTTGGATGTATTTGTGTTATTGTTTGTTTTTGTGTGAATGTAAGGAAAAAGCTTATCTAACTTTATCAGCAAATAAACATAACTGTATTATTCATTATATCTGGTGAGTTTTGAATAGTATGTTCAAATGGCAGAAATAAAAGGATGTTAAATCCTTAACAATAACAAAGACATAGAGTGTTTTTCTATGACATTCACAGCTGTAGAGAGGCTTGCTGGGTGTTTTTGGTTATTTATGGCGTGGTGCTTTAGCAATGATTTGACAGAGTCAAGATCTTCAAGGGGAATCAGCTAATGAAAAAAAAGTTGTTTGGAAATAAACCACCAGCCTCATTATGATTATATTACTGTTTTGGGCTTTTTTCTCTCGGTCAGGGGATTTTTTCATTTAATCTTGTCTTGTGGCTTGCCTGAGGTAAAAACTGTGTTTGAAGGAGTATGATGATCTGCGTTATTATGGATGCGTGTGGGCATGTTGTGTTTTTAATGAGCTGATGGAACTGGGAGCTTTCCTGTATGCCTTATAATGTACGCATCCCATCTCATTTATGGCACAAGCTTCATATGAAGGCTGTTGAGAGTGAGTGAGAACAATAAACAAAGGGAGAATTAAATAGTCAGAAGACCAAGGCAATAAGAAAGTGTGGCATTACAACAATTTGGATGGTTACATGTCTTTTTGTCTCATGCAGTGTTCAATAATTTTTATTATCTCTTTGCCAATAATTCATTTTCTCAATCAGTGTATTTTTTTACAGTATTGTTAACTTATCAACTGCTCAGCCTTGAATATAAATGGATTTATTGATAGAATTTGCACATTTTCCCCCTTGTTTTAAGCATAAACCTCAGTAAATATAATAATTTATGTCCACTGTTGAGTAACTCACTGCTCTTTCCAGAATAAAAAGGACAGATGCCAGTAAAATACAGACTGTATAACTTATAGATGACAGCTCATATAGTTATGCAGCTCAGAGCTATCATCCTGGATGTAGGTCAGATGCTGCTGCGCAACACTCATTGCTTCTTTAAAACTTTTAGTGAATTGATTTGCATGGTGGTGAGTGAAATTTCCTCTGTTGTGATTTTTAGATATGCATCAGCCCACACCAAGCTTTTGGCTCAGACTACACTGAGAATGACTATAGCTGAAAGGATGACAACAGCTTTCACAGATATACATTTCAGTATAATATGAACAGCGTTTTATATTTCATCAGCCATAGGATGATGTGGAGTATATAAAAGCGGGCGATAACCTGACGCTTGAGCTCATGACAGGAGAATGCTCTTAAGCACAGGTCTGTCTATGGGACGGGGTCAGACATTGCTCGTGATCATTTGACCTGATCGATGTAATTTGCTGAATCCCGAAGGGAGAACAGCCACTAAGGTCCGATACACCTCACAGACGTGCCCTGGCACTTCAAAGAGAAGGAGAGCGTGTGAGGCAAGTAGACAGTCTAAGAGTGGATCAAAGAGTGTGTTGGCCACAAGGCTGCAGCAAGATATATTAAGACAGAGAGAATTTTGGAAGGTCCCATTTTAACAGGGCCATCTGAAATGTTGTGGGTGAAGGAACCCACAAATGTCCTTATTTGGGCCCTGAGAATTATTATGATTATAGTTTTTTAACCATTACTTTAAAACATCCATTATCAAAACTGACTCTGAAAAGAATACAAATGTATCTCATATTTACAACCTAGGTTTATTAGAAAAAAATGATCTTAAATAACAGTTTTAACAGAGTATAATAATAACAGAGTTTCCAGCTGAACCACAGTGCATGCAAACTAATACATGCTGATACGGTTTGACATAGCAAACTTGCTCAGTAGTTCACCTGGTACTAAATTGCTCTTATGATGCGGTGCGCTCAGATACGAGACCCATGAAACACAAGAGTCATGATAAAAGAGTAATGTCGTGTCTCGTCACTTCCTGTTACCTCCTGTATGATCCTTTGATCTGTTTCTGTCTCGTTTCCCACTCCCCTCGCGTCAAGTGTGTCCCATTATCCTGTGTATTTAATCCCTCATGTTTTCCCTTGTCTTTGTCGATTGTTAATGATCGTATGTCGCTTTTAATTTCGTGTCTCCATGTTCCCAGTCATTCCGAGTTTCCGTTGTTTATGCACAAGTGTGCCGTTTTCTGTTTGTAAAGTGTTTTCTTTTTTGTTTAATTAAAGAGTTTTACGTTGATCTCTTGTTTTCTCGCTCTCATATTTCACCCCGCGTTACAAGCTCAAAGACAAAATGACATGCTTGATTAAACAAAATAATTCGTATCTCATGTTTGCTTTTGTTAACTCTATTGGTTAGGTTTAGGGCATGGTTTAGTGTAGCTGGTACGCTATTTTTAAACACAATAGAGCAGGGGTGTCAAACTCAATTGCACAGGGGGCCAAAATCCCAAAAAACTTTAGGTCGCGGGCCGAACAGGATAAACATTTATTGAAAACACTAAAACTAAACTTTTAAAACTTACCTTTTTTTAAATTAGATGTGAATAAAAACAGACAGAAATATTATTCTGGAATAAATCAACTTATACCTTAAATAACTTAAAAATATAAAAATATTTAAAAAATACTCAAAAAAAATTAAAATATATCCTGTCTAAATTATACAAGTTAGAAATAAAGTAAAAAAGTAAAGTAAAAGTAAGTAAAAGTTAAAAGAACAAACATTCAAATTTATTTACTCTTATGTCATTTTATATAAAACTTAAAAAGATTTATATATAAAAGATTTTGCTCTCCATAAAAATATATCCTGTCAAAATTATACAAATTCAAAATATGGACATGCTGCATAACAAAACCTGGAAATCTAAATAAAATTTTTGCTTTTCAGCAATAACAAATCAAATCATTCAGATGAATTTGCTCTTATGTCATTCGTGCTTATCTAGCTCCGCAAATGAGACACACAGGAATACCGGCAGTATGTCAGTAAACATATACCGTATTTTCCCGCATATAACCCATGGGCGTTATTTTACACGTAATAATATTTCAATATATTTGTTACGTCCCTAAGGACGTAATGTATTTTTTTTTTTTTGCGCTGTATTTTCTTTCTGGCGTTTGTACTCTCACTCTGACAGCTGGCGCTGATATGCTGTCTGACCTGTCAATCATGCAAGAAGACGTTCTGCCATGAGGGCGAGCTCTTCTCATCCGATGATCAACACCTGAATTTCGCGCACAAGCACTGTGTACCGAGCCTGAACAGTTATGGATAATTGACAATAACAATCGCGCGGTACTAGCGCGAGCGCGAAGCATCATTAGCCACTTCCTGTGTAATATATAGGAAGTGTTCGGCGAGTCAGCTGGAGCGCGGGATATCTCGCGGGCCATTAATAAAATGCTCTCGCGGGCCGGACATAATTACACGCCGGGCCGGATGTGGCCCGCGGGCCTTGAGTTTGACACCTATGCAATAGAGCATTAACATTTTAATGCCACTCGCCAGACATTTCATTTCTAAAGTGCCGTGATGCATCCAACAACCAATGCAATGAGATTTTTCCAGATTCATGTTCATCTTTTTCAGATAAAGCTGACTTGACTCACTTGACATTTCACTTTAAAAACAATGCAATATCATTTTGCAGAAATGTTGCTACAAGCATATTTTTCCAATAAGCCTGGATTGCATATTCACGTTTAACTGTAAGGTTTATGTTTGGGACAATTTTTGCCCCCTCCCCTTCACAGCGCCATAGACTGCCACGAAGCATTGAGGAGGGGATGGCAGTGAACCGCAACAAAACGGAAGCAAACACACACACACACACACACACACACACACACACACACACACACACACACACACACACACACACACACACACACACACACACACACACACACTCCAGGCCTTCATCCTCTCAATGGGGTTCTGCTGCTATAGTGAGGAGGAAACTGATGCTTCCTGCCAGTAACTGCCTATAATCTGCTTCTCATTTACTTTCTTTATTGTTCTTCTTTCTTCAGCTCATCCTCCTCCTCTTCTCTTGCTGATATTGAGTCTTGAACTCTCTTCATCACCAGCACTTTTTCTTGTGTTCTCACACTGACTATAAAATTACTTTAAGGGATAGTTCACCCTGAAATAAAAATTCTATCATCATTTACTCATGTCTTTCTGTGGAACCTACAATATAAAAATAATCATTTTGTTGTTATTTTTGCATATAGTGAAATACACTGGGGTCCAGTATTGTTTCGATCCCTTTAACTTACATTTTTCAGACAACATATCTCCTTTGTTTTCCAGTTTGTTTTTAGGCACACTGTTTAGGATGAATAAATGACGACAGCGTTTGAATTTTTTAGTGAATTAACCCTTTAATATTGTGGTCTCACACTGTCTCCTTTAAGGAAAATCAGGACTTTAGCCAAGGTTTTTGCTTTGTCACATGTGTACAATAAGTGGCAGGGAGAAAGAACACAGCATTAGGAGGCCTAGATAATAATCTTGTTCTGTATGGATGGATTCAGTGGAGGGAGTCTGGCTGTGTGTGTGTGAAAACCCTAATTCATGAGCCAGAATCAAAACAAAAAGTGCTTTGGCTTATCCTCTCGATCTTCCTCTTTGCCTCTCACTCTCTCTTTCTCCTCACACTCAGTCTCTCACACAGAGACTCTCTTTCCCACTTTGTTCTCGGCTGTGGTGGGAATAAATGTTGATAGATCACAGTCTGTCCTGGAAGCCTGGCACGGGAGCTCGTAAAAACGGCGGTCTGCAGATGTGTACGTGGTGCAAATGGCTCGTCCGGTGCTTCATAGGGGTGTTTTACTGCCCTGCCTGCATGAGTGGAATAGTAGCAACCATAATGAACATCATAAATCTGATTCATACACCAGGGGGCAAAATGGCTGCCCCTCATAGTCAAAGAGAACATGAAAAGTCTGCCTGCTCAGCAACCGGCAAGCTATTTGGAGGATCAGTTTGTGTGTCTGAGTGTGATGGGGGTTAGTATATCCCCAGATGTTTTAAGTAGACTGGTGTAGTCAGCAGGGTGTTACATTCACACGACCATGTAAGCAAACACCAGCAAAACAGTCTGAGAGGAACATTCTCAGTCGCCTTAACAGGTCTAATTCTGATAGGGTCTAGTGTACATTTTCAAGGCACACTCTATAATATCAGCAAGATATAGTAAATTCAGCTTGAAGTGGTGCAGAAATGTATATGTAGCATGAATAATACATAATGAAACTATGTTGAATAGTTGTTCTGAACACATGAACAGTGTTACTTCAGAAATAATTAATGATCAATTAGGAAAACTGGCATGAAATTATTTTAATAATTAGTCCATTCTGTCTGAACTGTAATCGTCTTGCTTACATTACATTACTTTTGCATTTCTAATGTTTTACAGACTCCATATTGAGCTTTACCAGATGAAAAATGGGTGTTATCCATTTGGTGACATATTCAGGATGTATTTATTCAATATTAGTATATTAACATAACACAGTAAAGCATTTAAACAACTTAGATTGACCTTTAAGGACAGCTTAAATATGTCAAATTTTTTAGGAACTATGGAAAAAAAACTTTTACAACACAAGGATACATTAAGTTGATCAAAGTGACAGTAAAGATTACAAAAATCTTTTTGAAATAATTAATGAACATAGTCTGATTTTCATGCAAAGTTTATATTATCTATGTAAATACACTATGTCCACTCTTTCTAAGCATCCATTAACTTTCACCATCTAAATTTCATTAGCACTCTTTAGTTCTCTCATCTGTTCTGCTTCATGAACGTCAAGCATGTGTGTGTGTGTGTGTGTGTGTGTGTGTGTGTGTGTGTAAACCAAATGAAAGATATTCAGTGCAAATCTGAATGCCAACAATTTCATTGCTGTCCAACTTCTGATTTAAGTAACTACTTTTATTATTGTAGTAACACTAAGTGATTTAAATTCCTTTGTCACAAGGAAGAATAATCTGACTCTGCATCGAAATAACTGAGGATCAAATGAAGTGCATCTGTGTCTGCCAGTCTATCTCTCCAAAAGTTTGACAGCCGATGGCCTTGAATGGTCCTGTTTTGGTACAGTACAGCTATTATGGGTTCTCCTTTTAGAACTGTTTATTCTTTTCTCATTAAAAGGATGTATTAACTGAAGAGATAGAGTATTTTGAAAATGCAGGCTCTCTTTATTAATACAATGTCAGCTTGATAAGAAAAGCGAAAAGACACAACACACAGCACAGCCTTGTGATAAATCTTTGACAGCAACGGCTTCCAGAAAAAAGGATTACACACCATCACCACTGGCTTTTTTTCTCCCCATCAACACTCTCTTATTACAGGAAAATTGCTGCTGCTCTTAAATGCTACAGGGTGGTGCAGGACCTGATGGTGCAGGACCTCCCGCCAGCATGGTGATCCTGACTCAGCTTTCCCCATATACCTCCCCAAATACACTCACAAAAACACACACACACACACACACACACTTCTGACCTCCTCTTGAGAACACCTGTTCTCACTGAGAGACTTGTATATCTCAGCACTTTTATGCCCTCCCAAATCTACACTATCATTAAAACCTTGTAATCAAGAAATACTATTAACAAAAGACAGGATGCTTGAAATTAGCACCTCAACAAAAAGCCAGAAGCAAAGATTTCCAATGAACAGGTTCTTTGAAGAGAAACATACATTTGTTCACAATATAATAAAGACCACCAAGATAGAAGGACCCGCTTTTTTGTAGGTAATTTACAAGCACTATAAGTTTGGACTCTTAAATTAAGCAGACATTCTTTTGTCAATATTATTTTGTGCTGTTGGCTACAATATCCTTCATTTCTCAGTCCATCCTACAGTACTTCAATAGCTACTTAAACAGTTAGTGCTGGACCCTTAATTTGACTGGACGATCAGTGTGAAAGCCACTGATTTCCAGTGTGCTTTTGTTTTGTAGTCTTTTAGTTTGTAGTTTTATTCTTGTTTCCTGTTCCCCTGTAACTACCCGTTCTGTGTTAATTTTGGGGTTTTGTCCTTACACTTACACATGCTCAGTTTTGGTTTCCTTGTTTTTCTGTTCCCATGTTCTTTGTACTGTACTATGGTTATTATTTTATTAAAGAATCTGTATTTGGATCCAGGTCTTCTGTATTTTTTAGTTCCAGGCGTGACAGTACATTTTCATCCTTTCATGAACGTGCTCTGAAACAGCATGTACAATATGGAAATTCTGAGGCTTGATTTTGCCTTAATGGCAATTAAATATTAACTGTGGTTTGATTTATAGACCTAATTAAGATAGCATCCTGTGTAGACCCTCCAGCCCTGTCCCCATGAGAGGCTTTACAGAGCTGTTCAGAAGCTGACAGAGATGTCAAAACCTGATTGAAAGACACCCATTTTATACAAAGACTGATTTCTGGTGTGTATGGATCAAAGTCATATGATAGGGTCATGAATGGAATTTTTTCCATCTTTTTTCCCAAACACACCAAAAAATTATATTGCAATCTGAAAGGTCTGAATTGGAAAGCCCAGTGTGAACTATAGCATTTAGAGAGATATTTTACTGCTCCCCCTCAGAGATATTTTTACTGTAATTGTATCATCTTTTGCTTTAATTCCTATTTTTTGGTTGGTTTTGACAGCTCCATATCACTGGACCCTCGTAATAATAGACTATTCCATGCGGTGTGTGGATTTCTTTGTGTGTGTGTGTGTATGTTTCTTAGTGCTCTTGGCATTTACTACAGGATGTCGACTGTTTTTCCTCAAGCTAATCTGAAACACTGGATGCAGTGCAGTGGCACATGACACACAGGTAGACTCCGTCTGTACCCCGCTGCCAGCCAGCTCATCGCAAGAGTAGGGCAATCACTGCATTGTTGCCTAGCAACAGTGACAGAGGTGCCCCTGTTGCTTATAGTGTTGCTAAGAAACTGGGAAAAAATGTTGCAGTCATTTACAGTGTTTGCAGAGTGGCAAAGAGTAACATGGTAGGCTACAAGCTGAGCTGCTTGTTGTTACAAGCTGTTTCAGTGTTTTTACAGTGTTGAATGAACGAAGGGTTCAACAGAGGATATAAATTCAAACCTCGAAGCTGTAGGTGAACACTCGAGTCAGGACTTACAATGTGGGCGAATTGAGGATGTGTCTCTTGTCATCAGTAACTGAATCTCGTTTGCACATAGATACTCCCATGCGCTCACACGCACATACCCACAGCCTCATTAAGAAGACGGGAGACTTGCCTTGGCAGCGGAGTGTAGTTTCTGCTGCTTCCCACGTACATGCTGCTGGCTGCAGGCACAAAGAGAGCCTGTGACACAAGGAAGTGTCCTCACAGAGCAGCCAAAGAGAGAGAGAGAGAGAGAGAGAGAGAGAGAGAGAGAGAGAGAGGGATGCAAAGGGAGGAAGAGAAGCAAATAGATGAGCATTGTGAACACAGCTTAATTAAAGACAATAATGTTGTTTTTGTAGCACATTCTCAAAAACAAATGGCTGACTCAGAGAGGTGGAGATGGCCTAGTTTCCCACTCGAGAGAAACTCTCAGCTTTTAAGAGTTCACATGAGAGGGGCTGCAGATGAAAAGCATTTTCTTGAAATAAATAAGTACGTGTTTTCATATATATATATATATATATAGTGGTGTGAAAAAGTGTTTGCCCTATTTCTGATTTCTTTTTTTTTTATTTATATATATATATATATATTTGTTTTACTTAAATGTTTCAGATCAACTCTCGCAACTCGGTACGATCATTAGTCACAGGGATCGAGCTAACCGATGTTAAGTGGCGACTTTGTCCCTCTTTTGTGCTCGAGATACAGTGGTACCTCGAGATACGAAATTAATCCGTTCCGAGGCGCCCTTCGTATAATGAGTTTTTCGTATCTTGGAACACATTTTACATGTAAAATGGCTAATCCGTTCCAAGCCCTCCAAAAACACCCCATTAAATTTCATAATAAAGCTAAATTGACCTATAAACAATGAAATAACGTAAAAAGTCGAAGCTTACCTTTCGAGTGAGGCTATCTCCGAAAGTGGCGGCAGAGGAGGAGGAGGACAAAAGGCAAATAACGTACGTGCATAACGTTGTCGGCAGGATTCGAACCTGCATGGGGAAAGTTTGGTGGTTCCACTTCAAAAACGTCAACATAACAGGGTTGACGAGATAAGTGGGTTCCACTATCTATATACATCTATATAAATGCGTTTTTAAATGAAGGTTGGTATTATTAAGGGAAACCAAAATCCAAACCTACATGGCCCTGTGTGAAATGTTTTTAATACCTAACTGTGGTTTATCACACTTGAGTTCACGCAGCCTACTGGCCAATCTTCACTGATTTTACATTCCATCAGTAAGATCAGGCTCTAAAAGTTGGCAGAGCAATGTCACAGGTCAGGCTACTATAGCCAGACTTTTGGTCACTCATGCCAGTTTCATGGTTGGAGTCCACCTTCACTGTCATTCCCATATCATGGGAGTGATGGAAGAAGTGTATCTTTGAAGAAGATACAAATAGACATAACACCTAGACTTTTGCTGCCAAGTGTGAAGCACAGGGGTGGATCAGTGATGGTTTGGGCTGTACTATCATGGCATTCCCTACTGTGCTTGATGAGAACTGCCAAGGACTACCGAAACATTCTAGAGGACCATGTGCACCTAATGGTTCAATCACTGTACTCTCAATGGTCTACCGTATATCAGCATGATAGTACACCAATAAAGATGGGAGGACTTGTGATAGAATGGTTTGATGAACATGAAAGTTAAGTGAACATCTCTCGTTGCCTACACAGTCACCAGATTTGAACCACTTTGCTGTATTTTGAAAGAGCAAGTCAGACACTTTTTTCCTCCACCTGCAACACATAGCGACCTGACGACTGTTCTGGAAGAGGAATGGCTCAAAATCCCTCTGGCCATTGTGAAGGATTTGTATCTGTCATTCCCAAGACAAAGTTTCACTGTCCAACCACTATGTTTCAAAATATCTTCTTTTGTGTTATCCCACAAGTTTGGAATTACATGTGGGTGAGTAATTTTTATTTTTGGATGGACTATCCCTTTAATATTAACAAATTTGAGAAGTCAATCCAGATTACAATTAATAGAATTTAAGGAGATTTCCTTGATATTTTGGGATAAAAGACTTTAGCATGCTAAAATCAGCCTGAAATTTTGTATCAAGCATTTGTGTTGTGGTCACGCCTTGAGAATACAAGTGAGTTCTAAAGAAGCAAACAAGATGCTTCCTCCATCTTAAAGAATTTTTATTTTCATAATTTTATTTTATCTGTTGTATTTTTCAGTCTATGCCTTTGTTGTAATGTCGCCATGGAACTTACATGATCAAACTGCCTATAACAACCAAATATAAAAGTGTCTACACTGAGTGAGTTCACTGATAATGACATATGACCATGATATGGGTTATGTTCATAATGTATATGTTTTCATCTGTATGTACATGGAGCATGAGTGTTGGAAGGTGATCAGTGGGTGAGCCCAGGCCAGACTGAGCATAATCCCTGCTATTAAGAATCAGCATTCAGGCGTGATATACCTCTACAGGCTCTACTGCTGGCTCAGCTGGTGCTATCATCACACATTTCATTAACCCTACAGTGGTATCTCTCTCTCTCTCTCTCTCTCTCTCTCTCTCTCTCTCTCTCTCTCTCTCTCTCTCTCTGTCTTATCTTTATCTCTCCTTCTCTGCTGTGCCATCCACGAACTGAATATGTCAATCAGGGAGCTTTTGATCTACCTCTGCTTTGTCTGCACTGCGCCCTTTGTGTGCTACTCACTTACATGTACATGTCAATCCAGCACAATAAGTGTGTCATATATTTCGACGCCTTACCCTTGCACCCCAGACAGTCACAGAATGTCTTGAAGGGTCGTGTACTTTTCTAACAGTGCCTGTTATTGTCTTGAAAAGCTATAAACAGTTGAAAGTCCACAGAGTCCACATACCATATTAGCAGTGTGCACTGTGGGATTGAGAAATGACAGGGTCTGATGGACAGAGAGAATTAATATAGATCTGTATGATGAGATTATTAGAGCATGAATGGAGATGTAATGAATAGACATTGACAGGTTCATTGATGGATATGTGAAGTGGCTACTGTAATTCCATGTTCTGCTCTCTCAATATCTAACCTTCCTCATTTTTTACTGTTATAGTCACTTTCCTGTCCTCTTTATCTTGTTCCCAGTGGAAGGAGCACATTTATAGTGCTTCTCTCTTTGTCTTTGGGCAACTCCTCTCTCTTTTTAATATGTCTGTTGTTATTTTTACTTTTTCCTGTTGTTTCCCTCTGATTTTACCTGTATCTCTCTGTCTCTCACTGTATTTCAATTCTATTTCTGTTAGTTCTTTGGGTGTTTTGGCATGGCAATTGCCTTTGCAATTCGTAATCCTGATTTGGGCTTTGTTGTTTTTGTCTGTGCTCATGTCTTTGTTTTACTTGGCTCCTTTTGCTATATGTGTTCATGTCCAGAAATAGACATCTCTAACACACAGACACTACTGGGATACTTGATGTTCCAAGTAGCATGTATACGTACTGTGGGCACAGAAATGTCCCTGTAAAGATGGCAGTATTCAAAATCGTTGTCCTTGTGGAGACATTTTTTGGTCCCCATGAAGGAAACAGCTTAAAAATCATACAGAATTATGTTTTTGGAAAATTGGTTTGGATTAGGAGACAGAATATACAGTTTGTACAGTATAAAAATCAGTGTTTATGTAATGTCCTCATAAAACATGGAAACCCCATCGTATATGAATCGGTATAGCATAACGATTAGGGATTGGTTGGAGTTTGGTAGCTCTTTTCACTTTGCAGGGTTTGTGGGGAATCTCTCCCCTGGAGGTACATGGAGCGCACTATAGGGGGCAGATTTTTTGTCCCTTAAGTTTCCTGTGAATGGCCTTCTTGGCCATTGGTGTGTTTGTCTGGTTTGTTACCATTGTCTTGTCATGTTTGAAACGCTGGACACGGAAAAGGTCAGCAAGAGCTCTGGGTTTTCAGTCCTGGCGAAATGATTACAGAGCTCTGCAGTGCTTGATGCTTTTTCCCACAGCCTGTAGAAAAAGGAGGGCTGGAGCTCAGCCAGATGGGATTGCTGTTAGCAAGGCCATTCTCAGGGAGCCCCTCCACCCTCCACCCTCCACCCAGCGCAAGAGGGAAATCTGGACTCATGACAGAGGGGAAAGTGTTTAAAACTCATGCTGCAATGAAGCTAAATTTGCACAAAATGGCAGCATTTGGCAACATGTTGGCATCTCACCATTTTCCCAGAGCGAACTTATGATGAATGTCTTGTTTACGTCTTCCTCTACTTTTTATCAACTGCTCCCTCTTCTTTCAGATGAAATCTCTCATGCATGTTCTTCAGTTTCTTATTGCGTTCATTGTTACCTACCATTTTTTGTTCTTTTGATATGGAGCAGGCTTGGCTAGAGACTTAAATGTAACTTTTTTTTCTTGTCCTTGTAACACTGTCCCAAAGATTCCAGTAATACTTGCTTTGCAGACGTCAAGGATTTCCCAAAATTTTAAGGAGTTGCAAGGATCCCATTAACCCTCTGGAGTGTTTGGAATGCCTGAAATACTCCCTGTAATGAACTCGCTGACAGCAACGTTTTGTTTACTCGAATAGTTCAGGGTATATGTTATTTAACAATTGCTTTAATTACCCTAACATAATTTGATTTTATTTGAATCAAACAAATTCCCAGAGAACATAGAAATTAAGAACATAGATAGTCCCTTCTTTTCTATTCAATACGAGTCTACAGAAATTTTACAGCTGGTCTTATTTTTGGTCTGTTCGATTTTTAATCTCATGAGACACTCACTTTTACTGTGTTATGTATATACACAATTGTTTACTATATTCTACAGACCTTATGTAGCCCCGCTCTTTTTCAGATTTATAAATGAATTGCTTGTTTAAAATCTTCCCGGTCTACTGACATTTGTTATGACACATGCTTCAGACTTACAATGTTTCATGGTCACTTTCGTTAATGCTACAAGTAGTAAGTTCACTACACCAGCTAATTACTGAAGTTCAAATACAATATTAGAACGATGGCTCCATGCTTGTTTCTCTTGGCGCATTGGGTCTATAGGTTGAATTGTAATAAATGCTTGTATTTATTGGATGTTGAATCAGTTTCTGCTATGATATTGTAACATGGCACGGTTGCAGTCAAGGCGAGGTATAATCTATGTACAGCGTTTATTTATTGTGAACAAAACTGCAACAAAGTCGTGGTACACACAAAAACATCAAGACGGAGAAAAAAGGTGTAAATATACATCCAACAAGACTAATTAACATGACACAGGTTCACAGGAATAACATGGTGATTATGGGACACAGGTGAACACAAAATGAACACAAAGGAGCACATGTGGAAACAGAACGAACATAACAGAATAACAGTAACCCAACACTAACCCGACACAAAACCCAATGACATGTATAGCCTGTGATATAGAAATGGCATTAAGCTTAAATAAAACAACTACAGTTGTATGTGTGTGAGAGAGAATAGAGATGAGTTTATTGATTGGTGTATTTATAGTTACACTATTGTGGGAATTTTCTGAATGAGATACATTTTTTATGAAGACATTGAAAAAAACTGGATAGAGCATCCTGTGTCAGTATGTTGTTTTAAATTTCAGAGGGTTAGTGGTTAGATCACCACAGTCAGTTACAGTGGGATTATAGAAAGGCTAATAGTTAGTGGATATTACAGCACTATTGCATGAGTATGTGTGTATGTGCATGTACTATGTCTATGTCGTATATGTAATCCTCTTTGCCACTGTGACACACAGACCGAGTTTTTATGAGGCCTAGCATGCCTCTACTTACAGTATACAGCTGTGTGTATCAGCAGATGGTGCCTTAATCATTGCAGCCATCAGGCATAGAAGTACAGTAATACCTCGGTTTACGAGTGACTTTGTATATGAGCAAATCAGTGTACGAGCATGGAAAGTCAAATCGGTGTACGAGCATTGTATCAGAGTACGAGACATTTTTTCATGTACCCACGCGCATTTTTGTGTGGAAAAGTCCTAACGCTCAGCATCGTTGCGCGCATTTTTTCTGGAAATATCCTAATGACAGCCTCTCATAAAACAGTCATGCGGTTCCAACCCCTTTATCACCCCTCAACTCATTCATTCTCTCAGCATTGCTTGGTTTGGTTGCATCATTCACCACAGTGATACTTTTATAAGTGATTTACAGTGGTTTTACCTCGTGTTGTTAACATTAATTAATTGCGATCGCTATTGTTCACGTAGTGAAATATACACGCACAGTACAGCATATAGTAGAAAGAAGGTACGAAATAGGTACGAGTAACTGTCACGGTTCATGAATTCATTGTCTCCTAGTTCTGCCTGTGTGTATGTGTGTATATATGTGTGTGTGCAAGGGGCCGGGTTTTGTGTTTTCCCTTGCTTTCCCGCTCCCCCCTCCTCCCTCCTCTCGTCTTTTTCACGCCAGCAGTATTTTTAGAGTTTAATTGTCAATTATTAATAAGTATTTATATGAGATCTTTATGGTTATAATTGTAACTGTAATTAATAGGGTAAAACCAAAAAAATATTTAAAATAGGCATTTATGGTCGTGTGGAACGAATCAATTGATTTTTAGTGCATTCTTATGGAGAAAATTATTTTGGTGTACGAGCATTTTGGGTTACAAGCTCGCTCTTGGAACGAATTAAACTCGTAAACCGAGGTATTACTGTATATGGTACATGTGTGAAAATTTGAAATAGGCATGCATATCCATGTGCCTTTACACACATGCTTTATATTCTGTTCTGAACATGCATTGGCCATTGGACAGTTCTGAAAGTTTTCTGAATGTTCAAAACATCCAGTTTTTTTTACGTTTTAATGTTTTTGTTTTTTTCCTTGTTATCTGAATGAATATGAAGGGAACATACCATTATATAATTTTGCAAACATGAGAACATTGCTCAAACAATGAGAAATGAACAATGAACAATGAATGTCCTCAAACAAGTAGTAACGTTGTTAGACAATATGGGAAATGTTGAATGAGCATCCAATTTAAATATTTCAGAATTCTATTTGTTCCACATTTTGCAAGGGATTATTAATAACCAGATTACTCTGAACAAACATTCTATTATTATATTCACAACTGAGATAACTTTGCCAGAACGATAGCTAAATTAGAAGGTTCCCTGTTAGCTCATCATTAGGGCTTTATTACTGTTTCGTAGCGCACAGAACATGTTTTTTCTTTTAAAAAAAGTTCCTCATGTGTCTATAGTTTAAGGAAGAGTAAAACAGTTTTTGGCTTGTTTTTCTTCCTTCTCAGAGCTGCTCTCCATATGTGTAGTCTGAAGGCTTCTGCCCAATATATTTGGGAAAAGCTAGCCATTAACGTCCCATTCATCTCAATGGCAGTTGCTTGGCTGGTGTCTTCATCCCCAAAAGTATGTGAATTGGAAGCTGCTTTTGGAAACACTTTTTTTTGAGTCTGTCATCTGAGCTGTAAATGCCATGTGACTGATCATTCTGGAATTTATGTAATTTTCCAACATGACTGCAGTAGCTGAAAAAGCATCCATATCATACAGTTAAAAACCCCTCCATTAAAAATATCACTAGTGAAATATTTACTGTAATATAATTAACTGTATTTATTATTATTATTATTCAACATACAAGTACATTGTTTTATTTGAATGTCTGTTAATGGTGAAACAAGATTTGTACCTAAATAATTACATTTCTTTGCATATGCGTGCATATCTGCAAACCGTAGAGTGAGAACGCAGTTTCAGTTTTTTGTCTTGACCATTAGTTACAAAGATCCCCATACAACTGTACATGATTATAAGTATGTAAAGCACTCTGGAGATAAAGAATTTGGTGGAAATCTCACCCAATCTCTAGGGATGCAAAATTACTAGTTAAAAGGATGTGACACACTGATGTTTTGTGCCAAGCTTCCTGATGCACAGATAATGTCTGAGGAATAGTGCTGAGATGATATCAGGAAAGACTGTGCATGTTGTAAACATGGGAATGAGAGAAGAGGAAGTATGTTTCTATGTCTGTCAGAACAGGAGAAGTGCTGACAGGATGGAAGAGGAAGGGTCACAGACAGTCTCCAGGGCAAAAGAGGCCAAACCACAGGTCAAGGTCTGCATGGTCATCTCTAGCAGTCAGTCCTGACTGGTTGATGCTAAAACCAAACAATTTTTTTTTTACTGAGTACCAAAGTTTGAGTTTGGTGAACTGTGACCTGCGCATTCATGTAGTAAAGATAAATGTTTGACCAACAGACTCTGAATCTGAATTTAACTTTTTGGCTTAGTACAAACAAAACTTACTTTTGTAGTTTGCATTGTTATGGTATATACTGTATATATAAGAATAGGAAAGCTACATTCTAGGGCTTCTGATTTTAATTAATAAAAAAAGGAAATAACAAAATATATATAGCACCGGCTGTTGTCAGACTCCTAAGGCATACATAAATCAGGATTATTACAATTAAAGGTAAAATTAATATTTGGAAATGCAAACTGATATTTCCTACTGACACAATGCAGCAAAAGATATAAATAACTGCATTAAAACCCCTTTTTTTAGGATGAAAATACTACTATCCCTAAGGCTTTTCCATAGTACTATTTATTTGTACTATAGATATAGATATAATATATAATAGAGAGAGTAATACTATAGATATATATAATAGAGAAAGTAATACCTCGGTTCATTCCAAGAGCGAGCTTGTAACTCAAAATTATCGGACATATAAGAATGTAATATAAGAATGTAATAAAAATCACTCGATTCGTTCCACATGACCATAAATGGCAATTTAAATTTTTTGGGTTTTTTTTTTTACCCTATTAATTACAGTTAACATTATAACCATTAACATCTCATATAAAAAAAACCCTCTAAAAATACTTGACGCGCTGTAATTTACTGTAACGCGTACTTTAACTTTGAGTAGCGTCGCTGCTGGCATGATGGAGACGAGAGGAGGAGGAGGGGGAGAATGCTTAATCTCTCTCCATGAGAACTTATGGTAAAATGTCTAGAGTTCTCTCGCTTTACTGACGTTCACTTTCACTTTCATTTCATGTTCTTTTCTTTAATATCGTGCAGATTGTGGACGTCGGTCGAATGGCTGTAAATCTCTGCCAGATCTGAAACATGCTTGTCGATAATTTCTTTTTTTAATTCCACAGTTATCATCTCCTTTTTCTTATCTTCTTTCTTACTCATCTTGGGGGCCATTGTCCATATGCTGTACTGTACCAAAAAATGCGCGCAAAGATGCTGAGCGTTGGGAAAATACGCGTGGGCGAGGGAACATTTTTCTTGCACTCTGATACAATGCTCGTACAACGATTTGACTTTCCATGCTCGTACACCGATTTGCTTGTATGCAAAGTCACTCGTAAACCGAGGTATTACTGTATATATATATATATATATATATATATAAATGAAATCTTTTACTAGGGCAAACGCTGATCTTCCATTCAAGAACTTGAGCATTTCACACTATATATACTGAAGAAATGTTATTCTTCCATATCTCCAAAGATTGTGGGAATGGGTGAAAAAAAAAAAAAATTTGGACTGTGAATTATGGCAAATGAGTGAGCGTTTGTATTGTTTAGTGCTGGTGAGCTCATGTCCTCCGAGTGCTGTTTTTACCGCCTACTGTACATGGATCCGTCAGCCATTAGGTCATCGTGTTTCTTGAAATACTTTGGCAAATATCCGAAAAAGCAAGGACGAAAAAGGAAAGAGTGAGCAAGTTGGGGTGGATTGATTTAAGGGCAGATTAAAGAAAAGTTAAACTGCGGAAAGGTTAAGATGGCAGAGGTGATGTTGTGCTATAAAAATCTTTTTAGACTAAAACGTTCGGTCTATTTTTTTGCTCATTTTCCCCCATACTTTTTTATTTTCAACGAAAAGGACATCTGGTGTCAGCAGTGGTGTTGGAGTATTTTTAGCCACAGTGGCGTCCTTTGCCAAGAACTTCCTTTTAGAGTAAATATTTCTTGCCCTCTGTCTGTTTCATTCTCCCTTCAGCCTCAGGAGGGTTGGCTAAGCGCTAATCAAACCCAGAGCCTGTCATGGCCAGCAGCCCAGCTGATTCCAATCATCCTTCATTACACCACCATACTTAGCAGCTGTGCTGATTGGCCCGCTGGATTTTGTCGTGCACCTCGGGGCCAATCGTCTGTTTCGGTTCACGTTAAAGCAGGTGATCAGAAGCTTTGAAGTGCTAGCCATGAGCTTAGCCGACATTCCTGATTATCTGCGTTACAGCGTAGCTCATAATGCTGCTAGACCAGCTAATAAAATGGTTCACCCAGCATTCACCTTAAATCCATTCCAATAATGCCTTTAAACTCTCACTGACTTTGCTCATGGATGCTTTGTTCTTGGCATTGAGTTTCCATCTGGAAAGCATCAAAACCACACAGCCTTACTATGTTTTAGAATTGGAAATTATTTCTGATGCTGAAGAGTGTTGATAAGACGTGACTGAAAGGTTAATGTGTTAACATGAGTTCTCTATGGAGTGTTAAAACGAACAATGTGCATATTGATGTAATCTCACCCACACAGCTGAGCAATTGAGGAGTCTTGTTTGGTTTTGTTCATCTTTCAGGTCAATGAATATCCAGGTTGAGTTTTTGAAAGCAGTCAATTAGTTTTTTTTGGGAGCCTGTAACGATGGTGGGGATTTGTATTGCTGCGATAAAAAGGGATTCCGTGACGGACGCTGAATGAGGCTTTTTCATGTCTAAAAAGAGGCCTGGTCAGGGAGATCAAAAGGTTGGAAGAGGAGCACACTGACCTAGTGTTGTGTGGTAATGAATGACCAGAGGGCCTGGCTGATCTGGATCTTTGCTTCTAACTTTGGTGATGGAAAGTTTCATGTCTCGATTAGATGCCACATGATTGGTGCTGTAATGTCTCTGAGGGTTGGTTGGCCTCAATCAGAGGGACATTGAGGCCTGCAGACCTACTTTCTTTCGCTCATAATTAGACTTTTTTTTTAACTGCTGATGTGTGTTAATGGACAGTATGACTTGATAGAAGATTGGAGACTTGGCTCCTCATAAATTAACTGACCTTGCTTTTTAGACACAAACTGTCTCCTGGGCCTGAGAGAATATAGATTGTTGATATTTTTGGAAACTCACTAACTTTGGGATTCTCAACGATGATTGAGCACTGTGCATTAAATACACTTGTTATGTAAATAGAAAGTAGCTTTGTGAATATTTGTGTTCAGGGTCCTGTTAACTTAGTTTGTACATAAGTTACTGTCACAGGTGTGGGGATTGAGGACAAAACAAGACGACATGACTGCGCACAGCTAGTGAGTGCAAAAGCTGCATACAACACAGCACATGACATGAAAACACAGCCGATGTAAACATGAACCGGGTTCTACACGGGGACAAGAGAGCGTACAGCCCGAGTGAACTCTCATCTCGTGCACTCAGGACAGAAGACAAACACACGGAGCAAGAATGTCCGAATCCCGACACAATACCAACTTGAGCACACTCAAAGCCACGCGCTCATATGAAGACACAACAATACAGTAGCGTCAGAGCTCTGTCACTAAACCACGATAGAACTAGACCGAAGTGACAGTTACTTAGTTTAGCTGTGGAATAAATGGGAACAAAAATAAATAAAAAAATAAATACACTTCTAAATGTTTAACATTGTACCATTAATGGAAGTGTTTCTTTTTTAATGATTTTTACCTGAATTTTAAAGTGGACTCAAACCTTCCCCCTGATGTTTTTAGGAAGCCAAACAATTTTAATACTATAATTATGATGAGGATAAGAATAATAATTTAACATTAGAGATAGTAGTTGTAGTCATAGTAGAAATAGTAATGATTATGATTTAAGACGGAAATATGAACTATTGTGATACAATTGCAATGTAAAAACAAAGATATAAAATTTACAATTTTTTTATTTCTTTTCTTGCAAGATTTAGAGCTTTTATGCACTTTCTTGTTCTTTTTCACTTCCGCATTCCCAACCCAGCACCTTTGGGTTACTTATGAATGATTATCAATGCAAATTGTGTCAAATCGTCCCCACTTCCTTATGCTCAACAGTCTCAGCAGTCTTTTCATTTCATGTTTCATGGATGTACTCCCCTTTTATTTATTTAATGAAATTCATGCAGTGTCAGGTTTGACGCAGATTTTGGGGTCAGTAATTGTCAGTGATTCTCTACGCTGTGCTTTCTGAGCATCTCAGTCCAATCAAAAATAGTTTTTTGGTCATCATTTGTTGTCTTTCTCTTTCTTTCCCGTTAGCTTTTCTTTGGTTCAGCATGCAGCCTTAAAAAGCAGCGCAGTTCTGTTGTTTAATTTTATATAGTTTTATTCGTCTCTTTTACAATAACTGTACCAGTGTTTGTGCAGATCAATACTATGCAATGATGTAGTGACAATATTTACCTTCAATATCTACCTTAGCTTTTCTTGTTTTGAGCATTTATAGAGATGGAACAGAGGTAGATCATTTCTTCCATATTATGATGTACTGTACATCAGAGTGAAATGTATTAAAAAATAAAATGTAAAAAACATTTATAGTATGGTGGGGACTAAATCCTATTCATCGGATGTTGATTTTGGAAGAAGAAAGTTCCGAAGAAAGAAAGGAAGAAAGGTTTGGGGTTTAAGCAGACTAAATGATAAGTCCAGACTAAATGATAAGACTAAATGAGAAGTCCAGCATACGGCAAAGTCTATGTTTTCACTGGAAGATCAAGTTATGGTATTTTAATTCAAAATTACAAGCTCTGATTTTTTTTTTTTTTTCAAAAATGAGACATGCATGGATGAATTGAAGATCGATAACATGCATTTAGGAAATAGATGGCAATTTCCATTCCATACAAATTTTAAAACCGCTGGAAAAAGAAAAAGTAAACCAAGAAACATTGATGATAATTTTTATAATTATTATCTTGGATAATTTTGCTTCTCATATCATATTGTTTGCTTTAAGGATATCAAGATTTTGCAGTGATTTTAAAATTCTTCAAAATTGCCTGAAATTAATATTTTGTCCTGAGACTGATTTTTGTAGTGCTCCCTAAATAAAAGGTATTTGCTTCAGTTATGGGATAAAAAAAAACTATCTATAAAATTATAAAGGGGTTTTAATGTGAAATTTGATAGAATTTTTGTTAGCCTAGTGTGTAAAATTCAGCCCTTGACTCAATCCTCTGCTGTAAGGAATCACACACGAAAAAAACTCAACATATCTTATGTTAAATTATGTTTATGTTTTTTTCTTTTCTTACTTCATCAGAATAGAAATAAACTTGGTAAAGGTTTTGGCACTTGCTATGTAAATACACATAAAATATCATGGACATAATTTGAAATGGTTCAATGATACAAAAAAAGGTCATACTTTAAATATTTGTGGTCAAAAATGGCCGCATTGGAAACGGACGGAAAGCGATGTTCATCTAGTGGAAATTGGTCATTTTATACCACTACCCGAGCAGCACCAGAGAATATACTTTTTTTTTCTTTGTATTACAATGTTTCTGTGTTTAAGTCAGTACTTGTCTCTTCATGAACTCATACTGTGCTTCAGAATTGATTTATTTCTTCTTTAAATGAATAGAATCACACATGATCATTGTCTGTGCTCAGTCTAAATGACAAAAAAATCTCAATTGGTATTTTCTCATATATGTGAGTTGAATACATAAAGTATGAGTATGCAGTTGTATAAAAACTGTGAGTTTGGCTGCATTATATGAATGGTGAAGAGAGAAGAAAATTGGAGAGCACAAATCCTTCAGCAGATTTCCTGTTGCTATGGAAACGCATAAAAGCATATGAGCAAAGCAAAGGAAACACTTGCGTATGACGTATTTGCATCAAGCAGACATGATTATATTACCATACCCTCATTGAGGTAAACTGATAGTTCATGAAAAATTAGCTTAATGTGACTTATTGTCACAGTTTGTCTTTGGATGAAAGCACAAAGACAATAACGGAAATCATTTTTAATGTAGAACTCAGGATACAAATGAATACACGAAGATACATGCTAGCGTGACAGGCAACACATTAACATAGATTGAGCAAAAACACAGGGAGTCCCAGGGTCAGGTGATCAGGACCTTCAGGGTGGCAACGAGAGTTCAGGGAGCCAGGGCGGGCGGCACAGGCAGATCAGGGGATCTATGGTAATGCTGTGGGAGGAGCTTACAGGTTGTAGGCTTGAGTGGGCTTATGGGAGTTTATAAGCGGTCCCAGGGTCTACAGAGAGAGTTCAGGATCAGTCTCAGGGGCCATTTAACATTCAGGAGCAGGCTCAGGGGCTGTAGAGTTCAGGAGCAGGCCCAGGTCCGAGGAAACTTGTCTCGTTGGAGAGAATTGGTCTCGCTGGAGCAGATGGGGAAATTTGACTTGTTTGAGTAGATTGGAGAGCTTGCCACGCTGGATCTGACTGGGTGGAAGGTCTGGGGTGAGCTGAAGTGCTCAACTGCCTTTCAGACTGGGACTGTCCTCTACTTTCCCAACAACAAAATCAGATCTGTTTAGAAAGAGGACATAATTGATGAAATCTGCTATGGGCTAATAGCAATCATCAGGGGAGATGAATGGGAAGAGCTCATCATCCAGTCCCATCCAAAAGCATGAATTGAGCTTAGGATCGCTCCAGCTCACCAGATGGGCCATCTCCAGAAACTCCTGCACAAACTTCTCCAGCAGACACCCATTCTGGCAGAGGGAGAACAGGAGATAATCCTCCGCCCGCTGTCTCCTCTCTGTCAAATCCGTTGTCGCAGCAACTTTCTGTTATGGGTCCATTCTTCTGTCAAAGTTCATGTGTGGTTGAAAGAGAGTAACTTAAATAGTCTTTAATGAAGAACTTAGGACGCAACTGAACCGTCACCGCTACACAGGGGGTCTGACCTACACCACAATACCCTAGCACAGATGAGAATGGACAAAGACTGAGGGCAAATACTGGGATTAAATACCCAGGGGAATGATTAAACAATGAGGGAGAGCTGGAGATGGTGATGATGGTGATGGTGACAGGTGATTTCAACACGAGAGCACATGGGGAACCAGGAGGTCAAGAACAGGCAGACAAGACAGTTCTGTAACGCTTAATAAGCTCAGTTCTCTCATTTATGAGGGTGTAAGAGTTTATTCATATATGGGGAAAAATCTATCTTTCAGAGAACAGCCAGTGAAGTGGACTAAGATGAAGATTATTACTTTTATTTTACTGGAGTCCGTATAAATGGAGACCATAAGCTGAAATGCTATAGTAGTGTCAGTGTGAAATGAACATGATTTAGAGTCCTGTTTGTGATCATTATGATGTAGTTTAATGTGTCATTACAGTTCTGCTGACTGAGTGTGTCTAACTATATGTTGTTTTGATTTAGATACATATTAAAGCATGTGTGTTTAGTTATTAGCCGATTTAAAAAAAAAATATGCATGTCAAAGTTTAGGTCTAGTGAACTGAGGGCAGGAATGTTTTGAAGGCTGGTCTGTGTGGGGGTTTGAGGCCCTGCAGGCTGAAGTCTCTCTGACAGACTTTCATGTTCTGTAGCTCAACGGGGAGTCATGAGGCAACATGTGCCACACATCATCAGGTCTCGTGATGGAGAAAAAAGGGATGTCTGAATTACTTCTAGGATGGGAGTGTTTCAGGGGTGGGTGAGTAGTGAGAACATTGACAGGAGGATAAATGGTGGGAGAGGAGGTTTTAGTGTTTTATTATTCATTTATTTAGACAAAATAGTATAGATATATGTATCATACTTTTTTACTGTATAGTGTATTGGCAGTTATTACCATGAAAATATTTATAATTGTATCTGTACTATGCCAGAATATTAATATTTAAATCTATTCCAGTAATTTCATTTGGCTCTTTTAACCAGAAATTTGAATTTGTATTTGTATGAAAACATCATTAATGTTCATCCTAAACCGAACCCTCAGCAACCAGATCTCACAAAAAATCTTACGAATGAAATCCTACGGTTTAATACACATTCACTGAAACATAAAATATTTTTTTATTTTATATAATGTAATTATATCTAATGAACATTCAAAAATGGATAAAACTTTTAAAAAGTCAAACTATTTCAACATATAGCAGTATACCAGTGATTCCTGGAGAGAGCACAGTGTCCTGTCATGGTGGCATCTGTCCCGTCATTCTGCACAGACTGATTGATTTTTGGACCACTCACTATCCTGTCTGTCATGAGACCTGCACTGCTCAACATGTGTCACCCACCATCTGTTGCCCTGGAAATAGCAGAGAGACTGGACAGTAGAAACTCCCCAACTGCGCATAGATCAAGTGCAAACACTTGTCACAATACTTGAATACATTTTGCTGTTTTAACATATTGCCTATTATATGAAACTGGTGCTCAGCTGCTTTCGATTACCTACATTTTGCAATGGACTACAAGTAGTGCTGTACCAGGATTGTACAAATAAAAAAATGACATACAATATTATCTACATGTGTGAAATAGGCTGAATGTTTTATGGTTTTTAATGGCACAACTTGTTTGTGTTGGCCTAATTTTGCTCACTTAGAGCTACCAAATATATATATATATATATATATATTTAACTATATATTTTAATTTAGCATGTACTTTCAGCATTGTTTCAATTGAGAAGCACTGTTCTGTGTTCATCTTTATGCTAGTTGTTTTTTATGCATGGACTGTCATCATTATCAGATTTGCTTTGTTTACAGTGAGATTAATGATGATAGTCTAGAGTAAGTGCACCTGTACATCAGCTATTTCTGAAACTCTAACTCAACATTACAGACCTGCCACTGTCTCTCTCTCTCTCTCTTGTGTAAATGTTCTGTATGGCTTTCTGCTGGTCGTCAGCCAAGTAAATGGCCCTGTTTATCCAGTTACTCTATTCAATTAAGTTCGGAAGCCACAGAAGGAATTCCCAACAGACAGATCTCATCCATTTTTGTCTCAGATGTAAAATGATGGAAGATGATCACACAGTACACACTGACACAGAAACACACACACACAGCAATTATCAGGTTTTGGTGAGTGAGCAAATATTCTGGTATATATAATAACTTTTGCTGTATATGGAGTGAACAGAGTTATTTTGATGCACAATATGGGTCATGATGCAACAGTATGATTTATCAGAATTGGTATCAGACAACATTTTAGTAAGTCTAACTCTTTACTAAGTATTTTCTTGTTATGGCCAATAACCAATAATTGGCTGATATTGAAATTATGTATTATTGAGAAATATCGGGCTGCTTAATAATTATGTGAAAACTTTGATAGATGTATTTTTCAGAACTCTTTGATGAATAGAAAGTTTAAAAGAACTGTATTTTTTAACATTATAAATGTCTTTACGGTCAATTTAATGCATCTTCAATTAATAAAAGTATTAGTTTCTTTTAAAAAATCTTACTTCGAATCTTACTTTCGAAAGTAGTGTATATCCAATATCGACAAATACCTTTAAATGAAAATTAATATAGTACTAATATTATATCTGCAGATGACCTATATGGTGCCCATGTTTTATCAATGCCTTTACTTATGAGACACTATATTTATATTAATTTAGTCTTTGTATTGAACATAGACATTTTAGGGAATGCTTAGGCACTGAGTAAGTGATTAGTGAAAAAACAGTCATTCATGATGAAGATGGGGAATTAATTCACTCTTTTACAACAGTCCACCAGTTTGTCAACGCTTTCCGCTAATCTTTCCCCAGGATGGTCGTTTTCACATTGTGGTGACTAAATGTCATGTGAAAAATCAATATGTGGGGGCTAGTGTGGTAGTGTGGGTCTTAGCGAGGAGGCTAACAGTAAACACAGGCTGCTGTAACAGATGGAGGTGACAGCACTGTGTGAATACTGCCACTCTGTACAGATTACTGCGGTAACAACAGTACGCTGCTTCAGAGCATACACTGAGCCGGACATTCTCAAATGGTCATCAGAGGCATTTCAGTCTGATATTTTCTCTGAAAAAGGTTGGCAAGACACACTTGTTGGGAAAACAAAGCATGTGCCAGGACAACCTGTATTATTTTCCAGGTGTTAGCTGGCTTTATCATTAACTGCCCTTTACGTTAAAGTCACAATGAAATGATTTCAGATTTCAGATCAGATTTCTTCTGTGTTTTGATGTACATCCAAGTGAACTAAATAATTGGAGAAGTCAGGCATGCATTACCAAGGAGAAGTCAGATTTTTTTCATTGGAATACAGAGTTGACTTTTTGATTAAGAATTACAAGATCACATTTTTTTAAAGGAAATATGCATGGATGAACCATTTGCAGCAGAATCAATAACATTCATTTAGAAACTGTAGGTAAAAAACACAAACAAAAAAACATCTCATGTCGCTTCTGCAAACAGACACAAACACTAAAGAATGTCTCATTTCAAAAGCAATTAAAATGTGCAACCTCACTTGCTTCCGTTCTCACGCTTACATTTGTCTTTTGACGTTTTCTCTCACTATCTTAAGGTATGGTGGTACTTTGACATTAGACACTGTATCATCTCACTCTGCTGTGTGTGTTTGTGGGATGGATTAATGAATGGTTGCTGGGTAGAACAGGAGGCGTGAGGCAGGAATGTGTTAATTATGAATGGAGCTTCTCTCGTGGCTTACTGGAGGCTCTCATTGGAGAAACACTGTGTTTGTGTGCAAGTGTGCCCTTCTCTGTGTGTGTGTCGGTATGCATGCATGTTTAATTCAATGTGCTGTGCGTAGCCATGCAGAAAATCTGTGTTAGTGCACACCTTACTGCTTTCGCAAAATGAGAATAGATAGTTGGCAATAGATAATGAATAATGGCGAAACAAGTCAAAGGCATGTCAATGCAAGGCCACTGCGATTTTGCAAAGTAAGAGATGTTCCTGGGTCAACATCTTTTGATGATCATGGAACAACAATCCTATCCAAAAGCATAGTTATCTACCTCTAAACCTAATCCTACCCATAACTTATTCACCTATGATTTAATTCTGATTTTAAGGATAAGAATTCTTGTAGAATTATTGTTCTAAGCCTAAACTTGATATTAACTGATGAGCCATTCCACAGATTTGATTGATTGGAATGTTAAATGTTTTCAGATTTTTATTGCTGAAATTAGTGTCTTGAAAAATATGAGAATAATTTCAGACATTGTTGAGATCTTTTGAACAAGTAGAACATGATCTTGGATCAACATCTCTCAATGTCTACAATTCAATTCAAGCTTCATTTATGTATTTATTTCTCCTCAAATTTTAGGAGAAACATCTGAGACAGTACGGATTCTTAAGAAACAAATTAGTCTCTTGAGATATGAAAGAGCAATTAAAGAAATACATTTACTTAAAATTAAGTCTTGGTGGGCTGAAATGATTAAGACAGAATTAATACCACTAGAAATAGCTCTATTAAATATCCTATAGAATATAGATGGTAAAAATAATAATAAATTGCTCTTCAATCCAATGTTTAAGGCACAGCTTTTACCTTTTGAGGGGCAGGGTTGATTTGTTAGGGTGTGTGCCTCTTTGACAGTCCTAGATTAACCCTGTAAGGCCTAGATTATTGAACTACTCTAATCTGACTGAATCTCATTCCTCTGGTCCTGGAGATCTGAGGTCAGCTCAGACAAGGATTAAATGCTGAAATGTAGGTTTTCATCACCCTGAGAATAAGCATTAAAAAAAAAAAAAACTAATGCAGAGAGTAGACGGGTAAATCATTCCCCACAGCCACCCTGGTAACACAGTAACATACCTCTTTAATGTTTATCGATACAATGGCATTACATTGAGTTCGAAAGCTAGTCAAATTTCACATTTTCATCTTCAAAATTGTTTTCTGTCTTTATTTCATATTGTCGTAACAACCAGCGTTTTTATCAGTGTTTCAAACAGCGTTTTTATATTGTATATTATCATTTGTAAGCTATTTTGAAGGTCATGGTACAGATAAATCGTCTCGGGTTACTTATGTAACCCTGGTTCCCTGAGGGGAACGAGACGCTGTGTCGAAGCACTAGGGGAAATAGCCTTGCGTGAGTCACGTGAAGATCTATGCAACCAATGAGAAGCGAACGCGTGTGAATGCGTCACTGCCGGCCGCAGCCGGTGACGTCATGAGGAAGAGCATAAAGCGCGTCTGAAACCGGGGCGCGTCAGCCATGAATGCCTGAAGCGGGCCCGGATGCGCCCGGAGCTGAGGCCAAGACACAGCGTCTCGTTCCCCTCAGGGAACCAGGGTTACATAAGTAACCCGAGACGTTCCCTTTCAGGGAACTCGAGCTGTGTCGAAGCACTAGGGGAACGCTATGCCAACGCCACCTCAGCGAGGTCAGCATCCGGGTGTGTCCCAGCTCACTGAGAGAGCACCCTGGTTCCCGGGGCGGCATCGAGGTCTAGCTGGTAGAACCTCATGAATGTGTGCGGCGAGGACCAGCCAGCCGCAGCACAAACGTCAGGCAAGGAGACTCCGGAGAGGAGAGCCTTGGATGCCGCCATGCTCCTAGTGGAGTGGGCTCGGACCCTCAAAGGAGAAGCATGTCCGGCCGACTCATAAGCTAGACAGATAGCCTCGACTATCCACCTGCTCAGAGTTTGCTTGGAAGCTGGGGCACCCTCGGGGGCCCCAAAGCAAACGAACAGTTGGTCCGACTTACGCCACGTGGCAGTCTTGTGAACGTAAGCGTCCAGTGCTCGCACTGGACAGACCTTGTTCTTGTGCTCCTGCTCATGATCGTCAAATGGGGGAGGGCAGAAGGCCTGCAGCGTGACAGACCGAGCCACATTAGTGGGAACCTTGGGGACGTAGCCCGGCCTCGGGTGGAGGAAAGCTTTCGCCATCCCGGGCGCAAACTCAAGACATGATGGGGCCACTGAGAGGGCCTGAAGGTCCCCGACCCTCTTAAGCGAAGTGATAGCCAGCAAAAGAAGGGTTTTTAGCGAGAGGTACTTGATAGAGATACCCTCTAGAGGTTCAAAGGGTGGCTGGGACAAGCCTAGGAGTACCATGGACAAGTCCCAGGCAGGCACCCTGGTCTGTGCCGCAGGTCTCAGCCTTAGTGTACCACGGAGGAAACGAGTGACTAGGGGGTCCCTGCCCAAGGACACCCCACCCAGAGGTACGTGGCAAGCCGCTATAGCAGCCACGTAGACCTTCAAGGTGGAGGGGGACAGCCCTGCCACAAATCTTTCTTGCAGGAACTCCAGTACTTTGCCAATTTGGCAGGTTACTGGGTTCAGCTGCCTTTCACTACACCAAGAAGTGAAGAGCTTCCACTTCAAGGCGTAGAGTTTCCTCGTGGAGGGAGCTCTGGACTGCAGGATGGTCTCAACAACCTCGGCTGAGAGACCGGCCTCTATGAGCTGGGCCCCCTCAGGGGCCAGACCCACAGTTTCAACGGCCCTGGTTGCGGGTGAAGAATGCAACCTTCCGCCTGGGACAGAAGGTCCCTCCTGATCGGGATCTCCCAGGGGACCCCGTCGAGGAGGGACACAAGGTCCGCGAACCATATTCTGGACGGCCAGTGGGGGGCCACTAGCGTGAGACGGACCTTGTCCCGGCGAACCTTGGCCAGAACTCCCGGGAGCAGAGCGATCGGGGGAAAAGCATACAGGCGTAACCTCGGCCATGCCTGCGTCACGGCATCCCGCCCCAGAGGCGCTGGATGTGTGAGTGAAAACCACAGAGGGCAATGGGAGTTTTCTACCGAGGCAAACAGGTCGACCTGTGCCTTTCCGAACCTTTCCCAAATTTGCTCCACCACCTCGGGGTGGAGTCGCCATTCCCCTGGTCTCGCCCCCTGTCTCGACAGGGCGTCTGCTCCCACATTCTGGACCCCCGGGATATAAGCCGCCCGGATGGAGAGCAGCTTTCCCTGGGCCCAGAGGAGGATCTGTCGCGCCATCTTGTAAAGTGGTCGCGAACGCAGACCCCCCTGGTGATTGATATACGCAACCGCAGTCATGCTGTCGGTGAAAACAGTGACATGGTGGTCGCGAAGGTCCGATAGGAACGCACGGAGTGCTTTGCGGATCGCCAGTAACTCTAACATGTTTATGTGCCAGGTTTGGTGCCGACTGTTCCATAGACCTTGTGAGGAGCGGTCTCTCAAGACCGCCCCCCAGCCCGAGAGGGAGGCATCTGTCGAGAGAGAGACTCTCCGAGCCAGAGCCCCTAGCACTGGGCCTTGAGACAGAAACCAAGGATTCTTCCACATACTCAAGGCGCGTAGGCATCGCCCCGTGACCTTGATAATGCGAAACGGGTTCCCTTTCGGGGAAAACCCCTTGGTCTTTAGCCACCACTGCAGGGGTCTCATGTGCAGCAGGCCCAACGGGATGATGCAGGAAGCCGCTGCCATGAGCCCTAACACCCTCTGGAAGTGTCTGACAGTGAGTGGCTGGCCTAACTTGATGCTCTTGACGGCTGAACAGATAACTTGGATGCGCCCGGGGGAAAGCCGGGCCGACATCGCTACTGAGTCCCAGACGACTCCCAAGAAGGTGGTTCTCTGAGCAGGAGAAAGGACACTCTTCTTGGCGTTCAGCCTCAACCCCAGCTCCTTTATGTGTGCGAGCACTACATCTCGATGTTGCTCCGCCAACTGCGGCGACTGGGCCAGAATAAGCCAGTCGTCTATATAGTTTAAGACACGGATGCCCCGTGACCGCAGGGGAGCTAGAGCAGCGTCCACGACTTTCGTAAACGTGCGGGGTGAGAGCGCTAGGCCGAAAGGAAGCACCCGATACTGGTACGCCTTTCCCCCAAAGGCGAACCTCAGGAACTTCCTGTGTTGCGGAAGGATGGAGACATGGAAATAAGCGTCCTTGAGGTCGACTGTGACAAACCAATCCTCGGATCTGATCTGCACTACGATCTGTTTGAGCGTTAGCATTTTGAACTTTAGACGCTTGACCGCACGATTCAAGAGACGTAAATCCAGAATGGGCCGCAACCCTCCATCCTTCTTTGGAACTATGAAGTACCGGCTGTAGAACCCGGACTTGCTCTCTGCGAGGGGTACATACTCGATGGCCCCTTTCGCCAGCAAAGTGTCTACTTCTTGTTCCATGACCAGAGCCTGCTGAGGGCCTACAGCAGACTGTAGGACCCCCGAGAACTGGGGTGGTGAGACCCCGAACTGAATGGCGTACCCTAAGGTGACCGTGCGCAGGACCCACTGAGAGATACCGGGTAGCCGTGACCACGCATCCCGGAATTCTACTAGGGGAACCAGCCTCCCGGGGCTGGCCTCTGGTGCTGATGGCATGTCCACCACTGGGCCGGGATTTCCGGATTCCCGGGTGGAGTGCTCTAGGACCCTCCTCAGAGGGGGTGGTTTTCCCATGGCGGGCTGACTGGTCAGCTGCTCCAGGGATACACCACCTTGTTGCGGCTTGGCGTCAGGGCCGCTTGCTCTTAGCCTTCTTAGCGCTCAGGACAGCCCTCAGATCGCCCCTCTTGCCAGAGGCTTGAGCCTGTCGCCCCGACCCCCCGGGATTAGCCGGAGGAAGACGGGTGGCGACACTTCGTTTTTGAGCGGCCCTGTGTGAAGAGCTCTGAGACCCCCTTTGACTGGCGGTCTCACGTGGAGGGCGGCGGGGAATAACTTTACTGAACGCCACCTGCTGTCGTGCAGCCTCCTGAAACTTGTCGACAACGCTTTTTACGGCGTCGCCGAACAAGCCCGAAGGGGACAGAGGAGCGTCCAGCAAAACAAATTTGTCCCTATCTTTGATGGAAGACAAATTGAGCCAAAGATGTCTCTCCGTAGCCACCAGAGCTGCCATGGAGCGACCGACAGAGTAGGCCGTCTCCCTAGTGGCCCGGAGAGACAGATCCACGGTCCGGCGCAGCTCTGCCACTGTCTCCGGACCGATACCGCCGCCCTCGTTGAGGTCCCCCAGCAACTCAGCCTGATAAGCCTGCAGCAGAGCCGTGGTGTGCAGGCACGCTGCGGCTTGACTAGAGGCTGAGTACGCTCTCCCCACCAAAGACGACGTGACGCGCATCGGCTTGGAGGGGAGCGCCGGAGCTTTAATGGAGGACGCAGATTGGGGCACAAGGTAGCTCGCAAGCGCCTCATCCACCTTCTGCATCCCCCCATAGCAATAGCTTTGAGCCCCTGCGAGATTCGTATACATCGAACTGTTCCGTGTATGAACTCTCTCAGAGGCTGGCTTTTCCCACGATCTGGATACCTCGGCATGCAAATCGGGAAGGAAAGGCATAGCTCGGCGCGGGGGAGTGACGCGAGCCGGCAGATAACGCTCGTCCAACATACTTCTTTTAGGACGGGCGCTTCTGGTCTCCGCCGGCCATTCAATATCCAGACGAGAGACAGCTCGCGCCACAACCTCAACTAGCTCTTCAAACGCCGGCGAGGAGAGTGGCGAAGCCTCCTCTGCCGGGTCAACACTAGCTAAGTCCATCTCACTATCGGAACTCGACAAAGCTAATGTTGGAGTCACAGCACGAACATCTCCCGAGGAGTGCCCGTGACTGGAACCCGTTTGGTCTCGTGAGGGCTGAGGTAAGGACGGACCCACCCCAGCAGCCTCAGCGAGATCCATTTGTGAACCCCAGGACTGAGAGCGCCGCAACGCCTCGGCCGCTGCAGGTCCCGAACCCCGGGGAACACTAGCCTGGGCGGCCTCGTTACAGACCGCCAGGCGGGAGCGGAGAACATGCAGAGAAAACTGCTCACAGTCTTTACAGCCGGCGCCCTCAAGAGCCGACCGTGCATGTTCCACTCCTAAACAGATAACACACATTACATGTGTATCCCTGCCCGTTATAAAACGAGGACAGGGATAAACACACGGTCTGAAACTCTGTTCATCTCTCGCCACACTTTTCACACTCATTCTTTGATTTTTTAAGCTATCAAGTCTCAAAAACCACTCTCGCACAGACACAGCACGCTGAAGGCATTCAGAGCTGACGCGCCCCGGTTTCAGACGCGCTTTATGCTCTTCCTCATGACGTCACCGGCTGCGGCCGGCAGTGACGCATTCACACGCGTTCGCTTCTCATTGGTTGCATAGATCTTCACGTGACTCACGCAAGGCTATTTCCCCTAGTGCTTCGACACAGCTCGAGTTCCCTGAAAGGGAACTAAAGGGCTGTTGTGGTTCCAGGCAACACATACAGACTTCTCAGTTCAACAATTCAGTTTGACATCTTAAACACTTCAGGAAAATAATTGCTGTGCAGGCCACCTTCTTTGGAAGAAAGCACACTGCCTCTTATAAATACAAGGGTCAGGATTTTCCAAACGTTTTTTTTCCCCCTCTCCAACCTGCTACTAAAAATAGCCTAATATATACTGTGGCTACAGGTTACAAACACACTTTGGGGAATCTGATAAATTAAACCACTCCTTTTGGACTGCAGCAAGCATAAATTACTGGTCCATGTTTATGATAAATATTTAATTCAGTCATGAAACTCTAGAGAGTGCAGGCTGATTGGTCTATTAAATGCAGTTTGCAAGCAGTCACACCATTATCACATGGCACAAGCTGATTGGCCTTTGCTGATCCTGCAGCCAATGATATTTTTTGTTTAACATTTAAATAGTATGGTTCATTGTTTGCTGTAAGCTAGTCCTACAGAGTGTTATCAGAAGTCCTCCACCTCCACATATTTGCTTATTATATATCCATTTACAGTGATCCCTCGTTTATCGTGGTTATTGTGGACCGGACCCCCCCACCCCCACTATAGGTGAAAATCCAGAAAGTAGGATTGCCCCCCTAGGAATTTACATATATGTGTGTGTAGGTACCAGAATGTTTAAAATTTATATATTTACACTTTATATATATTTTAATTAAATCTATTTAATTATAAAACCTTAATATTATACATTTCCTCTCTCTCTCTCTCATACGATACGTATTATGGAGCTCTACACTCATCAATGACAGTTAGTATCTTGAGACTCCAGTAATGACGACGATGACAGACCTGTGCGGTTCGATGAATGTGATGATGATGATGGTGTTACTGCACTGGTGTAATGAGGCCTTTAAATCAGTTCGGGAAGCGCCTCATCGTCAGATATCGACACTGGATCGTCTACATTTGCTTCTGAGAGAGGCAAAGAGACTCCCACTCCACTCGTACTCTCGTTCGTTGATCTCGCGCCGGGAACCAATCACGTGTCTTGTCTGAGTGCCCGTGGGTGTGTACAAAGCCTCTGAGAGAGTTTCTCTCTTTGTGTGGCATCCTGGGAAACTGTTTCCCTCGCATCACAATGAAGCAACGCTGCTTTCCACAATACGACTGCCAATATGGCGACATTTTTGAATCTTTATATTAATATTTTTGACAAATTCGCGATGCACCGAGGCCACGAAACTTGAATCACAAAGTGAGAGAGATTACTGTATACATCAGCAGCAACATTACAAATAGCAATGGCAACATCGTGTCTGGGTGTCTTTTAGCAGTAACAATGCCATTCTTCCTCTACAGCAGCGTTCAGCAGATCTAGTCTGCCAAAACCAAATGCATTTACTTTAACATATTCAATAACTATTCCTAGAGTTGTCATGAATTAAATATTTGAATACTTGAAGTTGTACTCGTGATGGTCTTTAAAATGCTAGTGATTAAAGTAAATGTGCAGTGTAATTGTTTAAGTGTTGTTCTGGTTTTCTTTCAATAGGTGCCACCAGGGATATCGGATCAGCACTGACCCGGATGTGTATGAGGCATCGCAGCATTGAGGCGAAACTACGGCATTTTACTAAGTACGACCACTAAGTACTCCTCCTGTTAACTACTTTCTGTGTGTTATAGTTTAGCAGTCTATTTATAACACAAATATACTTAAATGATTATGCACAACACAAGAACATAGAGCACAAACAAGGGCCACAAGTAATAGCCATACATTTCATATGGAAATCATATATGAAACTACAACAGTGGTGTCTAGTATGCAGCATCGTGACAAGTCATCTGGAATAGTTGATTCTGATTGGTTTACTTTAGCATTTTGTAGTCTAATACTTTTTCTAACATTATCTTCAACCCAAATCAGTAAATCAATATGTCATGTCTATTTTATTTTATTTTGCACACTATAATTGCAGACTCGCTCTCAAAGTCTGATGACACCGGCATGGAAAGAGGACACAAATAGTTACACTTTTCACACTTCATTAGTGGACATCTGCAGACAAATCCCTTTGGGAGTCTAATGAGTGGTAGTCTCAAACTCTAAACCACACTGTAAATCAAAGCTTTCATTTTGTATGATTAGACCCCCCACAGGGTTGTTGATATTTCCGTGTGAATGTCTCATATTCCTCTTTAACTGAATGAGAACCTCTGACTCCGCTTTGAACGGTTGAGAACATGATCCTCTCTTCATTGCTCGCAGTGCTTTGATGGAGAGCCTGATCACTCCTCTACAGGACCGCATTGAAGACTGGAAGAAGACAGCCAATCAACTGGACAAGGACCATGCCAAAGGTGACTAAGCACTTTTTTGTCCATATGCACATTATGTCAGTTCTTAAAAAGTAGACAACACACACATTTTCACACACTTTTCCGTTTTCACAGAGTACAAACGGTCTCGTCATGAAATAAAGAAAAAATCTTCGGACACCATGAAATTACAGAAAAAAGCCAGGAAAGGTAACATTCCTTCTTTTTATCAATAATTTTTTGCATGACAAAAATGTGGTCAATGTTTTCTGTGAAATATTGTCATTGTAGCAATTATAAACAACACACTAGCATACCAGTGTTAATGTCACTGAACCTGATGGGTCAGATCAATATGACATAACATTGCCCTACTACAAAGCAGAAATGTTATGGGAATAACTCAAGGACATTTCCTCAAGGTCAAAACCAGCGGTTTTATTTGACGTTCAGATCAACCAGCTGGTTGGATGACATCAGCGTTTACTGTGTTTTAAGTGGCGTTAATGGTCGATGATGGATAGTTGAATCTCGGAGTTGTTGTTAAAGCCGCATAGACTGCATAGAGTGCACAATGCGAATGCGCTTTGTGAAATTACTGACTACTTTATGAGGCAAACAACCCTCTGTAATGCAAGCAACCCCCTCTGCTGGCTGAAATGCAGAAGTGCAACTCTCACCTCATTTGCTAAGCAGTTTGTGTTCATATTCAAGCAGCCAATAATTTCTGCTTTTGAAGATATGATGACAAGCCTGTGTGTTACTAGGAAGAGTCCAGTGTTAAAGGAAAAGCTCCCTTTTATTATTTTGTTACAAGTCCGGCTTCTCATTCCTTCTAAGATCATTCATATTTGATAAGATCAGCTATTTGATTTTCTTTTGGATCCATTGAGCATTAAATCGTACATTTTTGGCTGGTTTTTGAATTTAATTTTGATTCAGTTTCCTGTGGTGGTTTGGCTTTTCTGAAACAATTTGGCCGTGAAATGAGCTGAATTGCTTCCTAATACTAACCCTAACACAGTGCTCTCCCTCCTCTCTTTCTCTCTGTTCTTGGATTCCCCCCGTGTTGTGTTCTCTCTCTCTTTCGTCTACTCTCCCTCTATAGAGCTACAGGGTAAGTATGTTTTTCCATGCAAAGATGTGGCTCACCTAGATTCTTCTTACTTTTTTTTCTTCTTTTTTGCATGGCCCTTTAACCCAGCGTCAACTCGAAAAAGCCCCCAACATGTCTACAGACAGTTCTGTGTCTGTGGCCGTCAGATTTAACCCCCCACATGACATTTTGGCTTGACAACTTACAAGTGGCTTGTCCCATTATAACACCTGAGGGCTTTATTAGTGCATGATTTTGCTGATGCCTTCCCAGCATGCATGCTGGTTGTGTTCCTGGAAGCAGTTCTACTTCAGCTAACTGACTTTGCTTCCTCAGCAAAGGTCATGACCATCTCTTACAATCTAGTCTGCATGAGTTAACCTTTTAACTTCCTCTGGGAGGTTCTATGTGTTTCATTAAGAGTAGATGATGTTCAATCGCAGAGTTCAGAGGTGTCTGTCTCCACCTGTTGTGTAGGTGCTATAGTCGGAGTAGTTTGTTTTGTTCTGTGTTCACATTACGTCTGTATTGTTGGAGGCTGGAAGAGAGAATGATCCTCATGTTCTAATGGTGTATTCTCTCTTGTATCACTTTTTTCTTCTGATTGTCCTCTACAATCTTCTTATTTTTCCATTTGAACTTCTATTTTGTCTGATACTTTTCAATCATCATTTCTGCTGATTTTATTTAATTCTGCCATTTTTCATTCTGTCCACCCTTCACCTTGTTTCATCCCTGTCCCTGTCTTCCTTCCCTTCTTTTCTGTTATGCTCTCCGACATCCCTTTTAGGCCGTGGGGACCTTCAGCCTCAGCTAGACAGCGCCATGCAGGATGTGAATGACATGTACCTGCTGATGGAGGAGACTGAAAAGCAGGCGGTGCGGCGAGCTCTAGTGGAGGAGAGAGGACGCTTCTGTACCTTCATCGGCTTCCTGCAGCCTGTCGTGGTACAGCCCACCCCAACTTTACAGCTGCTCCGCTCATTAACTCTTTCTCCGCTATTGACAGAATTTTCTGGCTGTCTGTGTTTTCACTGTTATATGGTAGGGAGCTCAATTACACATTTTCTGAAATAGCTGAGAACCACCCAATCAAAACACAGACAAAAATGAGTCACTTTCACTTATATAGTGCTTTTTTATAATACAGATTGTTTCAAAGCAGCCTTGTGTATAATCTTTCTTTACAAAGTGACATCACAAATTACTTGCATAATATAGAGGTTTTAACCCTTTCGCGCGTACGATCACACCGGTGTGATCAGTATTGGCTGTGCCCTGGAGGGTACGATCACACCGGTGTGATTAGAACGTTCGTGCTTCACGTCATCAACTGCTAAATTCAAACGTGTTTTTGCGCGTCATCTGGCGCCGATTCAGAGACGGGCGCGCTTAAAGCTTGTCATATATCACAACTACTCAGCGTTTTCAACCACATAAGGTTTATTTTCGTTACAGACATTTAAATACTCATAAGTACTCGCAAAACAATACATCTCTAGTTTGAAAAATACACACTGACGTCCATAAAAGCAGAAATAGCAATCATTCATTTATAAATTGATCAGATAAATCAGATACACATTGCATAGGTAACTATAAAGTTCACTTTATTCTTCTCTCACTTCTCTGGTCACTTACTGTCCCGTTTTTCGGGAGAAGCGACTGAATTTGCGTTATAAATCAGACCGATCAGATTCTCCGAACTGCAGCACAAACAAACATGGCGGCGCCCTTCGCGCATCATAGATCAGTTAATAAAGATCATTATAAAAGTTTTTAAACGACAAAACACATTCATTTCCACATATTTGAGAATCTAAATATCAGGTAGTTGACAATATAGCCAACAAGTGTGTGAATATTTTGAATAAATAAGACATACACTAAATAAATGCGATGCACATGTCATAAAGCGCTTCTGAGGCTGCCGTGTGTCAACGTGACAAGCATAACGCGTCGCCATGGGAACAATAAGGTAAACATTCTAAAATAATGGTCGTCTAAAAAAAACTCACGCTGTGGGGTCAGAGAAAATATTTAGAACTTACGTGCGAAAGGGTTAATAGTTTCCGTGGATCCGTGTGAACAGGAATCATTTTGATAACGTTTTCATCTGTACAGAAGAACAAACAATTTGTCGTGAAAAACCTCTGCAGGCCTTTGACACTGCTGACATTTCAGGGTTGTGTTGGGGTCGTGTCTAGGCGTAGGTCCTTCGTCTGATCTGGATACAGTTTACTACGGTAAACCTTGGGGTAAACCAGCTGTAGTGACTGGTTTCTCCTTTCCTCCTCAAAGCTGTTCCATAACCAGAGCTTGCTCGGGAGCCACCCCCTTTCTGATTGTGCGCAGCATCCAACGAGATATATTCGGCTGAAGTTTCCATGCTGCCAGAAATTGTACCAATAGAATCAGTGTCTCAAGACTGACCTTTGAGGGTTTTCGAACAATCAGAACAACTGAACTCCGAGGAGGGAGCGAGCATCCCAGTGCTGTTACGGACACTGAGATGTGGGTTCGCTGAAGACTGCTGCCAATTTGATGCCCTGAATAGATGACCGAACTGACTGCTCTGATACTGTCCTCAAAGGAAGGAAGCATTCCAGCACTGCTACATTTCCAGACAGACATTGAAGTGGGCTCACCTGAGGCCACTGTGCCCCGAAGCACACAAGGTGGTGGGGTCGGCTAAACGGCCCGCTGAGAGACCCAAGGGAAATGGGCACCGTAATAACGAGTTGTTGGCCACTCCCCCAGAGGGGATTTATTTATTTTTAATTATTTTATTTGTGTTAGGAGCTGGCTTTAAATGTTTTGTGGCCTGCCTGCTCACCAGGCCCCCACGAGACCTGAGAGTGGCAGGGGAGGGATATTGGAACTGTTTGGTGGCTTCCTGAAAACATGATTTATGGTAATGAAAATACATTCTCATAATAGTCTCCCAACCATGCTCTTTATGGTCTACCAAGGAGGAAAGTGTTATTATGCACTGTAAACTCGAAAGCAGGCCAGTTTCTCGGCACATCAGTGAAAAAAGGGGAAGTTTTACAATTGTGAGGGCAGGAACGCTTATCTAATTTGATTTATGGGATGAGCATCCTGTTTCTCAGCTGGTCAGTTTTTTTGTCAAGTAACACTGGAAATAAATGGACCCAAGAACAGAGATGATTTATTAACAGAGTAACAAAGTGAAAACAGTTGACCTGACAGGTGACTTGGGCACAGGATGGGGCAGCCTGGAAGCTAGTAGACAGTGGAGTCTCAGGCAGTGCAGGACAGGACTCAAACACACGTCACAACAGGGGTGAAACAAGACAAGAACAAAACATTCAATATGTACAAGGCATGGCAAACCCTGGAGCACATGACCGAAAAATCAAACTAAACATAGAAAATTACCAAAACATTGTGATAAAATTAAGTCATATAGTAAAAAATAAGTCATCAGTAAAAGAAGTCATGAGAGGAGAAAGACATCTGTGTAAGCAAGTGTAAGCTCAGCATATATAAATATAAGTATATAAATCTTAGATTCAGTCCAAAACATAACCTAGATTAGTTAAAGTAAAATAAGACAATTAAAGAAGGCTAAACAATAAAGAGAAGTAAGACCAAGAAAACCCTAAAACAAAACTGTAAGGATACAAGAAGACCTCTGGACAACCACAACAATCCAGCAGAGACATGAGGCAAGGAGGCAAAATATAAAGAGAGAAGCACATGAGGAACAGGTGAACACAATCATGCAAACAAGGGGGTGTGGTAAATGGAAATGAGGACGCAGGATAAGAGGGGCTCATGGCAAAAACAAACAAAGACCGAGTTATGTGCTCAAGCACAAGACAAACAAAGACAAGTCACAACTCTCGCTAGCTCCTTATATGCTGGAGAATGAAGTGGCAAACCTTCATGTACACCCTCTCAACGAGTGCTGACTGTGCACCCTCTGATCCCAAACAAACAGCACAAAGATCACGTGTATCCCCATTTGATGTACACAATCTACACAATCTAAAATGCTACTTAATGGCCATATCTACTTTTCTTTCTCAGATGGTAGACAAACAACACCTGATAAGACAAACAATTCACCCATTGAGCTACCGAAGACACAGAAGCTACTGCTGCTTTGTTTGGCATGCCTCTTATAGTTTCCTGCTTCACGACGCAATCACATAGAGCGTTCCCACAGTCTCAATTGATGCAGCGCGAGTTCCCTTTAAAGGGACTTTTCTTTTAATAATTAAAATGATCCTAAAACATTATTTGAACATTAAATCAAAAGATTATCTATTGACATGTAAAGCATTAATGATTCATAAAAAATATATTGTAATTATTATTATTAATATATTTTACATCCTAAATACTAGTTAATTTATATGAAAACATTTTATTGATTTAAATGAAATGGCTCTTTAAGTAACAATTGCAGGTTACTACTTTTTAAACTGTGTGATGTTAAATTACTTCTGAAATTACAGAAGTTTTTATCTTTAAACTATTTGTTATTTGCCCTTGTGTAATTTTCAGAATGGAGAGATTGCCATGTTGGGAGAAATCACTCATCTCCAGGCCATTATTGATGACCTCACTGTGTTAACCTCAGACCCCCACAAACTACCCCCAGCCAGTGAGCAGGTGGACATGCTCTTTATATACTTCAGTCATCATGTAGCATGTGAAGTGCTTTACAAAAACAAACAAGTTAGAGCATTTTACAATTGTTTGTCTCTCTCTTTGTTTCAGGTAATAAAAGACCTTAAGGGTTCTGATTACTCTTGGTCCTACCAGACCCCCCCTTCCTCTCCAAGCAGCTCTGGCTCCAGGAAAAGCAGCATGTGCAGGTGAGAGCAAGATTGATAAAGAAATAAAGAAAGACAATACTTTGTTTATTCATGCTTTTTAGCCTTTTTACTTCAGGTTTATGTTTGCTGCAGAAAATTAAGTATATGCTGTGCCTTGAAACACGGAAGCTAGTATTGAACTGGTCTAAGATGGTAGACCATCTTGGACCAGCAAACAAACCAGATTCCAGCTAGTCATACCATCTTAAAGCGAAAATTCACCTATCGATGAAAATGTATCATTTACTCACCCTCATATTGACTTTACCTTGACCTAAGACGTGTGTTCATTTTGAAAACACAAATGAAGATCATTTAAATTAAACCTAAAATATTTCAGTTCCTTCATCAAAAGCCCATACATCAAAACTGAGGTTTCAAAAAGTTCATAAAGACATCATAAAAGTAACCCATTTTAACTGAGTGATTTAATCACTTTACAGAAACAATCTTTTTTTTTATCACATTTAGCACTATACAGTAGTACCTCAAGATACGAAAGGCTCAACTTACGAAAAATCCAAGTTATGAAAGCAAAGATGAAAAATTGTACTGCTCTACATAAAAGTTTTCAAGATACGAAAGGTTTCTGAAAGTCCGAGATTCGGCCCATAACAATTTTGAAACTCGCGCCGCACGCCGCCATCTTAGTTATAGTAGACTCCCCACCATCCTCCTGCTCTCCCATTGGTTCCTGATGCTAGCCAAGCCATGAGATCCTTCTCTCTAATTGGACAGCATTCCTCCCATCATGCATCTTCTATACATACGTGCTGGCGTGCTTTAGCTCTTGAGACAAAGATGGAGATCGTAAAAAAGTACGAAGCTGGTATCTGCCGTTTGTCCTCCTCCTCCTCTGCCGCCACTTTCGGAGATAGCCTCACTCGAAAGGTAAGCTTCGACTGTGGTAAGGTTCTTTAGTCACGGAGAAGGAAGGAGGCAGGGTCAGCTTACTGAGACTCACAAGCTTTTATTTCTTTAGAGTCTTAAATAAATCAAAACACAAAACAAAACATAAGCAGGTGCGTTTCACTCCCACTGTCCCGCTTCTCTCAGCTGAGTCATGCTTCTCCCTCTGAGTTCCGTGTCACTCGCAATCTCTCTCGGTTTCGGTTTCACTTTTGTTTCGCTCGTGAGCCTCGTGTTCACCGCTTCCGTGCCGACTCGCGTCTCGCCCGGATCTCTCTCTCAACGTCTTTCCCTTCCAGGCTGTTTATATCCACGGCCCCCTTGCCACATCGACATTTTACGTTATTTCATTGTTTATAGGTCAATTTAGCTTTATTATGAAATGTAATGGGGTGTTTTTGGAGGGCTTGGAACAGATTTGCCATTTTACATGTAAATTGTGTTCCAAGATACGAAAAACTCATTATACGAAGGCCGCCTCGGAATGGATTAATTTCTTATCTCGAGGTACCACTGTACTTGAAAATGTCTTTATGAACTTTTTGACGCATCAACGTTTTGGCTGAATGTACCTTTAATGGGACAGAAATCTCCCAGGTATCATCAAATAAAAGTCCTAAAGGTCAGTAAAATTATAAATGATGATTGAATTTTCATTTTTGATAAACTAACCCTTTGAGGGGATGCTAATGCTAATCTCCCATAAGCTAAATGACTAGCTAGAAACTAGCTAATAACTTAATTTTCCAACAGGGTTATATTTTGTGGAAGTGTTTGTGAATGCAAGTGTGTGTGTACTATAAGAAAGAGGCTGCTGATGCTACTGCTGCTGCGATACACAATCTCACTGTATGTTGACATCACATGTAACCCCCTATCTGCTTATTAGTTGCAAGGCACTTCAGTCATTAAAATGTCATTTTGCATTCCCGTAAAAGCCTTGCTTTCAACAGCAAAAGTTTAATACTTATTGATTCATGTTATTCATCCATTGAGTCCTTGTGATTACAATGAACAAAATTAGACTAAAGTATCTTGTTTAATATGATTTGATCACTTTTCTAATTCTATAATTCTATATATATTCAATTAGTGCGTCTGATAAAGGTAACTTTGTTGCTGTGCTCTTTTAAATGAATATCTCAAGTTAAATACATTTAAACCCCATTAGCAGAATCTATTTAATATTCCTGTACTGTTTTCAACCTGAAATATGATGAAACAATTACTTCAGTGAGAAGTGAAAGCTTGTCAAGACCAATTCTACATAACCAGCCCCTTTAGAGTTTTAAATTAGACCATTAGCAATGTGCTTTGGCAATTAAAGCTTTGTTTAATAATAGTGTCATTTACTACCTGTTTGTGTTTGTGTGTGCCGCCTCGCATGGAGTCATGGGGGTTGATTCAAGTGTGTTGGCTGCAAAGCGCTGACACACCTGAACACAGCCTTCAATCTCCATACTAGGCCCCCAGTGTCACACCTGTCAAACTTTGTCTTACATATGTTCTCCCTCTGCCCCGCCCCACCCTGACCTCCATCCTTACTCATCAACCCCTGCTTGAGACCTTTGTTTCTCCATCTCCTTTTCACCAACAACTTTTTTTCTCAACTATTTGTTAATCATTATCACATAATTTTCTTTACTTCAATCACAAAATGATTGCTTCATCTGTTCCTGCCATCCTGTAAAACCCTCTCATGCTCATTCTGTCCTTGGTTCACACTTACCACCATATAACCCCATTTTTGACCCTCCGTACCCCACCCTTGTACCCTGGTCCTCTGCCCTGTGGCACTTTCCTTGCTCCTGCAGCAGTGTAAACAGCGCCCATAGTAGTGCCTCTCGATCCTCTGGTGGCTCTCAGACTCACTCACCCAGTTCGTCCTGTCGCTACCGCAGCCTGGCCCAACCGCTAACAACCGCTGCACACCGCCTCAGCAGCGTCTCCTCCCATGACTCTGGCTTCATCTCCCAGGACGCCAATGTCTACTCCAAACCCCCGTCACCCATGCCCTCCGATATAACAAGCCAGGTATTTATTTATAGTTTATTAGTTTTCTGTTGTTTTAAAGAAATGTTGGTACTGAGTTATACAGAACAATGTAATACAGTTATATTGTAAAGTTGTAAAGAACAATTACGGTAAGTGATTTCTCAGGAGTCAGATCTACCCAGTTAAAACAATAGAGCAACAATACATATTGCTGTAAATATTTATTTATAAATACTACTATTTGGGGTTAATAAGATGTTTAAAAAATTATAAAAGGGTTGACTGTGTTAATGCACAAAAATGTTTTTTTTTTCATCATATACACTGCTGATCAAAAGTTTGGGGTCAGCAATGTTTAGAAAAAGGTCTGTTATGCTTAACAAGGCTGCATTTATTTGATCAATTTTACAATTTCAATAACTTGTCTATGTCTATAAATTATTCCTGAATTTTTAGCATCATTACTAAATTCATGATTCTATATGTGAATAAAGCCTCAGCCTAAAAGTTTTAAACTGACATTTGTGATCAATTTAATGCATCTGTATATGTAATTTGTGTAAAAATAAAATTGTAAGCGATCACATTGATCAAATTGTAGACCTACATCTCTCGCTGCTGACATTGCAATGACATAAATAAGAGGGTGATATAAACTGAAATTTATACCCCGCATAACTGTTTGAAGAAACCACATTGTTACTGCAATTGTATTGTTTCACAGCTTTCCCAGATTCCTTGTCTGCATCTGAAAGATTACAGTGACCTCTTGTGGACTAGACAGATAAATGAACCACTGGATATCAAACAGTATTTGACCAATGTTCAGAATTTGGCTGAAGCAGATTTTGTGCATTTTCTGGAAAACGTGTTATGGAAACAGCTTGAAATTTGCTTGTGAAGCTTTTGAACGTGGAACATAGTTTTTACATTATGTACACCGACAAGGTACTTTCTTAAGCCCATTTCTTGGAGTAAAGCAAGAAAAATATACTTGTCTCGGAGCTCACAAGCTATGACAACCATGGAATAAAAAGGGGATTTTTTCCTGACAGTGAATCTACCAAGTACATGGCCATGGTGTGACAGTGAAGAATAAGCATGTTGAGAGTTAACCTACCATAGAAATTAAGAGAATGTTCATAATTCATGAAAACATTTTAAAGATGTAATGCTTATGCACATGAATAATAGCCCTTTGAATCTTTTTAGTCAAATGGTCAAGAGTTTTGAGCTGAATTAATTATGACAGGTTTATTACCATATATATGGTTAGGGGTATAGGTAGACTCTAAAATGTGATAGTTATGAAAAAAACAGCCAATGGAAACAAGAGAGAGAAAGAGAGAACTAATATGCTACTCTATAGCTCTGAAAAAAGTAGCACTTAGATTTGAGAAATTCTGTGGATCTTAATGTATCCAAAGAATTCAAACTTTCTCAGAGCCACTCTAAATGTTTCATTTATTGTCTCTCTTGCAGAAGTCATCAAGTTCAGCATCCTCAGAAGCATCTGAGACCTGCCAGTCAGTTAGTGAGTGTAGCTCTCCAACCACAGTAAGTACGGAGCGCTCCGTCCCGCACTCAGACATACATGTGCTGAAACTGTCAGTGATATTTTGTGCTGTCTGTGTAACCCATGAGGGTTTTGATGCTGGCTGGCAGGTTTGGGGCTTCTCTTTATTTCTTGCCGGTATCAGCTTTGTGCTGTCATCAGATCTGATCTTCCCTGCCACTCTCAGCATGTATCTGCACAGCCACACATAAAGGCTCCCATACCGTTGTGTAAAGGGAAGGGGGTCTCTCTCTACTCTGACGGTCTCGATCTTATCTCTCCATTCCGCAGTTTGGCTCGTCCTTCGCTACCTTCCGCCCTGCTCTCTCTCACACTGGCTCCATCAGGCCTTTATCTGTCATACTTCCTGCGTCCCCACCCTATAACCGCTCCCCTGGATCCAACACACCCTCTCCCACATCCAAGGTTCCTTTCTGGAAGGTTTGTCTTCATTGGCACTTCTCATTGCAGTTTTTTTATTTCTTCTGTTCTTTTATGTGCAGTCTTGTGTGTTGAATATGTGCCTCCTGAGTAACACTTCTTGACAGTGCTCCGTTTTGGTTTCATTCTGCTTAACCTCATCCATTACCTCATTTTGCTTTTTAACTCGCACCTTTTCTGTTGGCTGTTTGATCCTGGTTTCAAATCTCTTGCTGTGAGATTTGCTAAACCGAGCAGGCCACGGAAGGTACCTGTTAGTTTATCCGAATCAAACAGTGTTACAAACACTGGGATTGGGTTTTTTCTAAAGCACATAAGACTCTATCAGTTGAAAGGACACTCAAACTGCTGGATCGTGGGCCAGTCTTCTCTCCTGTTCCTGAGACCGTTGCACTTGTTGCTTTGCACTGCTTTGAACTAACCGCTTGTACTTCCTCAGGACTGGTCCAAAGTAGGTTCCAGTGAGCAACCGCTGGCAAGCACGCTTCAAAGGAGGAAGGAGCCTCTTGATAGGCTGAGGGAGGCCGAGACCTCTCCTCAGTCACAGGGATATTCTGGGATGCATTCAGAAGACACCCAGAGGCCAAGGATGACCCCGGCTACTATAGCTGCCAAAGTAACTTTCACCATATGAAACATTCATCATGCAGATTTTAATTTTGAAACAATCAAGCTTTACTTTTAGTGGCGACATCATGTACCTGTTGGGGGGGGGGACTTCAAATATGAATGGATCTGGCCTTAAGAACTGAATAAGGCAGTGGGTTCAAAACAGCACATTAGGCCGCGAAAAAATAAAAAACTGCAATAACAAACAATTAGGAAAGTCATTTAAATTCTCAATATAAAGCAAAATAAAACAAGTGTAAACTTTAAAGAAAATTTGGTTATTGAAGCATCTGTATATGTATAGTAAATAATTCCACTCTTTGTTTTTAAATTCACTTTTCATAGTTTAATATTCAAAGTCAAGTCTTAAATATACTTACACATTACACAAAATCTGTTAAGTTTGTGCTTGATGTAACTTTATGTATTTATTGTGTTATGGTGCAGCATGGTGAGGAGGTCTCTCCAGCTGCTAGTGACCTAGCCATGGTGCTGACACGAGGCCTCAGCATGGAGCAGCAGAAGAGCAGCCGAGACTCCCTTCAGTACTCTAGTGGATACAGCACTCAGACAACCACTCCCTCCTGCTCAGAAGATACCATCCCCTCACAGGGTAATACACAGTCAGAAATGCCCACATTTACTCAGCGAAAGTATCAGCAATTTACTAATTTTCATTTAAAAACAAGTTACGAGATTTGACAAGTGGGATTTTTGTTTGTTTATTTGTTTGTTAGGCTCAGATTATGATGGTTACTCAGTAAATGGAGACACTGAGGCAGATGGTCAGGCTGAATTCGATAAATCCTCCACAATTCCTCGCCACAGTAATATCGCCCAGAACTACCGGCGCATGATACAGACTAAGCGTCCCGCCAGCACAGCAGGCCTGCCCAGCGGAGTGGGCGCTCTGGGCGGAGGGGGTGGTATCCCAGGTACGGCCACCATTCGCCGAACACCATCTACGAAGCCTGGGGTGAGGCGCACCCTCTCTAACGCTGGCCCTATTCCTATACGCCCACCCATCGTGCCAGTCAAGACCCCCACTGTGCCTGACTCACCCGGCGGGAACGCAGGCCCTCCCGCCCGTGTGGGCAGTGAAGAATGTGTCTTTTATGTGCCAGATGACGCCTCCCCAGGAGCGCTGGAGTATGTGAAGGCCTCTCCAAAGCGGCTGAGCCTGCCCAACACAGCCTGGGGTTCAGGGGGTGTGGGTGGCTTAGAGATGAGTGTCTACAGCCAACCAGGCGAAGAAGATCACCTACTGGCTGCAAATCGCCACAGTCTGGTGGAGAAGATCGGGGAGTTGGTGGCCAGCGCTCAAGCCTTAGGTGAGGGCCAGTTCCCTTTCCCCTCGCTTCCGAACCAGCCCCCACCGGGCCCAGAGGCCGGGCCGGACCCCGAAGTGCCCCAGGAGGATGAGGACATGCTGAGGTCTATTCGTCGAGGGGTGCGACTGCGCAAAACCGTCTCCAATGATCGCTCCGCGCCCCGGATTTTGTGATGCCTCTGGAGAGATGGGAGAATAAGAGCGAAGTAACCCAGAAAAAAAAAACTTCACAATGACTCTCTTTAGAAAGCGAGCTATGAAAAAGAGGATTAAAAAATTTAATGTTTAAAGTCATTATAGAAATAATGAATAACAGTAATGAAAAAAAAGTAAATGATATGTAACAGCAGGCTCAGGCCACTATAACTCTTAGCGTGTCCGAACGCATGTTTGTCTTATTAACACGCCCATCACCGCGGGATAGTTGAACTGTAGTGAGACAATTAACTACTGAAAGAACAAGGGGCCAGGATGTTTGGGGGATTTTTGTGGTCTGCTCCAGGTGTTTGCATGGTCCCCCTAGAATAATGATAGCAATGATCCCCCCAGGAATCAGTGCTGGAGAAGCTCATGGGGTACGCAGGGGCTCTTTGAAAATCCTTGCCCTCCACAATGCTCTCTCTATCCCCATCCTCACCTCCAGTAAATCTGACATCACATCCTGAAAGTCTAGTGGTATTGCTGTTGTGTGTTGGTCTGCAGTCTGGAGGTGAGCAGGGCTCTGCTGCAGGTCAGCTTGTGGTTGCGTAGAGGTATGGGATGTATTTTTTATTTGTACACTTCTGTGGTTTTTGTTTTATTTACGAACTGGTAATCGCCTCCTAGCTCCTTTGAGTAGGAAATGTTTATGTCAGATATGTGGATGTTCGTAGAGTTAGGGTTTAAAAACTATCATGATAATGTGGAGCAATAATTTTTTTAGCAAAACCTTTTTTTCTTCTTTTCATGGGGGAAGGTTTCAAAAATCAGCTTTTACTAAAGCTGCATGTTTTTTGATGTTCAGGTGTCTTTGGGGAAGCAGATGCTTTCGAAGACTTCTTGCTGAGTCTAATTATGGCTTATTTTAAAAGAAAATGAGAAATAGAAAGAATGCAGAGCACTTTCAAGGTGTAGTTTAGACCACTAGTCGTCACTGTGGCCACACTATGTGTGGTGAATGCTGTGAGACCTGTGGTCACGGGCCCTGGTATTTAGGGAGACAAATGTGTACAGAAATGTCATGATATAGGAAAAAGAGAGTGAGAGGATGTGAAGGTGGTAAGAAGAAAGATTTGGAAGTTCTTTACAGTAGGGTTCAGCAGGGTAGTGTTAATGTATTAGCTATCAGTAACTAGCACTGAACAGCGTTTCTATTCTAAAATAGAAAATGGTACAATAATACAGCAATGGTTTTTACTGTATTATTGATTAAATAAATGCAGCTTTGGTGAACATGAGATACTTCTTTCAAAAGCATTTAAAAATCTAACCAACCCCAAACATTTGAATCTTAGTAGTATGTATTTATAAATTAGCATTAACCTAGACAAATATAAATATATGTTGTTCATTGTTAGCTTATGATACCCATTGCATTAACTGTTAACCAACTGAACCTTATTTTAAAGTGTGACTCATGAACTTGAAAGGGAGTTGGTTGATACATTATATTTAATTTCCAATTTGAGCTTCTTAAACTATGTTTTTCAGGAATGTTCTTTTACTTGTCAAGCCTCAAACCACAGTCCACTGATAAATCTGTAGGAGGGGTGGAGAGAACAAGCTAAGATGAAGGCACACACCTGGCTGCCATTTTTTAGGACATAAGAATGAACTTTGGATCTGCAGAGGGATGAAAGGGATGAATAAAGGAGGTGGAGAGAATGAACTCTGTGAAGAAACTCATCCAGTTGTTTATGATAAAAGCATTCCACTGCCTGTTAAAGATGATATAGGAGTAAATACCGATGACGCGAACGGTCACTGGTTACTCCGGTTCACCCAACGTGAAGAAAAACAATGCTCTGTGATGATACTGGATGTGGAAGTAATACGTAGGAGGTCAATACATAGTTTTAGTCATGTAGTGTCTGTTTGTGAGTGACTTTCTGTTCTCCCAAGACTCCCTAGAACCCCTGCAGTCATAAATATTGCTGTTGCGCCAGACACTTGCTTCTTACTCTGACTATTGGGTTGTTTTCTGAATTATTTATTTTGCATAGAGCACTCTGTTTTAGGACTGCCTGTAGTGTGTTCAAAAGGAAAAAGTATGTCTGCTTTGTGACAGTATGTACGAGTGTGCCGATCGCCGAAAATAGTGCCGTTCTGGAACACCAAAGCCGTATTGAGAACAGGCTGGAATGAAAGAACAGGGTTACGGCAATTCAAAACCCACACTGCCGGCCGATGAAAGAGCAGGTCAGAACTTTGTATATATTCATATACATATATATATATACACACGTGCATATACTGTATAAGAAGGTGAACAGTACTAGTAGCTTCACTAAAAACAAATGTCCTACATAAATGTTGTCTTGCAATGGGGTAGGTGAAGAATCAACAAGTGCATTGAATTTGGCAGCAATATAGTGAAGTTTGCTGGATGAAGAGGAACATAATATCTGTTACATATCCACATATTTCATGTGAAGCTTCACAAGCATACAGCTCTCAGATGTTCAGTTCAATTCACAGCATTAAGTACACGGACACATATAGACAGGAGAATACGACAGGAAGGAAGATGGAGAGTGGATGAGAAAGAAGAATGAGATGAGTAAGCGTGAGAAAGACAAGGCCAACAGAGAATAACTGCTGAAAGAAACAGGTGGGAAGGGAAGTGGAGAAGTGAGGGAAAAAAAGACACAAAAGCCTGATTGCAGGTAGTTGGCTTAGTGTTGTCTCTTTATTGTAACGTCAGTCTCTGGAGGTTTCTGCTCCTGAGGTCATGAAGCAAGATGACAGTTAAAAGCCCCTCTAGAGGAAACCGACAGACAGAAAAACTATCACTGTCGCTTATGGGTTCAGCCTTCAGCGTCTCTATATCCATATGCTCACACAGCAGATTACAATTTTGGTTCTCAGGTGATTATAAACACACTTTCTCTTTGTTTTACAGGGTTCAACATTACTCACGTCATGTTAATTTGTCTCCCGCTGAATGTCATGATATGCTCGGTTTAAGGTTGCAATCACAGTTTAGTTGAAATTTGGGAAGCTCAGAATCCACACTTTGTCCAAAACACTCCCGTGGAAATGCATAACTAGTTTATGTTTTGGCTAATTATATGAATTCATTCAGTCTGCTTATGCCCCACTGACAATTAGGTTTAGACTTGGACATTCTTGCTTATTTTCTTTTTTTTCTTTTCATAAAAACAATATTTTCCATATGATTCACATTGTACAAACTAATTCGAAATCACCACCCTGTACATTTTATCATGATATTGGGTTAGTTTGTTCCTGGAGCACCCCTGGTTATTGTAGGTATTATCAGGGAATTTGAAAGTGGTTTAGAAGTATATGTGCTTTGATGATGTATAAATGTGATTTTTGAGGGCAGTATTTTATTTTAATTCTAACGTCATCTCACAACTTATCCGTTTGCTCTTATGAAGAACAATCTCAGCCATCTCCCACTATCACCTAAAGATAAAATAAATACATTTTGAGGGGATTTGCCTGGAGAACAGTGATCAAGTAGCACATTGGACATTTTTTTAAACTAAACAAGTGTCTTCAGTTCTGATTTTCTGATTGTGTTGGTAAGCCAAGCAAATAATGCCAAAATGTGAATTGGCTATCCTTTATATTTACATTAAGTATTTGACCAAATCCTATAGAGTTAGCACAATCAATAAGTATAATGTTAGCCTTATGCAACTTTATGCCTTTTTGATATTCACTCAGTCCAACTGCACTCATTTCCTTTTGCTCAGTCTTATCTCGAAAATGGCTACAGACAATAAATGGTTATGTGGTGCGAGTGGCAGAAGGATGAAATGCTCATTTAGACCGGAACACGCGCACACCCCAATCTTGCTTATCCACCCCGCTGTTCCTCGAAAATGGAGAAATGCGCTGAAAGACACCAATCTCCCACGCTCGGTTCAGCCACGACACTGCGATTTCCCTTTGCTGTCACATCCACCGCATGCTCCTGGAGGGAGAGCTTGGCAACCGGGTGTCATGGAAACTGAGCCGTGTGTCTTATGCCATTAGCCTGAGTTGAGAGTCTTTTCTTTTCCGCTCGCATACAAGTAGCATCACGCACACGCCTCACAACAGACCCCGAACAGCAAGGCTCTACAGCTCAACACTTAGCCATTGTAGCTACTTGATTTTTTTTTTTCATTCTTGTGTAAGATATGTGACGTGTACATTTGTTTTCTTCGTCCAACCCCATCCCTTCCTTCATCCTCAGATTGAAGTTGAGTAACGCTACAGGTTCTGTTGTCTCTGTCTTTCTTATTTCTGCTTTCTCGCTTACTCTTATGCTTTAATTTATTGTGCTGTTTACCTAAGGCTAATTTTGCCATTGTTGCTGATAACATTATTTCTGTTTTGGTAATATTTATCCTTCTAATTTTTGTTAAGTTTAGTCACAGCTAATGTAACAAAACACACTGTGATGATTCCAGTATTAATAAAAGTTGTACTTAAACTGTTCGAAGTGAAGAATATTTATTTGCATTATGTTAACACATTTGTGAAGGCGAGAAAAATAATAAAAGAAAACGAATGTCCTATGTGGGAAGGTGTGTGAATGGCCATAAACTACAACAAACAAATATTTAATTGTAAAAGGTCGACATTATTACCTTTTATGATAGAGTTCAATTTTAATGTCATAATTTACATAATTTCTTAGGACTTTTATGCCAGTTATGAATGTATATGTCACTATTTCGATTACCAAATCATGTATTTTTCTTTATGAGGCAGAAATGGGATTCCAGGATGGTGGTAGTGATAATAAAATAAAACAGATTCTTTCCTACATTGGGTAATCCACTAAAACATATTCATTATACCTGCAAGTATTGGTTATTGAAAGAGGCATAAACACAAGTTATTATGCATAAAAAAGAGTTATAAACATGATAGATGTCATGCACACAGGCTTAAATGAAGGTGGCAGTTAAGAAATCATCAGTCTAATAAACGTTCCCATTTAAAGTGTGCAATGCTTATTCCAGAAGCCAGGGGGCGGCAAAGTGTTAAAGTTCACATTTTTCAACATTGTGTCACATTTGAAATTGAAACACAAATAAATCTTGTTTTTCACACTGAAAATAAACAACTTGCAAAAACCCCTGTAATTAAAATCCCAAGTCCGTCTCTAAGCGCCAATCTTGTGCTTATCAGCCTTATAATAACGACTTTCAACAGTAGAGAAAGACAGAGATTAGCAATTCAGCTTTGTGTTATTTGCTGAGAAAGCCCCTGAAGGTGTATAAGACAGTCCCAGCTGCACACTGGACTGCTCAGAGCTCAAGTGTGTATCTTTAATGATAGTCAAGTCTGTTCATCTATGGAAAACGCTTCCGTAACTTAATTAGAACGTCTTCTGAGCTCGTCATCTCTCCGGAGTGTTCTTAAACCACACGAATGCAACTTTAATTAAAAATAAGTAGGCCACGATTAATTTAAGAAGTCTTAACAATGATATGCAACAGTACAATAAAGGGATTAGAGAGTTTAGAACGAGAAAAGTGGTCAAGCTCATTTAGTTTTCAATCCCACTAATGGCTTATTTACACGATCATATCCATACTGGATACCATTTACCTGCAGGTGAGTGAATATGACCTTGATTTCTCATTTGAGTAACGTTTTAGGGGAGCTATTTGAAAGTGTAGTTTGCTGCAACACTTGAATCACCATTTGATTGGTTAGCAGTCGGTCTAGCCATTTATTTTCAAAAACCACTTGTAGCTTATACTGTAGGGCCACAGGAGTGCTGGGCTTCCCCACAAAATCACGTTAGCTTCTTCCATAATAGTAAATGAAAAAACAGCGGCAACCTGTACTATGTTTCACCCGTTTCACTTGAAACGGACCTTGCATCAGGAGGGGACTCTGTGTGCATGTGCTTTGAAAAAAAAAAAAATGCCACCCAAAAATCCAGATATATGGGGGGAAATGTCTACTTTCTTGTACAAATTTATCTTAACATTTATAACAGGATATGGAGTGGTGTTTTCCCGAATATCAGCATGATTGCAAATGTGATAACGATTTTATACAACAGTTCAATAAACAAGAAGTTAATGTTAGTTGAATTTCATTTTAGACTTTGTACCTTGTCTGATTTTATTCTATTTTACGACAAATCCACAGTAGCGCCACTGCATTTTTCCAAGCAACTGAAGGAAGTTTTTGAAGGAAGTGTTTGATTGACAGATTGAATGACTCACTTGTTAAGACAATGATTTGCCAACACTTACTGACAGTTTTACTTTCATTTTTTTTCTCCCACTGATTCATTTTCTATACAAGAGGCTGATAAAATCATACCAGCGGCAAGAAAGACTGTCCACACTTGTCCAGATGTCAACTAAACACAACGTTATGAGATTGCTAGATAAGGATAAACTTGTCAGAGCTTTTCCAGCCAAGTTCTAAACATCAAAATTGGAGTCGACCTCTTGATGTAGCCTATTCTTATTCATACTGCATTAAATCACTTATCTAATCCCTGTTATCTAATTTTTATTTCTGAGAAATGGGGGGCCACCAACTGTTTGCTTGAAACTGGCTTCTGAACTGCAAAAGCTGCCTATGGTGAAAGCAGTATGTGACAAGATAAGTATGTCCAATTTCACAATTGGAGAAACCGTGTATGGTTGTAACATGGTGAGTTCTCACCAGGAGTTGTTGCATGGTGTTCCATGTCTTTCTATCACTTGAAACAACACCAGTTTGGGATGAGCTAGGAGTCCTATGATCAGTGAGTTTTTACTCCTGGATCCCTAATAAATTATTTTATAAGGGGAAAAAAATATATATTTCGAGGTAAGAATGTCAATTAATGACCAAACGTTTAGTACTTACACTCCTGCACGCAAAATATGATACATTTTTTTATCTGCTCATTTCAAACCATTATTCAAACATGGGTTACTAAATACTGACCGAGAGGGGTGAGATGGGGTGTAACATCTTTAAAAAGCCTAGTTTAAAATGCCTAGACAGTGGAAAAGAAAGATAGAGTTGTGCCCACCAGTGTTCAGGTCAGTCAGACAATGTTGAAAGCCAGTGGTGAGAATTCTGAGACCTCAGAAAATGAAAACTTTTATGTTGTCTGGATCCATTTGGCAGCTCAAAGCTAAAAGATGTGTGGGTATCAGCCGTGACTCGTCTGTATGAGCAGGTATATGGGGAGCAAACTATTCATCCAAACACAGACCTCGATATACACTGGATCAATAATAAATTATACGGTAACCGTGTTCAGTTTTAAATTCTCTAGACTACTATAAGTTGTAAACTGAGCTATATTAAAATGTCTCTTGTGGATATCCTTATATTTATATTATATACAATAGATCCATAATGTTGGTTTTAAGTTTGTTCTGAGACATGACTTTGTTTTCCTACACGACTGGTTATATTCAAAAACAACATTCAGAGATAATAAATACTACATTAAGGCAATTCTAGATGACATTCTATACATTTGTTGTGTATACTAAAGTCGGTCAAACATCATTAGAGCACAGCCTCAGTCCAAATAGTGCAAGTACATTAGAATTCTGCCAAGAGTGTATCTGATGTGTTTTCAGCAATTTGAATATAAAGCTTACAAAATATTTGTCATAAACTAGCGCCAAAACCCAGAATCTGGCCAATTTAAATTTATACCAAGGAGCTGCTCCTAGTGGGTATGTGCCCTATGCAGTCTCTGGACCCACTACTATATGGTTAACAACCTTTATTTTTTTTACCATTGTGACTCTTGATTGAGAATATTCACTCATTGACAAACTCATACTCACATTGCCTGTTTTTGTAAAACCTACATGGTCTTTAAACAGTTAAGCATTCATTATCCGTCAATACCGTTAAAGAGGTTTGTTCTAGTAGACTAATTTACACACACATGCTCACACTCCTGAGTAAAACAGAAAGTGGATTTAAGTTATGGCATTATTTTGGATTGTTCGTTTGGATTTTCAATAAACCTGTTTTTTTTTATATTAGTGACTGCCGTTTTTGCTGCTTTTGTCTAACTGTTACTTTCGGGTATATTGTAACAAAGGCACACCATCCATTTGATATCAGCTCAGAAGGGCTGTGACATTCATGCAGAGGTGTGAATTGGTCCCTTCGGTAGAAAACAAATGTGAAAACAAATGAGCCCTCTTGCTTAAAAATTAATTGAGTTCTTGATGCTGAAGCAAAACTGTTACAACCATACCCGGTCCTCACTAAGCAAAATTACCAGGATGACCTACTACTTATGGCAAGATTCTAAGGTGTACATACGATGTACACATTATTATCCCATGAAGCCACAGGACAGAACTTGGCGCAACTGACACTGGTAGGTCTTATAATAATGGTAATATGGTCAGTGTAGTATATCCAGATTAGATTCATACTACACACATTCACATATAACATCCAGTGGAGTTCACTTATCTCGACTCACGGTTAACTCGCCAACCCTATTATGTCGACGTTTCAAGTGGAACCGCCAAACTCCCTATATGTCTTAGCATTTTCTTATCGGTTATGTCGATTCTTTTATGTTGCCGAACCCTAACATCTCGAGCACAAAAGAGGGACAAAGTCACCACTTCACATGGGTTATCTCGATCCCGTGACTAAAGATCGTACCTAGTTCACTGTGCATGCGCCGAGTTCCCGTTGGACGTCATGCCATGACCATTTTTGGTCTTTCACAATTCCTGCTGCTTTATGTTTGCCCAGTCAGATTGTGATTTTACAGCGGTAGGACACATTAGTTTGTGTGATCATGTCATAAGGGCGGTATGTTGTGTAACTGATGATTTCATGTTATATAATTGTGATCTCGAGCACTTTTTGTGATATACACAATGTTTCGTTGATTATTTTTTTAATGGGATGATTGCTGGTGTTCAAGAGTTTCGTACATTGTGTACGAAATTACACAACGCAGATTACATTGACATCGACAAAGACGTTGTTACTGATAGAAGCATTTGTTTTCAAGCAGACCGTTAAAGGCAAAACTCAAAGCTTAGACTTTAAAGGACCCATAGTAACCACGTGTGCAATACTATTCAGAACTGTGTCAGAGCAAAATCACTGTTATGAGCGAATGTGTTTATGTGACTGTTTATGCTGTGAGCGAAATTGTGTTTGCAATTTTTGAGAATATGATTAAAGGTTTGTGTCGAGAATCGAAGGTGGTTTTTATAGTATACTGGTAAATTTTGCACTGGCTGTCAGAGTGGTTGACGACTGCCCAGATGACGAGCTTTATAGATGGGGTTTGCACTCTTCTCAAACATGTAAAGAGCGTAAGTACAAACCAGGAAAAAGAAAACAAACGTCACAAATAAAAGACGGAAAATATAAACAGTAGATTATGCTATATAACAGTCAGCGGTAGAGCTGCCATCTCTCTATTCACTCCAAAACACTCTCCTCCCCAGCTACCCATGCGCGTTCACCCGAGAACAGCGCGCACAGAACTACATAGGACGTCTTAAATGATGTTTTATTAACAAAGTTCGGGAGGAGCACGTTCAAATGATTAACACAATCAACACGTCATCAGCAATCACTCCTCTTCCTATCAGCAGGAGAGGAAGTACGTATATATAGACATGTTTGACTCACCTACAGCTCTGACATTTTCGGTATCTTCGTCGGTAACGGCTTCCGCCACGCCTTTGCAGCAATGTCCGATATTCAGCTCTACCCGTCTGACGACGATCTTCTCTTCGCTCCGATCTCTCCATCGCATTCCACCGATGCCATGAGCTCTCACGCTCAATTAAATTCTGCAGCCGAGCAGCCAACTACACCGCGCGGTTGCCGGCCCAGCAGCGCCGCTTCCCGAACCCCACGACGCCGAGGCTTGCCCTCACCCCCACCTTCAAGGCATCCATCTTCCTCATCTTCAGTGTCCTCTGCCACTTCAGCTCACTCAGCGGTTCTGGCCATAGAGAAATGGACCGTGTTAGGATTGAGACAGGCTTTATCCAACGCTAGCGTCCGAATTCCTAGGAACGCGAGGAAAGACGATTTATACCAATTATTCGTCTCTCTTCAGTCAACTTCTTCCCCTCAAAAAACCTCAAAGAAAACAAGAAAAACCTGGATTTCATCAAAACCACGCTCTCCAAAATCCCCATCTCACCGCAGCAGCAGGCCCTCTGCAAGTCTGGGTCGCGCGCCGGGTTCAGCAGCCGCCAGGTCCAGCTCGCCCCTCCTCACAGCCGAGCGACACATCGGATCTCCTCAGCCAGCCTCTATCAACATTCGCTATCCTCCAAGCGCGAGCTCACCTCCGCCAGTAATGCAAGCTCAGCCTCACCAATGCATCCCCCTCTCTAACTCTCTCCCTCACGTCTGGCCTGCAGCCCCCCCATCCAATCCTAACGTGAGGCTGCCTCCGTTAGCGGTGCAGGCCCAGACTCCCCTCCTTTTTCCCCCAACTCTTCCTCCTTCCAACCTACCCGCTCCTCCCCAAGCCCCAGGGGCCGACCTAAGCGTGAGGCTGCCTCCGCTTGCGGCCCCTGCTGCTTTTCCTTCTATTGCCCTCTCTCAAACTAAATCTACCTTCACCCTGCTCTCTGCTATTCCGCTGGCTATTCCACCAAACGCCCCAGTTTTTGATCCGCCCCCTGAAGCCAACAACATCAGAGCACAGATCCTTGCAGGTAAAGACATCGACTTGTCATCCTTACTGTCTTTACTTCCGCCTCCCACACCAGACCGCCAAATCGACTGCGGCGATTTCTCAGTCACTTTAAAAAACCCTCCTCATTATACATCCCGCACTCTTTCCTTTGCCGAGTTTTGCTTAGCTTTCAGCCGCTACAGTGACGTCATATGTGCCGCTCTACCCCATAGGAGACGAGAACTGAATGATTATCTTGCGATAATAGCGGAACTCGCACTATCGTACGGAGGGACACACTTTTACACATACCACAAATTGTTTTCCGCCAAATGTGCAGTTCGAGTAGCCCAGTGGAACCAGTGCCCCTACTGGGGCGCTCTGGATATGGAACTACACAACAGAGTGTTTTTAGGCTGCCGCAACATTTCATGCGCGGTCTGTAGGTCATTGTCACACAACACCTCAGCCTGCCCTCTTTCAAAACCTCTTCACAGCTCCGAGTCACCACAACCGAAATCTACAAGCTACGTCCCGCGGCAAGCCAACACAAACCCTAATCCCTTCGCCTCAAATGCCTTTCGAAGAAACAACTTCACTTCCAGAAGCCAAGACTGTGGTAACTTCAACATAGGAAAGTGCACAAGACAGCGCTGTCGTTTCCTGCATGTATGCAACTATTGTGGCGGCGCCCACGCCCGCATCATTTGCCCCGTGAAAACTTCTCAAAATAAACATGTATCAAAATACTTATCGACTCCCGTGAACATCTCTCATTTAGCCGTAGAATTATCTATGCACCCTGACACCAATTTTAAACTTTTCCTCCTGTCCGGTCTCGAGCACGGCTTTAAACCCGGCGTCGAAAGCCTGCCCACCCAAAATATTATCTGCGATAACCTCCAATCCGCCCTCGCCGAACCCGACATAGTGGACAACCTGATCAAAAAAGAGATCGACTCAGGTTTCATGATCGGTCCTTTTAACGCCCCACCTTTCGCACATTTCCGTATCAGCCCTATCGGCGTGGCCACCAGGAAATTTTCAGGTAAAAAACGTCTGATAGTCGACCTCTCAGCCCCACACAATTCCCCGCACCCTAGCATAAACAGTCTGATTCCTCTAGAAGAGTACTCTCTTCATTACCATAACATCGATCAAGCTATCACCCTGATTAAAAACGCCGGTCGCAACGCTTGGCTCGCTAAAATCGACATCACTTCAGCGTTCAAAGTAATGCCCATCCACGCGGATTTCTGACATTTATTCGGGGTGCGTTGGCGTAACAGTTTCTACTTCGCCGTCCGCCTAACTTTCGGGTGCAAAAGCAGCCCAAAAATTTTTGACATGCTATCAGAAGCGATTTGTTGGATCCTTTCCAACAACCACGAAATCCCTTACATTATTCACCTGCTCGACGATTTCCTAATCATCTCGCCCCCTGAAGCAATCCCAGCCGCCCATTTACTCACCGTTCAAAAAGTCTTCAGCGAGCTCGGAATCCCAATCGCCCAAGAGAAAACTATGGGCCCAGCCACATCAATCGAATTTCTGGGCATTAACCTAAATTCAGAGAAATTCCAAGCAGCACTACCCAAAGAGAAAATTGACAGGATCATTCTGATCGCTTCAAACCTCCTAGACAGCCCAAAGTGTTCCAAACGCGAACTACTATCTCTGCTCGGCCACCTGAATTTCGCGATGCGCATAATCCCGCAAGGCCGCTCATTCATCTCCCATCTCCTCTCTCTAGCATCGTCCGTGCACGCGCTCGAGGACCAACTCACTTTAACCAGTCCGTGTTGTAATGAGCTCAGCCTTTGGACACTCTTCCTCAAACAATGGAATGGTATCTCTTTCTTTTACAATAATCTAGTCTCTCTCCCCGTGGACATTCAATTGTTCACAGATGCAGCACCCTCTATCGGTTTTGGGGGCTATTACCAGGGCCGGTGGTTCGCGTCTACATGGCCACCCCAGCTGCTAGACACTTGGCAACAGTCATTTTCCTCAGCACTGTTCGAGCTGTACCCCCTGGTAATAGCCGCCTTCCTGTGGGGGAAAGAATGGTCTGCTAATAGCATTCTAGTACATTGCGACAACAAAGCCACCGTACATTGCATTAACAAAGGCCGTTCACACTCCTCCGCACTCATGCCTTTCCTCAGACGCCTCACTTGGATCTCAGCCTGCAGCCAATTTATCATGATCGCAAAACATGTCCCCGGAGCAAAAAACCAAATAGCAGACTCTCTCTCTCGTTTTGCTTTTCAGAAATTCAAGCTGCTGGCACCAGAAGCGGACCCATTCCCAACCCCAGTTCCTCACTATTCAGAACTAATATTCCCATAAACCATCCTCTTAATAAACTCCTCGACTCTTCACGAAACACAATCCTCCAAGCAGTTTCCCTCCGAACCCTCCAATCATATCTAACTGCATGGAAGAGCTTCAAAACCTTCCATTCCATTTACAACCTGCCTTTCCCCGACTTTTCCCTGCTCACCATCACCTCATTCATATCCCACCTTTACAACACTAAGAACCTCCGAGCCAACTCCATTAAAGGTTATCTAAGCGGGTTACAATTTTTTTCACAAACTAATTCTCGGCTCACCCTCCTCAGAAATAGCCAATTCCCAGACATCGCTACTCATTAAAGGCATCCAGAGAACCCAACCTAACAACCCAGACCCCAGGCAACCTATAACCCTAGAAATACTCTCCAAATGCATTTCCACCCTCCGCAGAGGTTTCCACTCCATCAACACTTCCCGCACCCTCGACGCTATGTTCATACTGGCCTTTTTTGGTTTCCTCAGATGCTCAGAGCTCACCACCACATCCAGCTTCAACCCATCATTGCATCCCACAATTTCTGACTTATCAGTATTGGACGATGAAACAATTTCCTACTTCATCAAACGAAGCAAGACTGATCAAACCAAAAAAGGCCACTTCATCTACATATTCAATCTCCCGTCACCAATCCAACCATACCAAACCCTCTTAGCTTACCTCCATCGCAGGAAATCACAGGCCAAACTTCCATCCGACCCACTCTTCATAGACGATTCCAACCGCCCCATTACACGCTTTTGGTTTCAGAAATTCCTTAAAGCTACATTACTCCAATCCGGTTTCCCGTCAGACCTTTTTTCCAGCCATTCCTTCCGCATAGGCGCAGCAACCACTGCCGCCCAAAAAGGCCTTTCCCAACATCAAATTCAAGCTCTGGGCCGCTGGTCTTCAGAGGCTTTCAAGAGCTACAACAGGTCAGATAGATCACTCATTAAACAAGCCCACCAAACCCTCATCAGCTAAAGCACCAGTTCCTCTCCACCAAACTTGCGACCCTACCTTTCCATCCCCACAGATGAGCACTCCCGCAGGAGCCTGCACCCTCTAAACTCCCACTTCCGCACCAGTGACGCTCCCGCAGGAGCAAGCTTCTAATCGCACTGCCGCAGCAGTGACGCTCCCGCAGGGGCAAACTTCTAACTCCACTGCCGCAGCAGTGACGCTCCCGCAGGAGCAAGCTCTCTCCAACTTCCACTGCCGCAGCAGTGACGCTCCCGCAGGAGCAAGCTTCTATATTCCACTGCCGCAGCAGTGACGCTCCCGCAGGAGCAAGCTTCTATATTCCACTGCCGCAGCAGTGACGCTCCCGCAGGAGCAAGCTTCTAAATCCCACTGCCGCAGCAGTGACGCTCCCGCAGGAGCAAGCTCCCTCTAACTTCCACTGCCGCAGCAGTGACGCTCCCGCAGGAGCAAGCTTCTAAATCCCACTGCCGCAGCAGTGACGCTCCCGCAGGAGCAAGCTCTCTAACTTCCACTGCCGCAGCAGTGACGCTCCCACAGGAGCAAGCTCTCTAACTTCCACTGCCGCAGCAGTGAAGCTCCCGCAGGAGCAAGCTCTCGCCATTTTCCACTGCCGCAGCAGTGATGCTCCCGCAGGAGCAAGCTTCTAAATACCACTGCCGCAGCAGTGACGCTCCCGCAGGAGCAAGCTTCTAACGCTCCCGCAGGAGCAAGCTTCTATCTTCCACTGCCGCAGCAGTGATGCTCCCGCAGGAGCAAGCTCTCTCTAAACCTCCACTGCCGCAGCAGTGACGCTCCCGCAGGAGCAAGCTCTCTCTATCTTCCACTGCCGCAGCAGTGACGCTCCCGCAGGAGTAAGCTCTCTTTATCTTCCAGCTCTCTCTAACTTCCACTGCCGCAGCAGTGACGCTCCCGCAGGAGCAAGCTTCTAAATTCCACTGCCGCAGCAGTGACGCTCCCGCAGGAGCAAGCTTCTAAATTCTACTGCCGCAGCAGTGCCGCTCCCGCAGGAGCAAGCTTCTAATTTCCACCACCGTGGCAGCAACGTACCTCTTTGGTCCTGCAGCGGCCAGGGGTTTTTTTTTTTCCGCTGCAATGGTAGCGACGTGCCTCCTGCTGCCGCGGGGCCCCCAAGGGGTTTTCCCCTGCCGCGACGTTGACGTGCCTCCTGCCGCTTGAAGGGCCCAGAGGGGCTTTCCCCTGCTACGACGTTGACGTGCCTCCTGCCGCTGCAGGGGCCCAGAGGGATTTCCCCTGCTACGACGTTGACGTGCCTCCTGCAGCTGCAAGGGCTCAGAGGGGTTTTCCCCTGCTACGACGTTGACGTGCCTCCTGCCGCTGCAGGGGCCCAGAGGGATTTCCCCTGCTACGACGTTGACATGCCTCCTGCAGCTGCAAGGGCTCAGAGGGGTTTTCCCCTGCTACGACGTTGACGTACCTCCTGCCGCTACAGGGGCCCAGAGGGGTTTCCCCTGCTGTGACGTTGACGTGCCTCCTGCTGCTGTGAGGGCCCCGAGGGGTTTCCACTGCTATGGTAGTGACGTGCCTCCTGCTCCCTCAGCGGCCCCGAGGGGTTTCCACCGTCACAGCGGCGACGTGCCGCCTGCTCCTGCAGCGGCCCCGAGGGGTTTCCACCGTCACGGCAGCGACGTGTCCCCTGCTCCCACAGCGGCCCCGAGGGGTTTCCACCGTCACAGCGGCGACGTGCCTCCTGCTCCTGCAGCAGCCCCGAGGGGTTTCCACCGTCTCAGCGGCGACGTGCCACCTGCTCCCACAGCGGCCCCGAGGGGTTTCCACCGTCGCGGCGGTGACGTGCCCCCTGCTCCCGCGGTAGCCCCGAGGGGTTTCCACTACCACGGCAGCGACATGCCTCCCTCTCCTGCAGCGACCACGGGGGTTTCCACCACCGCGGCAGCGACGCACCACCTTGGTCCTGCGGCGGCCCCGAGGGGTTTTCCGCTGCAATGGTAGCGACGTGCCTCCTGCTGACGTGGGGGCCCTGAGGGGTTTCCCCTGCTACGATGCTGACGTGCCTCCTGCTGCTGTGAGGGCCCCGAGGGGTTTCCACTGCTACGGTAGTGATGTGCCTCCTGCTCCCACAGCGGCCCCGAGGGGTTTCCACCGTCACGGCGGCGATGTACCTCCTGCCTCCCGCGTCGGCCCCGAGGGGTTTCCACTATCACGGCAGCGACGTGCCTCCTGCTCCTGCAGCGACCACGGGGGTTTCCCCTACCGCGGTGGCTACTCCTATGGCAGCCAGGGGAGTAGTTTCAGAGGTACCCCTCATACCCCTCAATTGGGTGAAATAAATTCACCCAATTCTCTTTCTTGCAACAAATTGAACTACAAACACATACCCAATGCTAAAGCCATATCATCCCCTCCGCACCCCAAGCCCTCTACAGAAACATTCATCGGCCCTCCCGAACTCACAATTCCCCCCCCCCCCCCCCCCCCCCCCAGCCGTAACTTCGCAATTCTTTGGGGGGTCATCAAAATCTTAGCGGCTGTCCGACTAGATTGCAATTTTTGGGGGAGTGCTCCGGGTTCAGGCTAAATACCGAGCTCGGAGCCCTCTCCTCGGACAGCACGCCAAATACGCTTACCATTTATTGCTCCTGAATCATTCGTAAGTGTGAACTCGTGAAATGATGTTTTATTAACAAAGTTCGGGAGGAGCACGTTCAAATGATTAACACAATCAACACGTCATCAGCAATCACTCCTCTTCCTATCAGCAGGAGAGGAAGTACGTATATATACCTACTCACCTACAGCTCTGACATTTTCGGCATCCCTCCACCACCCCAACTCCTCACACTTAATTGTTCCTATCAAAATTCAGGATACGGGGGGAGTGCTCCGGGTTCGGGCTAAATACCGAGCTCGGAGCCCTCTCCTCGGACAGCACGCCAAATACGCTTACCATTTATTGCTCCTGAATCATTCGTAAGTGTGAACTCGTGAAAGGTATATTCCCAACATAAACAGAAAGTAGCCGTTAAAATCTCTGCTGTTAGTTGGTGCACATATGAACGAGTGGTGCACATATTTTGTTGTTAGCAAACATATACAGTGTATGTACATTTTTATAGCATGCCGATCGCTTCATCAAACAAATCGCCATATTGACTGTTGGTTTTCTCGATCCTCGGTTATCTCTACGCTTTTTTGTAACCCCTAAGGCCGTCGAAATAACTGTACTTTATATTGGTCACAAAAATAATTATTCAAAATAAATACCTATTCAAGAATACAAAATTTCAGATGCAGCCCTGGATTCTTGCCCAGCATCTTGGTCCATACATTTTTGAAATTACTGTACTATGATTTCAAAATTGACATTTTTTTAAATGGAATAATGTGTGCCCTTTTAATCTTTAATCAAAATTAAATTTCCTCACTTGTGATGATGGTTTCTACGCTGTGAGGGAGGACAGCCATATTGAACTATCCAATTCCATATGGACAAAATCAAATCTGGCCCTAATTTTTTTCTTGTTTGAGAAGCCATTTCAATAAAAAATACGTCACAATAGAAAAAAGACTACCGCAACATTCATGTAACTTTAGCTTTAACATAAGTGCAAAAATCACCTCTAATTTTTACCCAAAACTTAGTTCAAACTTAGTCAGAATAATTTCAAATCACTACAAATGTAGACCTATATTGAATATTGTTGCAGTGATGATGATTTATCAAACTTTAATAATCCTTTTGAGTGTTTTTGAGGCTCTTAGCATGCTTCAAATTAGCATAAAACTTGACACACACATCAAAGATGTCGGCCAGTAGAAATGAGCAAAGCCATAGAAATGTGTGGGGAGACGTGGACTCTATAGCACCACCTTTTGACAAAAATGGGGGGTTAGTTTGATCTACAGTCTGATCTCATATTTATTTCTATATAAGGTAATACATTTAAATTTAAATTATTTAATGGATGTGGATTGTGGTTCATGGTCATATTCACACCACCTGGCTGCAGTAAATGCATTTATCAGGTGTAAATTCACATATCCACACCATGCTCACTTGCCCTTAAGCCACCTGGGCTTGGGCCTCCCATTGCTAAATGTAGCTTTATTTTTAATATTTAATTATGATGACATTATCAAACTTGTCAAAAATACACACGTTGTTTTAAATCAGTGAATGGTATTTTAACTGGTTAATTTATGTGAACCATTCAAATGAACCGATATCATTATATGAACCATTATTTTAGCTAGTTATTCCCCACCACATGCTATTCCCAAACTTTCCTTTTTGAATTACTGAAATCTCCTTCATTTGAAGAATCCCTCATAGCAAATCTGGTGATGCGGATCACAATGAGAGAGGCCCTTCCACGCTTGACCCCCATCCCTCAGATAACCGAGAGCATTTCAAAAGGTACGCATTCTCCCACCATGACAAGAGGATCCACTAATCTGCACCTCACACCCCCTGACTGCCCTTATTGCCCATAATACATTTATATCTATCGCCTTCCACCCTTCTCCCACATGTATGGATGTGTTCAATAAAATGTGAAATGAAATTCGTGTCCACTCTGTGCCTTATTATCCAGCTACTTATCAAGGCAACACAGAGAGTTGGAACAGGACTCAAGGGGGGATTCTTCACTACTCTGTTCCACCTACACAATCCAGAGCAATTAGGAAGGAAAGGAGAGGAAGAATGTGATTTTGAAACTATTGACTGCTGAAAATAAATCAAGGTATTCAATTACAACATATTTTATATGTTCCTCAAATTAAGAAAAAATCAAATTTCTTAAAGCCATTCATTCATGGCTATTTCAATGTTGTGGTTTTTTTTTTTCCAATCAAAATTCCTAGTGATTGACATTGACTAGACAGTACACATTTCAGTCAAGGTTTTCATTCATTTAAAAGAACTGCAGGTGCATTTCTTAAATAAATAAATTATTTACATCAAGTGTAGTCACTGGTTAAGGATTTTCTTAATAATTCTGCCTGTCTCGTAAAATTGGACATTATCAGAAACATTCCTGGCAACTGAATAAGACAGAATTATGATATGGCGAGCCAAATCTGCAGCCACTTATGACTTGTTCTTATGTATATTGTTCCCAGTGACCCAGTGTCCCAGTTTCAACATGGACATTGAAATACATGATTAAGTTTGTACAGTATGGGAAATCACATTCAGTAATGGCAAATTGTGTTGCTCCCACACTGAAAATGTAACCCTGTATATTTTAATTAATTATACAAAGGGATTAATTAAGTCTTTTAGGACAATAAAATTTCTAAAAGTGAATAAAGTGTATGAAAAAAAACCCCCAGTGAACTGAATGTCAGTGTGATGATTGACATTCAAATAATTGCCCAATTAGAGATGAGAAAGAGGCTTAAGTCCCGCCCCACGATGTTAGTCGCAGGTTGGTTGAAACCTTTTTTTTTTTTTCGCCAGACTGATGAGACGATCAGAATTGACTATCACAATACATCAGAGAGAACTAATATAGCAACATTTATATGTTCTATACTTCTTTTAGATTTGGTGAGTTAATGTTTTGCTATGTGTAAAATGTTATCAATGTGATTGTGTGTATGTGTCCATTTGACTGAAAAACGGATTTATTATATGTTTATAAAGAAAAAGTGATAAATGTTGAAATGGTTAAGTTGAAGCATTTTATTTTTAGGAATGTTTAAAAATAAATGCTGCTTGTTACACATGCAGGTCAGGTTTTTTGTCACACGTTGGAACTACGTTCGGTTCAACATGTCGATGCAAGATGACGAGCCTTCCCATTGAGAACTAAAGTGAGATTATCTTTCTAACCAACAACGGAGGAATTGGGTATGAATGAATTGATTTCCTGCCAGTTTATAAACGGCTAGTTTTTCCTTGCTCGAACGGACATTTTTTTCGAACTGTGGAATGAGTCGTTTCTACGTTGAATCTCTCTTGAATCAGATTTTGAACTGAATCTTTTGAATCTGAACTTTTCAAACGTATTTTTCAGACTATGTTTCTAAACTGTTTTTCTTCTTAACTGTCTTTCTGAACTGATATTTTCATGTTAGTTTTGTTGGGAGTGTGATTTGAGTGAACTGTCAAATTTCATATTTGTGAACCATTGTAAGGTTTGATGGTAGGCTAATATTAAGTGCTTTTCATTCTAGGAAGTTTTCTTCCGACCAGTCTAACAAGAGTTACAGTTGTCATCAAATTGAATTTATTTCAAATAATCGTGAGAAGTTTATTAATCCTTTTGTTTTATTTCCCTTTTCTTTCAATAATTAATTTTACTCAATTGGAAATATTAAATACAGATTTGGTTTATGTTGCACCAGTGTGGTTTTTATTACGCCTCCGTAGTCTAACCTATTGGCCAATATTGATTATTAGTGAGCCTTGTGCTACAAAAACAATGTGTTGGATTTACATGATTAATTTAGCAGACACTTTTATCCAAAGCGACTTACAATTTGAGGAAAACCGAAAGCGATTCATCATGAAGATACAAAAGTACATAAGAGTGCTTGCAATACAAAGTTTCAAACGTTACACATACTAGTTTAGATTTAATCATGAAAATTAGATCTACATGAATCAAGTAAGTAACACAAGCAAAATGATTTCATGTATTTCGGGAGAAGTGACAGAATTTACGTGTTATAAATCTGACAAATCAGATTCTCCGATCTGCGGTGCAAACTAACATGGCAAAAAACAAACATGCTGGGAGGTCAGCAGGAATATTTTAAACTTGTGTGCGAAAACGAAGCAAGTTCCGAGCACAAGACAAGCGCAGGTAATCTTCTTCAGTGTTTGTGACCAATCCCCCCAAAGCACTTCTGATGTCAGGTTCTTCATTGAGGATATGGGGCTGGTCTCTACGAGTAAGTGCTACAGGGTTCGTAGTGGTCATGGAAAACTGGGAAAGTCAGGGAATTTTTTGGTGTCTTGAAAAATAATTGAAATGTCATGGAAAATTGTATTTTGTCAAAGAAGTCATTGAATTTGTCTTATTGTCTTTATTTTTTCACTTCATCCTTGTACTGTTCTCTCTATATGTTTGCTCCTTGCGTTAATAGATAAACAGCGAGCCAAACTCTGTTCAAGAGCCAGGATGTGAGCGCCTTGCTCCTTTATTAACTGAACATGTAATTTACATGAGCAGAAAATAATCGGCCAATGAACCGAGTAAAACTGTAAAGAAATGAAATAAACAATGAAAATATGAATAATCAAAATGACATAACAGAAACAAGTAAATTGTAGAACAGAAACAGATGGCAAACTCAAATTAGCAGCGCCAACACATTAGCCAGCGCGCTAGCGCCGATCGGCAAAACATAAACTTTACCATTACATTAATCTCCCGTTAAACTCCCGCAGTACATTACACAGATGTTTGAACACTTACAGCCAATGCTTTCGATGGACTTTAGGAGATGGATGTCATGGATGTATCATGGAAGCATGGAATGTTCGCTGCACCACGAGCTCTGTGTGTACTTTACTGAGTGTGCGGTGCTCGTGGAAACCCGTCAAAATAAAAGTCCTCACAAAAGAATACACAAAATAGCGGCAGGTAAAATGAAACAAGTAAAGAAAATCACATAATAACGAAAACAAATAATTTAGAAATACAACCAAACATTATAAATTAAATACAGCCTCTAACGGAGGCAGAACAATCCTTTTTTTGTTTTTTCTTTACTTAAATCCATCTTCCGAAATCTTTTCATTTCTCAACGGTCGGCACTTCCCGGGTTTGTTAATTGATGTATGACAGTCAGTGCCGCCTGTGAGAAGCTCGAGCAACTTCTCGAGTTCTTGCTGCTTGTTTTTCTCACTTAATGGTGGACGCTATTGCTTTGGCTTTGGCTATTGCTTTCACTATTGCCTGTCAGGGAGACAGGAATGTCCCCTCAACGTCAGAGCTCACTCGACGAGGGCTATTGCCTCATCGTGGGCCTGGTCTAGAGGTACGTCAATACGGAATATCTGTTTCGCTGCTGGCTGGTTTTCTCAGAACACTTTCGCCAGGTTTTATAAGCTGGATGTTCCATCTTTGGCTTCTCAACTGCTTTCAGTGAGTAACTGAATAAATGATTCCTGGGATATTGCTACTTCTGCTGTTGACGCTGGAGTTTCTGTAGAGTAGTTTGTGCTTATGTGCTCACTGTCACTGCTTTGCCGTTGACGCTATGTGCTCACATTAGTTGTGCTTAAATGCTCTCTTAATAGTCGTGTCTGCCCTGTAATAGCACAGCCTGCAATTTTTCTGGCTTCTGATATGCAAATTTTGGTAGGCTTCAGCTACTGATTTCATTTGTTTAGCTGCACTTATCAGTAGTGAGCACACGTGGCGGCGTTGCCATTGGTTGAGTTGTGTGCCTCTTCGCTGTGATTGGTGAATTGTTTCCTGTGTTCATGCTGATCTGGTCTCACTCAAGGCGAGATTAAACACCTTTTCCAAGTGCATTTCCTTGCAATGGCTCGTTCCCGCTCTTGAAAGGGAACGTCTCTGGTTACTATCGTAACCACGGCAATGTCCGCCGTGTTCACAGCAGGTACTCAGGGTGGTTTATAGAAATCAGATGAGGTTGGTACCCCAAAATGCATGAAATGGCATTAACTTTGTGGACGGTTTGAGGCTGGACTTCTGTGCATATTTTGCCCAGGGTAGAAAATGGCTGCAGTCTGATTTTTTTTCTCTCTTGACTGTATATCCAAAAGAAACCAAGGTTGTAACCTGAATTGAGACTTATATTGACATTAATTTGTCCAGACCCTTGATGCAAACTGAGGACCCTGGTCAGAGAAAATAACTTAAAAAGATACACATAATGGAAGAGGTTTTCAGTGGTTTCGATGGTTGATAGGTCAGGGGTGAAAATCAACGGAAATGTGGGACCGTGGTCACTGTGGAATGGATAGAGGTTCTAGCAGTCCTGCCGGTAGTTGTCTGAGTAGATTTGCTGTTCAGGTGAGAAAAGTATTCACAAATATGTTGGTGTCGGCCGGTAAGGTTTGCCACCAGAACAGATTTCTTAGTAACTGTACAGTGGTAGTAATACTTGCATGGCCAGAACTTGTGGAGGAGTCCATCCTGTGAATTACCTTTTCTCATAGACTTGGTGGAAGTTGGGCAGGTATTAAGTAGTCTGGGTGATTTTGGCCATGATGTCCCACTGGACCGCAGTTAGAATCCGAGTGTCGTGGTTCTGTTTCTGTTTCAATGGCTATTAGTGTTTTATTGGACGGAACCATGGCTCTACTCTCTCTCTCGCGCGTTTTGTGTGAGAGAGCGCGCTACAGTCCATGCGTGCTCCCGAGTCCACGTGTCTGCTTGTTGTCCTTGTCACGCGCAGTGGGTGTGTCACCCATTGTGCGCCGTCTTGTCTGCCTCGTCTGCGTTTCCATGCGCCGCGTGTTTGTGTCTCGTTAGCGTCTGCCCCGCCTCCTTGTTTCACGTAATCATTCCTGGCTGTATCTCATCACTTCCTTCCCTCATGTGTCCTATAAATATCCCTCAGTGTTTGCCCTTCGTTGTCATTCTTGTTCTTCCATGGTCTGTACTCCTGACATGTTTCCTGCCCTGATTCCCTGGTTTGTTATTCCCTGGTTTCTTTGTTTACGTTATGTTTTCCCCCCTTGTGGGTGTTTTCTTTGTATGTTTATTGTTTATTTCTGTTATATTAAATACCCTTATCCCTGCGCTTGAGTCCTCCCTTCATGTATCGTGACACTGAGTTGATGAGATTATGGATTCTAGAAAATGATTCATATTGTGGAATCATATTGATGGCATAGTGTGTCGTCTTTGCTGTTCTTTGATCCTGGATGATTAGTGATTGAAAAATGTAATCAAGTGAAGAACACTGACCTTCTGACTTGTCTTGGGTTTAGTCCTTTGGCTGAGAGCAAGCATTCCAAGTTGTGATGATCTATAGGTTATATAAATGGATGTCCTCCAGCTAGTGTTGCCATTCTATCAAATCCATTCCTCTGCTGCCATCATAGCAGAGAACAGTTTACAGGAGCAGTAAGCACAGGGGAATAACTTTAATTTTTTTCTAAGGATTACCTTAGCGCTGAGAGAGGATAGCACTGATACTGGTGTTGGACATGTCTACTTCAACAAGGAAAGGTACGTTGCGATCAGAATAGCAGAAATGGTCCTCAGTTAAAGGGATTCTTTAGTTGAAGGGTTGAATAGTGTCAGTAGATCAGCGAAGATTACTGGTTCCTCCCTTTATAATAGCGGTGAGTGGAGTGGTGATAGTGCTGATGTTTCTGATACATTTCCTGTTAAAGTTAGCAAATTCTAAGAATTGTTGTAGCTCATCTACTCTAGTGGGTTGAGGCCAGTTTAAAACTGCTCATACCTTGCCATTGTCCATAGACACCTCGTCAGGACTGATGATGAAACCGAGGAAGCAGATTAAGGTGTGATGCAATTCACATTAATCTGCTTTGGCATACAGTTGGTGTTCAATGAGATCCTGCAAGCCTGCCCAAAACTGATTGACATCTTCCAGTGTCTGAATAAATCAAGATATCATTCATATATATGATTAGGCACTGTTTCAAAATATCTCTGAATGCATCATTTATGAAGAATTGGATTACCGATGGACTATTGTACAGCCCAGACAACATAAGGTGTTTGTAGTGCCCGCTGCTGGAGGAAATTGCACATTCCTCTCGAATGTGTATGTGCAGCATATGAGCTTGGTATAAAACTTGCTGGTTCTTAGTTGTTCCAAAGCTGCTGGGACCAGAGGCTATGGATGTCTGAATTTGACCATTGTATCATTTAGACCACGCAAATCAATACAAGGATGAAGTCCCCATTTTTTTCTTCCCACAAAAAAGAATTCTGCTGCTGCCAGTGAAAAGAATAGATGAATGAAACCCTTGGCCACTTGTTCTTCAGTATATGATTGCTTTAGCTTTAGGTTCAGACAGTGGAAAGATTCTAGCTGTAGGTGGTGTGGTACCAAGAAACAATTCAATGATACATTCACTGGATCGATGTGATGAAAGTTGTGAGGCTTTGGCTTTACTGAAAGTCTCCATTAGATCAGCATACTCAGGAGGTACATGTGGTGCTGCATTTAACTCATTCATCACAATAGTGGTTCTCACAGATATAAGAATGATGGGTTTTAAATACTTGGAAGAGCATCCGGGGTCCCATTGTATAATTGGTTTCTCACACCATGAAATTTGTGGCTTATGGTCCTCCATCCAGGGTAAACCGAGAGTAACTGGATTGTGTGGAGAGTTGATGACAAAGAGGGGTGTTGTTTCAGTGTTCAAAACTCCAACTTGCAAAATGAGGTCAGTAGTGGTATAAAGTCCATGGCCAGTCCCCAAGGAGCGTCCATATAGTTCTGCCACTGCCAAAGGAGAGTCGCAAGAAATGCTACTGTGAAAAACTAATTTACCTAAAACTCTGGAATGTGCTATTTTCACCAGGTGTCATCTTTTCTCTCACAGAATAAGCAGTTGGACATCAAACAGTGTGGGTTTAAGAAGATCCATTCAACCAAGACTGCATTACTATCAGTCACTGAAGCTCTAAGGAGTGCAAAAGCTGATACAAAATGATCAGTTCTCACTCTTTTAGATCTATCTGCTGCCTTTGACACTGCTTATCATCATATTCTTTTGTCCACCTTCTCGTCACTAGGCATCACAGGAACTCCACTTGAATCCTATCTCACAGATAAGTCCTTCATGGTTTGGGGAGGTCTCCAAAGAATGGCAACCGATCACCTGTGTATCACAGGGCTCAGTTCTTTGACCTCTTCTCAGTGTAAATCATGTCATTAAGTCCCATCATACAAGCACACAGATTATCCTATCACTACTATGCCGATGACACACAGCTCTACTCATCATTCCGACCAGATGATCCTACCTAGTGGACATCTTGAAATGGATGAAAGAGCATCATCTGCAGCTCAAGTTGGCACAGATGGAGCTTCTTATCTTTCCTGCCAATCCGACTCCACAACACGACTTTACCATCCATATCGGCTCCTCAACGTTCACCCATCAAGGTCAGCCAGAAATCTTGGAGTGATTTTTGAGGACCACCTGACCTTCAAAGATCACATCTCAAAGACGGCTATATCATGCAGGTGTGCACTTCACAACATCAGGAGGATCAGGCCGTTCCTAACTGTGCAAGCTAGACTTCTGGTGCAGGCCATGGTCATTTCCCGACTGGATTATTGCAATGCCCTTCTGGCTGGACTTCCTTCTACTACAATCAAACCCCTGCAAATGATCCAGAACGCCTCAGCTTGTCTGGTCTTCAACAAACCCAAAAGGGCCCACGTCACTCCTCTCTTCATCTCTCTGCATCTCTCTTACAGAACTAACACAGGCTCAGCACCCTCATACTTCCAGACACTACTTAAAATCTACACACCTACCAGAAAACTTCAATCGGTCAACGAGCGATGACTTATGGTACCTTCACAGATGGTACCTCATACAGCATTGCATGAGACAGCCTTTACATTTGGTTGGGGTGCCCAGTACTTGAATCACGTGAGACGCTGGGGAAGTAGATTAATTTGCAGGGCAGTGGAGATTCTGCACGGATCTCACCAACTCATCTGTTAGCATGGTGAGTCATTCTAGCTGATATTGGTGAGACATCAGTAGGTTCACTTGGGCAGAGATTTAGTTGAACATGATCAGAAGATGGCAAAGTCTTCTCTAATGAAAACTCAGGCATGTGCAGTTTCTTAAAACAAAGCAAGTTCATAGTGAAGACAGGCGTGGCTCAAAACACTAGGGCAATATCAGAGGAAGAGCAGTAAACGTGGTGGTAGGCTGGCCGCAAATATTTGTACAAGGTAATCCAAGGCAGAGTCAACCACGGACAGAATAAGAACAGACAACTTGCCTGACAACCTCAACACATTCTACATTTTAATTTCTGCACGCTTTTATCGAAAGCAACTGACATTGCATTCAGAGAACACATTGAATCAGTTCTTGCTTTCCCTGGGATTTAACCAATTGACCTTGGAGTTGTAAGCACCAATGCTCTACTGATTGAGCTGCAGGAAAGCTACACCACAAATTCTTAGCTCACACACACATGGACCACCAAAATCCCCCTGCCCTCTGTCTCAACAACCCAGGTACAAAAAAACCCCTAAGGAAGATCAAGCCCAAATGCAACAATACCTCAAATCCTGAGATGAATAAGGTTTTCTCCAGGATCTCAGCGTGGAGATCCTGAAAAAACAGCAAGCTCTGACTTGGAGGTTGTGACCTGGATTGCAGGAAGCACTCATCCAGTTCATTCTTTTTCTGCGATTCCCGCTTCTTGGCTGGCCAATCGATGTTTAATTTCATTGCAGTCTTGAGTGACAACCTCCACAAGCTCCTCAGACAGCAGTGATTGGGCTTGCAAGTCACCCAAATTACTTGCTTTGATGCTGACCACATCCAGCTCCTCAGAGCTGGATAGAACCAACATGAAGCACTCACTTGGAGTGCAAGAGCTGAGAAAGGCCCGATGCCGTCTCAAACTCGGCTAGCTCCACCTGCGATCCCCATGAGTGAAGCTGCTGGGTTGCCCTTTTTTGATATATTGCGTGGCCTACATAACAAACAAATAGAAAACTCAGCAACAAATAGAAATAGACTACGTTGTATATGTGCTTCTGACGCACTCACACTGATGTTGCTCCCTCTAAAGTTTCATATGATGCATGCGAGTTCACTCAAAAGGTATCTACATTTAAATTAGCGGGAATGATGCATGACCCTCATGCCCTTTTATTCTATTAAGATCTAAAAGTGTTTTTAACTTATTCCATCACAGTACAACCTTGCCAGCATTATTTATTCCATCAAAGCCATTCACCCTGTTGCTGGCATTACAAAGTTATTAAATTAGATAAGAGGTTAAGATGAATAAATCCTGATAAAACACACACACTGCATGTCCCTCTGAGTGTGAAGATAAGAAAGCAAATGAATGCTGTGCAGGAAGGATGTGGTGGAATTAATAAAAGAAGAGAAGTGAAGCTCAACAGTATGTGCTTCAACTGCATGTCAATGCTCTTTGTAAAGAACAGCCTTCTGTTACAAGTAAACAGACACTTTTTATGACTACATGAGTTATTTTGTAGCCTTTCAGACAGTTGGAATTGTTATGTGCAACTGAAAATTGTGGTCTGATAACAGTGCATTCCAATTACAATGATGTAGGAGTGCAGACAGCAGGGTCTGATTATCATTGTGATAAGCTGAAGGTTGACATGCTCAAATGAGATGACAGGATGACATGTATAAATGTATACATTTTGTGCAGAGACAAATGAATATGAAACCTTTGGTTAGGAAACCTTTGATGTGGACATTTGAAAGAATGTCCACATCAATATGCCAAGCGATTATCAAACTTTTGTGCCGGTGGAAGAAAACGGCAATGTGGAGAGAATGTGAAGAAGCATTGTAAAGGGGTATGACATGTAAAGAATGAGAGAAGAAAATAATGCCCAGAACATGATAGCAGTGTGAAGAAGCTAGAAAGAGAGTTAGAGCACTTAAAGGTTGAGACAGATGGCAGAGGAAGCCCTTGGGGTGTGGCTGCCATTCTGCAGTCATGGGATTTGTTGCTCCATCATCATTACCTGCATCTTCTGCTCTGAGATCAGCCTAATGACTTAGTGCTTGCTCTCATCCTCTATCTGTTCAGGACAGGTTTGGGATTGCCACTTTAGTGATATAGAAATGATACTAGATAAACAACTGATATCTGTGAGGACTGTATTCACTGGTTTAAAGTTGAGGATCACTGCAGAGTGTAGATTAAATTGCAGTAGCATAATAATGTAAACCACCATTCAAATGTTTCGGGTCAGTTCGAAATTATTATATATATATTTTTTTAAAATGTCTCACTAAAGCTGCATTAATTCAATCAAAAAACAGTAATGTTGCGAAACATCATGCAATTTAAAATAATGTTTATCAATAATGCAATATGCTATTTAGGTGAACAAGAAACATTTAATCCAAGTTGAAAGCAGATGAGGTGTTTGTTAGGATTCTTTGATGAATAGCAAATTAACAAGAACAGCATTGTTGTGAATATTTTTTGTAACATTAAAAATGTTTTTATCTGGCTGAATAATAGTGATACTATTCTCAACACTTTTGAACAGCATATCTTAAGATGTTAGGTACCATAACATTTACCTTTGTTTTACAGTTAAGTTAAAATCCACAAATTTGTTTTGGGGGGGGGTTGGGGACCACTGCTTTAGATAACATTTAAAAAAAAAAAAATTCTTTAGTGTTCCTTGAGGGTATGTAAAAGATGACAGGATTTTCCTTTTTAAGTCATTCTAAGGTTCTTTTGGTGTCTCAACTTGTTTGTCCAAAAATGATAGGCTTGTTAGAAAAAGTCAAAACAATTATTTGAGAATTATCATCTCTGTCATCTCTCTCACTTCTAACAAAAGCATTGACCCCTGTCTGTTTTAATGGTGTCATTATGTGACCCCCTCATCAAGGTCTGGTGCTTGGTATTTCTTCCTTTCACATCAACATCTCCTCTGTGTCATTCAGTGAGTCTTTTTGAGCATCACGGTGTAGTGCCTCTTATTTCCAGATAAACAGGATGGCTCACCGGCACACTAACACAGCGGTACCCAGTCGGCCAGTTCTAATTAATTGCAGCTAATGAGGAGCAACATTAGCATATCAATACTCCCTTCGTGTCTGTTCTATCCAAGCATGGACAACACAGACTCATCTCTAGCAGAAGAAAAAACATATGGTTAATATCTCACAAAACCACCATTAATTAAATAAGCTCCTCTCATAAAACAAACTGTACTTCTGTCTTTCTTTTTTTAATAAGACTAATTTGGTCTGGTATTCTTTATTTGCATGCCTCGCTGGCAGGAGAAAGAATGTGCATAGCTTTGTTTTTCTACCCTATTCTTCTTCTACCCTTGTCTTTGAATGAGCAATGGAAACAATGTGGTTTTTGTATCGTAGAATCTCCCATCAATACTATGCAGCTAAAAATGATACACTGTTTCAGGAACTCAGGGCCATTTATTTCAGTGCCACATTTTTAGGAGAATAGCCAAATGTGGATTTTGTTGACGAGAGCGGTTTTGGAATTTACTGCCCATTTACTTCAACTGCCTCACAGTAAAGTGGAGATTTTATACATTATACGACATTTAGTTCTGGTACACAGTCCAAACAGCTCTGAGATTTTCCACTGTTTGTATCATTACACTATTCTTGCGTTTTTTCCAGACAATCAGTGGTAGGGATGTATTTTCTGCGGTGTAGCAAATTAGCTCAAAAGGGAAATATGAATAATTAATCAAAATTTTCCATAATTAATTATAAATATTTGGATAAGTTAGTCGAATTCACTTAATATAGCTGAATTAAAATTACAATTGATTAATCTGTTTATCCAGCATAAACTACTGATCATCTAGAATGCTTCACAAAGGATATTTTTGTCTCCACAGAAAATATCTCAGGTTACGTATGTAACCCTAGTTCCCTGAAGAGAGAATGAGACTGCATTGAAACACTACGGAACCCTTTAGTGTGAATGTCTCGTGGAGCCGTGACTGCACATTGAGAGATGATTATATCATGAACCAGGAGAAGAAACGTGCGCTGGAAACTGGAAGTGGCAGCCTGACAGGTATCTGAAGTAAGGTGCCCGGCAGGCACGTTGGAGATGTGGCAGAACGACACAGAGTCTCATTCCCTTTTTGGAGAAAGCTCTGGAGTGGAACATTGTCTCAACAACCTCAGTTGAGAGTCCAGAATCTATGAGCTGGCCCCTCTCAGAGGCCAAAACCACAGTCTCCACAGTTCTGGTCAGGGATCAAGGCCTGTAGTTACCATTTGTAGTTACCTTTCTTTAGAATGGTAACTACAAATGACTTTGTCCATAATATTGGAAATTCTCCACTGTCCCATATCTTGTTGCAAATCTTGTGCAGCACTGTACTACCATCTGTCTGCCTTCTTTTAGTAGCTCTCCTCCTATACAATCAATTCCGGGTGCTTTGTGCAACTTAATCTTGGTAATAGCTTTATATAAAAAATAATAATAATAAAAATGTATATACTATATATATATACACTATTTTATGCCTGAGTTAGGATAAAGTTGTTAGATAATCCAAGCCCATTACATAATCATTTTAGACATGTACAATCATGCACAAATGCAATTTCCCTATGGGGTCAGAAATTCTTTTGTAGTGCTTTTGGCTGCCTATCAATCTAGCATTGAATGTGTTATTATAATTCAATTAATTAAGATTGCATTATCATCCTGGGTATCTATGAATTTGTATTTTGATGAACTGCATGATCATGTGTATTATATGTTGCTATCTATGCAACAGATTACTATTACAGAATAGTTTCTTCGACAGCACCCAATTCAGTTACATATGCACACAATCTGCTTTAGACAATGGATCGTAGACTCTCTCTCCAAAAGCTTTAGTTGCCATTGATTAACTTACCCCTGGAAGGTTTTTATATGTTAAAAAGACCCTGCACAGACCCCACTCTCTCTTCCCTTTTCTCTGCACCTTCTGATCACAGTTCTGCATAGTTTAAATCATCTTCCTCAACCATAACAGAGTCAGAATAACCATGACAAAGTTCATTTTAATGAATTAATCTGGAAGATACTAATCTGTGTAATTTCAACACCTTTAACTCATGGCACCATCAAGACCTTCAGGACTTCATGGACTGCTTCAACTGGAAATGTAATGCAAGCATCATATATTTAACCCTCTGAAACGTACAATCACATATGTAAATATAATGATTGCTAACACAGCTACATGCTTCAAGACACTATAGGAACGCGTTGTGTGATTGTATCATGAGGGACATGTGTAATCAAACAAATTGTGTGAAGAGATGTCAGAGGTGGGTGACGTCACGAATCAGGAAACTATAAAAACCAAACAATGGCAGCTTCTGTGTCTTCAGCAGCAGTTTGTGTGATCGCTGTCTTATTTACTGTTGTCTGTCTACCAACGTAAAAATGTGAAATTGCGACCTAACATTTCAGGTCTTGTGTTCAACCCTGCCCTCGCTACATCAGTCGTAGGGATTCACACATGAACTGTGCGTTGCTTGCCTAGAATTGGAGCATGTACAGTCAGAGCTTGAGGGTGCTGACTGTGCACTCTATGACAGCTTCCTTTAAGGACAGCTTCCTCCTGGCGTTCTTCGAGGAGAGCATCCAGATTCACTGTCCTCTGGGATCGCTGCAGCTGAGGCTCTGTGGTGATCTAAGTTCTGGGGATCACAGATGGATCTGTCGGAGGGGTTTGAGATGGGCTCTGACATATCTCTGCCCTCACCCGACAGAGCCAGTGTCTTCTCTCAGGGTTTGGAAGCACGCTTCCACCTGAGTCGAGGTATCGATGCCATAACTATCCAGTTCTGATCTCCAGCCTATGAGGAGCTGGTGGAGATTGTGACTTATGCTGTTGTCAGATTATACATTAACTGGCCAACAGAGAGGCACGAAAGAGCAAACTAGTCAAAAAAGCAAACTAGATGACCACTTCCTGCCCTCGCGAGCACAGCCTTCCCAACAGAGCCATGCAGGGTTTTTTTTCCCTCGAGGGGTCTCAAGTGGAAGAAACTGACCTCCCATAATGCCTCTACATCATACTATACATCAATAGTTGGCCTAAAACAGCATGGTTAAAAGGTGATACCAATAGTTTAGGAGACACTAGCGAGCTAGAGACGACATCATCCCTAAAGGCCAAGATGCTATTCATTGAACCACTATAATCAACATCAACTTTGCTGGGTAGGGCTTACGTTATTGTCTAGTCAGGCTGTAGTATGCCAACACAGAATGGGGCTTGAAAAATGGAGAAAATGGAGGACGTGCTTGAGAGCTACTGCACTCCACAATATTTATCACCGAAAACTTTTTGGTCCATACTCTCAAGTTAGAAGGTGTGAGCCAGCCGCAACCTCATACCTCCATGCTGTGCCACTCAAAACTACTCCAATACCCCCTCAGAGTTAAAGGGGGTCAGGATGACAATCTCAAGGGATCGTAATCTTTGACTCATCCCTCTCATTCCAGGCTCATACTAATTCTATCACCAAGTCAGCATTCTTTCATCTCCGTCGCATTGCCAAGCTCTGTCCCTTCATCGGTATCAAAGATGCTGAAATATTATCACGTTTAGATTACTGTAATAACTGTAATTACATTTAACGTTGTTGCACAAAAACTGTGGAGTTCTCTCCCCCACTTACTCTGTAGTGTTAATAATATCTCTGAATTTAAATCATCAAAACTCACTTATTCAAAAAACTCACTTATTCTCTGAATTTTATGGCTCCAACTTAATTTAACTATTAATTTATTATTCAATACTTCTGTGTTATGTCTCGTAAAATATGTATTGTATTTTGTTGTACTTGACTCTATTCTGGTGTATGTTTCCCTGTCCATATAATGTTTCTCACTGTATGCTTGGCAGTAGCTTGTATGCTACTAGTGTTGTCCTGTTCTTGTTAAATGTACTCTGTAAAGCGTCCTTGAGTCCTGGAAAGGCACTATATAAATAAAATGTATTTTTATTATTATCATGATTATTATTATTACAGTGGTTAATTCCACTCCAGCAGAGCCATTTGTACTGTGGCTAACCAGTTCAAAGGTATTGACTCTGGAAGTGTCTCCAACTAAAACAAAATCCAGTCGAAATATATCTCACTAAGGAGTTGAGACTGCTGGGCCTCATAGCAACAGCTTCCACTGTTATTCATTCGGTCATATGTACGTGTGGTACCGTTAATAGCGGCTAAAAAGCTTTCCCTGCGAGGCAACCCAACTCTCACAATCAAGATCTCAAGGCTGTGCCTACGTGCCTTGGTAATGTGTAGGAATCCTGGTTTCTATTTTAGGGCAACTCTGTTGGGACACTCCAGGTGTCCCTTGCTGGTAATGGCCCTTTCAGTGTTTTTGGTCACGTGGATATGCCTACATGGGCCACATGATAGCAGCTTCCAGTGCTATTCACTCACTTGTCTGTACATGTGGTACCTTCAGTAGTGGCTCAGAACCAGAGGCTTTTTACTCGAGAGATAACTCCTTCTGCACTATCAAGGTCATCAGGCGATGCCGACGCACCTTAGGTATATTGAAGAAACCCTGGTCTTTGTCCCAAGGCCCTGTACTGGCAGTCCTGTCACCGCGTAATGCTGTCGACAGGTGCCTTCCTCATGGATCGGGGGGCAATCCTAAGGGGCTTAGCTCAAGGTCTGTGGAGCGGACATCATAAATTTACTAGGAATGATGGCAGTCCATTTAGCTATTCGGGCATTTCTCCCAGACCTCAGGGGACATCATGTTATTGTCCATACAGACAACACATCAGGTCTTCTCCTACATAAGTCATCAACGGTGTCTTTGCTCGCATCCACTTTACAAGTTGGTGTGAATGATCCTCCTCTGGATTCAAGGTAAACTGCTCTCTCTTTGAGCGATTCACATCCCAGGGAGCCAAAACATAGGAGCAGACCTTTGTGTAGGCAGGGACTGAGGCTGAGGCACAGGGATTGGAGGCTCTACCCTGAGGTGGTAGAGCAGATATGGTTCAAACATAACCAAGGCTAAATTTTTCCCACGATCACTCTGATCCCGGGAAGTCTGGAGAGTTTCACTGGGACAAGGTCCATCTCACCTAGTGTGGCTTTCAAAACTAGTGTCCCTTATTGATGCAACTCCTTTAAAGATTCTGGTCAGGAGGGGCCTGTCCCAGGCAGAGACAACAAAATACGGAAATTATCGGACGATTAGTCTTATACGCCACACCAGTAAAATCTTACTCGTGATCATCAGGAGCTGAATGAAGAATACTATGGAATCTCAAATGGCGGAAGAACATGCAGGTATCACAGTCTTGTCGCGTCTTGCACATCCGGGTCCCTTCCCTGTTGTCTTTCCTGCACCTGTCCGTGTCTAATCACTGATCATTAGTCTCGTCAGCTGTTTGTCGTCCCATGTTTGGTATGAATTCCTCTCGTGTTTCACGTGTCTTTGTCTGTCTTTAACATTATATTGGATATTGTGTTGTGTGTGTGGATGCCGCTTTCCTCCCGGGATCCATCTGAGTTTTGCACTATGATGTGCCGTTTTCAGTTAGTGTAAGTCTTTTGTTTTCAATTATGAACAAACCTGAGTTTTGCTGAACTGCTACATTCTCCCGAGTGTCTCTCCACATCGCACACCAGCACCCATTGCGTAACAGCAGGGTTTAGACCAGGAAGAGGCACAATTTAACAAATCTTTTCACTAAGCAACAGACAAGTACCTCACATTGCAAGTCAATGAACTATACTTGATTTTCATTGACTTCAAGAAAGCCTTTGATCCTGAATGGAGAGTATTACATCACTATGGAATACACCTGAAGATGATCAATCTGTTTGAAAATTTCTATAAGAAAATGCAAAGTGCAATCAGAGTTGGCAAAAAGGTACAGAGTGGTTCCTGCAAGTAATTGGAGCTTGATAAGGCTGAATCTTGTCACCAGATCTATTCAACATATACCTAGAGCGCATAATGTGCAAGGCACTTGACGGCCTAGATAACATTGGAGCACACGTGAACGGCAGAACAATCAGCAATCTACGTTTTGCCAACAACATTGGCCTCCTTGCCAAACTACTTGAACAAGCACAACTTCTCCTGGACAACGTCGATCAGGTCAGTACAAAATATGGACAAGAGATAAGTAAGACCAAGACAGAATGAATGCTGGAAAGTACCAAAGACGAGCAAATAGTTAGAGTAACAACTGAAGAAGGCCTATTGCTCAGAGGTAAAAAAAAAAACTGCAGCACGTAAACAACTATAAATACCTTGGGACAACATTGATGGAAAATAGCAACAGCTTGAAATGCATCAAAATACGTGCAGCTACAGCATTAAAAGTGATGAGCAAGTTGGACAACATCTGGAAGAACAGGAATGTCAAGAGTGGCGCCGGGAGTTAAGAGATCCAGGGTAGTTCAGCCTAGGTGGCCTTACCCTCTTCAGCCACCACGGCCAGGGGTTTATAACCTTTTTTTTTTTTTTTGGTTTGGATTCGCAGGAGCCAACTGGAGAACAGAACTCACTGGAGATGACTGGAGAATGGAACTTGATGGAAATGACTCTTACACACAATCTGATGATTGAGAAGAGACTTCTGATACAATTGTAAAGCACTTTGGGTGTATATTAGTGCATGACATAAAATGCCTCTTTCATTCTGTCATGATTCGTGGTGCATAAAAGGACACAAAGAACAAGGAATTTAACAGTCTTTTATTTGCCAAAAATCAGGAGTGGGTTGCAACATAACTCTACATGGACACATATAATGAAGAGATCAGACCAAGACTAAGGAAAACAAAGAATACATATACACTTGGGCTGATTAAACAATGAAGAACAGCTGGACATGACTATCAAGCTGAAGGATGATGAAACAGATGAGTGGGAAAACACTGGGAGAGCCCATGGGAAACCAGGAAGTAAACAATTATAAGACAGACATGTAACAACAGGGATGCTTGAGTATGACGCAACCTTTTCTTCATCAGGACATTTAATTCATCAGCGACTCACTGTCACTTTAAACAAGCGTAGGGTGGTGCCATACAAACATAGGGTCTATTAAGTTGCCACCTTGAAAAACTCACTCCCTGTTATGTTTTAATGAATGGCATTTTTGAGGGCTCTAGTAGGGTGTCTCATTCAGAGTTTTAAAGTTAACACCACACTTTAAAGTTAAACAAATGTGGACAAAAAACATAATTAATTAGGTTCTTTAATCAAAACATATTCTCCATGGGTATAATTAACAGCAATTTATTTGGACAGTTTCTACTTGAAGGAGGTAATGTTGCTAATTGGAATAATTTTTGGAGCTGTGTGTTCAGCAATTATGTGCACTTTTCCGTCTCTAAGACAAGCCATGAGAAATGTGTAGTTTCCATTTGCAGATTCAAGAGATACATTTGCAAAGTGTTTACTAGTTTTGTAAATGCAATACTACTTAAAAGACCTCTGAAAAGGCAAAGCACAGACAGAAGCCCCCAGGGTAAACTGACTCAATTGCTTGTTCCTAGTTCAAGGAATATTTAATGAATATTCACATAAATGACAGAGACAAAAAAAAGCTTCTTTGAAAGTATGCTGGAGTGTTTGGATTATAAAAGGCACATTTATGATGGTCTCTGATGAACACTCTGGGAGTTCAGTCATTTTCATGAAACTGTTTGGCTGTTGGTTAATTAGCTGTTTACTCTGCACATATTTTTGTTTGTTTGTTTGATTAGAAGCTGTAGTAAGTATTGAAAAGAAGCAAAATAAAATATAAACAATAAGTCATTTAGAATTGTAGCAAGGCCAATTTATAATCAGCTTGTGAAAAATGTAACCTGGCACATTGGGCTGGCAATGCCTTCTCTTCATAGCCTTTGAATTAACATTTTATTTAGTCCACTTTTCCCCCTCAGCCTATACCAAAAGAGAAAAATAACCCAATTATGTTTAAATAAACACTAATCATTATGTGTGAATATAGAAAATGTTTCTTCTGCTGAAATATGTAATTTGCAGTAAAAGCTAATTTCATTTATATTCAAAGAAGACATTTGCAAAATAGAAAATATGGTGACTTGTGAAACGCCTCTGAGACTGAAATTTTGCTTTGATCAACCTTCAGTCCATGACCTGTAGTTCAGAGCCTTATGCTTTAATCAATAATGTATTGCCATGGAGATTAATATAGCTAGAATATAAAATACACTATGACTAAAAAGCCACCACATCTACATTGTGTTTGATATGTGTCAGAGACAAAATGTAAAAAAAAAAAAAAAATCTACTGCAGTCACAGTAATGGTGCAAGTTTAAAGTTAGGCTTCTCCAAACAGAGCAGTGTAGAAGAAAATGTTATTTCAGTCACATCTGACCATCATAGGTGTGCCCAACATGAAATCAAAGATTATTTTTTGATTCCCATAGACCGCTGCTTCATTCAAGGCTGCATGGCAAAGATGTTCTCCTGGGGTGAACAAGATGCTCTTTATCCACACAAACTCCTTGGTTTGGCTGGGTAAATAACACCAATTTTTTTATAATGCAGTAATGAGAATCATATACACAGCACAGACCAAAAGTTTGGAAACACCTTCTCATTCAAAGAGTTTTCTTTATTTTCATGACTATGAAAAATTGTAGATTCACACTGAAGGCATCAAAACTATTAATTAACACGTGGAATTATATACATAACAAAAAAGTGTGAAACAACTGACAGCATATGTCATATTCTAGGTTCTTCAAAGTAACCACCTTTTGCTTTGATTACTGCTTTGCACACTCTTGGCATTCTCTTGATGATCTTCAAGAGGTAGTCACCTGAAATGGTTTTCATTTCACAGGTATGCCCTGTCAGGTTTAATAAGTGTGATTTCTTGACTTATAAATGGGGTTGGGACAATCAGTTGTGTTGTCCAGAAGTCAGGTGGATACACAGCTGATAGTCCTGCGGAATCGACTGTTAGAATTTGTATTATGGCAAGAAAAAAGCAGCTAAGTAAAGAAAAACGAGTGGCCATCATTACTTTAAGAAATTAAGGTCAGTCAGTCTGAAAAATAGGGAAAACTTTGAAGTGTCCCCAAGTGCAGTCACAAAAACCATCAAGCACTAAAAAGAAACTGGCTCACATGCGGACCGCCCCTGGAAAGGAAGACCAAGAGTCACCTCTGCTGCAGAGGGTGTTCATCCGATTCACCAGCCTCAGAAATCGCAGGTGAACTGCAGCTCAGATTAGAGACCAGGTCAATGCCACACAGAGTTCTAGCAGCAGACACATCTCTAGAACAACTGTTAAGAGGAGACTGTGTGAATCAGGCCTTCATGGTAGAATATCTGCTAGGAAACCACTGCTAAGAACAGGCAACAAGCAGAAGAAACTTGTTTGAGCTAAAGAACACACGGAATGGATATTAGACTCAAATTTGAGATCTTTGGTTCCAACCATCGTGTCTTTGTGCGACGCAGAAAAGGTGAACGGATGCCTGGTTCCCACCGTGAAGCATGGATGAGGAGGTGTGATGGTGTGGGGGTGCTTTGCTGGTGACACTGTTGGGGATTTATTCAAAATTGAAGGCATACTGAACCAGCATGGCTACCACAGCATCTTGCAGCAGCATGCTATTCCATCCGGTTTGCGTTTAGTTGGACCATCATTTATTTTTCAACAGGAAAATGACCCCAAACACACCTCCAGGCTGTGCAAGGGCTATTTGACCAAGAAGGAGAGTGATGGGGTGCAGTAACCAGACCTGAACCTAATTGAGATGGTTTGGGGTGAGCTGGACCGCAGAGTGAAGGCAAAAGGGCCAACAAGTGCTAAGCATCTCTGGGATCTCCTTCAAGACTGTTGGAAGACCATTTCAGGTGACTACCTCTTGAAGATCATCTTGAGTGTGCAAAGTAGTAATCAAGGCAAAAGGTGGCTACTTTGAAGAACCTAGAAAATGACATATGTTGTCAATTGTTTCACACTTTTTTGTTATGTATAGAATTCCACGTGTGTTAATTCATAGTTTTGATGCCTTCAGTGTGAATCTACGATTTTCATAGTCATGAAAATAAATATATAAATATATATATATATAACTGTATATATACTGTATATATATATATATATATATATATATATACAGTAGAACCCCGATTTACGAAATTAATCCGTTCCGAGGTTGGTTTCGTATGTCGAACTTTTCGTATGTCGGTCAGGCTTTTATATGTTAATTGCCTAATCCGTTCCAAGCTCTACAAACACACCATGTTCAGCATGGGATGAAGCACATCCCAGCTTCATACTTCTCAATAATCTCCCTTTTCGACTCAATGAAACGCACCCTCTTCTTCCTTTTGACTTCAGCAACAATCTTCACATCCATGGTTACTGATTAGAAAAAAGTTTATGCTAACAGTAGAGGCTGGTGGGAGCGATGCTGACCAATAGGAGAGTAGGATTGTAAAAAGTGTTCCCCTTCTTACATGGACTATTCCAGCCATCCCTGTCATTCAGTGCGAAATGGACTATTCCAACCTTTCCCTCGGAGTTCAGGAAGTGTCGTGACAGAAGAGAGTTGATGGATTATTATGGTGAAAGAGATCGGCTGAAGATTGTATATAGTTTATTGAGTGAAATACAGGGAATTAGTGCCAATCGTTGAGGTTTTATCGATCTATGCACCTTTAGTAAATACCAGTTTTGGATCATTCCCTGAGTGAGACATCATTGTTTTGACCAGACAAACTGTAGTCTTCATCCAACCCGAACCAAAATCAGCGCGAATATTAAAACAAAACTCGGAAATCGTCGCCTCTCCGAGATTTCGTTTTTCGCATCTCGATCATTTTGTCGTAACTCGGGCGGAAAAAAACCCGAAATCTTTTATCGTATGTCGAACTTTACGTACGTAGGGCGTTTCGTAAGTCGGGGTTCTACTGTATGTTATATATTATATATATAATGGATGTAACAAGCATTTAGGCTGAGTGAGATTCATGTGCGGTGTATTTAAACACAGAAAATTTAAAGTACAAACAGGTGTGAGTTGAAATACAAGGGGCTGAAATACAAACAATACAGGCAGAGCAATAAATGTGATCATAACAGGCAGATGATCTGGGCAGTAAGCAAACTGCAATATAAGTACTTCAGGAAAACAAGTGGTAGGCCGGCAGTAATCACAGTAATCTAAGGCAGATTCAAACACGGGCAAATATAACTATATAAATGGTTCTCAAATATAACCAGGCAAGACTTGACCCTTGAAAGGGTCCTGATGGAATTCCAAACTGAATGCTAGTGCTCTGTAAGACCTCTGGTGGCTGATTTTGGAGCTTTCACCGGCGTTTGTGACAAATAAGAACCAGGCTATAGGATTTGCTTAATTGTCATAGACAACACTACAATCTAAAACATTATTTTTTATAAATGTATACTGTAGGACCACATAATTACTTAAAGCAAATATATATTTAGAAATATAACCTGTCTGAGTTAAACATTCTGTAAGCAATTGCTACCTGGGGCATTTCCCTGACTCTTTATTTGTTTACAAAGCTAAAGCTGCACTGAGACCGATGTAACTGGCTGGGCATCTATTTAAATCACATATCAGTAAAGTACCTGGGACATATTACGTGAGAAATTAAAAATCTCAGACTCCACTTAGTGGTACTTTTTCTTGATATATTATTATATTATATAATATTTATTCAACATTTATGACAGCATTTGCTTTCCAGATGATCCTCTGTTCTTTTGTTTTCCCTACATCACACTTCTTTGAACTGTTATCATCACATCTGATCTGCTACACTGATATGTTGAGACATAACCATAATGAAACTTCATGCCTAAATGAGATGCTTGGCTCATAACAAGATAGAAGCTTCAGTAAGACATTGCCTTACAAACTGCTGTTTATTTCTTCACAAACATAAACAATAAGAGGAACAGATGCTTCATAAAATATGAAGCTGAAATAGTGAAACAAGTGCAAAAACCAGATGACAAATATACTTAGAAAGTACATGTAAAATGGTATGCACACGCTGACTAAGTATTTGAAAGTTGAGCACCAATCTCTATAGAGAACACAGGCTCGGTAGAAATCAAATACTTCTAAAAAACAGTATGTGACAAAAGATGTATTACCGAATTCAAAGTCGTTATAAAAGAGTAGGATAAAAGTATTTTGGATAATCTACAACTTCTGGCAAGATTCTGAAATGTGCTCGGACACTTAAATATTCCATGAGGCCACAGGCGAGGATTTGTGAATGACAGTGAAATGACGTAACTGACAAATGTAGCATGTCTGGATAACATTCATACTATGTAAAACATACTTTTAGGTGCTTAAAAAAATGTATTCATCATAATTACCTACTTAAGAAAGTGTGTAATTTCGGACACGATATAACGCCGATATAATTGCAAGCAGATTGTCCATCAGCCTAATTGAAGAGGCTTTTTTTCGGATGCCAGGACCTCCAAATATGAGTATGCCAGGTGGAGATACCCTCCTCCTAAAAACAAAGGCAGATATATAGTGAAATTGACAGTCATTCTACTAAACCAAAAGAAAAATGAAACAAAATAAAAATACTTTTCATTGATTACAGCATTTTTATATCAGTACAAATAAATTTGTATAGCACATTTCTCAATAAATTTTCCCTTAAAACCAGTTTGAAAGCCCATGCATTATTGTATCAAGAGAAATTTATAGTGGACACGTTGAAGAAATCATTGTTTTTACTCAGTCTTCTTTATTGTGGTTTCCTCATCGCTACATCATAAATCTCAAACAACAGCCTGGAGTTTTGTAAGGCTTTGTCTTCCCCCAGAACCGTTTTCTCTCTACTTTTTGTTTTCTTTATTCATCGCTCTTTGTATTCAGTTCATTTTTCCCTTTCAGCATCCTGCTCCTATCCAATCTCACCTTCTTCCAAGTTTCTCTCTTCTCCCACATTCTTTCCTCATGTCTTTCTGATCTTCTCCTACATCATCCCTCCCTTTTCTCATCATAAGCCCTCTGCTCTGCGTTCACCAGCCCCTGCTCATCTTCTTAATCTTCTTACACAATTTGCATATTTTCTCTGTAATTTTATTCGCTCACAGTCTTTTTTTCCTTCTCCCAGGTTGCATTTAAATAATACAAATCTGTTCTATATTTGTCAACTGTGTGATGATCTTACATTTATGAATATAATTGAAAATGTTCCAGCTTTTGGAAGCTGTTGCCAGAGGGCCTGAAAATAACAGAGAGGCATCTGGAGCCCCACTTCATAGATCTAGATTCCAATCATAATGAAAGGCGTTTGCCATGTTCTTTGCCCTGGGGGCTCCTGTCCTCTAGTGGTCTGACCAATAGACATTGTAGCAAAGTATGTCAAATTTCAAAGGGTAGATGAACATATATCATCTCAGAATAACACAATTCAGACTAGCAAATCATGGATATTCAACAAATGGGAAAAAGAGGGAAAAAAGAAAGAAATCTATGCATGCCTCATTGTAGCATGTATAGTCTTTTTTGGTTTAGTTTTCAATGTTTTCTTTACTTTTTTCCTAGTTAGCTGTTGGCTGTTGATTAATTTCCACACCCTGTTTCTGTTCACTTTGATTATGTTCCTGATGTATTTAAGCCCTGAGTTTCATTTGGTTTCTTTTTCTGGTATCATCTAAGCTTAATGTGGTTGTTTATGCTTTTAGGGAATAGAGGGGAAAACATTAAATCTTTGTTCAAGCTACACAGAGTTCCCTATCAGTCAGTCACGTTCAACGTTATGTCGGACTGATGTCATGGGGTCTCGCCTAGGAGTCCAATTACCTCCACGTTTAACAAAATGCACCAATGAACATTGGCTAGTGAGATTTGCATGTCAAGTCCCACCCACCCAGCATACGGGTATAAATAGGATCAGCATTACTCACTTAATTTACTTTACTCATTACTTTACCCAGTTCGTGAGTTTTGATCACTCTTTTCTGATCACCTCTACAGAGAGCAGTTTGTGCATCAGGAGTTATCTCCACAAACAGCAATTTTAATTGTTCTCACACAGCTAGTCATGGTTCTCTCAGCTGGTGTAAGGGTGCATTCAGCGGTGTGACGAAAACCAGTTCCCATGCACACAACGTTTCACCCCTCAGCGCTTCAGTTGAGCAGTTCACTAAAAGAGCAGCAGTTTCTGGGGGTGGAGTATTTCTGGGTTCACAGCCATGTTCCACTTCAGTCCCTTTCTTCCCGGAGGTGCATGAAGAGTTGAGCCCACAAAGTGCTGCAACCTGGCAGAATTGTTGGCACCTCCCATCCAAGGCGAGTAAGACAACAGCAGTCCTGGCTGCTAAGGCTTACAGTGCAGGTACATTTGTCAAAGCTCTCAAAGAGTGGCATGAGGGTAGTTCTGAGCCGTAGTTTCTGCAGGAGCTGCGCACTGCGACCGACTTCACTCTCTGGTTGACGAAGGTCACGGTGTGGGCCCTCGACCAGATGATGTCCACTCCGGTGGTCCAGGAACATCATTGTTGGTTGAACCTGGCCATGATGGACGCCGACAAAGTTCGCTTTCTCGACGCCCCCATCTCCCAGGCCAGCCTCTTCGCAGGTATCTCCCTGCTTCTGTAAGGGTGATGCAGCTAGTCTAGACCGCTAAGTCCTCAAAGAGAACAACAAAGCGGCTTGAAATGGGTGGCCCGGAGGTGGAGGGTACTCTGTCATGGGAGCTGGTGGATGCACCACTCCTTCCCATGGAGGAGGGCCAGGTGGAGAATCTTGTTTCAGTGTTTCTGTTTTCTGTTCTGGTCCCCATATTTTAAAAAAAAGAGCAGTTTCCTCTATCTATGGGTCACACTGGGCTTGAGCTGACAGTAGGCAATGCACTGTTTCCTCTCTCTAAACTGGCCTCTCAATCGCCACAGACAGTGAGTCGGCGTCTTAAGCTCTGCTTCCTTACCTCACGAGGTCTACGGAGTCAGGTAAGTGCACCACACTCACCGACTGTACTTCGAGATGCTATCCTTCCCTGGTTGGGCCTCAGTGCTCCCCGCTGCCCTCCCACGGGTACATCTCCAGACTCTTTGGTGCCAATCGTTCAGAACCTGGCTAGAGCTTCCCAGTCCGTCCCGTTGGCTCATTCGGATGACCAGACTCGGCTATGTGATTCAGTTCACCAGGCAGCCCCCCCAAGGTTCAGTGGAATTCTTTCTACTTCGGTGGATGGCAAAAAAGCCCCTGCCCTGTGAGTGGAAATTGCTGTCCTCCTAGTGAAGGATGCAATTGAGCTGAACAATGGTTGAGCTTAACAATGGGAATTGAGATCCGTAGCACTCTTCCCCATGAAATGTCACGTTAAGGAACAGCAGCTTGACCATCCTCACAGTATGTCCTGTTCCTTCTAAGGACTAAGCTCGGGCTTACTTGGGGCCCTGTGTAGGTTACAACTACATGAGAGGAGTTGCCTAAGGGCACACCATAGTTCGGCAGCATCTGCATCTCCAATACTCGTAACACAGTTCAGTGTCTGTGACGTTTTCCATAGGGACCTCATGACGTCAGTCCGACGTAACATCAAACGTGACTGACTGATAGGGAAGGTCTAGGTTACTGATATAACCCCCATTCCCTGAAGAAGTGAATGAATTTGTTACGTCCCCCTACCACAGTCCTGAACCACCATTAAATGACCAGGATACTCTCTCGGCTCCTCAGCAAAATATAAAAGAAGTGAGTAATGCCGGCCCTATTTATACCCATATGGCGGGTGGGTGGGACCCGGCATACAAATCTCACTAGCTAATGTTCATTGGCGAGTTTTGTTAAAATTGGAGGTGATTGTGCTCCCAGGTGAGAAACCATGACGTCAGTCCGACTTAACGGGGGTTACATCAGTAACCTAGATGTTCTCCACACTGATTTTTTCCCCTATTCGTTTCATCATGTGCTTCATTCAAGTCACACGGGACATCACTGTTCACTGTATACTAATAAAATAGACCTCATAAAGAGAAGGTGTGGTGTTATATACCGTATTTCACTTAAAAGGTTTTAATGAAATCATAATTTTCCAGTAGTTGGATGATGCTGATACTGTTAATAGTAAACTGATGATAGTTTTAAAAATTAATAATATGCCTGACAACTTTCTACTCAATGTAAAAAAGGTGCTGAGCTTTTTAAGTGTTATTTTAAAATACATTTACACTTACACTTGTACATTTATACACTATTATTGTGTTAATGTTTTAATTATTTTAATTATTGTATTAATATTAATGTTTACATACAAATAAAAGCTCATTCAAATGATTCCCTCAAGGAGTGGATTCTAGACGCTCCACAAACAGAAAAATGTTGGAGCAGAGGCGTACCAGGGGGAGGAGAGGAGGGGAGGGGTGAATGGGATAGGGATAGGCCCCAGAGGAGGAAGGAGGCTTGGTGACTACTGGATGTGAGAGTGCTGAGACGATCTGCAATGTTTTCATAGCAGCACAGGCCGACATCTTTAAAGGATCCGCCACCTATTTATATTTATATCTTATAAAATCCAAAATGAATGCAGAAGAAAGGGAGAGAGAGAGAGAGTGTGTGAGAGAGAGAAAAGTGGTTTTGAGAAAAAGATGTATTAATTTGTAAAATGACATCAGTCTACTTCTATTCATAATTCTTTTAAATGTTTGAGTTCACCATTTCTTGCAAATCAGGATTCATTGGACTGCTTTTCTAGACAAGCAAACTACTGATCTAGTTGGACCTAATGACATTCTTGCAGTTTACCATAACATAAGTGAACCAATGTGGCCTCTATGAAAACAATCTCTGACGTTGTCTGTAAAATTGCCCCCTCTCCAGGTCCCTGAAAGAGATCACTGAACAATGGAAAGGAAAAATGTCATGTATATCTTTCATCAACTTCCTTGTGTTTACCACAATAGCCTTATATTTTGCTCATACTTTCATCTTTTCCTCAGATTTTGATGTTTTGCTCTGTTTCACAGACTGTTGGTCTACATTACTTCTGATGGCTTGTTTTCCTCCTTTGATGTTGCAAAGCTCTTAAAAGTCTATCCGGAGCCATGAGGAGAGACAAGCACTTCATATTGATATACTGCCGTAGTACCTCATACACTGTTCACAATCCATATTCCATTGATTCTCTATGACTCTTCACACTTGTTAGATGCTTGTGAATTGTAGGCCCTCTGCAGTAAAAGACTCTCTGTTCTGTTTGCCTTTCCAGTGAATCGAAATTCTTTCAGTGTATAACATGTCTGTATGCTTCACAGGCTTAATATTTCACACTTAGTGAGATCTAGCATCAAAGAATACACAACTGCTGCACTTTACAAGGATTTTGGTCGCTGTACTGAGCAATTTATTCCAGAGTTAATTTTATAGGGTTCACCAAGGCCTAATTTGTGTCGGAACAAGGTGGAAACAACATCTCATTTGAGGTATCCCCCATCTCTTTCACCGCTGAAAAATATTGTCAGGGGTCACTTCAGTTTGGGTTTTTAGTGTTTTGGTTGACAGAGCTCTAACACTGCCCCTTTGTTGTGTCTTTTTATTGTGTAACCCCGCCCATTTTGTTCCATAATTTCCCTTAATTGTTCCCATCTTCCCATGTGTTCCATATTTAATCCCTGTGTGTTTGCTGCCATGTGTCATGTCGCTCCTATGTCTAAATTTGCTCGGTCCCTGAGTTTGTACTCCCCTTTTCATCTTTTTTTGTTATTTTTTTTGTTTGTTATTCAAGTATTCAGTTCTCTTGTTTAGTTAATGTTTTCCACCTCGAGGGCAGTTTTCTTTTGTGGTTTTCTTTTGTTATAATAAATTCCTCACCTTTTCCATGATGAATATTTATGTTATGATCTGTGTTCATGAAAACGTCTCGGGTTACGAATGTAACCCTGGTTCCCTGAGGGGAACGAGACGCTGCGTCAAGCGCTAGGAGAAATAGCCTGACGTCAGTCACGTGAAGATCTGTGCAACCAATGAGAGACGAATGTGTCTGAATGCGTCTCTGCCGGCATGTGCCGGTGACGTCATGAGAGAGCATAAAGGCGCGCCCGAAACCCGGAAGCGACAGCTAAAGAGTGTCTGAAGCAGGCCCGGAGGCGCAAGGAGCTGAGGCAAAGACGCAGCATCTCGTTCCCCTCAGGGAACCAGGGTTACATTCGTATCCCGAGACGTTCCCTTTCAGGGAACTCAAGCTACGTCAAGCACTAGGGGAACGCTATACCAACGCCACCTCAGTGACGTTGGCATCCGGGTGTGTCCCAACTCACTGAGCACCCTGGTTCCTGGGGCGGAATCGATGTCCAGTTGGTAAAACCTCATGAATGTGTGCGGCTTGGACCAGCCAGCCACAGCACAGACATCTGACAAGGAAACTCCAGAGAGGAGAGCCTTGGATGCCGCCACGCTCCGAGTGGAGTGGGCCCGTACCCTCAAAGGAGAAGCATGTCCGGCCGACTCATAAGCTAAACAGATAGCCTCGACTATCCATCTGCTTAGGGTTTGCTTGGAAGCTGGAGCCCCCTTAGGGGTCCCAAAGCAAACGAACAGTTGGTCCGACTTACGCCAAGTGGCAGTCTTGAAAACGTAAGCGTCCAGTGCTCGCACTGGACAGACCTTGTTCTTGTGCTCCTGCTCATGATCGTCAAATGGGGGGAGGGCAGACGGCCTGCAGCGTGATAGACCGAGCCATATTAGTGGGAACCTTGGGGACATAGCCTGGCCTCGGGTGGTTTTTCCCATCCTGGGTGCGAACTCGAGGCATGGGGGAGCCACCGAGAGGGTCTGAAGATCCCCGACCCTCTTAAGCGAGGTGATAGCCAGCAAAGGAAGGGTCTTAAGAGAGAGGAGCTTGATAGGGAGCTTCTCTAAAGGTTCAAAGGGTGCCTGGGACAGGCCTTGGAGTACCCACAGACCAGTCCAAGGCAGGCACCCTAGTCTGTGCCACAGGTCTCAGCCTTAGTGTGCCACGAAGGAAACGAGTGACTAGGGGGTCCCTGCCCAAGGGCACCCCACCCAGAGGTACATGGCAAGCTGTTATGGCAGCCACATAAACCTTCAAGGTAGAGGGGGGGGACAGCCCTGCCTCAAATCTTTCTTGCAGGAACTTCAGCACTTTGCCAACTTGACAGGTTACCGGGTTCACCTGCCTTTCCAAGACGCGAAGAGTTTCCACTTCAAGGCGTAGAGTTTCCTCGTGGAGGGAGCTCTGGACTGAAAAAATGGTCTCTACAACCTCAGCTGAGAGACCGGATTCCATGAGCTGGACCCCCTAAGGGGCCAGACCCACAGGTTCAGTCGTCGTCAACATGCCAGTCGTCAACATGGTTTAGGACACGAAAGCCTTGCAAATGCAGCGGAGCTAGAGCAGTGTCCACTACCTTAGTGAACGTGCGGGGTGAGAGTGCCAGACCGAAAGGAAGCACCCGATACTGGTACGCCTTCCCCCCGAAGGCGAACCTCAGGAACTTCCTCATCGGAAGGATGGAGACGTGAGAATATGCGTCTCTGAGGTCGACCGTGCCGAACCAGTCCTAGGACCTGATCTGTACTACGATCTACTTGAGCATCAGCATTTTGCATTTTAGGCGCATAACTGTGCGATTTAAGAGACGCAAATCCAGAATGGGCCGCAACCCTCCATCCTTCTTTGGAACTATGAAGTACCGGCTGTAGAACCCGGACCTGCTGTTCGCGAGGGGTACATACTCGATGGCCCCTACGCCAGCAGAGTGTCTACTTCTTGCTCCGTAACAAGAGCCTGCTGGGGGCCTGCCAAAGACTGTAGGGCTTTTACTTGAAGGCTGAATTTGAACTAGTCGGCCCGACCTTCCCGGGTTCACCGGAGGAAGTCGGGTAGCGACACTCTCCTTTTGTATGAAGTATGAAGGCACGCAGCAGCCTGGCTAGAAGTAAGCTTTCCCGCGCATCGGTTTGGTGGGGAGCGCCGGAGCTTTGATAGAGGATGCAGACTGGAGAACGAGGTATCCTGCAAGAGCCTCGTCCACTTTCTGCATCCCCCATAACCATAGTGCTGAGCCCCGACGAGAGTCGCATACATAGCACTATGCGGTGTATGCACTCTTTCGGAGGCTGGCCTTCTCCATGATCTTGATACCTCAGCATGGAGATCAGGAAGGAAAGACATAGCCCGGCGCGGGGGAGTGACGCGAGCAGGCAGGTAGCGCTCGTCCAATATACTCTTCCTAGGACGAGTGCTTCTGGTCTCCGCCGGCCAATCAATGCCCAGACGCGAGAGCGCTCGAGCCACAACCTCAACTAACTCCTCAAACGCCAGCGAGGAGGGTGGAGAATCCTCCCCCGGCGGTGACGCATTCACACGCGTTCGTCTCTCATTGGTTGCACAGATCTTCACGTGACTGATGTCAGGCTATTTCCCCTAGCGCTTGACGCAGCTCGAGTTCCCTGAAAGGGAACTAAGCATACCATCGGTATTGATACAATCAACTTGCTATGTCCATGTTAAACGTATATATTAAGAAGTGGAAGAAATGCCACTACAACACAGTGGTCTATGTCATGTTTTGACAATGATCTATTGGATTTTTTTCATCATGTAACATGAAACGTGAATCTAACTGCCAAGATGAATTAACAATCCTGATGAAGAAATGATTCATTATAATGGCAGCAGGTCCTGGGAGTTTACACACTGCCTTTGAAATGTGACTCTAAGGCATAAGTGCTGAATTTCAAACTGTATTGCTATTGTGCCCATCACGATTGTGCTGTGATGATTTTGATCCATAAAGATGAAGGGCTGATTGTGGGGAGTGTTTTAGTCCACTTTTCTGGGTCGATAAGAAAAAGGAGCATGCCACATTTATAGAAGTGTACTCATTGTGTGCATGTTGATTTTTATGTTATTTTATTTTATTTATATTTTTTTTGAGTAGTTTAACCTCAAATTTCCTTACGCATTGAATACATGTGAGCATATATTAATTTCTTTTTCATTATACTGTATTTTAAAGATAAATTTGTAAAATCCAAATGAACATGTCAAAGTTCTGCTGTGGGGAGGCACGTGGACTGCAGTTTTTTGCCACATCTGCAAAGCCTGTAATGTAAAGGCCAATTCATACTGCTCAAACAGATAGAGAAAGAGACTTTGTTGGGTTTTGATGGATCAGCGTTGGAGTCTGTTAGTGTCTGTCAGATCTTGTTTTCGCTGATTGAACACCTCAAATGGGGCGGGATCTATGCGCACATTTAATTACAACTAGTTATGATCAAATATGCACATAAATCAACCATAAAGGGAAATATGTATATTGATGTGTTGACAATGGATTATAAGAAAATATGAAAAATACATGGCTTGATTCGGCTCTCAGAATTTGTCTTAGTTTTAGAATTCAATTCAAAGATGCGTCCATCTGTGCAATAAATGAGGCCGCATGATCTTTCTGAACTTTTAGAAAGATTTTTTTCATGGCCAAAAGAAGAATTTTTCTGTTTTATCATACTTAAAAGTACCAAAGCATGTAGCAAAAGCAAATGTTAAAGTGACTTATTCATGAGCATTACAGAGGAAATCAAGTGTGAATACATCAACTTTAATACACAAAACTACGAATAAAAATGACTGAATCTAAAACACAGAATACATACAAAGATTAATGGGGGAAGAAATAGAGAAAGTAACAGAAAACCAACTTACAGACAGTGAACCTTTTTGAGACTTTAGTAGGACATATGAACTTGAGGCTTTTGAGGCTGAACAGGGAAGGGTGTGAGGTATTTTTAAAGACACACAGGGATGCGCCCTTTCCTTGGTGAAGAGCCAGTCACAGAGTTGGAAATGATACGTTTTGGGTTTGGTTTATTACAGGGGAATTGAATATACAGTTTTCACTGTATAAAATCCATTATGTCTATCATAAAATATGAAAACAACATATGTGTGTGTCATTAGGTTTTTGGGGAGTCACAACACATCACATTTCACAACCTGAACTAACCTTGTTTTAAACAATTATTTTAAGATTGTTGGCCTTGACAGACATTCAGGAGGCCCTACAGTGGAACTCTGTACAATACAATATAATATTCCTAATATTTTTTCTCAGTATATTTTTGCATGTTGATTCGATCTAAGATTAGGGGAGCGCGGGGCACAACGTAACGCGGGGTAAAAAGTAACAGCGATTTTTTAAATAGTTGCACGGTCTTAAATGTGACGTGCTAACGGGCTTTTCATCACACTGTTTGCATGCGTCTTCTGGCCATCTTTCGAGAAATTTCAGCGAAATTTGGATGAGAACCACAGGAAAAACTCTTTTGAAAGCATGAAAATATTTTTTGTTATAGTAGTTGTTTTTCGATTTTCAAAGAATGTGTGAAAGTATGTTAGTCCAATCTTATATTGTTTTGATTACCATCTTCCTGGCTAAAAGATGGTACCATTTTGAAAGATGTGAAAAACACATAGTGACTGCTAGCCGGTCCTGAAGTAAACAAGACAGCGCGGGGTTAGTTGTAACGCGGTGTTACAACTAAGCCGTATTGAATAGGCTGCATCAATAATTATATATTTTGCATTGTATTAACCTATTAAAACGTTTTTTTCATGTCATTACATTGTTCAAAGCATAACGATATAATACATAAAATAAAAATATATATTCCATTCATAAGTTATGCTTATAATCATTAAGACTCAACTTTTATTAAGAAATAAAAATACGTCAATGAACACCCATTGGATAACATGGTGTTACAACTAACCCGCTGTCTGTTACAACGAGCCCCGCTCACGGGGTAAGTTGTCACATTTCACTCCTTGCGCTTTTGGTGATACTGCGCAGAAACTGTAAGTCCGACGAACATCAAACCAGTGCTCATTTGTAGGAGAGGCTTGTGTGTTGTTTGTATAAAAATATGGTTTGTCTAACCAAATTTCTTTGTTCATTATTTGGCTAAAACCAAAAAGTGTTACGTTTGTCCCCGCGCTCCCCTATACTTGTTCAAATATTTGTCCCGGAAAAAAAGTTCAAATAGCAAAACTTGTATTCAAGTCATAATACATATGAAGTGCATGTTAAGTTCATTCATTTAATTTAATTTTTAGAAATAAACAGATCTGCGTCGTCACCCTGATATCAAAGGTCTCCTATTACTCTCTATGCCAGACCCAAAGCCTGTTTCTCACACTGACTACTTACTTAAAAAAGGAAGATGTGGCAAATGGATGAGAAAAGAAGAGTGGTGAAGTAAGGTTTCCAGTGTGTGCAGAAATTAGTTTGAGTCATTGGGCTCGTAGCATGCCTGATTTGGCCTGCTGAAATGTGAGAGTCGTAAGAGGATTGCAGTGGTTTCCTGCTGGTCAGCTTTAATCAGTGCAGAACTGCAAATGTCTACAGCCACAGATTATGGTGGGATAACATGACAAGAACCCAGTCCCACCAGCCTGACTAGCACGCTATCCTTACTAATGAGACAGCGAAGAGGAGTTGGGGAAGGAGTGAGAGTCATATGTGTGTGTGTGTGTATGTGTCCATGTCTGTAAGAGGTAAACCACTGTGCATTGTTTGTGCCCATGAGGATTGTCTTCATGAGCCCTGCAAAATGCGATATGTGAAGTCGAGCATTCTCTGTTTGCCTTTGAACACAAATCAACATTTGTTTACTTCTCTTTGTACATGTGTGCGTGTTGTGTGTTTGTGTGTGTGTGTGTGTGTGTGTGTGTGTACGAGTGTGTGCACATCGCCCAGGGCCAGATAATACAAGAGAATGCCAGTGAACCCTATAAGAGCTACTGTCGTAATCCGGCCAGTGGAGACGCAACCAAGCTGAAACAATACCGATCTATTGGGCTGTTCATGCTGACCTGAGATCAGGGACTAGCCAAACTGGCAAGCAGGCTCTGACTCTTACCTTAAGAAACGATGCACACGATTCATCACCTGAATGACTTCATTCCTTCAGCATGACAAAGTTCTACAATACGGACTACAATTCTCATAAAAAACAACAACCCAACAACACCAAAAATGAGTCCAAGGTGGACAAACACAAAAGTATAGACAAATAGCTTCTATTGTTTTGCAATAATAAATAAGATTTTGAGATGCACCATTAAAGCTTTTGATACTAAAAACTGAGGTGTAAAGTAAAGATGAGTCTGCTGCCGAAATCAATTACCCACCATCAATAGAGCGCAATTGGAAAGCAACATGGAAACGGAGACAGAACGGAAATGCAAGCATAGAAAATGAAATGCCCATGCCTCCTCATTTGAACATACTGACTAAGCAAACTAGATAAGACTGCTTCTTATTGATTTATTATTTAAGTGTCTGTTGTGAAAAATTACAGTGCTACTGCTTACAGACCTTCCCATTGTTGCCAAAAAAAAATACAATTTGAGCAATTTACGCCTCATTAAAATAAATAAACAAATAAATGAAATGCACAGAACATTGCTTTAAAGGAAAGCAAATTTGGTCCTGGTGCTGTTATCCTCCTATCCAATCAAGGTAATATGCTGACACTAAACTCTTGTTAAACATGGTAATGCAGACAGATTAATGTGCACAAAGTTTGATAGCACCCAACAAGATCTTAATTAAAAGTGGGATGTAGGTATAGATGTGGAATATTTGCTGGAAGTGTTTCGGAGTAGACTAATTGGTGTAATAATTGCTGAGACACAAATAGTTCAATTAGAAACTGATTGTCTCATTACAGCGATATGCAAGTCGAAATGTAACTGAATTTCCCCTAGGCTTAGCGGGAAGTGAGTGTGATTCTGGGAAGTATTGGTGTGCAGGTAACTGAGGTGCAGGGTTTTCAGGTCCTTGTAACAAAAAAACAAAACAAAAAACCCAATGGCCATTTAAAAATAGCCTAGCTCACTGATCTATATACAGTGTATGACAGGATTTCTCAATACTACCAGCAGGTAATAAAGGCACCAGAACTGTTTGAGCAACCACAGTGGTATTCCCAATATGAAGAGCATCACTGACTGAGTCAAAACAATTTGCAGAATATCAGTCACTGTAAATTAATGGTTATTTTGGAGGTTATTTGTAATGTTTATGGTCTTGTCAGACAGGATAAGCAGTATATAAAAAAAATATATATATATATATATAAAAATATCATGGCGATTCAGAGCTTTTTTATTACCTGGTTTCTCATTTAATTTCACATTTTTCACATTTTTCCATCCCAGTGACGGGCATGGGGTAGCCCTTTATGCTTTTTGTATGATTCACATTGAACAAATTGTTATGAAATTGCCACCTCGTAGTTATATTTTCAAAATTATGCAGGAAATATTAAACATGAACACTTACTTGGGATTCTTGGCAGAAATTGATTTAAATATAGAATAAATATTACAAGGCTGTGCTATTCTGCATTATACTAAATAATTAAAATTCAAAGTTTAACATACAACCGCTTACTCTGAGCAAAAGTAGAAATGCTTGGAAATAAAGTAATTATTATAAATGATATCATATGTACCGTATATCATAGTGAATAATAAATGAAACTGATAAATGTATTAAAGTCCATACACAGTTCTCTAAATAAGTTGTGAAGTATCCATTATAGACTTATGGAAATCTTTGAAACAATGACAGTTAAACGACTACATGACAGAGCAAATTATATGGCTTTTCAATAGAGTGAATGCTGGCATAGGAATTAAATGTTTTTTTGAATCAAATTGGATAATTTAAGTCATTAACTGTTTCAAAATACATGCTGTTCACAAAATCATTGTTTAATCAATTACAGTTATTGTACAAATAAAAACAATAGTATATATAACATAGTTACATAGCCACAGTGAATACATTTACAAGGCAAATTAAGTTGTATGCACATACTTTACAAAGCATAAAAAAGTATCATTTACATTCTTAGAAGATTTGTGTATGTATGTACATCCAGACTTCATATATAAAAATGGTGACTTGTTAAATAATGTTTTCTCATTAAAATCACTATTGAGTGTATAGAATGTGTGGGTATCGCAATATGGTGGTGCAATGGCTTCACATTTTGGGTAATATAAAGTATCAAAAAGTAATCATAACCATGTTATGTTGTTACGATTTGGCAAAGGATATACAGTGGAGTTCGGTTATGTCGACGACCTCGGGGGTTGCAAAAAAGAGTCGAGATAACCGTTTAGCGAGATAACCCACACCCAATATGGCGATTTATTTGATGAAGCGATCGGCATGCTATAAGAATGTACATACACTGTATATGTTTGCTAACAACAAAAGGCATATGTGCACCAACTAACAACAGAAATTGTACCTTTTTAGATTGCTACATTATGTTTATGTTGGGAATATACCTTTAAGACGGCATATGTAGTTCTGTACGCGAGGGGAGTTTTTGAGTGAGGAGAGAGGTGGCGGCTCTACCGCTGACTGTTATATAGTCAAGTCAAGTCACCTTTATTTATATAGCGCTTTTTATAATACAGATTGTTTCAAAGCAGCTTTACAGTGGTCACATGAAAACAATGTAAACAAAGATTGTTATAAATATAGCATAATCTACTGTTTCTATTTTCCTTATTTTATTTGTTAGTGTTTTCTTTTTCCTGGTTTGTACTTGCGCTCTTTACATGTTTGAGAAGAGTGTGAAACCCATCTATAAAGCTCGTAATCTGGCGTAAACCACACTGACAGCCGGCGCAAGATTTACCAGTATACGATAAAAAACACTTTCGATTCTCGATACAAACCTTTAATCATATTCTCCAACATTGCAAACACAATTTCGCTCACACCATAAACAGTCACATAAACACATTCACTCATAACAGTGATTTCGCTCTGACACAGTTCTGAATAGTATTGCACACGTGGTTACTATGGGTCCTTTAAAGTCTAAGCTTTGAGTTTTGCCTTTAACGGTCTGCTTGAAAACAAATGCTTCTAAGCTTCTATCAGTAACAACATCTTTGTCGATGTCAATGTAATCTGCGTTGTGTAATTTTGTAATCATTCTTGAACACCAGCATTCGTCCCATGAAAATGTCATTTGTTGGATCGCTGGACTATCTCAAATAAGTTTGAGGACTCTGAAGCAATGAAAACAGCACGCGCATCAATACACGACGCGTTGTGAAAGAAAGAGAGTAAAGAAAATAATTTCAAAGAAGAAAAATAATCAATGAAACATGTGTATATTACAAAAGTGCTTGAGGTCACAATTACATAACATGAAATCATCAGTTACACAACATACAGCCCTTATGACATGACCACACAAACTAATGCGTCCTACCACTGTAAAATCATAATCTGACAAAATGACAAGCGGCTGGAATGACCGGAAAGAACAAAAATGGTCATGGCATGCACGTGCAGCGAGCTCGGCGCATGCGCAGTGAACTAGGTACAATTATGAGCCACGAGTTAACCATGTGCAGTGACAAATTTGTTCCTCTTTCGTGCTAGAGATACCAGAATTCAGCGACGTAAAAGAATCGACCTAACCGATGAGAAAATACCAAGACAAATAAGGAGTTTGGCGGTTCTACTTCAAAAACGTTGGCATAATAGTATTGGTGAGATAACTGTGAGTCGAGATAAGTGTCTGTGAGTCGAGATAAACTCCACTGTATTTTGTTTGTGAATGCATTTTGATTGGTGTCATGGTGTTTGGTTTAATTATATGTTCGTCTACCTTGGAGGTGAGTATTTTTATTGTTTTATTTGTGTGTGAAGGAAAGTATGCTTATAACTCTGTTTGTTGAGTGTGCTTGTCATTGTCTTTGTGCACAATCTTTTAAAGAGGCCATGGGGATTGAGAGTAAGGTCCTGCTTTGATCACACAGGAGAGGGACTGCTAGCACAGGTACACTGCAGAGTTTGTTTCAAGCCTATATGAGTAAGCGAGTGTCTCAGCGTATCTCGCTCACTGAGTTTGGAGTGCCAATGTAGATCGTAGTCCCTTACTGATGAGATGTGCTGTTAATGGGAGCTGAGCAGTGAAACTGTTTTTCTGTTGCATGCAAATCACACCTCTTTCTATTCCATGTAAATTATGCTTATTCCAAGCAGCAAGCGGTGACAAGCTGCGTGCGGTAAAATTCTAAGTCAAGCATCCTTGTACCCGTTTGATCCACCAGACAGATTTGTCTACTGAGAAACATATAGGCCTACATGAAATGAATTGTTCCACAAACAACAGTTCAATCATTCCCTGTGACACAATTTTCAAATCAGACATACGCTTTAACGTGCATCTGCTTCATGTGTGCCAAGTTTGTTTACTGTGAAAAGTATGGAGCCAGAAAAAAGACATTTCTGAAAGAATTGTCACATTAATGAGCTGATATTCAGTCGAAAAGAACTTGTATTCCCCCTTTTGTGCATTCCAGACAGATATTAGTGGTGGGGATTCAGTGCAGATTGATAAACCCAAAACAAATGCATTTTGAGTGACTTATTTAGAGAATAATTTAACCAATCATAAATCTAGAAAGAAAAAAAAACAGCAAAGTGTTTCCCCAATGATAAGAAATGTTACATATTACCAAATCAGCATTTTAGAATGATTTCTGAAGGAACATGTAACGCTTACGGCTGGAGTAATGGCTGATTTAATAAATTACATTTAACTAAATACATTACATTCGAAAATAACTATATTGAAAACTGTTGTTTTAAATTTTAGTCATATTTCCAAATATTACACTTTATATTGTATTAATTAAATAAGTGCGGGATTCTTTCTTTTAATTGTACCGACCTCAATGTTTACAATAATGTTTATAATAATATGTGTTACATAACGTTTGTAAATGTTATGTGCATTGCATGGGTACAAAGGAGAATAAAAATCATGGTTGATAATGATGAGGTCAATGAAAAAGACTGAAACGAGCAGGTTCTCATGAAGATGAAGGAGAAAAACCACTATTTTTCAGAATGGAACAGCCTGGAAATGATAACATGGAGCACTGTGGTGGAACGGAAATCGCAGCACCTCAAACAGGCTTGTCAGTGGCTGCTTTGGGGTGACATGTGTAATGATGGCCTTAGGCTGTGGTTGTAGCTCAGAACAGCAGCAGGGTGGCGTAACAGGAAGGCTGAAGGAGCTCAGGAATCTGACTGGAGTGAGGACTCCTGAATGCTAATGCCTTTAGTCCTTGGCTAATTGGCTAAAAATGTACAATACATATTCACCAGAGAAAGTCACTCTCAGATTCTTTGAGAACAACACCAGCAGAAGCCAAACATTTTATGTCTTGTCCTAATACCACTGTCCAAACTTTGAGTTCACCTCAAATGAGAAGCTGACATGTCACCACATCATATATGGGAGATATCCAGTGAGCTGTCAACTGTTTATCATGCAGTTTATTAATGCTTCATTTGTATCATCTTCCATCACTACTCATGTCTCACAGCTAAGCTCTAACCTATACAGATTCATGTGAATGGAAATGACCTGTAATCTCCCCATGCTCTTAGATAATTGGAAATAATTACTTCCAAGCTGGAAAGGAATAACTGAATAAGTCTAACTACTGTACAGCCTCTCGTTATTCAGGCTGTACAGCACCTTAGGTCTAATGATACCTATGTACCAGTAGTTCCATACATATGATACCTTTTTTGACACAGGTACGTCAGAATATGTCCCACATAATATAGGAAACTGGATCCTTCAGATTTTCTGAACTCTTGAAGGGAGCACTGATGGAAAATTTGAGGAACTTCTTACTTTTTAAAAATGTTAATGAATCTTCTCATGATAAGGGACAAAAACACATTTAAAACCTGGGGATGATCAAACCAAAATGTAAAATGTAGACTTCCCCTCCATAAAAAAGAATTATGGATACATAATGATTAATGTTCCTTTCTCCTGAATTAAAATCAAATGAAAAATGTGCCTTTGTCATATTAGATTTATCATATTCTTATCCATTCCAAACACATCGTCCAAGTCTTTCATCTATTGTTACAGCCACAGCCGTGCATATGAAAATCCAGGATAGAACAGTGAAAGTGTTTCCTTTTTTTGGTTATTAGTGGAAGTTAAGGAGCTGCTGTTTGAGCATGTGACAGCATTTGCTGTGGGCGATACTCTTGCTGTCCTGAAGATGCTTGAGGAGAGAGTGAAGAGAAGCAAGGATAACAAGGCTCTCTGCGCTGCGTTTATTGCCTGACGTGTGTTTAAATCTCCACTCTTCATCTGTCTGTACTGTGTGATTGACTGACTGGCCATGACAGCTGTTCTAAAAATGATTGCTTTGAAACAGTATAATTAAAATGTGTTTAATTAACAGAGCAGAACAACAGTGAATGTTTGGAACTTTGTGACATGAACATTGAAAAGAGGCTAAATAAAAATGATGGGAAAATACTATTGAAATGCAAATGAATAACCTATGCCAGTGGTGTCACCTAGAAGCTACCATTTGGTTTCTCAGTCATGAGAATTGTGTTGTTGGTGTGGAAGTCAAGCTATTTGCTCCACAATGGAAAGGTTTACTCTTTAACAAAGGTTAAGGTTTGACAAAACATTAAAGGTGTTAGCAGAGTTCAGACAGACAGATGAAGAACAGGCTTTAACTTCAAATGTAGAGTTTAATCTCAAAACTACGCGCAATTTAAAAACAGTGCTAATGTAAACATAGACTAGACAAGAAGAATTTCCTCAAATAAGAAGTTCCTCAAATTTTCCATCAGTGCTCCCTTCAAGAGGTGCAGGTGAGGAATTGATAAACACATTGACGAACAGCTGTGATGATGATGATGATGATGATGATGAATAATGTCCATGGTGACTGATGAGTGGCTGGAAGTGCAAGCAAAGGAATACATGGGGCTGAATGACAGCAACTAAAGGTCTGTGGAGTGTGAGGTTGTGACAGCACATCCCCTTCCAGAAGTGCTGTGGTAAAACTAGGGCAAGTGTAGCGAGTTGGGAAGAGAGATATTAACTGTCTTGATGTTTTTTGTATGAACTTCCCAAAACTGTTTTTATTTGAAAACCAATTATTTAATACTGTGTATTACATGTTATATAGTTAATGAAACGTTTCGTTGGTGGGAACTGTTTATAACAATGTTTGTTCGACTGGGACGCTTTTGTGGGTGACGTCTTACACCTATTGGGGGTGCGAGTGTTGCGTCAGCCTCAGACCGCGAATGGACGCTGATGAGGCAAGACGCATATTTTTCTCCTCCTCACTCTTCCCGTTAAATGTTGATGTTTGATAGTGTTAATGTGTCTGGAGTTTGTTTAACGTGTGCCTAGATGTGTCGCGAATCTATTGTGTGTATATATGTATTTTGTATTCTGTGAATTTTGTGAGTTTTGTTTAACGCACATGGTGCTCATGACGCATAATTTTTGCGCAGTGTGCAGCGCGGGAAGAGATTGGCGCATGTGATGATGTTCTGATAAAGCGTCTCATGTGTTTCAGGTACGTTAAATCTGAGTTCAAAGTGTAAACTGACATGTTATTCACATGTATGATGTATTTTGAGTATCTTTTATATTTCTCTCTCTTTTGGCATTCTTCGCTAATGCATTCTGTTATTTCATATTGAGTTTATACACTGTTAGTGTTTATGCAGCATCAATGTAGATGCATTTTTTTGTGTATTGATTCATGTGAACATTGATATGTGTAACAGTCATTGTTGATATATGTGAAGCGAAGTATACACAACAGTTTTATTAGGGGTTCAAACGCGAAGCGTTGAAAACCTATTGTAATTGTTAGGATTTTTATTATTATTATTATTATTATTATTATTCTTCTGCCGTAATGCGTCTTGTGCAGACCAAACCGTAAGGTCTAGAGACTTGAAACTTTGTCAGATGGTAGGTCTCAATTTGGGGAGAACGTATCAAAATATGACGCAAATCGGGCTATAGGTGGCGCTACAGCGACTACAAACGCGTACATGTTCATAACTCGTAAACCGTTTGTCGTACACTCAAGTGTCTTATATCTCTGGAATCCTTGGCTCAAGACTTAAAAAATGTATATCTCCGATTTCATTTCCGCCTATAAAAATTTTCCGCCATTTTGAATTTTCTGAAAAAAAAAGTTTTCGAACTCCTCATAGACCGTTTGTCCAAATAACGCGAAACTTCACACATATCATCTAGAGACTCTCATGACCAAAAGTTATTCAAATAATTTTGATCGGTGATTCACGCTTGCAACGACACGCTAAAACGTTCGCATAGTGCGGTGACACTTTTGCTAAAATCAGAATAGCTCTGGAACGCAAAGAGATAATCTCACCAAACTTCACATAGTCATGTATAAGCTCAATTTGTGGTCACACCAAAAAAACTGGGCCAGTTGACCACTTGGTGGCGCTATATTGCGAAAAAAACACTCAATCACCTGTACAGGGTCACATTGTAGTCCGATTGACCTGAGACTTGTCATGCACGGTCTTTGTCCAAGGGTCCATGATGGTCTATGAGGACATTGGTGTATCTCAAAAAACATGACCGTCATCGGCCAATGAACTTTGAGCATCAATTAGACCAGCTTAACGAAGGTCGATCGGAACGAAACTCGATGGGCGTGTTTGACTCATGGCCCTAGTGGTCTGTCAGAATTTTGAAGAAAATCGGACACTAGTTGGCGCTAACGAGTTTTTTGCGTCTCTACTCACGTGGTGTTTCACGCATCCACAAAATATTGACTTCATCTGATAGATCTCCTCATACTGAACAACTTTGCCTCAAGAACCACTGCTGTCAATCAAATTGTTTGCGAAATATTGGAGATTTTTGAAATTTCAAATTTTTCGAACTCGTCATAGGCCGTCAATCTCACTGTCTTGAAAATTCACATGCATCATCTAGGGACACTCAAGGCAAAAAGTTGTCAAAGGATTTTCGATTAGTTAAACCGTTCAGCAGATACAATTTTTCATATATTTCTGATTTGGCCTATTGTGATTAAAATGTCTATATATCTTGTCCAAAAACAAGAAACTTCACAAAACTGTGTAAATGTTAAGAACCAGACATTATGAAGAAACTTGTGAGGTTTCATGTATTTCTGATGCTCGTACGGCTCACAATAAATTATAAACCATCTACATTTTAAAATCTTAGAAAAGCTGTAATACTAGTTTTGTCCACAAGAAAAACGTCACAGATCTGTGAACATGTTAAGAACAAGTCATTTTGAAGAAATGTGTCAGGTCTCATGTATTTCTGATGCTCATAGGGCTCACAATAAATTACAAATGATCTACATTTTAAAATCTTAGAAAAGCTGTAATACTACTTTTGTCCACAAGAGGCACCATCAGGCTAGAAAATCTTTTTATTTGGAGAACAAGTCAGATTGACATAGACTGACATAAACCGACAGAACAGTTCAGATGTTCAGTTCACAATATTAATATCATTTAATCTTCTCAGTCTGAACATCTTTGAAAGATGTCTATTCATTGTTTGCACAGAGTAGAAACTTCACAGAACTGTGCTCATTAGGAAAACTAGTCAGATTGACAAAAAAAGGTCATAACAGTTCAAATGATATGACGTGTAGTGTTAAACATATCCACATTGTTATCATTTGATAGATCTTCCCATACTGAAAAAAATTGTAACATGTCTATATATCATTTACACAAACTAGAAACTTCATAAAGCTCTGTTTATGTGGAGAACAAGTCAGATTGACATAAACCGACATACACCGACATAACTGTTCAAATGTTCAGTTCACAATGTCAATATCATTTGATCTTCTCATTCTGAACATCTTTGAAAGATGTCTATACATTGTTTACACAAAGTAGAAACTTCACAGAACTGTGCTCATTAGGAGAACCAGTCAGATTGACCACAAACCGTCTTGACAGCTCAGATGGTCTTGCGACGTTTGAACCCCGGTCATTGCTGCTTGCAGCTATATTTTTATTTATTTTCTTTAATTTGTATTATATAGTTAAATATAATTATTACATAAATATAATTATCTGTCAGTCTGAGACCGCGAATGGACGCTGATGAGTGTGCAGCGCGGGAAGAGATTGGCGCATGTGATGATGTTCTGATAAAGCGTCTCATGTGTTTCAGAACAATAAAGCTGCTGGTTGAAGTTATTCCAACGTCCACTGTGTAAAATTATTATGAGCAGAACTGGATCTGCTACATAAAACTGGTGCCGTGACTTTCCTGGAAACAACAGATCTGCTGCAGCCGATCACCGGGTGTTGCCTGTCTACGTGGAACTGTTGCCGTGATCTCACTGGATTCAGCCAGCCACAGCCGTCAGCTGAGTGTCCAACTGTGGTTCAAGTCTTGCCTCCTGCGCCAGCTAATGAACTTTCCCCTCTTCAGTTACATCCTCTAATATTAAAGACATTGACTTTTCAATCATTGTGAATCTAGTTTTCGTCTCACACAGGTGACCAATATGGACGGTAAGATGTATAACATGTCTACACCAGTCTTGGGAAGGGGTAGAGGTTTAATCAGTCCAGATGGAAGTGTGAGACATAAGGACAATGTTACATTTTCTGATGCCAATTTAAACTTTTCACAAATGGGGGGTGTTTCAGCTCCCTCACCGGCCCCAATCATTGACAATTCTCGTCTGCAGATAACAGAGCTTCTCGAGGAGCTCGGTAGTCAGATTGGCGATACTATATTAGACCGGCTATTAGCTGATCGTAGTCCTGCCCACGGGTATCAGACCACCCCAGAGACAGTTAAAAGTGAACCAGCAAGCACAACTCTTGACTTATCCAGGTTGAATCTAATTGTACGATCTGACATTAGAGAGCCCCCTACTTTCCGTGGTGATGGTACAGACAAACATACTGTTCACGAATGGATAGAGTTAATGGAGGTATTCTTACAAAAGTGCGATCGCCCTAAAACAGAGCATGTCAATGAGGTTCTGAATCATTTGCTGGGTAGAGCCAAGAACATTGTTAAGGTTGGGCTTAAAAGCAATTCATCACCTGACATAGTCACAACTCCTGAGACCATTTACAAAATGCTCTTGCGTTATTTTAGTGAGTGCCCAGAATCTTGTCTTCCGCTGGCAGACTTTTACTCTACAATGCCATATGCCAAAGAAAGCCCTGTTGACTATTGGGTCCGCCTCAATAATGCAGCCGAAATTGCTGATAATCATCTGCAGAAACAGGGTAGTCGAGTTAAGAACATTTCACAAGAAACCGCAATGATGTTCATTAGAAACTGCCCTGATGTGGAACTCTCTAGTGTGTTTAGGTACAAGCCCATCACTAAGTGGTCATCGGCAGAGGTGCAAGAAGCCATTGATGAGCATCAAAGGGTACTGAGAATGAGAAAATCCCATCCTTACTCTCTTCCTGGCCCTTCGATTCAAGTGGCAACTGCTTCCATCAATCACACAGAGACTGCTATCGTGGACAGCACTGCAGTGAACGCAGCGGCATGTATTTCCAGTAACCAGACCACCAAGCCTGAGATGGCCATAGCGCCTCCACAGACGCCCTTGACTGACGCGGGTTCATTAGAGCGAGTGCTCAGTATGCTGGAAAGGGTGCTCGATCGATCTCATATGCAGGCTGCTCCAAATAGGCCACAAACGTCTTCCTGGTCTCGTCCATCCAGATGCCGTGTTTGTGGTGAGAGAACTCATTCCACTCATTCCCACTGCATGTCAGAGAGAAGATGCCTAATCTGTTTAGAAGTTGGTCACCAGCGCAGGAATTGTCCTAAGAAAAATTCAGGGTCTGAGAGCCGCCCTCAAATTCAGGGAAACTGATTCACCCGCACATGGGAGGGGATAGTGTGGGTGAGGAAGTTCAAACCCTCCATGATGATGATGATGCGTCCAGCTTGAGAAAGCCAACTTAGTGATATTGTATCTAAACTTATTATTAAGTTGGCTTGAGAAAGCCAACTTAGTGATATTGTATCTAAACTTATTATTAAGTTGGCTTGAGAAAGCCAACTTAGTGATATTGTATCTAAACTTATTATTATTATTATTATTATTATTCTTACCTAAAATTCTCAAAGCATCTCCTCCTAGAGCTTTAAAGCTACAACCACTAAACTCTGCTCAGACTTCAGACCTGTTCTGACTTGAGTTGCTATCCCTTTTCAGACTGATCAGACTTATGATTTTTGATAAAACTGAAGATTAAAGTCATAAAATCTCCATAGACTTTCACTAATGAAGTGAAAACTGAATTTTAGATAGAGCGTCCACTCCATCTGTTGGTAACATCACAACATTACACCTGATATATAATACATTTCAAAACAGTATGTGTGAACATGTCCATTCCAATGGGCATGCATTTTATTTTTTTAAATCCTGAAAAAAAAACTTGCAGGTCTACAATCGATTTTTTACTTTAATTAGTAAGTTAAATCTCTCTATTTTACATACATAATATCACAAAATTACACCCCTGTCAGTGAGAACACTGAAGTTTGAACGAATCAGAGCGCTGCAATTCAAAGCCTCAAAGCTTTTCAAAGACGCCATTACTGCTGGAGAGAGAGATCATAATCTCCTAAAATAGATTTATGTGAGAGAGTTTATGATCAAACGGAAATTGTTTCCGATTATCAAGTAACCTCTGCAGCGTGTTTCCTTGAAGATTTATGTACTTATATGGCCAAATTCTGACTCTCATTCGTCTTTACATGGCTACGGATTTTCGCTGTTGAGCACTATGATACTATTGGAAAGGTAAGTGAAGTTTAAACGCGCGTCCTCCTGGACTCGCGGCAACGCATCTAAGCGCCTAAGTTTATTTATAGCGCTCATTTATGTACTTTATTGACGAATTCTGACTCTCGCTCGTGTTTGCACGGGGAAGACGCATGTAAACGGCTTCCCTGAGCAGCGCGCGCTGACTCTCTTCAAATGCAGCGTCTAACAGTCAAAGTTATTTATAACTAATTCTTGAGTATATAGTTACATTGTGTTAATTCTTTTATCTGCTTTTAACTAAAGTCTGACTCCTGTTCTCGAGTTCAAACGCGCTTCCTGAGCAGATTCGCTGATAGATCGATGTTTTGTGAACACTTAAACAATAAATGAAATAAGGTATTTAAAAGGATGCAAAAATGATGGCAGATCGATTCAAACTGTAAACTGCTTGAGTTAAAAAAAACTGCATTACTCTGCTGCATTACATGAACAGGAATTATTTTAAAAATACTAATATTTAAGTTATTTTGTTTCCCATGGAGGAAGGCTTTATACAAATATTACATTGCGTTGATTCCTTTATCTGCTATAATTGCCGTGTTGAACTGAAGTCTGACATGGCAGATCGATTCAATCTGAAAACTGCTTGAGATTAGAAAAAACAGCATTACTATCCCCATTGTAATTGTGCAGGAATGATTTAAGAAATACTAATATTTAAGTTATTTTATTTCACATGAAGAAAGGCTTTATACACACACACACATATATACATATATATACACATACATATCTATCTATCTATACACACATGTATATAGTAAATAAATGTATAAAGGGCTCCATATACATTTAGTGTATCTGCAGTCTGTTTTAAAAGTGGCAAGACTATATTAATAATGCTTAATTGCATCTTTAAAATAGAAATAAAACAAAGTATTATTCACATTAGTGAAAACTGACCGTTAAAAGCCAAGGATGTAATTAAACCGTAAACATTTTTATAAACTAATTGCAATTTTCCAACACTTTGGGGATCAAAAAGCATTGTTATTTATTTTTTGGTATTTCGTTACAACACCGATGATCCCTCTTGATGAAAAAACTCCATGTATGTACCCTAGATGCCAATTTGTGCACTAACCAAGTATTGCAACACTTCTGTAATCAATGAATAATTTACTCATGTTTATTACCAATGTAAATGTTGTTTATTTTAGATTTATATTTAATATTCATTATTATTCTTTGATATTTCAGACCACTCACTGTTCAGCTGAATCATCAATAACCTCCAGTCTCTGCGTCAACTGACTTTTGTGTTCTTTAAAACATTAAATCTCACTAGTGACTTGTTAAATAACATTCATTCTCGTCAGTGACATGTTAACTCATGTTAAATCTCACAAGCGACCTACGAATTAACAAATCTCACTAGCGACATGTTAGTTCACACTAAATGTCAATAGCGTCTTGTTAATTAACGTTAAATCTTGCTAGCAACATGCTAGATCACGCAAATTCTCACTAGTGACATGCTAGATCATGCTAAATCTTGATAGCAGCTTGTTAATTAACAATAAATCTTGCTACCAATATGCTAATTCAGCAAATTCTTGCCAGCAACATGCTTATTTATGTTAAATGTTGCTAATGACTTCGGAATTCATACTAAATCTTGCTATCAACAAGATAATTAACATTAAATCTTGCTAGCAAAATTGATCATCAATTGATTAAAGATTAAATTATGATCAAAGAACATAACGACACCTTAGTAACTGCCTAGAAACAACGCAAGGCAATAACTAACAAGTGTATATATGCTCAAGATCTAATTCTTTCCATCTATCTATCTGTAAACTTAAACAACTTTTTAAGCTTTTACAAATAAATTTAACTTTCAGGATTGGCTTTCTCAAGCCAACTGAAGTTTATATCATAAACTTCCTCTATCTAGTTATTATTATTATTATTATTATTATTATTCTTACCTAAAATTCTCAGAGCATCTCCTCCTAGAGCTTTAAAGCTACAACCACTAAACTCTGCTCAGACTTCAGACCTGTTCTGACTTGAGTTGCTATCCCTTTTCAGACTGATCAGACTTATGATTTTTGATAAAACTGAAGATTAAAGTCATAAAATCTCCATAGACTTTCACTAATGAAGTGAAAACTGAATTTTAGATAGAGCGTCCACTCCATCTGTTGGTAACATCACAACATTACACCTGATATATAATACATTTCAATACAGTATGTGTGAACATGTCCATTCCAATGGGCATGCATTTTATTTTTTTAAATCCTGAAAAAAAACTTGCAGGTCTACAATCGATTTTTTACTTTAATTAGTAAGTTAAATCTCTCTATTTTACATACATAATATCACAAAATTACACCCCTGTCAGTGAGAATACTGAAGTTTGAACGAATCAGAGCGCTGCAATTCAAAGCCTCAAAGCTTTTCAAAGACGCCATTACTGCTGGAGAGAGAGATCATAATCTCCTAAAATAGATTTATGTGAGAGAGTTTATGATCAAACGGAAATTGTTTCCGATTATCAAGTAACCACTGCAGTGTGTTTGCTTGAAGATTTATGCACTTATATGGCCAAATTGTGACTCTCATTCGTGTTTACTCGGCAAAGGCTTTCGCCCGCTGAGCAGATTACTATGGAAACGGCAACTCTCAATGAAGTTCAAACGCGCGTCCTCGCGCACTCGCGTCAGTTTATTTATAACTTATGCCTGAGTAAATATTACATTGCCTTGATTCCTTTATCTGCTATAATTGCCGTGTTGAACTGAAGTCTGACATGGCAGATCGATTCAATCTGAAAACTGCTTGAGATTAGAAAAAACAGCATTACTATCCCCATTGTAATTGTGCAGGAATGATTTAAGAAATACTAATATTTAAGTTATTTTATTTCACATGAAGAAAGGCTTTATACACACACACACACACATATATATATATATACATATACATATATATATATATATATATATATATATATATATATATAAATATATATATATATATACATACACATACATATCTATCTATACACACATTTATATAGTAAATAAATGTATAAAGGGCTCCATATATATGCAGTGGAACTGCAGTCTGTTTAGAAAGTGGTAAGACTATATTAATAATGCTTAATTACATCTTTAAAATAGAAATAAAACAAAGTATTCACATTAGTGAAAACTGACCGTTAAAAGCCAAGGATGTAATTAAACCGTAAACATTTTTATAAACTAATTGCAATTTTCAACACTTTGGGGATCAAAAAGCATTGTTATTTATTTTTTGGTATTTCGTTACAACACCGATGATCCCTCATGATGAAAAAACTCCATGTATGTTCCCTAGATGCCATTTTGAGCACTAACCAAGTATTGCAACACTTCTGTAATCAATTAATTATTTACTCATGTTTATTACCAATGTAAATGTTGTTTATTTTAGATTTATATTTAATATTCATTATTATTCTTTGATATTTCAGACCACTCACTGTTCAGCTGAATCATCAATAACCTCCAGTCTCTGCGTCAACTGACTCTTGTGTTCTTTAAAACATTAAATCTCACTAGTGACTTGTTAAATAACATTCATTCTCGTCAGTGACATGTTAACTCATGTTAAATCTCACAAGCGACCTACGAATTAACAAATCTCACTAGCGAGATGTTAGTTCACACTAAATGTCAATAGCGTCTTGTTAATTAACGTTAAATCTTGCTAGCAACATGCTAGATCACGCAAATTCTCACTAGTGACATGCTAGATCATGCTAAATTTTGATAGCAACTTGTTAATTAACAATAAATCTTGCTACCAATATGCTAATTCAGCGAATTCTTGCCAGCAACATGCTTATTTATGTTAAATGTTGCTAATGACTTCGGAATTCATTCTAAATCTTGCTAGCAACAAGATAATTAAGATCGGTTCAATCTGAAAACTGCTTGAGATTAGAAAAAACTGCATTACTTTCCCCATTGTACTTGGCAGGAATGATTTAAAAAATACTAATATTTAAGTTATTTTATTTCACAGGAAGAAACACTTTATATATACATATATCTCCTTCAGACCAGAATTAGGTTCCAGGTTTCTGAAAAAAAAAAAAAAAATATCCCATTAAATTAGGCATCTATTAATGAGTAAGAAAAAAAAATCATAACTCCTTCATAGCAATTTTTGTTGTCAGTTGCAGCGGACATTTGGTCTTAACAGCTGTGAATATCAAACTAATATAAACCAATATAAAAAAAAATTAAACATAAAAAAATCCCAAGGTCAAGAACTTGAACAATATAACATTTCAACTTTAATTTTGAGGTTTTTGTTTTACAAATTGCACATTTAATAAAATAAACCTCTAATAGAAAATGCATTAGAGTCAGTGCAGTCACTTTACACACACACACACACACACACACACACATTTCCTGTGTGTATCTTTCAAGGTATTCCCCAGTGGCACAGAGCAGTAATGCACTTTGCACTAATCACATTAAATAAATAATTTTATATTCTGCATATGACATTTTCTCAAAAATGTATTATTACTGTGATAACTGTAGTATTTATCTCATATGAGAACATTACATATTTGCGTCTTGACACAATAATAGTCAATTCTGTCAATATTTGCGCTGTTGGCCACTATTGGATAGAGTGTCCACCCCATCTTGTGGTGACATCACAACATTACACCCCTGTCATTATGAAAAAAATATTTTCAGTGTATATAAATACATTTCAGTAAAAACTTTTAGATCTGAAACCCCAGATCCTGAAAGAAAATTGACCCAGGTAAAAAAATCTATTCAAGGTATTCCCTCGAATAAAATATTCAAATTATATGAACGAAACAAGTGTATTTATGTACAATACTGGGATTAAAATTTGACATATTTTAGAATGAGATTTGAATTTTGAATAATTATTACCCTACTGGCCATAACAGCAAATAGCATTATGATACCACATGAAGACATCTGTACAATACCTGTACACATTTTTGGGAGGGTATTGTATTTATTAGGTCCTACATATCTCAAATAGCAAGAAAAATTACAAAATGCACATCAGGCAAACTTGTGGGACTCAAGAGGATATATAATAAATTTCAATCAGCATGTGCATTGAGTAGCAGTCATTGGAACCCAATGTCCATTGCAATGGATATGCATTTTTTTTTAAATCCTGAAAAAAGACTTTTTAAACTTTAATTAGTAAGTTAAATCTCTCTATTTTACATACTAACTATGAAATACTGGCAAACATCAAAGATTGCAAATATAACTGTAGAAAATGCTGCTTACTTCTGTGTGTGGGAAACAGCGCCACTCACTGACCAACTGAATCATCAGTAATCTCCAAATAAATCTTGTTAGCGACAAACTCTCAAAACTTTTCAAGCTTGAAGCTTTTACAACTAATTTAAACTTTCAGGCTAGGCTTTCTCAAGCCAACTGAAGTTTATATCATAAACTTCCTCTATCTAGTTATTTTTTTTATTATTATTTTTCTTCTTACCTAAAATTCTAAAAGAATCTCCTCGTACAGCTTTAAAGCTACAACCACTAAACTCTGCTCAGACTTCAGACCTGTTCTGACTTGAGTTGCTATATCATTTCAGACTGATCAGACTTATGATTTTTGATAAAATTGAAGATTAAAATCATAAAAAGTTCCATAGACTTTACATTGAACTAAAATTCACCAATCAGAGGGCTTAGATTACTGAGCCCGCCTTAAGGCTTCAAACTAATCAGAGCTCTAGAAGGAGCGTCCATCACTGAAGATTGAACGAATCAGAGCGCTGTTAGTCTCTGCCAGAAACTGATAGAGCCGCCATTACAGCTGGAGAGACAGAGATCATAATCTCCTAAAATAGATTTATGTGAGAGAGTTTATGATCAAACGGAAATTGTTTCCGATTATCAAGTAACCGCTGCAGCGTGTTTGCTGGAAGTTTTATGTACTTATATGGCCGAAATCTGACTCTCATTCGTGTTTACTCGGTGAAGGCATTTCCCCAGCTGAGCAGATTACTATGGGAACGGCGACTCTCAATGAACTTCAAACGCGCGTCCCCGCGCACTTGCCGTCCAAGCGCCAAACCGTCAAAGCGCCTACGTTTATTTATAACTTATGCCTGAGTAAATATTACATTGCGTTGATTCCTTTATCTGCTATAATTGCCGTGTTGAACTGAAGTCTGACATGGCAGATCGATTCAATCTGAAAACTGCTTGAGATTAGAAAAAACTGCATTACTTTCCCCATTGTACTTGGCAGGAATGATTTAAAAAATACTAATATTTAAGTTATTTTATTTCACAGGAAGAAACACTTTATATATACATATATCTCCTTCAGACCAGAATTAGGTTCCAGGTTTCTGAAAAAAAAAAAAAATAATAATATCCCATTAAATTAGGCATCTATTAATGAGTAAGAAAAAAAATTCATAACTCCTTCATAGCAATTTTTGTTGTCAATTGCAGTGGACATTTGGTCTTAACAGCTGTGAATATCAAACTAATATAAACCAATATAAAAAAAAAAATAAATAAACATACAAAAATCCCAAGGTCAAGAACTTGAACAATATAACATTTCAACTTTAATTTTGAGGTTTTTGTTTTACAAATTGCACATTTAATAAAATAAACCTCTAATAGAAAATGCATTAGAGTCAGTGCAGTCACTTTACACACACACACACACACACACACACACATTTCCTGTGTGTATCTTTCAAGGTATTCCCCAGTGGCACAGAGCAGTAGTGCACTTTGCACTAATCACATTAAATAAATAATTGTATATTCTGCATATGACATTTTCTCAAAAATGTATTATTACTGTGATAACTGTAGTATTTATCTCATATGAGAACATTACATATTTGCGTCTTGACACAATAATAGTCAATTCTGTCAATATTTGCGCTGTTGGCCACTTTTGGATAGAGTGTCCACCCCATCTTGAGGTGACATCACAACATTACACCCCTGTCATTATGAAAAAAATATTTTCAATATATATAAAAACTCAGTAAAAACTTTTAGATCTGAAACCCCAGATCCTGAAAGAAAATTGACCCAGGTAAAAAATCTATTCAAGGTATTCCCTCGAATAAAATATTCAAATTATATGAACGAAACAAGTGTATTTATGTACAATACTGGGATTAAAATTTGACATATTTTAGAATGAGATTTGAATTTTGACTAATTATTACCCTACTGGCCATAACAGCAAATAGCATTATGATACCACATGAAGACATCTGTACAATACCTGTACACATTTTTGGGGGGGGGGGGTTGTATTTATTAGGTCCTACATATCTCAAATAGCAAGAAAAATTATAAAATGCACATCAGGCAAACTTGTGGGACTCAAGAGGATATATAATAAATTTCAATCAGCATGTGCATTGAGTAGCAGTCATTGGAACCCAATGTCCATTGCAATGGATATGCATTTTTTTAAATCCTGAAAAAAGATTTGCAGGTCTACAATCGATTTTTTACTTTAATTAGTAAGTTAAATCTCTCTATTTTACATACCAACTATGAAATACTGGCAAACATATCAAAGATTGCAAATATAACTGTAGAAAATGCTGCTTACTTCTGTGTGTGGGAAACAAAACCACTCACTGACCAACTGAATCATCAGTAATCTCCAAATAAATCTTGTTAGCGAAAAACTCTCAAAACTTTTCAAGCTTGAAGCTTTTACAACTAATTTAAACTTTCAGGCTAGGCTTTCTCAAACCAACTGAAGTTTATATCATAAACTTCCTCTATCTAGTTTCATATTGAGTTTATACACTGTTAGTGTTTATGCAGCATCAATGTAGATGCATTTTTTTGTGTATTGATTAGAGCTGTAACGATACAATCGGATATTCGGTGCACCGAATATTTCTCTTCTGGCGAATACGTATCGTATTCGCGAGGCTATGAACCGAATATTGGCGAATACAACCTGAACTTCAACTTATGGTCCGGTAGGCATAAAAAACGAAATTTCTTCCAAAAGCATGATTAAATCGGCACGCTTTTCAGTGCAGACGTTCGGGAAGTAAACACTGACTAAAACGGAAACGATCGCTCATAGTGACATGCGCAGTGGCTGGCGAGTCTAGCATATATTCCCGCCGCCACCATGTCGGATGATACAGTTATAGTAAGTCCTCCAGCAAAGTATAAATCTGCTGTATGGAAATACTTTGGGTTTCCAAAAGATGGAAACGAAACAAGAACAAATAATACGATCTGCAGGTTGTGCAAGCATGAAATCAGGTACGAAATTGAAATCAGAGACCAGTTTTGAGTTTTTATTGACAGCTATGATTCTGACACGGACAATTTTTATTAATCTAATTTTGAACAAGTGTTTTTAAGATTTTAAGATCAAATTTGAAAAAAATATCATAGCTTTTGTTGTAGATAAACTAGGCATTTTGTCTTAGCTTTTTTTCAGTTTTTTGTGCTTTTTTATACTGTAGAACTAATTAACTAGAAATAATATGGGCCTAAACAGTGAGAAAAGTATTAAAGTAGATACCTTAAAAGATATCGGTTAAGTGAAGCTAAGACTATGATGTTGTATGATCAGTGATAGATAAATGCATTTTATTTGATTATATTTCACTAATTTCAGGTACACATGCAAGAACACGTCTAACATGGCCATACATCTTCGTCGAAAGCACGGGATTGAAGTATCTGCTAGTGCAACTATCCCAATTTCAACTGCTGAAAGCCCTGCTAAAATTGCCAACCCCCAAGGAGGCTCTCCCCAGCCATCTACAAGTTCAGCTCAACCAACAATCAAGAACATGTTCAAGTCCAAATTAGGAGCTGACAGTACACGAGCCAAAGAAATCACAAGAAAGATCACGTTGCTGCTTGCCACTGACATGAGGCCATTTTCCTTAGTTGACAGTAAAGCATTTAAAGACCTCATTGAGTGCATTGAACCCAGGTACAATGTACCATCAAGAGTCACGTTCAGCCAAAAGCACATTCCTTCCCTGTATCATGAGGCCTGTAATGAAATCAAACAGAGTCTGAAGCAAGCCAATACTTTGGCAATGACAACCGACGGATGGACATCTCGAGCCACACAGAGCTATATTACTATCACTGTCCATTTCATCGATGAGGAATGGAACCTCCAAAGTGCTGTCCTTCAAACTCGTCCACTGTTTGAATCGCATACAGGTAGCAACATTGCTGAAGTTCTGAAGGAAGCAGTTAATGAGTGGCAGCTACACAGACCCCACGGTATTCAGCCAGTCACCTCAGATGGAGCCGCAAACATGGCCGTTGCGTGTAGAGAAGGAAACTTCAAGCCTCATGTCAAGTGCTTTGCACATACCATCAACCTAGCTGCACAGCAAGCTTTGAAGGTTCCTGAAGTTCAGCGTCTACTTGGGCGAATCAGGAGGATAGTTACCTTCTTCCATAAGAGCAGCACTGCTGCCCATCATCTGACTCTTAAGCAGGATCTACTTCAGTTGCCAAAGCACAAGCTGTTGAATGAGGTAAAGACAAGATGGAACAGTGCCTATGACATGGTGCAACGATACCTGGAGCAACAGGCAGCAGTTTTGGCCGTTGTCGTATCACGAGAAGTTCGCAAAGACCAAGACATAGACACTTTGTCAGCAGCAGATGTCACAGCTGCAGAGCAGCTTGTGACCATCCTTAACCCCCTGAAAACCATTACAACAATCCTCTGTGACGAACACCAACCTACGATATCCATGATGATGCCACTCCTTCACAATCTCATGGGAAGTCTCTCTCCTCGTGATGATGACTCAAGGTTTGTTAACAGTGTTAAGCAGGCTTTGCTCACTGATCTAAATAAGAGATACCAGGACCCAGAAATAAGGGACATATTGTTGCAAGCCACTATCCTGGACCCAAGGTTCAAAACCTTGCCCTTTCTTCAACTGGACGAGCGCCTACATACTTGTGCAAAAGTGATCCACATGGCCAATAACCTTTACATCTCTTTGAAGGATCAGGTGAGAGTTAAACAGGAAGGAGAAGCCGGAACCTCACAAGCAGCAGCTGTAGAACCAGAAGTCCAAGCACTGCCTTCGTTGGCGGTAGACGTTGAGCCGGTCGTTGTTGTTGATGCTCCTGATGCTATTGCGACACCCCCACCAGCCAAAAAGGCAGCCTTGGACACACTGCTTGGAGACGTGTACATTGTAAAAGAGGAGGCCTCAACAAAGTCCCAGCAGGAGCTTATTGAACAAGAGTTGGAAAGCTACAAACAGGAGACGCCAGTTAGCCTAACACACTCACCTTTAGAATGGTGGAAGCAGCATCAATACAAGTTTCCTTATTTGAGCCATGCAGCCCGGCACTTGCTGTGTATAACTGCCACAAGTGTCGCCAGTGAGCGGGTGTTTAGTTCTGCAGGAGATGTTGTCACTGCACAAAGAGCAGCTCTTAGTCCAGAGCATGTGGACATGCTTGTTTTTATTAAGAAAAACATTAAACTGCCATAAGCACTGCATAGTGTTTATTAAGTACTATCAAGTTCAAATGTCTTAAACAAATTTGTGTTTGCCTATCGATAGATGGTTTAGTTGATCAATGTTTCAGATTAAGATTAGTTTACAGTTTCAGATAGTTAAATTGATAAATTACAGTTGCACCAAAGAACCAAAAGGATTGGCTCTTGGTTACACTTATTTTTGAAAGATCAGTTAGATCACAAAAAAAATCCTCATTTACATATTTGTTGATCAGGAAAAGATTGTTTGTCAGTGTTTGTAATAGCTAGTTAGCTACATGTAGCTTGTAATCATTTAAGTTTCAAAATGCAAATGTTTATAATTTTTTGTCAGCTTCCTCCTATGGGAATCTTATTTTTCTGTGTCAAATCTGATACTAAACTTGGTATGATCACTTAAAAGTAAAGATGTGCCATGTTAAATGTTTGTTGTCGAACTTATCTCCTCTAAAAAAAATAATGTTTTTCTTTTTCTTTTCATGAAGTGTGTATTCGTGAATAAGTATTCATATTCGTAACCCTGTATCATGATACGTATTCGTATTCGCCACCTGCCGTATCGTTACAGCCCTAGTATTGATTCATGTGAACATTGATATGTGTAACAGTCATTGTTGATATATGTGAAGCGAAGTATTCACAACACAGTTTTATTTTATTTATTTTCTTTAATTTGTATTATGTAGTTAAATATAATTATTACATAAATATAATTATCTGTCAGTCTGAGACCGCGAATGGATGCTGATGAGTGTGCAGCGCGGGAAGAGATTGGCACATGTGATGATGTTCTGATAAAGCGTCTCATGTGTTTCAGAACAATAAAGCTGCTGGTTGAAGTTATTCCAACGTCCACTGTGTAAAATTATTATGAGCAGAACTGGATCTGCTACACAAGGAGGACGAAAACACTTTGAAGGGCTAGAGAATGGGGCAGGTGCAGGGATGGCAAATGCAGGTAGAGGGATGTAGGGGGAGACTCTGGAGGGTGTACTCCAGGAGTAGGCAAAGGGTTATTGAAAGGTAGATGACGGGACCCCAGCAATAAAGTGCTTACACAGACCCAAAGTGCAGTTGCGATGACAGCCCACAGTGGAGTCGACAGCAGGAGGAGTATGAAGCTGATTGCTGACATTCAGATGGTGACCGATGGTGATGGAGACAATGTTGGAGTTTCCCAGAGTGCAGATGAAGAATTTTTTTTGGACACGACAAAAAGGCGAAGACAGAGTACCCAAGGACTGATGTGGAACCGGTGCAACCGAGGACAGAGGAGATGACTGAGGAGCAGCTGTAAGGGCGGAGGAATGGAATGCAGCGGATGACCAGTAAGTCCGTTGTAGAGGTGGAGTGATGACTGCCCAAGAGGGAGCCGGTGGGATGAGGGAACCCAGTGGAGCCAAAAGGTTGAGGGATTCTGGTGGAGCTGAGGGTGGAAGGAACCAGTAGAGTTGAACAAACACTGAGTGCATGTGATGAACTGATAAACACACGGTGATGAACAGTTGTGATGATTAGTGTCCATGGTGAGTGATGAGTGGAGGGAAACGTAAACAAAGGAACAGATGATAACAACTAAAAGTATGTATAGTATGGGGGTGTGACAATAGGTGATGGTATAACTGTTATTCTTTTGTTTTATTCACTCACATGTTTTACTTGCAGTGTGGACTGTGTTGTAGTTGCACAGGAGTTTTTTACTTTGGTTTTTCTGGAAAAAAATTACAGCAAAGTTCTAAATTTCCGTATGTGGTAGGCTACTAAAAAGATGACATTATAAAAATAATGTAAATTGGTATTCTTTGTGTAGTTAAATAAAATGGTATTTTATTCCATATACACAGTCCACACTAATGATAAATTATTCTCACTAGTTCTACAAAGTGAATCTGTCTGCACAGACTTCATGTCAGTCTTACAAACCTTCAAAGGTCTTCCTGTGAGATGACGTGTTTCTAAAGTTTCTTCTTTAAGATGTTTACTGATGCATGGCGAGGATTGCTCTCTTCAGCTTCTTATTTATTTATCAGTCTTTAATTTTAATCAGTGGATCTGGCTTTGGGATGAGCATAGACTTCAAACTATAAGCTGATTGATGTGCATATTCACAATCTCAGCATAAATTGCGAGAGTGTTAGACTGAAGGAGAGACTCAGCAGTATATGGTAGATGTAGACTGTATAAAGAGATGTGATACCAAACTAAGGTGAGGTTATGCACACAATGATGCCAGCTGAGGGACAACATTATTGATATCTTATTGACCCGGTGACAATTTTTTGACAAACAAGATATGAAGTAGTCATATACTTATTGCATGTTCCTGCTTGGTTCACCTATACATTTTATGAAATTTATTTGTGTCTTTATTAAAATCTGCTCTGCATGACTTTTGCTTATCTGAAACGGATCCATATAGGATTCGGACTCTTGAAACTCTTCCTTTCTAAGAGTCTACTCTCCTATGATTGGTCAGATGGTGCAATATGTTGATATTAATCTACAAGTGGATGTTGGAAATGTATGCCCATTTCCATATCTGAATTTCAACTCAAGAAACTTACATACACAGTGATATGAACAGTAACGATGGCGTCGATTTGATCATATCAATTCAAGCCTGATTCTTCATCCTTTTGAAGTGCATTCAAAGTGGAGGTGTTTTACATAATTCAAAAGTTTGTTGCGCATAACCTCTATGCACTGGCATTATGCAAATTTGTTACAAACTTATGTAGGTTTGTGCAGGAAGTAAGACTACAATTACTGACATGCCATTTTGGCCACTCAGAATACATTCTTTCTTTCTAGAGAGAATAACTTTATTTGTCTTGTGCTCTGATTTGCAGTTTGCAGACCTTTTTCAGCTACACACTCCATGAAAGGTAATAATCGAAAAACCATAACATTACAAGTAAACAGTTTGTGAACAGTATTTTATGTTGAATTGAAAGTCACCGTTAAATTTCCACCTGAAATGGCTTATCGAACCAAAATTAAAATTAGATAAATAGGACAGGGTTTGATTTTATCAGTCGGTGGTTGATTGTATTTGTACAATCAATTTTTACAGAAACATTTTGATGTGTGCAAAAATAAATGACTTGAAAAACAAAAACACCCAACAGCTCATAAATTCTTACCTTCACATCAAAACTAATCCTCAGTGGACATAACAAAAACATATGATCGAGGCTGTATGAATTGATTTGAATTTTGGACCAATTTGCCTATTGTATAGCTATGCTTTGCAATGAGAGTTTTAGATTGGCTGTGCTGCGTTTCCAGATTACGATGGATCTAATCACTATAGAGTATTTTCCACGAGCGATTTCATGAACATTTCACATGCATTAGACAAAACTGCACTTAACATGATCGCACACAGCTTTGCTTTAGATGCTTTTAATTGTAGCACACTCTCTCATTATCTTTTGCTACAAGGCCAAAATCTTTAAAAACACAAATGGCTGAACCAAAACAAGATGTTTTTCAACAAAAGGAAATTTATATCATTTTAAATGCGGTGGAGCTAAATAAACATATTATTTACTGCAAGATTAAGAGCAGTCATACAAAAAACCTGGGAGGGTATTGGAGGACATACAAAACTAACCGCAACCAGGGACATTACAATATCAGGGAAGAGGATCAGGAAGAAGTGGCAGGACTTTGAAAGCCTCAAGAGCACAGTAGAGATCAACATTTAATAAAACAGTTGGTGGGCCCAATGACTCCCCTCTTCTTACACCAGAAGAAGAAAAGGTGCTGTCAATTCTTGGTGCATCAAATGAGATTTGTGGTGGTATTGACCTCCATGGAGATTTATGGACAACCTCAACCTGAAACCGAGCCATGTCCATCATGCTCATAGGAGCAATCTGGTTCACCTACCATGATAGACACCTGCCATTTCCCAGTCCTCCCACCCACGCCCCAGCCACCATCTTTACTTGTTCAGACTACAAACACAATGCCTCAGTGGTTTGAGAATGCCTGTAGTTGTAGTCAGGATTTAGTGCAGCTGGAGAGGGAGAAACTAGATGTCCTGAAAGAGCAGGGGTGGCCAATACGTCACAATCAACCGGTCAATCGGAAAAAAAAGGTAGTGTCGGTAAATCACATGGAGCCCATCATTTGTCCTCACTATGAAATTTGTCACTTGAATGACAAGGCAGCCAGTCTGAGATCTGACCTTTTCTGACACATGGGTCACCGCGCATTCACACAATGAAATCACAAGTGCCGCAAAACTCCTGCAATCTGGCGAGATAGCCTCCAATTTATTTTTTTTAAGATACAGAAAGGGTATAGAAATGAGTGGGGGAGCTGGACAGTGTAATAAGTCAAAAACTTACCACTTCCAACTTACCACTTCTTTTTTTTTCACTATGTTATTTTCAAAGTGCATTTACCTCATATGCCAGTCTTTCATCTCTATACCGAAGAAGGGAGATGTGGAGCGGAATTTTCAGACTGTTCATAAAAACTATGACACTGACTTCTCTCCAAAAAGCGAACTGAGAAGAAGGCTGAAGTAACTAAAATCTCAGTTGGCTAATGAGAGGAACGAGAACTTTCAGCAGCAGCTGACTGATCTCAAGAAGGCCAAGCTGGTTTAAAAAAAAAAAAATTGTCACTGGAAGATATGAGGTTTACAAGGTCGTCCAAACCTCAAGCCTAAGGCTCTATGAAATGGCACAGCAAAAGTATTCTTATAAGTCTATCAAATGTCAATGCCTGCTTGTAATACTTAAAAAAAAGCATACTGTAATGCTCTTTTTCATTAGAACATTTATTTGTGTTTAATAATTTTATTTTTATTTAATTTATTCATTTATTATAATTTCTGTATTGAATTATGTTAAACTAATTTAAATAGACAAAAATAGTATAAAAACTAAAAGAAATATACATAAAACAACATTAATGTCGCATTGAACACAAGTAAAGTGTTCAGTATATTTTGTGACTGCCTACTTATGATGCACTTAGGGATTTACAATTATAATTCAATACAGATTTTCAAGTACTAACTACTTAAATTAGGAAAGTTTTGGGAAACCATTATATTTATGATCTACTTTAGCTTATGATGCAGAGCAAGTTAGAATAGTTTTATTAAAGGTTATGAGTTAAAAATTGAATAATAATAAATAATACACATGCACACTAAGGCCAGTAACATGTATTAAGAAAATACCAATGATTGTAATTTCATCCTGACTTTATCAAGTTTTTTTTCGTTCCTAGAATTTGAAATCTTAAAGTGTCTGGATGCCAGCACTGTGCATTTGTATAATGTGGTGCAAAGAGATGACAACACCTGTTCTTCCAATAGAGACAGTTAGTTCATTACTAGCTATCATCCAGTCATCACTTATTACAATTAAATTACTAACGATTGCTGCGCTGAACACTTTATTGCCTGAATTGCACGTGTGTTTTTCAGCGGTTCGCTGTCACCAGTTTATGAGGCAGGGATATAATCTAATGTGATCATATTCACTGAGCAGGTCATTTATTATGCGTTAGCTGATACCTATCTACCTTGAGCTGTAAATAGCTTTCTCAGTCTTCAAGAACCGAGGCCACATTGGTCTCTCTGTGTTTTGAATAAGAGATTACTGTGTCTGGTGCTACTGGCTACAGATACCGTCATTATCAACTGTGGCAGGAGACTCTCTCCAACTCCCCTTGCAAACATATCATAAATCAATCTCTTCGAGCCCACTGGAGGTTGATGATGTGCTGATTGAAGAGTGAGTTGCCCATACAGATGAATCCTTATGAATTCCTGACGTGTCTTCAAAATGACAAGTTTTGGATATCACACAGTAGTTAATATGGATTTCATTTCAAATGAATTTTAGTTGTAGGAATTTTTACTTAAGGGAGTGCTGCAGATCTTTTGGCACATAAGTCAAACAAAGTTCGTAGAGAGCACAATTTGTAGCTTAGGTAGGCCTAATCATGTGACACTCAGCTGTATGTTGAATATAATGTAGCAAAATCAATTTATCCAAAATCCTTCTCGTAAACAATGATCCGTGTTATTTTGGGTTAGTTTGTCAATTGTACTTGAGCTGTTCTTGAGTGAATGTAACCCATTCGACCCTCATTGAAGAGAACCATTTCTAATTAAAATGAAATGAACAGCAGTCGCATTTTTGGAACGTTTCAGATCTTTTAAAGCTGCAGCAGGATGGCTGGGCACAAGTAATGCCACATTACGCAATGGCATACAAGAATAGTCAATTCATTAAACATTCATGATGTGTGAATGACATATCATCTTGGTTTAATGCCGTGGGGCTTGTCTTCAAAGTTTCCAACAAGTTTTGGGAGGTTTCCCGGGTTATGTGAACAAGTGAATGGCCATTGCCATGTGCAGGTACAGAGATGAGAGAGATATGGAGAGTAACCATTTTCGGAAAGTATATGCCTATGCCTAAAGTATATAGGCTATTTTTTATATATCTGATTGTTCTTTCGTTTCCTTACACAGTCATAATTTCCTATCTATAATGATGGGATCAGTTGCTGAACGGTTACCATGTTTTATATTGCCCAATTACCTTTAACATTTATTTCAAGACTGACACAATATTTTATTATTAAACATACAATGGTGTGACAATTATGTTTGGTTCGTATAATGTTTATTTCTCACTTGATCATGTCTTTTTGGATTGCTGTAAAAATGCAGTGTTTTTTTTATCTTGGCAGTCCAATGATGTGCAGAATTTCTTTTTCTTCTAACTGTTAACTTAAAACATTTCTACATTTTCACCATATTTCTGAATGAGTGTTGAAATTCATGCATTTCTTCTGCTTTACAACTGCAGGTCTAGTGTTGTTGAAATGGATACTAAATGGAGTTATTATATGTTAATATTTAACATGGAACTTGCTAGTAGATATACAACATTATTTTAAGATAGTCAATGTCTTTCTCAGAAAAGACATTGACTATTACTGGCATAAGCTCATTTGTCTGTTTTAGAGCCAAAAACAGAAGTCATATTTCCGGAAGATATTGAACTTTGAATTGATTGAACTTTGAATTGACAGACGCTGTTGTGTGGTAAGACTGTGCAACTGATACTTTATATAATATTCTTTGTATAATTTATATATATACGTTTTTTATGCATTCTGAGCAAATAAAAAATGCTTCATACTGTGCTGACCTTCATGACTTGTGGTTCCCTTTCAACGGAACTCGCATTGCATCGGATTGCTATGGGTATGATATATGATGATGTCATGAACCAGGAGGATAAAGGTGCACGGGAAACTGGAGTTGGCAGTTTTATGTTATGCTCTTCAGTATGCTCTTCAGTAAGCTCAAGAGTGAAACGTTGAGTGTGTTTGTGTTGGCTGTGTGTGTGAATTTCCCTGAGTCTAGTTTAAAAGAAAAGGGCTTTCCACACTTGTAAGAATGGTGAGTGAACAGACTTTTAAACATTGTGTTACTCCCTGTCCACGTTTTATTACGGGCAGGGATACACACTTTCTTTATGTAGTCTGTTTGGGAGAAGAGCATGCACAGTCAACGCTCAAGGGTGCTTGGCTGTATACATTGTGAACCGCTCCTGCTTCAAACAGTCAGCTCCTGCCTGGCAGTCTTTGAGGAGGACGCCCAGGCTTGCCGTCCCCTTGCTTTGTATTGTAGGTGAGATTTAAGAATATTTTAGGTGTAGATGTGAAATTGTTGTACCTCTTGAATCTTTACATTGTTGAAAATATATTTAGTCTGATATATATATATATATATATATATATATATATATATATATATATATATATATATATATACAGTGGAGTTTACTTATCTCGAGTCATGGTTAACTCGCCAAGATGTCGACGTTTTTGAAGTGGAACCGCCAAACTCCCTATTTGTCTCAGTATTTCCTTGTGGGTCAAAAGGAAAACAGTCAAAAGTGTACACCCAAAAATACAGGACGGAGTGGGAATCAAACCATGAATTCCAAGGCTGTTAAAGCCATATGTTGGTGATAATACACTGGCATACTTGTTAGACAGACAGAATGCAAGAAAGTATACCATCTAGTACAGCCACACGCACGCGCACACACACGCGCACGCACACACACGCATGGCACATACACACAGGTGTTTTTTATTGTATACTGGTAAATCTCTGCTGTTAGTTGGTGCACATATGCCTTTTGTTGTTAACAAACATATACAGTGTAAGTACATTTTTATAGAATGCCGATCGCTTCATCTAATAGATATAGATATATTCGGTATAGGTTATCTCGCAAAACGGTTATCTCGACGCTTTTTTTTTCAACCCCTGAGGCCGTCGACATAACCGAACTCCACTGTATATGTATATATATATATATATATATATATACAATAATACCTCAGTTTACGAGTGACTTTGTATATGAGCAAATCGGTTTATGAGCATTGTATCGGTGTGCGAGAAAACTATTCCCTCGCCCACGTGTATTTTTTGTGTGGATGATCAGCATCTTTGCATGCATTTTTACTGGAAATATCCTAATGACAGCCTCTCATAAAACAGTCAAGTGGTTCCAACCCCTTTATCAGCCCTTAACTCATTCATTATCTCAGCGTCGCTTGGTTTGCGCTTTGGTGATTTACAGCGGTTTTACCTCATGTTGTTAACATTAATAGTGATCGCTATTGTTCACATATTGAAATATATACGTACAGTACAGCATATAGACAATGACCTCAAGATGAATATGAAAGAAGGTACAAAATCCTCCCTCTAAGCAGGAACACCCCGTCCCTCTCCCCCCTCCATCAGACCAGCAGCAACGCTACTAAAAGGTAAAGGGCAAGTAAATTGTCAAGTATAATTGTACAGTAAATTATAATTATAATTGTCAAGTAATTTTTATAGCATGCCGATCGCTTCATCTAATAAATCACCATATTGGCTGTTCGTTATCTCGATCATCAATTATCATCTCGATCATCGCTCCTGTTCTCACTGAACTTCACTCCAATTCCAGGGGTGAGCAGTTTTGCAGTGTAGCGAATCTAGCTCGAGAGAAATGGTGCGGATTTATGCATGCGTTTAATCATGTTATGATCAAGCATACATAAATCGGCACAAAGGGGAAATTGGATATTAACAGTTAATTATAACGAATTATAATAAGTATTAACATCTTTGGCTTGATTCAGCTTGTAGAATTTTCTTTAATTCTAGAATTGAGTCCAAAGAACGTATAATTGTCCACCAACTATTTGCCTTATGAGAACTCTTGGACAAGGCTTCTCTGGCCACGAGAAGTATCTTCTCCTTTTAATTTATAAGCGGGTCGGGTTCACCGTACAAGTGACTTATGGATGAGCAATTCAGGGACAATCACGTGTGAATATATATATTTTAATAATCGACAAACAATAAACAAAACACACAGATTACTGAAAGAAGGTAGGAGAGAGAGAAAGAGAGAGAGGAAGCAAAGGTAGTATTACCGACAATAACCTATTGAAAACAGCAAGGAATCAAGTCAGATGACTGGTATAAATTCAAAGCCCCCAATCGACAGTTTAAGGAATACTTGCATAGGCTTCTTTGGTTGTTGGTCGCGAATTCAGTGCATGTGAGGAATTCCGCCATCTGGTCCGAGTTTGGAGCTTGCAGGGCGGGTCCATTGGAGTCCGCGGTAAGTTCAAATTTGGTTCTTTGTCAGGTAATGTCCTTTGTGGAAAGTGGCACGCTGGCGATCCAGGAATCCGCGCCACGGAAGAGAAGTGAGGAGTAAGGAAAAGTGACGAGAGAGAGTGTCCTTGGGTTGCGGGCGTTTTTAAAGGAATTTCCAGACCGTGCCTCTTTTGTCGGGACAGCCAATCAGAGCAAAGGAACTAAGAAGCGGGAATCTTCCCTTTGTCTTTGCTCCCAGCTGATTAACATGTTTTATGGCCTGCTTGAAAATGCAGACTTTGGGGGTTTTGGCATAAAAGGAAGAGTTTGATGCATCATTGCACAGCGAAACAAACATAGACGGTCTGCAAATTGAGAGGCAAAGATTTCAAGACCAATCATGGCTATACTAACTCTTACAATGAAGGCAAGGTGAAGATTGACTTGGTTATACACCAGTAATTACTGATTATAAGCCCCTAACTACAACACACACCTAAAATGGTCATAACAAAAAGCATGCATATGTATAAGTAAAACACAACTAAAATGGAAAATAACTAGGATAAAGTCACATGGCATATTCTTGTGTATCTGTGTGCTTAAAGTGAGTGTCTCTGGGTCTTCAGAGGTGGGGGGCCGTTTTACGATGGAGTCCTTTGAAATGTAGAAGGGAGTTAGATTGGAGGAGGAATGGTTTGTGTTTTAAAGGCGTGACAAAAGACAACACAGTATAGATGACATACGACAACGAAGCGACTCAGAACAGCCAAAAAGAGGAGAATCAATACTCACAGGACGAACAGTGATGGATTGGGAACCAGCCGGGGCAAATCAAAGTTAAGCAGGGAAACAAGGTGGGAGGGTTACACATTGACGAGACATGAACACGCGGCCAATGCATGCGTCACTGCATGTTCACAAAGACACACAGGCAGCGCGCAGCTGGTGAAAACCAAACCGCGCGGGACACGAAAACACAACATGAAAGCACGCGGCTGATTTAAACAAACCACGTGCTCACAACACTGCACATAGACCCGAGAGAACTCGGCTCCAGCAGAGCTTGAACTGTGCCCACTCACAGAACATAGAGCGCACAAAAACAAGGAACCACTCGGCTTGCGTGCTCATGACAAGGACGAACACATAGGTCATGAATGTCTGAACCCCGACACAAAACCGAAACTAGACAAGACCTTCTGGGGATCGGACACTATAACCCGCACACAAGACGTTAAACAGACAAGCATGCGCGTGGCTCGAATCCTCTAAGCCGTGCCACACACATCAAATACGAGACATTACGGTAGTGCCAGAGCTTTGCCACACAACCAAGAAATGTCTTGACTGAATGAGGCAGAACCCTGACAGATTCAAATTATAAGAAAATTGAATGAAGGCATGACTCAGTACAGAATGTATATATTCCCCCATTAACTTTGCCAAGGTCTTAATGGGTTACATTTTACTTAAATTTTAAACAAAATGTAATGGTACACGTTTAAAATACTTTTACAATTACAAATATGTTCAAGTGGCTACGTCCCTGATTCTGAGGTGCCCCTTTTTAAAAGATAAAGAGGGCAATGGATTTTGTAAGTAGATGAATAAATCATAATATCCTCTTCTCGGTTATGTTCATACAGTCTGTTATTTTGTGTAAAGGTTTTTTTTTTCTTCTGAAATGCAAGTTTTTGTTTGAGCAGACAACTTTGGCTGATGTTGAAGAAGAATACATTTGAAAACAAATGGCAAGGCCTGTAGTGAGAGCAACATCTTTTTACAATGTTGCATGTTCCTGTGTATTGTCCTCAAATTTATCATCATAATGTGTGACAAAATGCAAAAATTTTCTTGTCTAAAAATGATAAATAAGCCTCTACTTGATTGTTTTTGTGTGTGCACTGTTGGAGAGGATGGTACCTTAATAGAAGTTCATGTGAAAGTCCTACAGGACCTGTATCGGAAGACACAGCCAGAAGCTAGAAGCTTGAAGAATCTTTCGTTGAAAGCCATATTGGTCATCTGGTGTGACAACACTATGTCTGTCTTTACCTTGTGCTCTACATCATTCAATAAGTGTGAATGAGAAGTAGAGCCGTGTCCATTTTGAAGGTAAACAGTTTCAGAACAGAAGTAGAGATTAAAGACGCAGTGTCACAGATGTTTACTGTGGGTTACCTGCATGCAGAAGAAGTTTCAATTGCTTTTTCAGATCAAGTACATTCTTAACATGGACACAGACTGGATATTGTGTGGCAAGCTATTAACTCCTGAATACTTTTGTCATCATTATTATTCATACTATGTGAAATGTGAGAATGAATGGACTGTCCTCTCATCGGGTGATGAGAGGATAAGGTTGGTTAGCAGGCACTAGAGAACTACGATATTGATGACAAATTATTTATCTGATTTGATTTGTAAGGATTCTATACTATAGAAAATTTCTTGTACTCCTTTTTGAATGCACTACTGCTTTAAATCGAGATAGCCAATACCCAATATGGTGATTTATTAGATGAAGCGATCGGCATGCTATAAAAATGTACATACACTGTATATGTCTGCTAACAACAAAAGGCATATGTGCACCAACTAACAGCAGAGATTTACCAGTATACAAGAAAAAAAACACCTTCGATTCTAACGATACAAACTTTTAATTATATTCTCCAACATTCCAAACACAATTTCGCTCACAGCGTAAACAGTCATAACATATTCGTGAGGTCATCATGCTGTATTAGATTGAATATTTTCTTCCGTTCTGCCTGTCTAATGTGCTTTCTCAACAAATTCGGCTACGCCCTGTCTTTTAACAACCTCGGCTCTTCAATCCGCAGCAGTGCTGAGCAGACCGCGTGTCAGAACAGGGATGTGTTTGTGTGTGTGTGTGTGTGTGTGTGTGTGTGTGTGTGTGTGTGTGTATGTGATCAGTCAGCAGCGGATTCCCGCACATGCGTGATTCATTTGCACGTGGAGGAGTGAACATCTCCTGCTCTCCCTGCATCTGCGAGGGGCTGGTGCACGAGGACCAGGCCGCCTGTGAGTGCTTTGGGATGGGGAATGCGGCCCACGGCAGCACTCGCTGCTCCTTGAGAAGAGTAAGAACGATATGTGCTTTCACTTCAGAAAGTCTCCAAAATCTCCAATTCACGAGTTCACACTTACGAATGATTCAGGAGCAATAAATGGTAAGCGTATTTGGCGTGCTGTCCGAGGAGAGGGCTCCGAGCTCGGTATTTAGCCCGAACCTGGAGCACTCCCCCCGTATCCTGACTTTGATAGGAACAATTAAGTGTGAGGAGTTGGGGTGGTGGAGGGAAGCCGAAAAAAGTCAAAGAGCTGTAGGTGAGTCAAACCTGTCTATATATACATGCTTCCTCTCCTGCTGATAGGATGAGGTGTAATTGCTGATGACGTGTTGATTGTGTGAATCATTTGAACGTGCTCCTCCCGAACTTTGTTGATAAAACATCATTTCACGAGTTCACACTTACGAATGATTCAGGAGCAATAAATGGTAAGCGTATTTGGCGTGCTGTCCGAGGAGAGGGCTCCGAGCTCGGTATTTAGCCCGAACCTGGAGCACTCCCCCAAAAATTGCAACCTAGTCGGACAGCCGCTAAAAGATTTTGATGACCCCCCAAAGAATTGCGAGGTTACAGCTGAGGGGGGGGTAATTGTGAGTTCGGGAGGGCAGATGAATGTTACTGAAGAGGGCTTGAGGTGCGGAGGGGATGATATGGCTTTAGCATTGGATATGTGTTTGTTGTTCAATTTGTTGCAAGAAAGAGAATTGGGTGTAATTTGGTTTCTGGGAGTATGAGGGGTACCTCTGAAACTACTACCCTGGCTGCCATAGGAGTAGGGAGGTATGTAGCCACCGCGGTAGGGGAAACCCCCGTGGTCGCTGCAGGAGCAGGAGGCACGTCGCTGCCGTGATAGTGGAAACCCCTCGGGGCCGATGCGGGAGGCAGGAGGTACGTCGCCACTGCGACAGAGGAAACCCCTCGGGGCCGCTGCGGGAGGCAGGGGGTACATCGCCGCCGTGACGGTGGAAACCCCTCGGGGTCGCTGTGGGAGCAGGAGGCACATCACTACCGTAGCAGTGGAAACCCCTCGGGGCCCTCACAGCAGCAGGAGGCACGTCAACGTCTTAGCAGGGGAAACCCCTCTGGCCCCCGCAGCGGCAGGAGGCACATCGCTGTCGCAGCAGGGGAAACCCCTCTGGGCCCCCAACGTCGGCAGGAGGCACGTCGCTACCATTGCAGCGGAAACCCCTCGGGGCCGCTGCAGGACCAAGGTGATGAGTCGCTGCCGCGGTGGAGGAAACCCCCGTGGTCGCTGCGGGAGCGGGAGGCATGTCGCTGCCGTGGTAGTGGAAACCCCTCGGGGCTGCCGCGGGAGCAGGGGGCACATTGCCGCTGCGACGGTGGAAACCCCTCGGGGCCGCTGTGGGAGCAGGAGGCACGTCGCCGCTGTGACGGTGGAAACCCCTCAGGGCTGCTGCAGGAGCAGGAGGCACGTCGCCGCTGACGGTGGAAACCCCTCGGGGCCACTGTGGGAGCAGGGGGCACGTCGCTGCCGTGACGGTGGAAACCCCTCGAGGCCGCTGCAGGAGCAGGAGGCACGTCGCCGCTGTGACGGTGGAAACCCCTCGGGGCCGCTGAGGGAGCAGGAGGCACGTCACTACCGAAGCAGTGGAAACCCCTCGGGGCCCTCACAGCAGCAGGAGGCACGTCAACGTCACAGCAGGGGAAACCCCTCTGGGCTACTGCAGCGGCAGGAGGTACGTCAGCGTCGTAGCAGGGGAAAACCCCTCTTGGCCCTTGCAGCGGCAGGAGGTACATCAGCGTCGTAGCAGGGGAAACCCCTCTGGGCCCCTGCAGCGGCAGGAGGCACGTCAACGTCGTAGCAGGGGAAAGCCCCTCTGGGCCCTTGAAGCGGCAGGAGGCACGTCAGCGTCGCAGCAGGAGAAAACCCCTCGGGGCCATGGCGGCGGCAGGAGGCACGTCGCTACCATTGCAGCGAAAAACCCCCCTGGGCTGCCACAGGACCAAAGAGGTACGTCGCTGCTGCGGTGGTGGAACTGATTTGAAAGATAGAGAGAGCTTGCTCCTGCGGGAGCGTCACTGCTGCGGCAGTTGAAGATAGAGAGAGCTTGCTCCTGCGGGAGCGTCACTGCTGCGGCAGTGGAATTTAGAAGCTTGCTCCTGCGGGAGCGTCACTGCTGCGGCAGTTGAAGATAGAGAGAGCTTGCTCCTGCGGGAGCGTCACTGCTGCGGCAGTGGAATTTAGAAGCTTGCTCCTGCGGGAGCGTCACTGCTGCGGCAGTGGAAGTTGGAGAGAGCTTGCTCCTGCGGGAGCGTCACTGCTGCGGCAGTGGTAGTTAGAGAGAGCTTGCTCCTGCGGGAGCGTCACTGCTGCGGCAGTGGAAGTTAGAGAGAGCTTGCACCTGCGGGAGCGTCACTGCTGCGGCAGTGGAAGTTAGAGAGAGCTTGCTCCTGCGGGAGCGTCACTGCTGCGGCAGTGGGATTTAGAGATAGCTTGCTCCTGCGGGAGCGTCACTGCTGCGGCAGTGGAAGTTAGAGAGAGTTAGAGATAGCTTGCTCCTGCGGGAGCGTCACTGCTGCGGCAGTGGAAGTTAGAGAGAGCTTGCTCCTGCGGGAGCGTCACTGCTGCGGCAGTGGGAGTTAGAGATAGCTTGCTCCTGCGGGAGCGTCACTGCTGCGGCAGTGGAAGTTAGAGATAGCTTGCTCCTGCGGGAGCGTCACTGCTGCGGCAGTGGAAGTTAGAGAGAGTTAGAGATAGCTTGCTCCTGCGGGAGCGTCACTGCTGCGGCAGTGGGAGTTAGAGATAGCTTACTCCTGCGGGAGCGTCACTGCTGCGGCAGTGGAAGTTAGAGAGAGCTTGCTCCTGCGGGAGCGTCACTGCTGCGGCAATGGAAAGCAGTGGCCATGAAGTTGTAAGTGGGGAGGAGCTGATGCTTAACAGAAGACCTTGTTTGATGTGTGATCTGTTTGGTCTGATGTGGCTCTTGAAAGCTTTTGGATACCAGCGGCGCAATGCTTGTATTTACTGTTGGGAAAGGCCTTTGCGCAGCCGTGGTTGCTGCACCTATGCGAAATGAATGGCTGGATGAATGGTCTGTCGGGAATCCAGTTTGGGGTAACGTAGCTTTAAGAAGTTTGGAACCGGAACTTGTAATGGGGTGGAATCGTCTATAGAGCATGGGACGGATGGGAGTTTAGCCTGCAAGTTTCTGAAATGAAAGTAGGCTGAGTGGATGTGATGGTGAGTTATGAGCATCTGAGGTAACCAAGCCGGTGTGAACATGGCTTCACTGCTGCGGCAGTGGGAAAATTCCCCCTTGGCTGACTCCTGCGGGAGTGTGGGGGAACATCATTGCTGCGGCAATGGAGGCGGCAGTGGAATAATTTCCATTTGAACTGAGCTCATGCGGGAGTGTGGAGGTGCCTCACTACTGCGGAAAAGGAGAACTTCCTCTGAACTAATCGCGAGTTGGATGATGGAGATTGTCCATTTCCTCGACTTCTGTTGTCTCTTGTGGCGGTGAAAGCCATTTCTGGAGAGACTGATTTGATCGAATGTAACTCCTGAAGCTTCCGAAGACCTGCGGCCCAGTGCTTGGATCTGCTGGTTTTGGGACACGACATGTGGTGGGGTGATTTAAGTCTTCTGTGAAGAGTGGGTCGGATGGGAGTTTGGCCTGATCTCTTAAATGAAGGTTGGCAAGGAAGGATTGTTGCTGTTGGAGTAAGAAAAAGCCTTATGGTTTGGTCTCTCTTACTTTCGTTGTGCAGCGCTGACGAGTCAGAATATGGATGAATTTTGATTAAGGTTGGATGTGATGGAATCAGAGGAACTGGAATCTATATGGCTCGACCATGGCGTTGAGTGGTCGGACGACATTTGGGTAGAATCCTTGGCGGAGAGTAGGGATACGGATTTCCAACCTGATTGGTTGTCTGGAGTCTGAGCTGGTGGGTTGCATTCTTGATATACCTTTGATGAGCAGAGGATTAGGTTTCGGCAGTGAGAAGTAGATTACACCTAGGTAACCCATGGTGAAGCTGGCTTGGAAGTTCTTGGTGTTATTGGAATGCAATACGAATCGGTGGTAGTGGGTAGAGACCATGTGGAGCAGACCGCATGTGGAGTGGAAAGTCTTGAACTTTTCCACTCCACATGTAATCTTCCGAGGGAGTGGTTTGAAGCGAAAAGCTTGAAGAATGGACATTTAGAGGCGTTGATAAATATCAACTCTGCATATTGATATACTGGTTGGGAATAGGTCCACCTCTGGTGGCAGCAGCCTTAACTTCAGTTAGGATTTGTGTTCAACTGTTGTTGGCGACAGAGCTAGTTCCAAGCAGCAGTGTTTGTGGAATGGCATGAGCATAGCAGAGAACAGGATGAAAGGAGAATTAGCATGGTGGAGAGAACTAGGTGGAAAAGAGCCAGGGGCGAAGCCACTTGCGGAGGCAGCCTCACGCTTGGGTTGACACCTGGAGCCCGGAGAGAGACAGAAAGGGTAGAAAGGGAAGATAAGACATTGTCGGGCCTGTGCCGCTAGCGGAGGCAGCCTCACGCTAGAATCGGAAGGCCAGGCTGCAGGCCAAACATAGGGGAAAGTTTAGGTACGTGCTGCCGTTGCTAAGCCTGCACCGCTGGCGGAGGCAAGCTCGCACTTAAAGGGCGGCGTTTGTCGCTAGATGCTGGCATGTGAGGTGCAGTGCTGGAAAACTGCAGTGTGCTGCTGCTGCGTCTTAACGCTTGGAGATCTGGTTTTGCAAGGGAGAGATATGAAGATTTAAGGGACGTACGTTTGAGGCATTTTGAAGGTAGAGTTGGTTTGGAGATGATACGGCTGACTGGAGCGAGACCTATTCTAGTTAATTTGCTTTGGTCGTCCTCCTGTAGTATTGATACGAGTGCTGAGGTGTCGTAGGAAGTTGGGCAAGAAGAAGGTGGATGTCTTGATGGTGGAGGTGAAGGCAAGTCTCGGCGTCATAGGGTGCGACAACGGAGCGGAAGAGCTGGCGACCGCGTGGTGTTGTTGGAGGCTCGGTTGCAGTGTTTGTTGAGTGCAAGAGCTCCTTTCGACAGTGGGATACAGTGAAGGAACTTCAGAGGAAGAGTTTATCGTGAAACTGGTACATCTCAATCTCGGACAGGGGTGGCCAATCTGTTCAGCATGATGAGCCACAAAATAAAGCTCATGACTGAGGAGAGCCGCATACAAGGCTGTTGAATTCGCATTTGTTGATGGGGTTTTGACATTAGAAAGGTCTCGCACATTTATCACACATTTTATACATTTAGAATTACATTATTTTTTTTTACATTTTACAAATGACACCCGCGAGCTATATGAACATGCAGTTGAAAATGCGTCTGTTAATTATATATGCGGGAAAAACGGTATATCATCTCATTGACGGTGACTGGAAGTATAAAAAGTAAGCAGCGGTTTGGTAATGTAGTGATCGGTTGGAAAACGTCTCTGGTTACTATCGTAACCCCTGTTATTTTATCATATTCCTTTTAGAGAAGTATGAAGGAAATGCTATTTATGATATTTATACCGTCTGGCAGCCAGATATGCATCGCGCTACGATTGGCCAGTTGTCAACTGCTGTTATCCATGAAGGGGAGGAGTTCCCAAATGCATTTCATTAAACATCTCGTTCCCACTCTCGAAAGGGAACGCGCTTCTGCGCGCCTCTATTTGAATTCGGTAAAAACATCACGTCAACGTGAGCGGCGGCTGATCTGATACATGTAAATGTATGTGTTTTTTTTTTTTGTTGGTTTTTTTTTTTGGGGGGTTTTTTTTGTAGACAAAAAGGTCTCCGCGGGCCGGATGAGAGCCGGTCGCGAGCCGCGGGTTGGCCACCCCTGTTCTTGGATAATGTGGCGAAAGGCGGGGCATCACATGATCGCCTGCTAAATTTGAACACATTGGCTGGCGCTGAGCCAGAGAAAGCGCTCAAAGCTTGTTGCTGTTCAGTGTTTCAATCTCTTGAATTATTTTGGTTACAGATGTCTAAATACACGCAAGAAACAACAAAATCAATATGGTTTGTAAAAACATTGATTTCCATAAGTAAACCTTTCAATTATAAAATTGACAGTTGAATTTATATCGAATGCATGTTGCATATTTAATTTAAAAACAAACTTACCTGTTGGAAATCGAAATATCAAAGTTTATGAAAGTTCACAAACTTATTGGCTTTGAATAAACCCTGAGCAGGGGTTCATCCAAATATCATAGACTTATAAAGCTTATCATGGACTTAAAGGATTGAAACAGTGAAGGCAAAGAATTACTTTGAAATAGGAAGTGCATATGGTTTCGTTCCAGCGAGTCCATTTAATAGCCGATTGAGTTGAAACAACAAGGCAGCGTTGGCAATAAGTACTTGATTCTTGTGTGGGCGGCTGAGCGCGCGATCGACTGTAATGAGCGCGATCTGAAGCGGCGCGTGCGATCGGACTATAGGCTACTGCGCGCGATCTGACTTCGGTGCGCGCTACTGCTTGAGTTGCGAGGAAGCAGCGCGTTACTTTAGAACAATCACATCTCAGACGTGGGTTCCCCGGAACAGTAGTATTGAGATGGCACAACTGCTCGTGATTTAGCGATGCAGGAATAAAAGCGCCGGGAAGGATTACAGCTGCTCTTGTTTGTGTGAGCTGACGGACAGAGAGAGTGTGAGCTGAAACTGCAGCGCGGTCTGCTGAGGCTCGCGGCGGCGGCGGCCTGGCTAGCAGGAAGAAAGCGGCATTGCCTGAGAGTCGAGCTTGCAGCTTAACCAGCTTTATTATCCTTTCTCAATGGCAGGAGCGATTAAAGCCGATGTAGAGCTGCTGGATACGGATGTTTGCTTGGTGGCGAGAACAGGCCTCGCGTCTTACTGTGCGTTTGCTTGTTGTTGCTTGGGACCCGTTTGTTTGGTCTGGCACCCGTGATGTATTGCTGAGGGTGATATAATATAGTTAGCATGGTGTTAGGCGGATGAGGATCGCTAATGATGGGTCATCTGAAGCGAGGCTCCGGAGCTTGTGTCGAGCAAAAAGGGGCGTTCCAAATGAAGCCCCGATTCGAGGCTTGTATCGTTTCCGTGAAAATCACGTGACGATGACAAACGAGGCCTCGGTTTCTGTTGATGACGTCATTGCTTCATTCTGAGTGTCGCTTCCGCATAAAGGTGGTTCAAAACCTCGCGCCTCTTGTGCTGTGTTGCCAGATTGCGCGGGTTCCCGACCAATTGGGCTACTTTTGGTCACGTCCGACCGGGGAAAATGCATTGGGCTGGTTGATAAAAATTTGGGCTGGTTTTTGATGCAACTGGCGGGTTTTTATTTTTTGACTAGAAATGTTATTTTATTATTTTTTACATTAAAACGAACGTTATAATAAAGTATAATATGTAATGTTGACATTTTAATTATGGTTCAGTTTAGCCAATAAGGTTCTTTCCTGTCCTATATATATATATATATATATATATATATATATATATATATATATATATATATATAGGACAGGAAAGAACCTTATTGGCTAAACTGAACCAGTTGGCTAAACTGGCTAAATTGGCTAAACTGAACCTATACATATATAATATGTATAGCCTATATTAGTAGTATTGTTATTATTATATATATAATATTGCTATTCTTCTTCTTCTTCTTCTTCTTCTTCTTCTTCTTCTTCTTCTTATTATTATTATTATTATTATTATTATTATTATATTATTATAACACTAGACTGTATTAGGGAAAGCTTAGAAAGTTGGTCTAGTGCAAACGTTCTTATGTTGTCCAGCATCATCGGTGCCCTGTGAAAGGGTGTTTGGGTGTCATCCCTGTTGCAGTTTGTTGTTCCACAATTCCAGTCCCATAAGCACTGCACTATTGTACTCCCAATCAGCACTGCAATATTTATAATATTATTGCAATATATATATATAATTATATATATAATATCATTGTGCACTCACAATAATTTATTTACAATCATTTGGGGCATTCACTGTTATCACAAACCCAAAGAACTACTGAATAGTTGAACACAAAGTTGTGTGTTTGTGTGTGCATAGGTTAATACAAGCAGAGTAAAATACTTTATTTAATACACAGGCAATAGAAAAAGTGTGTGCCCACTCCATGACAATTTGGTTGCTCAGGATGAATAGATTTTGCATTGCTTTGCATTGCTTTGCACAGCAGGTGTCACTAGGGAGCACACTGTTTCATGAGGCTTCAGGTAAACGAACCTTTTGGTGAACCAATGGGCTGGAAAGCCTCAGTGGTTCAGGAAGCCTCATTTTCCCATCACTAAGGATCGCTACTGGGTCCGGAGGTTTTCGTAGAGAATCCATCTAACGAGTGGAGCTCGATTTCGGGTGTATAGCGACCAGAAGGCGGAGCCACAATGCCGTAAACTGTCGAGCTGCCGAAAAAAGTCAAAGAGCTGTAGGTGAGTCAAACCTGTCTATATATACATGCTTCCTCTCCTGCTGATAGGATGAGGTGTAATTGCTGATGACGTGTTGATTGTGTGAATCATTTGAACGGGCTCCTCCCGAACTTTGTTGATAAAACATCATTAACTTCAGATAAAGTCATTAGATTTGTAGCTAGTCGCTTTTTTTAAAAATTTGTGCTAAAGTGGTCTGAAAACTTGCTAAATATAGTTAGTATGGTTATAGCTAAGTTGGCAACACTGACCACAATCCACATGCAACGCAAACTCAGTGCATGCGCAATAAACTCACGAGATCACCATGTGATGTGGCGAATTTGTGCCTCTTTTTGTGCTTGAGATATTAGATTTCGGCGACGTAAAAGAATTGTCATAACCCACAAGAAAATGCTGAGACAAATAGGGAGTTTGTCGGTTCCACTTCAAAAACGTTGACATAACAGTATTGGTGAGTTAACTGTGAGTCGAAATAAGTGAACTCCACTGTAATTATATTGGAGTAATTTGAGTCAAGAAGGCTTATGAGTAAAATTACATATCTGTTTTTTTTTTACATTCCATAGAATCAATACTGCTTTGTAATTGGAGTGAATTTCATTGCAGTATGTGCAATTGTTCCTTGGGATACAAAATTGAGCATTCTGTGGTTCAAAGTTACAAGGTACAATTTTGCACCTCTCATTAAAGGTATAAAAAAAAAACTTTTATGGTACCACCCCAGTGATGGTCACTTTTTGTACTTTTCTGCAATTTTTTCTGACAGTGAATAGTTTTTTCCAATCCAATTTTCTTTTTTTTCCAAATTTTTTTCATGTTACAATCTCAGTCATTTGTGTTGCATTGTCTACGTCTGAATTCCTGCAAACCCATCAGCAATGTATTTAGCTTTTAAATGGGTTCCAGTTTACTATTTGCATGGTTCATGTACTGTAATTGTGGACAGTGATGGATGCCAAACAAATCAAATATCATACTGCCTTTATTGATTGCCTCCTCCTGTAGAAATTTCCACTGGAAAAACTCCTGTGATACTGATGAGTTGCACACCCTTGCCATTAGGCTGGCAGGGCAACATGACATGTTTTCCCTTGCTTTAACTGTCAAAGGACGTTTTTCTTTTTTTCTATCTCTTCCCGCATTTCTCAGCCTTTCATCTCTGAACATCTGATGGCCCTTGATTATTCCCTCTACTGAGATCCTGCAAGTCCCATAGTCTCCTGTTCTCTCTCTTTCTGAAATGAAGAACCACATGAAGCTTTAGTCACAGGAAGCGGATAAGGGTTGGTGTATATGCATGTATACAATTTGACTAGTTCACCATATAGATTCATAATATCAGTTGCTCAGTCTTTAAAGTGGTCTTTTTCCAGTGCTTGTTTTGCACCATTAAGGTTTAGTGAGTTAAAAAAAAATTATATAAATAAATAAATAAATAAACGATCTTAAGGAGCTTTTCATTATTTGGCCATGAACATGAGCATTTTGAAAACAGTCATTCAGGGATTTTTAATTTTTTTAAATGTTATTTAAAATTTTATTTTACATTTTTCTTCAATAAATTACATGTAAGTGTTTGATAACATCAAACAAATTAATCGCATATGTTAAACCACTGAATGGTTTTGTCCTGGAACACCTATAACAGCTTCTAAATTAAGTAAATCATGAGTGTCAGAATAGTTTTTTTTTATGTTTGAGACTGACATTATACAGTTTTTCTTCTGTAGTTCCTCTGTGCGACAGCTGTTTGGCTGTTTTCTACTATTCTGCTGTCATTGCTGGATGGCAGACAAGCTGAAGGTTGCATTGCTCAATGTGTTATTTGTTTGATTAGCACCACCTGTTGTATAGGATTGAGTTTCTTTTACAATTTTATTTTTGGAAGCAGACTGGAGAGATGAAAGTCCTGAAATCGGAGTTTGCTTTGTTTTAGCTTCATACATGAATATAATTAGTTTTGCTGTGTTTTACGGAACCATGATATGCTGTTGCTATAATACTAGCTGTAACAAGGTGAAAGTTGAGTGTCATTGTTTATATGGAACTGATGTGCTGCTGGTGACTGTTTCATGTTTGTTTTTCAGAGGGCAGAACAATGAAGTGTGTTTTGTGTGTGTTTGGGTGTTTGGGTGTTGAACAGTTTCTCAGAAATATCTTTGTGCACCTTTAACTACCAATTCACCAAAATGTAAAATCTAATGAGTTGTGATTGTTTGTCATGCAAGGTAGGAACAAGAATGTAACAGTGCTTATAGAAAAATGTCAACTTATACAATGTCAACTTAAATTAACTTATACAAAGGAGGTGACTCCGTTTCAAAATTTTTCAACAACTTTTTAATGGCTATGAGGGTGTATTATTAAATGATTTCAAATGTATTTTCAGGTTGTTTTAGTAAGAATTAAACAAGGATGATGTAGTGAAACAACTGGGATTTACCAAGTTCAAAAAAGCAATATAGTGAGAACAGTAAGTGTGAGTGGGGCAATACAAACGTCTCAGGTTACGTACGTAACCATAGTTCCCTAAGAGGGAACGAGACACTGCGTCGAGACGCGATTGGGAACCCTTCAGTGTATATGTCTCTTGAAGCACAATAAAACCAACGTGCGGGCGTGTACGTCGCCGAGATGACGTCATCACGTCATGACCAAGGAGTATAAAGGCACGTCACGACCCGGAAGCGGGTTAGCTTGAACAGTGTCTGAACAGGCCGGCATGCCTAGGAGCTGAGGCTGCAAGACGCAGTGTCTCGTTCCCTCTTAGGGAACTATGGTTACGTACGTAACCTGAGACGTTCCCTGTCAAGGGAACTCGCACTGCGTCGAGACGCGATTGGGAACGAGAAATACCCACGCCGCCTCAGCGTACGGGGTATGCCAAGCGAAACGTAGCTCACTACGATAACGCCAATGATCCCAAGGCGGGGTTTAGGTCTAACTGGTAGAACCTAATAAAGGTATGCGGTGAGGACCAGCCAGCCGCATCACAAATGTCTGCGAGGGAAGCCCCTGCGAAAAGGTTTTCGAGGCAGCCATGCTCCGAGTAGAATGAGCTCGGACAGACAGTGGACACTGCTGTCCTGCCAGCTCATAAGCTAAAGAAATAGACTCTGAAATCCATCTGCTCATAGTAGGCTTAGAAGCAGGGGAGCCTCTGGGGGCCCCAAAACAGACAAAGATTTGGTCTGACCTACGCCACGTGGCAGTTCTGTGGACGTAGGCGTCCAGTGCTCGCACTGGACAAACCTTGTTCTTTAACTCCTGGTCATGATCCGTAAATGGAGGAGGACAGAGAGCCTGTAGTACTATGTGGCGCATAGGACTAGAAAGCACTTTAGGTACATAACCCGGCCTGGGATAGAGGAAAACTTTAGCCAAGCCGGGCGAAAACTCTAAACATGAAGGGGCCACAGAGAGGGCCTGCATGTCACCAATCCTCTTGAGGGAAGAAATGGCGAGAAGAAAGAGAGTTTTAAGAGTAAGGTGCTTATCTGAAATCTCGTCCAGCGGTTCAAAGGGAGCCTGGGACAAGGCCTGGAGCACCAGGGACAGGTCCCAAGGAGGCACCCTTGAACGTACTACAGGCCTCAGCCTCTGAGTGCCACGTAGGAAACAAACTATGAGGGGGTCCCTGCCCAAAGAGGCACCACTCAAAGGTACGTGGTAAGCGGCTATGGCAGCCACGTAAACCTTTATTGTGGAGGGGGACAGCCCTGCTGCGAACCTTTCTTGCAGGAACTCCAGCACGGTGCCAACCTGGCAGGTAACTGGGTTCAGCTGCTTTTCGCAACACCAAGAAGTGAAAATCTTCCACTTCCGAGCATACAGTTTCCTCGTGGACGGGGCTCTAGAGTGGAGAATGGTCTCTACAACCTCGGCTGAGAGACCAGACTCTATGAGCTGGGCCCCCTCAGGGGCCAGACCCACAGTTTCCACAGTTCTGGGTGAGGATGGAAAATCCTCCCCTGAGCCTGGGACAGGAGGTCCCTCCTGACCGGAATCTCCCACGGAGTGCCGTCTAGGAGGGACACCAGGTCCGAAAACCACACCCTGCCCGGCCAGCGCGGGGCAACTAGAGTGAGACGGACCTTCTCCCGGCGAACCTTCTCCAGAACCCCTGGGAGCAGAGCTACGGGGGGAAAGGCATACAGGGGTAGATTTGGCCACCCTTGCCTCATGGCGTCCAGGCCGAGAGGCGCTGGAAGATAAAGGGAGAACCAGAGTGGGCAGTGAGTCGTCTCTCGAGACGCAAACAGATCCACTTGAGCCTGGTCGAATCTCTCCCAAATCTGCTCCACCACCTGAGTGTGGAGTCGCCATTCCCCGGGCCTCGGCCCCTGTCTCGACAGGAAGTCTGCCCCCAGGTTCTGGGCCCCCGGGATATATATCGCTCGAAGAGAGAGCAGTTCCCTCTGGGCCCAGAGGAGGATCCTGATCGCCAACTTGGAAAGTCGACGAGACCGGAAACCTCCCTGGTGATTTATGTAGGAGACCACTGACGTATTGTCGGTTCGGACTACTACATGACGGCCTCTGAGGTCGGGGAGAAACGCCCGTAGCGCCATCCAGACAGCCATCATCTCCAAGGCGTTGATATGCCAGGAGAGGTGGTGCCCGCCCCATAGACCCCTGGCCGAGCGGTCCCTTAGGACCGCCCCCAAGCCCGCGCGGGACGCATCTGTCGACAGCATGACGCGGTGACAGATAGCTCCCAGTGCGAGCTTCTGGGAAATAAACCAGTTCTGCTTCCACGGATGCAAGGCTCGAAGGCAGCGCCTTGAAACCTTGATCAGACGGAAGGGGTTGCCCCTCGGGCAAAACCCTCTGGTCTTCAGCCACCACTGCAGGGGTCTCATGTGGAGCAGGCCGAGTGGGATAACACTGGACGCTGCCGCCATGAGACCCAACACTCTCTGGAAGTGTCTGTACAGTGACTAGCTGGCCTAGCTTGATATTCTGGACTGTGGGCAAAACAGTAGCAATGCGCACGAGGAAGAGAATCTCGATGCCAGACTGCTACCTGCCGTGACTGAGAAAAGGATCAACAGATCGTTGATGAGACACAGCCCAGAATCGTGGAGCTAGGGAAGCTAGTGAAGCTGAACAACAGCATGACGTCCCTAATGTCTGGGAGAAAAGTCCCACAGACCTTATACTGAGCGATCCCTCAGGACCGCCCAAAACCCATGAGAGCATACGCAGTGACAGTGTGCTCTCAGTGTGGGCCTTTTATGGGACAAGAACCAGAATTGCTCCCACATGCCTGAGGTGCGTAGGCATTGCCTCGTGACCTTGATAGTGTGGAAGCGGTTTCCTCTGGGAAAACCTTCTGGTTCTGAACCACCACTGAAGGGGCCACATGTACAGACGACCGAGTGCACCGCACTGGAAGCTGTTACCATGATGCCCAGCAGTCTCGACTGCTCAGTGAGTGATTGGTCTAGCTTTTGCTATTGACTGCTGGTGGGATGATGTCGATGAGCACGGGTGAAAGCCGTGCTGGCAACGACACAGAATCCCAACAACGCTTCGGAAGGTGGCTCCCAAATGAGGATACAACACCTTCTTACTTGCGTACAGTCTGAGCCCCAGCTCCTTCCAGTGAGCAAGAACGACATCTCGATGCCAAACTGCTACCAGAATCAACCAAACATTAATGAAATCTGATGAAATCAGAAACCTTGAAGGTGCAGGGTAAAAGCTAGACTGAACAGAAGAACCAGACCGAAGCCCGTAAACTCTGGCTGGGAACTCCAGCTGAGTGTTCACTTCTGTTCCATAACCAGAGCCTGCTCGGGGGCTACCACTCGGGCAGGCACCCTGGATATTACTGCAGGACCCATTGGGACAAAACCGTACTCCAATAAGGTAACCAGCCTCTCGAGGCTGGCCTCTGGTATTTCTCGAACATCCGCTCCAGGGCCCTGCTTGCAGGGGAAACCTGGAGTGAGTGGTCTAAGACCCTCCTCAGAGGGGGCGACCTCCCAAGCACCACCAGAAGTATGGGTGGCGACTAGAGAGTCCCGCCTCGGACCTGAGTGCCTGGCTCCCTCGGGATACCAACGCAGCACAGTGTCCAACAAAACCTCCCCATGGGAACGGTTCAGAGCCACTAGTGAAGGGAACACAAGTACAGGTGACTGAGTGCATAGCACTGGAAACTCTGCCTTGACGCCCAGCAGCCTCAGCTGCTCAGTGAGTGACTGGCCATTCCTAAAACGTGCATGACCTGGTTCCCTCGGGACACCAGGCACGCAGTTAATCGTTAAAGGGTGCTTGCCCAGGCAGTCCCCTAGGAGACTGCCAGGTGAGAGTGGAGCGACAGCGAGCACAGTGCGTTCACGCACCGGCTACGCATGCCCCAATCGCTGGTGAGGAAGATCCTCATCAATGTGACACTTACAACATCCAGTTCCTCAGAACTGGATAGCTGCAGTATCCCCTTAGGCTGACAAATCCAATTGCGATCCTCATGGTCGAGACAGCCACTGAGCCTCAGCAACAGCGGGACCGGAACCACGGGGACCGCCGGAACCACGAGGAACGCTAGCCTGGGCGGTTTCGGAGCGTTCGCAAATTCATTTGCAAAACAATCTGCACAATCAGTACCCTCGAGCGCTGATCGTGCATGCCCCTCACCCATTTACCTCGGTGCTGGAAAAAGTGCGTTGAAACCGGGTCTCGAACCCCGGTCCCCAGAATGATAGGCAAACACAATTTCCACTGTACCACAGGAGTTATAAACATACCAATAGCACAAAGTAAATACAACACCCATCTCCTCAGAGCTGGGTTATTGTTATTCAAGTCGGAAGAAACCGCACAGGGCGTGCTTCCGGAACTTGAGAAGTCCCCGCGATAGGGATCGCCGCTGAGCCTCAGCTGCAGCAGGACCTAAACCGCGAGTCTGAACAGTCTCCTCGAAAACTGTCAGACAGGAATGGCAACCTACACAGTCGACGCTCTCGAGCGCGGACCATGTAAGATTAGCCCTCCCCCGCACCTTCCAGTGAGCGAGAACGACACCTCGATGCCGAACTGCTAACTGCCATGACTGAGCCATGACGAGGCTCAGAACATGGATATCTTGAAGGCGCAGTGCCCAAGCCTTAGTGAAGGTGCAGTTGGTAAGTTTGCCATATCTGCGCACTTTTCTCAATCACACGTGAAATCCCTTTTCTTTTAAACTAGACTCGGGGCACGCGTACCAGCAAATACATACACACACACACACACGTTGAGCTTAGAGCGCTGTGAAGACACTGAAAGCTAACCCGCTTCCGGGTCGTGACGTGCCTTTATACTCCTTGGTCATGACGTGATGACGTCATCTCGGCGACGTACACGCCCGCACGTTGGTTTTATTGTGCTTCAAGAGACATATACACTGAAGGGTTCCCAATCGCGTCTCGACGCAGTGCGAGTTCCCTTGACAGGGAACTATGTTGAGTATTTACAGTAAATATAATATTTTTCCCACAGGTAGTGTATTTCATTAAATACTTTGCCTTTTCTGAATGCCCGAAGGGGCTGAAAGCAAATGACTAATATGTTGACAGTAAATGTTTTTCTTTCAACAGTTATTAAACCAAAATAATGGATTTGAATTACAGCAATAAGCAACCGTGAATCTGAATATGAACTGCTCAAGTGTTGTTTTTTTTTACGTTTCTTTAATGTTGCAGAAGGAAAGTGACATCATGGATGATTAAGATTGACAGTAAAAGGGCAGACATTGACTAGTGTGACTGTAAAGATTAAAATTGGAAAAGCAGCAAACACATTGGGGAATGATGTCTTGTTGTCTTGTTCAGGCTTTGCTTCAACAAACTCAGAAGCTGTTTTACAGTCTGGATAATGTCTAATATAGAATCCAAAATATTAGTGTGGCAGCCGGGGCGTGGTCTAGAGGCTGCTGCAGGCGGAGGAGGAGTCTTGGGAGGGCTAATGGTAAAGGAACACGCCTCCATTAACGAGTACTAACAGGTGTGATCATTTTGCAGTGACACGAGAGACGGGATAAATAGCCGCGCCCAGAGAGAGAAAGGGAGGGCGGAGACAGCATCCGAGAGAAACCTGCTGCAAGCCTTCGTTTCAGTTTTGATGCTACAAGTTTGAGTTTGAGTTTGAGTTTGAGTTTATTGTTTTGGCAAATAAAACGCCCAAAACTGCACTACTGCCTCTGAGTTTCTGTTTGGACGACTGAAAAGCCGTCACACTGGTGCCGAAACCCGGGAGAACGATCAGGAGTCTGACAAGGGCAAGATGGAGTCACTCCCGCTCGAGGAAATGGTGAGGTCGCTTGCAAACCTGCACCATGCACAACATCAGGCCCTCATGGAGATCAGGGAGGAACATCAACAAAAGTTCCAGGCCCTGATGGAGCTCCAGCAGGAGGATCGCCGGTTGCTGCGGGATGTGCTGAGCACCGGCGCGGCAACCCCCTCATCCGCCAGTCCCTCGCCGCTCCAGGTGCCCTTGCAGAAAATGGGACCAGCGGATGACCCTGAGGCGTTCTTGGAGCTTTTTGAACATTCTGCCAGGGCCTGCTGCTGGCCTGAAGGGGAGTGGGCCGTAAGACTGATCCCCTTGCTATCTGGAGATGCCCAGCTGGCGGCGCAGCAACTTCCGGCCCAGAACTTGCTCTGCTACGCGGACCTGCGGAGGGCCGTCTTACAGCGGGTGGGGCGCACCCCCGAACAGCACCGGCAGCGCTTCCGGTCCCTCACTCTCCAGGAGGGGGGGTCCCCCTTTGCCTTTGCTCAGCAACTCCGGAGCGCCGGCCGGCAGTGGCTACTCGCGGAGCCTCGGGACGTCGACGGAGTGATCGACATGGTCGTGTTGGAACAATTCTGTCGGCAACTCCCGAAGCATACCACGGAGTGGGTTCAGTGCCACCGCCCCGCCACGCTGGAGGAAGCGGTCCAATTGGCTGAGGACCATCTGGCCGCGTATGGGGCTACCAAAACGCCATCTCTTGTTCCCTCTGTTTCCCCTCCCCTGTCTTCGCCTGCTTCGGCGCCCTCTCTCCCTTTTCCCAGGCCGAGGGAAGGACAACGACCGCAGCCGGCGCCGAGGACCCGGCAAGGGGCCCGACCCGTGCCCCTCCCGCGGGCGTCAGCCGTGGACTCCGGCCCGGTATCCCGTACTAACCCCCCTCTCTCGTTTCACCTGCAGGAGGCTGTTCCGACCACCCCCAGTGCGGAGGGGAGGCCTGGGCCGCTGTGTTGGCGTTGCGGGGAACCAGGGCATTTCCGGGATCAGTGCGTCGCAATGGAGGTGGGCACCCTGATCCGGGTCCCCGAGACGCCACCCAGCGCCCCCGGACGAGCCGGGCAGTATTACGTACCAGTAAGTGTCGGGGGAAATACCTATCAGGCTTTGGTGGATACAGGATGTAACCAAACCTCTATCCACCAACGACTGATTCAGGCCGGGGCATGGGATACGAGCCGTATGGTTAAGGTGAGGTGTGTACACGGGGAGGTGAGGGAATACCCACTTGTTCCGGTCATAGTTCAATTGGGGAACCAAAAGCATAGAGTGGAGGCAGCGGTTAATTCCCACCTCAGCCACCCTGTAATTTTGGGAACCGATTGGCCAGCGTTTCCGCTACTATTAGGGGAACTGTTTAAGGGTGGATCCTGCAAAAACAGAGCTAGGGGGAGGGTGAGGACCGCGGGGGCGGGCGAGGTGACCGCGGGTCTGTCCGGGACCGCTGAGGGGGGGGAGCCACCAGGCGGGGAAGGGCCCGTGGCCTTCTCCCCCCTGGGGGACTTTCCCCTGGAGCAGTCCCGGGACGAGACGCTGCGGCATGCCTTTGACCAAGTGCAATCCATTGATGGTCACCGCGCAGACCCCACGCAGGGCCTCTCCTACCCGTATTTTGCAATAATTCAAGACCGGTTATATCGCGTGACGCAGGACACGCAGACAAAGGAAGATATAACCCAGTTGTTAGTACCGAAGGGCCGTCGGGAAATGTTATTCCAGGCGGCCCACCACAATCCGATGGCCGGGCATTTGGGGCAGGATAAGACACTCAACCGTATCATGGCCCGATTTTATTGGCCGGGCATTCGCGGGGACGTCCGCAGGTGGTGTGCGGCCTGCCGAGAATGTCAACTCGTTAATCCCCCGGCCACCCCAAAAGCGCCTTTGCGCCCATTGCCGCTTATGGAGGTCCCCTTCGAAAGGATTGGCATGGACCTCATCGGGCCATTAGAGCGGTCAGCACGAGGGCATCGCTTTGCATTAGTTCTCGTGGACTATGCAACCCGATACCCGGAAGCAGTGGCGCTGCGCAACATCTCGGCGAAGAGTGTTGCGGACGCCCTCTTCCGCATTATCTCCCGGGTGGGGATCCCGAAAGAGATCCTCACCGACCAAGGCACAACGTTTATGTCACGCACACTACGCAAGCTATACGAGTTATTGGGGATTAAGTCTATTCGCACGAGCGTGTACCATCCGCAAACCGATGGGCTGGTGGAACGATTTAATCGCACCTTAAAGAACATGATTCGTAAGTTTGTTCACGAAGATGCAAAAAATTGGGATCGCTGGTTGGAACCGCTGTTGTTTGCAGTGCGCGAGGTCCCCCAAGCCTCCACGGGGTTTTCCCCCTTCGAGCTTCTCTACGGCCGTCGACCCAGAGGGGTACTAGACATCCTGAGGGAAGTTTGGGAGGAGGGGCCTACAAACGCGAAAAACGAAATTCAGTATGTACTGGACCTGAGAGCAAAGCTCCACACACTGGGGCGGCTCAAGTTGGAGAATTTGCTCCGGGCCCAGGAACATCAAAGCCAACTCTACAACCGAGGTACCCAGCTACGTGAGTTCACTCCGGGAGAGAAAGTGCTTCTTCTACTACCCACGTCCGGCTCTAAATTACTCGCCAAGTGGCAAGGACCCTTTGTGGTCACACGGCGGGTGGGGGATGTCGACTATGAGGTAGTGCGGCCGGATAGGGCGGGGACGCGTCAAATTTATCACGTCAACCTCCTGAAACCTTGGAGGGAGGTGGGGTCGGTGCAGTTGGCCACGACAGTGGGAGAGAGGGACGAGCTGGGGCCGGAACCAACCGTAACACCCAAATCTTTTGTTCCGGTCCCCTGTGGGCCGCACCTCTCGTCTGACCAACTGGCCGACGTGGAACAGTTACAGCAGGACTTTGCTGACGTGTTCTCCCCTTTACCCGGCCGCACGAATCTCATAGAGCACCACATAGAGACGACCCCCGGGGTGGTGGTACGGTCACGACCCTATCGGTTACCAGAACACAAGAAAAAAGTAGTTCGGGATGAATTAGAGGCCATGCTAGACATGGGGGTAGCGGAGGAGTCCCACAGTGACTGGTCCAGCCCGATAGTCTTGGTTCCAAAGGCCGACGGCTCGACCAGATTCTGTGTGGATTACCGTAAGGTGAACGCGGTGTCAAAGTTTGATGCATATCCCATGCCGCGGGTTGACGAGCTGCTCGACCGGTTAGGCACTGCTCGATTTTATTCGACATTGGATCTAACGAAAGGGTATTGGCAAATCCCCCTGACACCAATGTCCCGTGAAAAGACTGCGTTTTCCACTCCGTTTGGTTTACACCAATTTGTCACGCTTCCATTCGGGTTGTTCGGGGCCCCCGCTACGTTTCAGCGTCTCATGGACCGCGTCCTACGTCCCCATCAGGCGTATGCCGCGGCGTACTTGGATGACATTATCATCTACAGTCGTGATTGGCCGCGGCATATGCAGCATCTAAAGGCGGTCCTGAGGTCGTTGCGCGAGGCGGGACTCACGGCCAACCCGAAGAAATGTGCGATTGGGCGGGTGGAAGTACGGTATCTGGGGTTCCACTTGGGACATGGGCAGGTGCGGCCCCAAATTGAGAAAACCGCAGCTGTTGCGGCCTGCCCGCGTCCCAAGACCAAAAAGGAGGTGAGACAGTTCTTGGGGCTGGCTGGCTATTATAGGCGGTTCATACCCAGATTTTCGGATGTCACCAGCTCCTTGACTGATCTCACTAAAAAGGGAGCCCCAGATCCGGTCCAATGGACGGAGCAGTGCCAACAGGCCTTCACCTGTATAAAGGCTGCATTGTGTGGTGGGCCATTGTTACACTCTCCTGACTTTTCTCTCCCTTTTGTCTTGCAGACAGACGCGTCGGACAGGGGGCTGGGAGCCGTGTTGTCCCAGGTGGTGGAGGGGGAGGAGCGCCCCGTGCTGTACATTAGTCGGAAGCTCTCAATGAGGGAGACGAAGTACAGCACGGTTGAGAGGGAGTGCCTGGCCATCAAGTGGGCGGTCCTCACCCTCCGATACTATCTGTTGGGACGGGCTTTCACCCTCTGTTCGGACCACGCTCCGCTCCAGTGGCTGCACCGCATGAAAGATACCAACGCGCGGATCACCCGGTGGTATTTGGCGTTACAGCCATTTAAGTTTCAGGTGATCCACAGGCCGGGGGCGCAGATGGCTGTGGCCGACTTCCTCTCCAGAAATGGGGGGGGAGTGGGTGGCAGGCCGGATGGCTCCCCGGCCTGAGTCGGGCGGTGGAGGTATGTGGCAGCCGGGGCGTGGTCTAGAGGCTGCTGCAGGCGGAGGAGGAGTCTTGGGAGGGCTAATGGTAAAGGAACACGCCTCCATTAACGAGTACTAACAGGTGTGATCATTTTGCAGTGACACGAGAGACGGGATAAATAGCCGCGCCCAGAGAGAGAAAGGGAGGGCGGAGACAGCATCCGAGAGAAACCTGCTGCAAGCCTTCGTTTCAGTTTTGATGCTACAAGTTTGAGTTTGAGTTTGAGTTTGAGTTTATTGTTTTGGCAAATAAAACGCCCAAAACTGCACTACTGCCTCTGAGTTTCTGTTTGGACGACTGAAAAGCCGTCACAATTAGCAATTATATGCTTGTAGAAAATTTATTTCTTCAGAAGATATTGCTGTTTTATGGAATACATACATTTTTAATAGTGTAGATGCAGCTATGATCTACCAGTGGCCTGACCTTGACTTCTTGACGCCCAACTTCCACATTGAACTTAACTACAGAGTACAAAGAGTTAGAAATGCACAGGTTATTGAGCTGTTCCCTTTCAAGGAAGCTCATGCTGTGTCATGAATTAATGCTATGTGAATGTTAATATTCACACCGCCTTACTGACTACTACCTGTCTTGTGTGAAATAAGGTGATGTTACATACGCTGAGCTACGTATATGTGATGGTCTATGCGGTGACTGTGTGAACTGTGTTTGTAGCAGGTAGGAACGTGATTTGAGGGTTGCTTGTCAGGTTGCTGATGCATGATGTTGAAGTATTCCGCCTCCAATCACCTGTCACTGTACAGTTTAAAAACCACCCAAACTTCAATGGCGACAGAGGGAAAAGAGCGAGTACTCTTAATTTGGAGTCTCTCGTTCGAGAGACCAATCTGAGAGTTGACTGACGTTATGGTTTTGCTCTGAATCATATCTACTTTTTTTTTTGTTCGTGCTTGTGTTTATTTGTGCACTCATAGTTTGATGTTAATTATTTGGTTTGTGGCCATGTCAGGGTTCTGCCAGATTCTATCTGGTCTATCTCTTGTTGTTTTGGCAGAGCTCTGACACTACCGTATGTCTCGAGACATACCATGTGACACTTCGAGTGTTCGAGTCCGTGCACGCTTGTCTGTGTGACGTCTTTTGTGCGAGTTAATATGTCCGGTCCCGATACTTTGGTCTGGTTCTGTTTCGGTTTTTTGTCGGGATTCGGGCATTCATGACTTGTGTGTTCGTCCTTGTTGTGATCGCACGAGAACAGGTGTTTACTTGTTCTTGCGCGCTCTATGTCATGTGAGTGGGCGCGGTTTCAAGCTTTCCCTCTCGTCTGTGTCTTATGTTTAGCACGCGGTTCGTGTTTTCATCGGACGCGTGCTTTCATGTTGTGTTTTCTTGTCACGCGCAGTTTGGTTGTCTTTGTTTAATGTGAACATGCAGCGACGCGCTCCGCATTGGCTGCGTGTTCATGTCTTGTCTGTTACCCTGCCCATCTTGTTTCATTGTCATTAGTTTGATTCGTTCCCAGATGTGTCCCAATCAATTACCGATCCTCCCGTGTGTATTTATTCTCCCAGTGTCTGCGGTCTTGTGCTGTTTCATCGTCATTCCATGGCTGTTCATTCTGTGTCTTTAGTCCAGTGTCCAGTCATGCTCTAGTCTTGTTCCAGTCCTATTTCGTGTTCAAGTTTTCTAGTCTAGTTTTCCCCCCTCGGGGTGGTTTTTGTTCTTTTTTAGTTTTGTTTGTTATAATAAACCCAATTCTCATCTCCACCATTGAGTCCTCGTTCATCCCTGACAGGCTAGTGTATATTGTAAGGTCGATCAGTCTGAACACTGTGTTGACTGGTGTGAGAGGCGGAGCCAGGCAAGCAGGTCGCGAACTACATTACAGCACATAGTGTTTACCAACTGTATTAGACACACTAGGCTCAAGAGGGGTGTTTAATATGCATGTTTGGTTTATTAGTTTGAAAATACAGTGGAATACGGTTATGTCGAAGTCCTCGGGGGCTGCAAAAAAAGCTTTGAGATAACTGATTATCAAGATTACCAACAGCCAATATGGCGATTTATTTGATGAAGCGATCGGCACACTAAGAAAATGTACATACACTGTATATGTTTGTTAACAACAAAAGGCGTATGTGCACCAACTAACAACAGACATACTGGTAAATACCAGTATACAATAAAAACACCTTCAATTCTCTATACAAACCTTTAATTATACAGTCACTCATAACATATTCGTGAGGTCATCACGCTGTACTAGTTTGCATACTTTCTTGTGTTCTGCCTGTCTAATGTGCTTTCTCAACAAATTAATTAATTAAATTAATTAATAAAATTAATTAATAAAATTTAATGAATTAATTAATTCCTGTCTTTTAATAACAGGGTTCTTCAATCCGCAGCGGCGCTGAGTAGAGCGCGCGTCAGAACAGAAGTTCTTCTGCAGCTGTGCGGTACTGGAGATTCACATGCGATCCACGTGCAACGCAAACTCAGCGCATGCTCATGAGTCGAGATAAGTGAACTCCACTGTATTAGTTATGGCATCCAGTACACTGAAGATGTTTTTTTGCATCTTTTGTTGTTAGTTAGTTTTGGTTAAACTTAGTTAACAGTGTTTAGTTCAATTTAGTTTTTGATAAAAACGCCTTCTTTTTCTTGCCCTCTTCCTTTCCAACAGACTGATTTGTTCTATTCTGTTGGATTGTAAATATTTTATATATTCATTATTTTCTTCCCTACTAAATTATTTAACTTTATTGATTGTATGGACATTCAAACTACTGTGTAAATGATTTTGGTTTGTTTCCTTTCCCATTTTTAATCCCATACTGATTGGATACACACACATACACACATGCAAGTAATTTATTTTTGTTGCATCTCATAAAATCCTAGACAAATAACATCTAAATCAGTGTTTTTCAACCTATTTTGAGCCAAGGTAAAATTTTTCATTGAAAATAAAAAAATAATAATTCAAAAGGCACACCATCAACAGAAAATGTTAAATGAAACTCTGTAGCCTATATTAACAATACACAGTCATTCAAGAGTCTTGAATGGGAATCAAATAAACACTAAGAACAAAGTATTTTATGATAAATTAGGTTAAAAAAAATGTTGTTTAGACCAATTGATTAGGTGCGATTGAATAATTTTCCATGGCACACCTGATGATCTCTCACGGCACACTAGTGTACCACGGCACAGTGGTTGAAAAACACTGATCTTAACTAACGTAGGACGTAACAGGCGAGCATGATGAAGACAGAAGCATCTGTGACTCAGGGGTGAACCCAAATCTGGGTAGTAAAACCTGATGAATGTTTGCAGAGAGGACCAACCCATCGCATCATTCACCTCTTGTAGGATAGAGATCTTGTAGGGATACCTACTGTAAATCTCACATAGCTGCCATACTCCTCCCGATCCGATGTAGCATGGAAGACACACCAAGAGGTTCCTTTCCAAAAACACCACCCAAATGTGTGTAGTAAGCATCTAAGGTCTCCCCAAAATCTTTTATAAGTAAGACGGACAACCTTACAGACATCTGATCCTGTATAAATTCCAGCACTGTACCAACCGGGCAATTAACTGGATCCAGCTGATGATTTCTGCAAATTTTCTTGTGCAGAGGGCTATGGAATGAGTGTTGTCTCAACAACCCCTGTTGAGAGACCAGAGTCTATGAGATGGGCCACGTCAGAGGCCAAACCCACACTTCCAGAACTATATCTTCCAGAACTTCCGGGAGTAGAATGATCATGGAAAGTGTGTACAGGTGAAGCTTCAGCCAAGTCTTCATTCCAAGGGCCTCTGCACCTGCCTCGACAGGATGTCTATTCCCTGAATCTTGTACCCAGGGATGTTGAGCCTGAACCATTATCACCAAGGACTTATGTGCCAGGAGAGATGATGACCTTTCCACACATTTCCTCACTCCTCAGTCCCTGAGAGAAACATCCATCATAAGCATAGGATTCTTCCATATAACCAAAGTACGAAACATCAGCCCATAACCTCATACTGAATGATATGGAATGGGTGAACCCTCAGGGAAAACCTTTGGTTTTGTGCGAGTCTGCCAGTGTCAGGTGGACATTGAGACTATAACTCGCTGGAGACTGCTGTGCCCGACGCACTCAAGATGACTGGGTTGGCAGAACGGAAGGGAGAATGGCACCGTATAATGAGGTGTTATCCATTATCCCCCCGAGATTTTCACCATTTAATTCCTCAGAATTAAGTGCAGCCAAAGATAAACCAGACAAGTAAACAAGGTCTGGATGAATGGCTGAATAGTATATTAATACAGACATCTAACTCCTCAAAAATCAGATGAGTATTTATAATTTAATTCCTCAAAATTAAATGCAGCCCAAAAATCAATAGAAGTATACTGTCTTAATGAGAGGCTGACTATTTCTATTAGAGTCTCAAAAGAATAAAAAAAGCATAGCTTATGTTGCGGATAATCTATGCGCTGTCTCTGCAAACGCAAGATCTGAGCCACAGATTCTTTATTTAAGGCCAGTAAACTAAGCACTGCCTCTGCAACACAAGATTTCGAGCCAGTTGTATACAATTTCTTCCCTTGAGAAAAAAGATAGCAGGAGTGGAGCTAAAATGTCCGATAATGCATTTATTTTAACTTGCTCTTGAGCATTTGTTTGGGATTGATTTTTTTTAGAGTTTACTCCACAAAATGGTTATTTAATAAAAAAACAAAAATCATTGACAATTATACAACAGGCATTAATCAGTTTACAGAAATTATCATTAATATCACTCTCTAACAAAATTTAATGACATCAACTCCATAATATGATGTGTATATAAGACAAGACTATCTCTGGTATAGAGTTCATAAGTACATGAGTACTACTTTGTGAACATCAGTAACCAAGGAAATTAAATCACTGCTCTTCCACCTACTGTCAGAGAGTGAATTTGCATTTTCTGTTGTTTTTTGTTTTGTATCTTATGTATGTAACTTAATTTTTCAAATCTAAAGATGGACCATTGTGCTGAATACAGTCCAAACATAACCCTTGAGCCGTTCTCTGAATGAATGTGCAGTGGAATGTGGTCAATTTGAGGAATAAATTATATATAGAAGTTTTCCTTTCTTATAGCATGACCAGGGAAGTTCCACCAGCAAACTGTGTTTTGTTTGGGCATATCACAACCTCACTCTCTTTTATCCCCTTATACCAATTTAAAAATTGACTAAACTACTGCCTCTGACATTTTCACTATCCTGCCACATATTGACTGAGATGTTTTCCTCTCTGCAGGGCCTGGTGTCCCCATTTACACCCCCAAGAGGTGTTTGGCAGTTGTCCTATCTGTCTTATCTGATGGCAACAGGCATTTGTTTGTGTTAGTCCACTGAAACCCGATCACACTGAAATAAATTTTCCCATTTCAGTGGTTGAAAAGAGAATTTGGACCACTCTCTTGCATAACAAGTGGTTTAGTTATACTCTAAGAAATGCAAAACAATTCTATCCAAATATCTATCCAAATTCACAAAGAAATATCATTAATTATTTTCTAGCTAACTATTTTACGGTGAAGTTCCTTGTTGACACTTTTTATATTTTTATTTAATTAAGTGTTTTTGACATGTAATCCAAGCCTCTCTGTGCTTTGAGAGAGTTAGTTGACCTAAATCAGACGTTGGTGATTTTGATTCCCTTTCAACTTAGCTCAGAAATAAGGAATTTTTTTGAAGTTTCTCCTCATCTCATCAAACACTTGTTGCTTTTATGATCGTAGGTACATATCAAAGAGAATCCCTGGACCAGTCTGTGTGTAACAGCTCAATATTTCAGTCAATACATAGGGCCAATCAATGAAACAGCAGACTTTCAAAAAGGGAAATCTATGAAATGAAGTGCATTACATCATTCCACGTATTTGATTGTTCTGCACCACACCTTTTATCTCTCTTTTCTGACATGATTCCCTTTTTTGTCTTACTCCCTCCATGTCTTTTTCTCTTTCTCTGTTCTCATGTCCTGTGTCTCTGTGAACTCTAAAATAAGGCTTTATTCATTTTACATATTCAACCAAGGTCACCTCAAAATTGTGTGAAACTTTACTGCAAAATGTGTCATGATAATATCAAATCAGTACATGGATAAATCAATGAACAGCAATTTTTTTTGTCTGGATATATATATATATATATATATATATATATATATATATATATATATATATATATATATATATATATATATATATATATATATATATATATATATATATATATATTCAAAACTACATTAAAAGTGCATTTCACACATAGTAGTTTGAATAAACCTTTTCTACCAATATCATGCTTTTATTTTAATTTCTAAAATACAATCAATTTTTTGGAATGTAACCTTGGTTCTCTGAATAGGGAATGAGACACTGCGCCAAAATGCTATGGGAGCACTTTGCGTGACTATTGTGAAGCATGTGTGAAATCCAATGAGTGGAATGATGTATGAATGATGTCAGAGATGGAATGACGTCATGTATCAGGAAGTTAAAAGAACATGCTAAAAGCTTAAACGTGTCTGAAGAAGCCGACCTGCAGGAGAAGTCTCAGGGTGACGCAACGTCTCATTCCCTCTTTAGGGAACCAAGGTTACATTTTTCCTGGGAAAACTCAATGAGAACGCAAATGCCCACGCCACCACAAAAAAACGCAGGCCGGACGAGTGAAATCTAGAGCATCACATTAGCACTCGGGTTCTTGTAGTGGAGTTGAGGTCTAACCTAGTAAAGGTGTGTGGGGAGGACCAACATTTTGAGAGAGAGAGACTCCTGACAAGAGAACCTTAGAAGCGCCACACTCCTAGTTGAGTGGGCTTTAGATATAGCTATAGGGGAAGGTAACCTGGCCGACTCATAAGCAAGAGAGATAGCCTCAACTGTCCACTTGCTCATTCTGTGTTTTGAGACTGGGACCCCGCTTGGCAAGTAGGTACAGCGCTTTTAAAGTCGGAAACTTGACTGGAACCTCCTTGATAGGTTCAAAGGGGGCCTAGGATAGGCCTGGAGCATCAAGGACAACTACTAGCCCAGCACTTTATTACGTACTATGGGCCTCTACCTCAGGGTACCATTAAGGAAACATGTAACTAGTGGGTCTCTCCCCAAAAACATGCTCCGCAAAGGGATGTGTTAAGCAACTATGGTAGTTAAATACATCTTAAGAGTGGAAAGGGATAACCCTGCAGTAAATTCAGCACAGTGCCAATCTGACAGGTGACTGGGTCCAGCTGATGATTACTGTACCAATAAGAGAAGAGACTCCACTTCAAGCGGAGGATGGTCTCAACAACCTCATTTGAGAGACCAGATTTTTTGAGCTGGGTGCCCTCAGAGGCCAGGCCCATAGTTTCCACAGTTATGGGCTATTCCAGGGATGGGCTATTGAGCTCCCTTTCTGGGACTGGAGGTCCATCCTGATCACAATCTCCTTTGGAGTTCCGTTGAGGAGAGATTAGTGAACGACCCTCTAATTGGTTACCACATGACGATCAAGGTGAGGCAGACTTTTTCTCGGTTAACTCTCTCCAGAACTCCTGGGAGCAGAGCATTGGGGGAAAAGCATACATTCGTAGCTTCGGCCACGTCTGAACCATAGCATGAAGTCTGAGAGGATCTGGGTGCATGAGGTAGACCAGTGTGCATAGTGAGATGTCTCTCAAGATGCAAAAAAAAAACACGTGTGTTATCTCTGCTCCACCACTTCTGGGTGGAACCTCCATTCCCTGTGCCACAGCCCCAGCCTCGACAGGATGTCCACTCCTATGTTTTGGCTCCCATGGATGTAGGCTTCCCTGAGTGAGAGCAGTTTCCCATAGAACACCCATGGTTCTGGTGAGTTGGCTTGCAAAGATTTCTTCGCATTCAGCCTTAACCCTAGCTCTTTCATGTGAGCAGGAAATACATCTTTATACTGGACTACTAAATGCCGCGACTTCGGTAGTATCAACCAAATGTTGATGTAGTTCAGAATGGGAACCATGGAAGATGCTGAGTGATAAAGCTAGTCTGAATGGAAGAAACTGACATTTGGTATGCCTTGCCTCCAAAGACGAACTTCAAGAACTTGTATGATGTTGATGGATGTATTTCAAGAGATATTGTTGAGCTTTCCTCTAGCTCAACCAGTAGAGCATTGGTGTTTACAACACCAGGGTCATGGGTTTGATTCCCAGGGAAAGCAAGAACTGATTAGAAGGTCAATGTGTTTCTTGAATGCAATGTAAGTCACTTTGTATAAAAGTGTCTGCCAAATGAATACATTTAAATGTTGAGATATATTTTGAGGCTGGTCTCTGGTATTTTTTTTACCCTGAAGGAGCAAACCGGCAGGGAACATCTGAAGTGACTTTTCTAACTGGAGAATGAATAATAATTGGGGGGTTGGGTTAGGAGGTTGTGATGGACCAAGGCTAATGGGCCAGGATACTGGGGTTAAACCCCGACTCTTGCAAAGGACATCCTGGGATTTTTTTATGACCACAGAGAGTCAGGACCTCAGTTTAACGTTTCATCCGAAAGACGGTGCTTGTTGCAGAACAGTGTCCCCGTCACTATATTGGGGCATTAGGACCCACACAGAACGCAGGGTGAGCTCCCCCTGCAGGCCTGCTAACACCTCTTCAAGCAGCAACCTAGTTTTTCCCAGGAGGTCTGCTTAGCTTCAGTGGGCAACTAGTCGTAGGCTACAGGGTGACATGACTGCTGAAAAGCCTGTGAATGAAGAATGAAGTCCATCGAGTCTTCGTCTCCAGTCTCCATGCTAATAACGTCCAGTTCCTCAGAACTAGATAGCTGCAGCACTGATGCTTCTGTCGGAGTGGAAGTAACTGGAGTGCGACGAAGATCGGTTCTGTGTCTCAGAAACAGCGGGACACAAACCTTGAGGACCACAAGCCTGGGTGGTCTCTTCAAAAAGTGTTCACAATGGTAGCTGTTCACTATGAGCACAGTGCGCTCTTCTCCCAATAAAACAACACAGAGATTGTGTGTATCCCTGTTTGCAATGAATTCAGGCCAGGGAGTAACACGCGGTCTGAATAGATTGCTCGCCATTATTGTTATTTGTTGGGATTCCCTGTTCTTTTTAAACTAGCTATCTTCCAACAAATACACCTGCAACAAACGCACTCACATACAGTGCTTACTGAAGACACATAATCCTCCGCTTCCGGCATTTGGCATGCTGGCATTTGGCATCTTCCTGGTTCATGATCTTTTTGTTCATGATCAAAAAATCTTACAAAGTCATACAAAGCGTTCCCATAGCGTTTTTTTACGCTGCACGAGTTCCCTTGAAAGGGAATTATTTTTTTAAAGACTTAATTATCTCATTACAAACAATTTATCCATGCACATGTTTTAGATCTTTTATCAGAATGACATTCTTCTCATTGGGGATGTACGTCAGTCGTTCTTATATATTAATTTGAAATTTGGCAAGACTTGCCAAGTAAGCAAAATTTCATTTGGCCATGTGCTTGACTCCACAAACACCTCATGATATATAATTATTTCATATGTAATGATATTTATGAAAATATTTTACTTGTCATTTACCTGTTATGTACAGTATTGTGAACCAAAATTTATATTAAAGTGTGTTTGATTGTAAACTTTCAGTATTAAGTATGTTCTACTCTAGGTTACGGTGAGATTGGGGAGTGGCAAAAAAAACCCTCTCTGTAATCGTCATGGACCAACGCGTTTGGCAAATTAAAACAAACTATCAAAATATTGGTTTCTGTGGAGAATGTCTCTTGACAGTCATCTGCTTTGCCATTTGATGGCTTCCCCTCTGTTCTAATCCCCACAGATGTTTAGGAGATCACTGTGAGAAGGCAGGTAATCGTCTGCCACTAGCAGCAAAACCCTATATGGCACTTCATTGCACCCACTGCTAATTACTAATTCACTGTCGGCGGCAAGGCACACACAAGCAAAAGAAAAGGGCTCAATTCCAGGGTTTGGTCGGGAAGAATCTTGTTCCCCTGATATAGGCAGATGGAGGAGGAATTAAAATAAAACTTAGTAAATAAAGCACTGATAAAGAGGTTTTCTTCCCTTTCTTCCTATTTTTCTCAAATAATCACAAGAAAGAGAGAAATGGCACTTTTAAAATGTAAAACCTTTAATACTCTTGAAGTAATTTTCTCTCTCCTTTCTCCTTTACTCACATTCTCCAGATGCTTCTTTGTTATATACACCATTTTTTGAAGCAGTTCCATTTGTAAAATGAGCTAGAGAGCCGTCAGTATGCAATGAGCAGCCGCAATGAAGAGCAAACACATGCTAGTGGCATCTTCCCAATTCCTCAGAATGTGTCTGACTATTGATCTGCTTAGCCATTATTAATCTGGACTCTGAATGAGGGCTAGGAGTACTAGATCAAATGAGAAAGGTTGTGTATGCCTTTATCTTTGGTGTTAATCCTGTCAATTACTAATCCTATAAAATTGATCAGCGAGAATGGCTGTTTACCCTTTTTTTCTGACGCCGCCTCTGGAGATCACCGAAAAGCACCTGATCAAGGCTAAGCCAGCAAAATCTCCCTTGTGTTTCAGTTCTTAAATCATGACAGAGAGATCAGAAGTGATCGAGGGGGACTCTCAGTAGAGTTCATGTCCATATGGTGATGAAAATGTGGACATGTGTTTTGATCACGACTGAGATTGCTAGATTAGTGTGTAATCTTTGCTTGGAGGCGAGTGTCTGAGAGAAAGCAAATGGATGGTTCCACTGATTGTAGGTCAGGACTTCTGAAATCCCCTTTTAGGGGATCATATGCAGTAAGCCTCTCTTAGGGTTCATTAGAGTACACAGCTTCCAATGTTTATTTGCAGTTTCTAGATAAGTCTAAAAACCAATTGACCTTATTTTGATTTTTAACTACACTGAAATTATTTTGTATCTCATTATTTGCGTGGAGCACAATAGACTTTTTTTTCCCCTTTCATTTAACCAACCAAAACGAGAGTGCATGAAATTTTGGTTTGCAAGTATGGATGGTAAAAAAATAAAAAATAAAATAATAATAACAATTATAATTTTAAAAACCATTTGTTTTGTTGCTTGTGTCTTGGTTGAGAATTATTAAAACAAAAACGATGTTCAAAACCAGTAATACAACGATCCAAAATAGTGTTAAACCTGTTAAATCCTCTGTTTATTATTTACAGAAAGGGATTTTGTAATTCTGCCCTTATTTATTTATTTATTTTTTTTAATGCTTTTTCGGATATCAGTTAAGTACGCATGGATACAGTAAACTAAGTACAAGTATATTATTCTTAGATTGATTTTCCGCGTAATTGTTAGACACTGTGTCTCTCAGGAAACATTATTTTAGTCATTGTTTGTGTCATTTTGTTTGGTGACACCCAGGGATGCAGTATTTCAGCGTTAGAGCTGCAAGCCATGTTTGCTTTTATTAATTTCCCCAAACAATAGTAAAACAGTAGTTGTCTTGTGATGAACAATGTGTTATTTTTGTGTGACATGTAGTGTCTGATGAATTGTTGTAATTTCAAACATGGTATGAATTAAAAGAATTTGTTTTGCATGCCATGATCATTAAAATTCCAGTGCTGACAGAATCTTCAAGGTCATTTCATCTCAGTTGACTGCAGTCTCTCAGACAGTGTGTTTCTGCTGTCTTTGGCTTGAGTTGTTATTTCAATCAATTTGGCTCAATCTTTGCACTAAAACTTTGCAGGAACTTTTAAAACGGGCTGGCTGGAAAATATGACCGTAAACAATTATAAATAATAAATAAAGTCTTGTCTTTTAAGAAACATAGCATCCCAGAATGAAGTGAATAATGCCTAGAAAAGAGATCAAAGTCAAAGAGTCCAGTGGGTGAAAGATGGAGAGAAAAAGGTGGGGAAAATGTAGTGCAGAGTGTGATAAGAGAAGGGAGATGAGCCTTTCATATTAGCCGTGCCTTTGTTCCACAACGTCAGGTGCTAGAAAGCCATGGCTGAAATAAAGGGAAAATCCCTTTAGAAATGAAACTACTGGAATCTTAGAAATGTATTCTGCATTATAACCCATTTTTGCAGACACTTTAGACATGCATATCCCTTGCTGCCCTTGAAAAACTGTGCACACACACCATAATACTCCTTTTCCCTGTAAAGATGCTGTTAATTAGGAAAGCTTCACTTTCTTGTTGCATGGAGGTCTCTAGGAGCTCAAAAGCTCATGACGTTACCACACTTAAGAGCAAAATGGACTTTGTATTCATTAATTTATTAAAGAGAGCATACACATAGACACAGACAAACAAACTCTTATATGTACCAACAAAAACACGGAAAGATGTTTGTGAAGCTGCTTTGAGCTTGCGTTAGTTGCCTTAGGCCTGTACGTTTTCTTGACAGAAACCAAAATATGAATAATAATAAATGAATGAATTATTCATCACATTATTTATTGCGTACTATTCATTAAAATGTGTTTTGTGTCCCTCATTTGTGTTGTTTGTCCTACAAGGGACTGAATTATAGTCCGAGTTAAAGAGGTGTGTTTAACCTTGCTGAGTTATTGTTCTCATACTGTTCAGTCCTCTCGCCTTTCTTCTCTTGAGCTCACGAAAATTTCATTGCTTTGTTATTGGACTTCTAAATTAGAGGCTTTGACATTTGCAACAGCTGTCCAATAATGGTATATAGATTAGTCTATAGTTCTTCTCACGGTTCAGTCATTTGATTTGTTTGGATTAAAACGGCCTCTGTCTTTGCTGACTAGGTGGTCGTATTTGGAGTTCTGCTGGCAGACATTTTTAAAATTAAATCAATCTTAATTCATTTTTTTCAGCTAATTAATATTATGGTAACAGTCAACACTAACAGGGAGAAGATCTTGTCAAAATGAAGAAAATGCCATGTCAGATTTGTAGTATTATAAAAAAGAGAGTGTAAGAAGATTTTGAGTTTTATCTGTTTTCCTATATAGTTTTGTGATTCATTTTTATTTTTTAATGTAGACACAATAGCAATAGCCTCATTGTAAAGTATGTTTAGACTTGAACAACAGTAAAGGCTCATCATCTTTTAAAGTCTTTAGCCCTCTGGCAAACCAAATCGCGTATTAACCTTCTTGGCAGAGGCTATTTACACTAACTCTGACCACTGAAAAAAATTACAGAAGATAATACCATACAAATACAATAAACAATAAAAATGGTTTAAAAATGTCTTTACAATACTAAACTGGAAAATAACAAAATTGATATTCTCCTACAATTCTGTAAAATTCTGTAAAATGCAGCTCCACAGAAGACAATAGTATCAAATATTCATCTCAGGTCAGTTCAGTGTTGACTCAGTTTGATAACTGTGTAAAGTTCAATTCAGTTTTGCATCTCTCGTTTGTTGTGTATATTTGTAGATCAAGACAAATTCTGTATCCAAAGCTTCTTTTTGAGAGTTAGGTTATGTTCTTTGGCACTTGTTTCTGTACACCACCATCATCTCCATTCATAGGCTACTACTTTTTTCAGCTCGACTGGCACTTTTCAACAACACAGCCTTTCCGCAACAACACAACTTTTGGTAAATTTCCTTCAACAACATCTGACATGTTTTTGTTTTACATTGCGTAAGAAGTCTGATTAGATCAGTTGGCTCTAAATGGCTTTCTAGAAATATGTTTTGAAAAGGATTTCAAATATGACTGTAGCTCAAAACGGATTGTAAAAATCACATTTTATGTTTATATATTTTATCATTGCCTTTCACACCTGCTAAATATGATAAGATTGTGCAAAAATTGAATTTGGACTGACAAATCTAAGCGAGGCATAAAGGCTTTGGTCAAACAGGGTCTTGCCACTATATTTTCCCTTGAAACTCCAAGAAAGTAAAGTGCGGATCTAATGTATTTTCCCTGACAGTATCCACTGGAAAGTTTCTCTCCAGGTTGAATCAGGCTGGGCACTCATGGACATGTGTGTTGACAAAATAAGGCACAGTCAAACGATAAATGGATGTTCAGGTGTTACCCCAGAGTAGAATGTACTGAAATTGCTAAGGGCAAAGTGGAGAAAGGTGTGTAATAAGTGCAGAGTTTTGAGTGCTTAAGGTGGCAGTGGAGCAGTAGGCTGGAGCATGAGTGTTCTGCCAGTCCCGTGGCTCTGTGGTGCAGTGCAGAGTTCATGTAATACCATCCTTATGGTCTTTTAAAAGCTTTCATACATCCACTGTTTTCAACATCGATGATCATCAAATCAGCATGACTACAATTTGTCCTATTCATACATGATTTGATGAGATTCTAGTTACAAGCAATTTGGTTCTCCACACTTGATGTGAAATGACCACAAGACACAACAAAATCATTCAAAAATCACAGCCAATCAGAAGAAGGCGTGAGCAGAGTCTCTCTCCAAGAGCACTGAACTTGCAATGCTATGGGTAAGTATAAATTCACAAATACTGCTGAATTTTAATATTGAAAATACATTTTAATACAATAAAATGCATTTGTTTATTCACATTGACTGTGAATTATCCATTGTCGCTTTCAGTGCTACAAAGGTCACAGAAAAATTATATTATGTGTAACATATTTTAAATACTTTAAATTAACATTTACATTATCAGACTTTGAAGAATGGAGCAATGTCTGCTGAAAATGCAGATTTGCCATCACATGAATACATTTCGAAAAGTTATTTTTAATTGTAATATTTAGTAGTGTTACTATTTTAATGTTTTATAAATCAAATCAACAAGAATTATTTACTCTATGTTGCCTTAAAGAGAAGCATGTAAATTCATGCAGGAATCCACTTGTCTTTTTTGCAGGATAAAAACAGAATTCAAACCCTGTTAGCTGTAGTTATGTCTTAAAGCCCTGATGTGGAAAATGTGAAACAGTTCTCTGTAGACAACCATAATCAAAAACAAAGCTCTCTGTGATTTGTGCTGACCTGCCTGGCAGTATCCAGTAAGCTTGATTCTGCAGCACTGCTGAAAGGTGCACAAGGTTCTCCAGATAATATCACTTTCTGTAATGATGTCATCCTGGTAGCATTGTCTGCAAAATTATCTTACAGGATGGTCTAATGCGTCAGAGCGTTGATGTGGACAGCCTTTTATAGCGCACTTGATCAACCATTTGTGAACGTTAATAGTCAGAAATACCCTGAACTGTCTTTCCCTATCCATCTGCAAGCATTCTTCAAGCAGATGTTGTGGTAGTTCAGTGTAATTTATTGAGAATGTAGGGAAAAGAGTGTTTTTGGTCTGTTGACATGTTCTTAAAGCTCATACATTATAGTAGTTTGTACATTATAGTGCTACCAAGGTTATGGCTTTTACTCCCCATGATAATGAAAAATGTGTGTATTGAATTCACTATGAATAGTTTGGGATGAAAGTATCTGCCAAATAAATAAATGTAGTATTTATTTAGCTACTACTGTTGTTGTTTTTTTGTGTGTTTGTTGAAAAAAACAACAACTGAAGTTCATTCTACCCTCAAACATCCCATGCTTTGTGAGATAATACATGGTATGGCTGTACCCAGTGGAATTGGCAGTAGCTTCAATGAAAAACAAATCTCTTTGAAATTATTTAAAACTATATATTGGGTTTGAATGCTGACACAGTTCCATCACTCGTAATCTTGTTTTAGTGGATTTGAGACTGGATGTTGTATATAGGCTCAAGTAATTCCAGTTCAATTGCAACAATAACTCCATGGCATGGCTTCTTTGATTGACTATATGTATATATCTATCTCACACAGTTACTCATTGTATTGCGCAGTTGCTGTCTCCCCTTTCAGGAACTTGCCTATCTAGCTATTCGTTTTGACTCTTTTTGTTGTATTTCTCATCATCGGCATGCACAGTGTCATATTTTATTTACTGTCTGCGCATTGCATTCTTCTTACAAATTCCTGAAAACTCAGAATGACTGATTTATTGAATGCTATGTTGGTAGAATACTAGCTTATTACATTTTTTACATTTATGGATTTGGCAGACACTTTTACCCAAAGCGACTTTCATTGAATTCAAGATACACTTTGACATTCTAATCAGTTCTTGCTTTCCCTGGGAACCGAACCCATGACCTTTGCATTTGCCACACTCTACTGCTTGAGCTACACAGTAATAAATTAAACCAGTACAACAACAAAAACATCTTAGTATTAATTTCTCCTAGTTTTTTCTCAACTCTTGTTTGCTCAACAGTTATACTGACTGAAATTAAGTTGTCAGTCATACAAAAAAATGTTTAGTTGAGTGAACTGAAGATTGCTAGTTTTCTGGGGACGTGCAACTATTCTTTAACAAACCTTTTTGAGTTGGGCCAATTCAACATTTTTTTTGTCCGTCTTAACTCCAGTTGAGAAAAATTGATACCAAGTAATACTACGTTACGAGTGCAGACCACAATAGCATTGCCCAAGTCAAAAACTGAAAACAGTGAGTCAATGTTACCACAGTAAAACATTTATTCCAAACAGCAATTTGTTTTCACAAACATGTTGAATTCAATTAAATGTTATTTCAATTAGATCATCATAAAATTAATTTCTTAAAGGTATACTTTACCCAAACAAAATAATTCATCATTTGCCTTTTCTGTCTCATACAACTTCTAACTTGCACAAGAACATGCAGTATTTAATCTGTCTTATGAAGTAATACACTTTTGGGGGAAACGGACCAAAACTTTACTCCTAACTCTTTAAAAAAAATCTTAATATCTAATTGTATTGGTGGTATTGTATGGATTAAATGATAGTGGTTACATTTATTTATTCTTCGCTTGTGTTCTAAAGAAGAAAGGAAATCATGAGTTTGAGACAAACAAAAGTCGTTGATAATGGATCATCTTTAAGTACATTAACCATCTAAATATTTACACAGAAAACAAATAAGTATCCTTATCATTGCACTCACTGGATAAAAAGGGCAACAATAATGATCCTGTGATTTTTAATTCAAAAATATTTAACTTAAAGTAGTTGATTTTACATTTGGCAGCCACTTCTCAAAAGTGACTTACATTGCATTCAAGAGACCCATTGACATTCTAATCAGTTCTTTAGTGACTAAACACTGCAAATTAAAATACTGCAATACAGCAACTCAATTTAAACACTGCTGTAAAAGCAGTTTTACAAAAGACTGCTGAATATGAAATGTGACTAAACAGTAGCTTATGACGACAACACACACACTTTCAAAATTTAAAATAGACCATCCATCTACAAAGCACTGAGCCACCGAAACATGAAACTCTGCCTGAACATATATAAAAAAAAAAACATATTTGGACGCTCTAGAGAAAAGATTAGAAGTATTAAGAATTCAAAATTCACCATTAGATAAAAGTAACATCCTAATAAACACCAAACATCTGAAAACACTAAAAACATATTAAACGTATTATCAAGAGGCACTAAACTCTGCCCCTTTTCCCTCCAATTAAAGTCAATATTCAGCGCATAGAGAATTACAAAGAGTACAATGAAAGCAGTGGGAAAGTAAGGTAGGTCCTTCGTGACTACAGTTTCCTCCAGTATGGTGAAGTTTAGACATCTCTTTGTTGCCTGAGAGAGGTTGTCCTCTGTGACTTCAAGAAAGCCCAGTTTCACTTCTCTTGTGCAAGTCTCCTCAAAATTAGTTTCCTAATAATTATATAATTTTTTGAAAATATAAGATGAAAAAAAGTTGAATACCTACGAGCCATGTGTTTTATATTGCGTCGCACCACCTGAGGTACAAGAGGAATTCCTCTTGTACCTCAGGTAGTGCGACGCAATGTGTGTTGTATGTGTGTTTTTATGAGGGAAATAAAAATCAAAAGCATCCACAAAAATGTTCTGCACAAAAAGCTTTTTTTTTTTTTTTTTAAATATACGGACAAGCATTTGAAATTGGTGGTTATATCTTTGCATATTTATAATTAAAGACACAGATTTTTGTGAACATTTTGTTTAATCTTTTTGAGTACCTGAAAATCAGATGTGTACCTGTCAGGTGTGCATGTTGGAGGGAAGCACAGAAACAAACACTAAAGGCAAAGGAGGAGGAAAAAACAGAACAGATCATGGAAAATAAAAGAAAGTCCAACAGAGGTTGGCAGGGAGGGTGCTCAGGAGGAGGGTGAAAGCAACAACAGTTCAAGGACAAGTGGCGGGTGGGAGGAACCAGGGAGAAGCCAGGGGCAAGGGCACCAGGTGGATCTCCAGAGACCACTGGAGATGGCTCCAGGGCGGAGCCGAAGGTGGGAGGTGCCATGGTGTCAGCCGAGTAGTAAAAAGAGCCCTGGCCATGACTGACTTCAAAGACATCCCACCAGAAGGTCCAGATGGAGCAGACGTGAGAACACTGGTCCTGGAGACTGAGGTGGAGCCGTGGCAATGAGCGTCTGAGGTGGAGCCGAAGAACCAGAGGACAGAGGCGGAGCCGGGGGGAAGAAGGAGCCAGATGGAGCAAGGCGGAGCCAGAGGGACAAGGGATCCCAGTGTAGCCATATGGTTGATGGTCTTCGGAGACAGGGTGGAGCCCCGAATTGTAAACGGGCCGAGATAGAGTGATGGGCATAGAAGTTGGATGCAGAATCCAGGGATCCGGCAGAATCAGGGCAGAGTGCTGGACTAGTTGAGGAGGTGGGAGTGGGAAGCAGGGTGGTGAAACTGGCATATTAGGCAGTTTAGGACTGGACGTAACCAGCGGGGGAAACAGAGTAACACCTCCTCAACACAGTCATACAGTCAAATTAACAGTCCAGAAATTACCATTTGTCCATTCACCAGGGTGAGGTCATGGGAGGGGCTTCCCTGTAGGCCCCACTAATCTCCCCTTGTCGACAGATGAAATGTTAATTGTTAATTGAAATGTTAATTCATTAGGCACGCCAGTTCTAGACAGTCCTGGGTATGATCCTCCAATGGAGGGTCTCCCTGGTTCAACAAAAACAGGGCAACAGCAGGGAAGTCCATCTTTGAAGTCTTTGGTGACTAACCAGGTCCATTCTTCTGTGTGCATGTTGGAGAGACGCACAGAGACAAAGATTCAGGGAACATACGTTTTTATTTACACAGGTCTAGGGTTCACGGAGTAACATCAAACATCAGAGACAAGAACAGACACATGCTGAGAGACACACAAGAATTAAATACACAGGAGGAGATGAGACACAGGTGACAAGATTATAGGTGAAAGATACATGGGAGAAAAAACACACAGGAAGAGGGTGGGAACAGGAACAGGAAGAGGGTGGAGACATGACAAGATGTCTGATGAAGATTTTCTTAGTAAATCATTGTGATTGTGATTTTTATAAACATAAAACAAACCCACGAGAGTGAAAACATGACACTAACATAAACGGATAACACGTAAGGAATGCACAGAAATTCGGATGAAACGGTTGTACAAGGAGAGGGGAAACATCCAGGGAAGAGAACATGCAGAACAATCCATGTAATGACACCACGCTAGAACAAAGAACACCACACTAGAATAAAGAATGCAAAAAGATAAATAGGCACAAGAGGCAGGGTGGTGATGGAAAACAGTCGGGAATAATCCAAACAAGAATGGGAAACAAGGATGGCGGAGCACACACACAAAACAAGACACGCACATGGGAGTGACAGGACAACGCATGGTTGAACAACAAGGAAACATGTGGACACAAGAGCGCGTGGGAGGGTTGCGCGCTCTTTCAGAGATAGACGAGGGAGCAGTGTCAGAGCTCTGTCACCCAACGCTAGAATAGAAAACTGACATGACAGAACCCTGACTGTGATAGTCACATAGGTTACAGTTAAATGCAGTGTGGATTGTCCTTTTGTAAGATTTTGGGTGACAAAAGGACTCAATATAGATTAGTTTTTATCACACCTAGTGTACTGGAAGTGCAGAATCACGTCAGCCCAGGTGTCAATTCTCAAGCCTGTAGTTCCCTGTCAAGGGAACTCAACACTGCGTCGAACGCATATGGGAACGCATTAGTGTAATTGTCTCTTGAAGCGCAATTGAAACCAGGTGTGCGAGTGCACGTAGCCGAGTGTGACGTCATGAGCCAGGAGTATAACTGCACGCAGCAGACTAGCAGCCTCAGCTTAGTGTCTTCAACAGCGCTCGAAGCTAACGTGTGTTTGAGTTGCTCTGCTGGCTGTAAGTCGATATATTTCACTTACCTCTGAAGAAATGGCGGATTCACAGTCTTTCAGGCATTGTGTCACTCCTTGCCCGTGTTTTATCACGGGTAAGGACACACACGCTCTCTGTGTGTTTTGTTTGGGCGAAGCTCATGCACGCTCAGCCCTCGAGGGCACTGAGTGTGCAGAGTGTTTGCAGCTGCCGCTGCGCACTCTTCGCTCACGCCTGGCAGTCTTCGAGGGGACTGCTCAGGCTCGCGTTCCTTGTGGGTCTGGTCCCGCTGCAGCTGAGGCTCAGCGACGGCTGCACTCATGGGGATCGCAGCTGGATTTAGCAGCAGGGTCGGAGACGGGCGAGCCCTTTTCTCCTCCCTTACCTGCTGAATCCGCGCTCACTCAGGATTCGGAAGCGCACCATGCGGTGATTACTTCCGACCTGGGTGATGACGCTCTGCTGAACCTCTCTAGTTCCGAGGAATTAGAGGTGGACGTAGTCAGCATTGATGTGGATGAATCTGAACCACCATCAGCTTCACCCGCGTTTGAGGAGCTGCTTGAGGTTGTCACTCGGGCAACGGCGAGGCCCGGTCTCGAGTGGCCAGCTGAGCCCAGGGACGCTCGTCCTAAGAGTCGGTTAGACGAGCGTTACCTGCCTGCTCGAGTGCAACCTCAGCGTTGGGGTTTGCCGTTTTTCCCGGACCTCACACCGAGGTGTCGAGGTCTTGGAAGCGGCCCGCCTCCCATAGGGTGCATAGCAGCGTTTCTGCTAACTATGCTACCATTATGGGAGCCAAAGAGCGCGGCTATGGGGCGATGCCTAGAGTGGAGGAGGCGCTGGCTAACTACCTCGCCCCCCATTCATCGCCACCCCTTAAAACCCCGACGCTGCCCACCAAACCCCTCCGGGTTACTTCCACCATGGTGGGCAGAGCATACTCCGCGGCTGGTCAGGCTGCAGCGTGTTTGCACACGTCTTCACTGCTGCAGGCCTACCAGGCGGAGCTGCTCGCAGACCTCGATGAGGGCGGGGCAATCGGCCCTGAGGCAGTAGCCGAGCTGCGCAGGGCCACCGATCTTTCTCTGAGGGCTGCTAGGGAAACGGCCGGTTCTATCGGTCGCTCCATGGCAGCCCTGGTGGCCACAGAGAGACATCTCTGGCTCAACCTGACTTCACTCTGAGAAAAAGATAAGAATGTTCTCATTGACGGTCCTCTTACGCCTCCTGGTCTCTTCGGCGACGCCGTCAAGATGGCCGTCGAGAGATTTCAGGAGGCTGCTAAGCAGGAAGTAGCGTTCCGGAAGACTCTTCCCCGCCGCTCTCGGGCAGCTGGGCCTGCGAGCCAGCCGCAGTCCAGCAGCAGCTCCTCGCACCGCGCTGCTCAGCGGCAGAGTGTGGCTTCTCGCCAGCCTCCCCAGTCGGGTGGCGGCGCTGGTCGCCGCACTCAGACGCAGCCCTCTGGCAGAAGGACAGATCTGAGGGCTGTCCTTCAGGAAAAGAAGGCTAAGAGCAAGAGGCCCTGACACACTCTGGTCACGGCCTCGCAGCGCTGGTCCTCCTCGAGGGGTGGACCAGTGCACGCCAAGCGCGGTGTACGGCTCGGGGTCTCGAGGGACCCGGGCCGTGCTCTACGCGGGCAGTTTTGTCCAGTCACGCTCCTCTCGGGCCGTGCTGGGCAGGTTGCCCCCTCTGAGGAGGGTCCTAGAGCATCCGCCCCGGCGGCTCTCTGGTTTCGGCCGGGGCCCCGGGGTGGCAAAATATTTATGTCTCGAGAGACTGATACCCTTAGTAGATTTCCTGGCGGCGTGGCAGCGCCTCCCAGGTATCTCTCGATGGGTCCTGCGTACCGTATCAGAAGGATACGCTGTTCAGTTCCGGGTTCATCCCCCCGGCTTCACGGGTGTGTTACCAACAGTGGTGAACCCCGAGCAGGCTCTGGTCATGGAACGAGAAGTAGACTCACTGCTGAGGAAAGAGGCCATAGAATATGTACCCCTCTCAGCCAGAGAATCAGGTTTCTACAGCCGGTACTTCATAGTTCCCAAGAAGGGTGGAGGCTTACGCCCTATCTTAGATCTTCGCACTCTGAACGATTCTGTCAGGCGACTGAAATTCAGAATGTTAACTCTGAAGCAGATCGTAGCTCAGATCAGGTCCGAGGACTGGTTTGTCTCGATAGGTCTCAAGGACGCGTATTTCCATGTCTCCATCCTTCCTCAGCATCGGAAGTTCCTCAGATTCGCCTTTGGGGGGAAGGCTTATCAGTATTGGGTTCTTCCGTTCGGCCTGGCTTTGTCTCCTCGCACTTTCACCAAGTGCGTGGATGCAGCTCTAGCTCCGCTCCGATCCCGAGGGATCCGGATCTTGAATTACCAGTCCAGTTTGGACGACTGGCTCATTAAGGACGACTGGCTCATTTTGACGACTGGCTCATTTTGGCCCAGTCTCGAGATTTGGCGGTTTGGCATCGAGATGTCGTTCTCGCGCATATGAAGGAGCTCGGGCTGAGACTAAACGCCCAAAAGAGTGTACTCTGGCCGAGGCAGAGCACTACTTTCCTAGGCGTTGTATGGGATTCTGTGTCAATGTCAGCACGGCTCTCCCCCGTGCGCATTACATCAATCCTATCTTCAGTCAACGACATAAAGCTAGGCCAGCTGGTCACTGTCAGACACTTCCAGAGAGTTCTGGGGCTCATGGCAGCAGCCTCCTGCGTGATACCGCTAGGTTTGCTTTACATGAGACGTCTACAGTGGTGGCTCAAGACCAGGGGGTTTTCCCCGAGGGGGAACCCTTCCCGTCTGATCAAGGTTTCAAGGCGCTGCCTGCGAGCCTTGAGTCAGTGGAAGAATCCCTGGTTTCTTGCCCAAGGACCCGTACTGGGACCAGTCTGTCACCGCGTGATGCTGTCAACAGACGCCTCCCGCTCGGGTTGGGGGGCGGTCCTGAGGGACCGCTCAGCTCAAGGTTTATGGAGCGAGGCCTGCCTCTCTCTGCATATCAATGCGTTAGAGATGTTGACAGTCTGGAGGGCGCTTCAAGCCTTTCTCCCAGACCTCCGGGGCCACCATGTGTTAGTCCAGTCCGACAACATGACGGTGGTATCCTACATAAACCATCAGGGGGGTCTCCGCTCCCTTCGGCTTTCCAAGCTGGCCGGGCGGATCCTCCTCTGGGCTCGGAACAAACTTTGCTCCCTTCGGGCAGCTTTTGTTCCAGGATCCCAGAACACGGAAGCAGACTTCCTGTCGAGGCAGGGGCCGAGGCCCGGGGAATGGATGCTCCACACCGAGGTGATGGAGCAGATATGGGAGAAATTCGGTCGAGCCCAGGTGGACCTCTTTGCGTCCCACGAGGCGACCCACTGCCCTCTGTGGTACTCCCTCTCTCCTCCAGCTCTGTTGGGACTGGATGCGATGCAACAGGAGTGGCCGAGGCTACCCCTGTACGCTTTTCCCCCAGTAGCTCTGCTCCCGGGGGTTCTAGAGAAAGTTCGCCAGGACAGGGTCCGTCTCACCTTAGTTGCCCCGCGGTGGCCGGGCAGGGTGTGGTTCTCGGACTTGGTGTCCCTCCTAGATGGCACTCCTTGGAGGATTCCCGTCAGAGTGGACCTTCTGTCTCAGGCTCAGGGCAGGATCCTTCATCCTCGCCCGGAACTGTGGAATCTGTGGGTCTGGCCTCTGAGGGGGCCCGACTCATAGGCTCGGGTCTCTCGACTGAGGTCGTTGAGACCATTCTCCACTCTAGAGCCCCATCCACGAGGAAACTCTATGCTCGGAAGTGGGCTCTCTTCACTTCCTGGTGCGGTGACAAACCTGTAGACCCAGTGACCTGCCAGGTCGGTATCGTCCTGGAGTTCTTACAGGAGAGGTTCGCCGCCGGGCTGTCCCCCTCCACGCTTAAGGTGTACGTGGCTGCCATTGCGGCTTACCACGTACCCCCGAGTGGTATACCTCTGGGTCAGGACCCCCTAGTAGTTCGTTTCCTCCGTGGCACTCTCAGGCTGAGGCCTGCGGTACGTTCCCGGGTTCCTTCCTGGGACCTGTCCCTGGTACTCCAGGCCTTGTCCCAGGAGCCCTTTGAACCGCTTGAGGACATCTTAGAGAAATTTCTCACTCTTAAAACGGTGTTCCTCCTAGCCATTTCCTCATTAAAGAGGGTTGGTGACCTTCAGGCCCTGTCAGTGGCCCCCTCCTGTCTGGAGTTTGCTCCTGGTCTGGCGAAAGCCTTTCTCTCTCCCAGACCAGGTTATGTTCCGAAGGTCCTTTCGAGCCCAGCTCGTCACATCGTACTGCAGGCCTTATGTCCTCCCCCCTTTGATGATCATGACCAGGAGTTCAAGAACAAGGTCTGTCCAGTGCGAGCACTGGACGCCTACGTCCACAGAGCGACCCCATGGCGTAGGTCGGACCAACTCTTTGTATGCTTCGGGGCTCCTAAGGGAGCTCCAGCATCTAAACCTACTTTAAGCAGGTGGATAGTCGAGACTATCTCACTAGCTTATGAACTGGCGGGTCAGCAGTGTCCTCTGCATGTCCGCGCCCATTCTACTCGGAGCATGGCTACCTCTAAAGCTTTTTGCGCAGGGGCTCCCCTTGCCGATATTTGTGATGCGGCTGGCTGGTCCTCACCGCATACCTTTATCAGGTTCTACCAGTTAGACCTCAACCCCGCTTTGGGAACCTTGGCCCTTTCGTAGTGAGCTACGTTAGCTTGGCGTACTCCGTTCGCTGAGGCGGCGTGGGTATTCTCGTTCCCATATGCGTTCGACGCAGTGTTGAGTTCCCTTGACAGGGAACGTCTCAGGTTACTTACGTAACCCTAGTTCCCTTAGAGGGAACGAGACACTGCGTCTCGTAGCCTCAGCTCCATCGCACGCCGGCTGTTTCAGACACTAGTTAAGCTGAGGCTGCTAGTCTGCTGCGTGCAGTTATACTCCTGGCTCATGACGTCACACTCGGCTACGTGCACTCGCACACCTGGTTTCAATTGCGCTTCAAGAGACAATTACACTAATGCGTTCCCATATGCGTTCGATGCAGTGTCTCGTTCCCTCTAAGGGAACTAGGGTTACGTAAGTAACCTGAGACGTTTCTCAACAGCAGATTTTACCTGAAGCAGGTGTATTTACAGTATAACTGTGCTCTTAAGGTAGATTTGTTTAAGAAAAAACACAAACATGAACGATCAGGTTAATAAAAGGCAAATTAATGAATGAACAATACACTGTGTGCACAATTATTAGGCAAGTTGTATTTTTGAGGATTACTTCTGTTATTGTACAACTACAGTGCTCTTGATCAAGTAAAAATGTTAACAAACCCTCAAACCTGAACATTTAAGTAGTAAGAGTGAAGTTTTTTAAAGAAAATATCTACATTTACACCGTTATTAGGCAACTATTAGTGTGCAGAATTATTATGCAACTAAATTAAAAACAAAGATTTTCTTGTGTCACTTGTTTATTTTCACTTGTTAAAGTAAGAATAATGAACAAACTCAATTTCCAAATAAACATTTCTGGAGAAAAAAAATGTCAGGGACCAATATAACCACCCTTTTTTCGATAACAGTCACAAGCCTTCCATTCAGAGAATCAGTCAGTTTCTTGATCTGGTCAGAATCAACTTTTTGTGCATCTGCTACCATAGCCCCCCAGACATGTTCAGAGAGGTGTACGGTTTACCTTCACTGTAAATGTCCTCCTTGAGAAGGGCCCAAAGTTTCTCAATAGGGTTTAAGTCAGGCGAAGTAGGGGGCCATATACCATTAGTTTTTCATCTTTAAGGCCTTTACTGGTCAGCCACGCAGTGCAGTACTTTGATGCATGTGATGGAGCGTTGTCTTGCATAAAAATCAAAGTCTTCTTTTTACTGCTTCACTGCTTGAAGAAAGTATCTTCTAAAAATTGGCAATAGGTCTGAGAGTTTATTTTGAGTCCATTTTCAACTCGAAAATGTCCAACTAGCTCATCTTTAATAAATACCTGCCCATATCAGTACCCTACCTCCACCTTGCTGCCGGAGTTCGAGCAAGGAGTCGAAGTGGAGCTCTGTGTCCATAAGTGATCCAACCACAGGCCCATCCATCTGCTCCATTAAGAGTCACTCTCATCTCATCAGTCCACAAAACCTTTTAAAAATCTGTCTTCAGATATTTCCTGGCCCATTCTTGACGTTTCAACTTGTGTCTTGTTCAGAGGTGGTTGGGTTTCAGCCTTTCTTGGCTTGGCCATATCTCTGAGAACTGAACACCTCGTACTTCTTGACACTCTAGGTTGGTTGCAGTTGTGGAATATGGCAGCAATGGAGGATAATGGGTTCATGGTAGCTTCATGTTTGATTACTCTCAAATCTTTGTCGGTTAATATGTGTATTTTCTTCTGGACACATTTCTTACGACCCTGTTGACTATTTGCAACAAAACATTTGATGGTTCTGTAATCATGCCCCAAAATCTTAGATATTTCAAGAGTGGTGCATCCCTCTGAAAGACTTTTTAAAATTTTTGACGTTTCAGAGTCAGTTAAATCTCTTTGTTGGCCCATTTTTCCTGAAGAGAATAGGGCGTTGATCTCCTTAGTTGATCTAATCTCGTTGAGATTCACACCATCCCTCTTAACACAAATACACATCAAATAATATGCATAAAAATCCAATAAGCATTCAAGTTCCCTTTCAGGGAACTCGAGCTGCGTCAAAGTGCTAGGGGAAATAGCCTTGCGTCAGTCACGTGAAGATCTGTGCAACCAATGAGAGACGAACGCGTGTGAATGCGTCACCGGCACGTCATGAGGAAGAGCATAAAGCGCGTCCGAAACCCGGAAGCGCCAGCTCTGAGTGTCTTCAGCGTGTTGTGTCTGTGTGAGAGTGATTTAGAAACTAAATTTAGTTTAAAAATCAGGGAATTGTGTGTGAAAGTATGGCTGTTAAGCAGACATTTAAATCTTGTGTTTTTACTCATGAAATGTGTAAAACACATGGTATGTGCATTGAAATACACATGATACACATGAAATACACAAGATGAAATGTGCGTTGTCTGCCTGGGGGAGGAGCACGCTCGGTCAGCGCTTGAGAACGCCGGCTGTAAGTCCTCTTTGCATACGCTCCGCTCCCGCCTGGCGGTCTGTATGAGGCCGCCGTGGCTTCTCAAGTTTCAGAAGCACGCCCTGTGTGGTTTCTTCCGACTTGAAAAACAACGACCCAGCTTTGAGGAGTTCACTTCACCTTGTATTCACTTGGTGCCATCAGTATGCTACTACGACTGCTGTGGTACAGTGTATATTGTGTTTGCCTATCATGCGTGAGACTGGGGTTTGAGCCCCAGTGTGATGAACTTTTTGTTGGCATCTAGACTGCAGGTGAAGGCACCCTCCTCACCGGCATGTGAGGAGCTAGTTGAGGTTGTGGTGCGAGCGTTCTCACGTCTGGATATTGATTTGCCGGCGGAGACCAGGAGTGCTCGTCCTAGAAAGAGTTTTTTGGACGAGCGCTACCTGCCTGCTCGCGTCACTCCCCCGGGCCGAGCTATGCCTTTTATTTCCGATCTCCATGCCGAGGTATCTAGATCATGGAGAAGGCAGGCCTCTGAAAGAGTTCATACACCGCTAGTGCTATGTATACAAATCTTGTCGGGGCTCAACACTATGTATTAAAGCTCCGGCGCTCCCCACCGAGCCAATGTGCGTCACATCGTCTTTGGTGGGGAAAGCATACTCTGCTTTGAGCCAGTACGGCACTGCTGCAGGCCTATCAGGCAGAGTTGCTTGGGGACCTCAATGAGGGTGGTGGTATTGGTCCGGAGGCAGTGTCATAACTGCGCCGGACCGTGGATTGTCTCTTCGGGCCGCTAGGGAGACGGCCTGCTCTGTCGGCCGCTCCATGGCAGCTCTGGTGGCCACGGAGAGACATTTATGGCTCAATTTATCGGCCATGAAGGATAAGATAAATTTGTGCTGCTGAATGCCCCTCTGTCCCCTTCGGGCTTGTTTGGCGATGTGTAAAAGGCGCTGTCGACAAGTTCCAGGAGGCTCACAACAGCAGGCGGCGTTCAGTAAAGTTCTTCCCCGCCATCCTCCACGTGAGACCACCGATCATTCGCGGTCTCAAAGCTCCGCACACAGGGCCGCTCAAAAGGAAAGTGTCGCTACCTGACTTCCTCCGGTAACCCCGGAAAGTCGGCCCGACAAGTCCAGTTCAGTCTTCAGGGAAGGGTGATTTGAGGGTTTTCCTTAACACTAAGAAGGCTAAAACGAAGCGGTCCTGACGCTAAGCCGCAACAAGGTGGTGTCTCCCATGTGCAGCTCCAGTCAGCCCGCCACGGGAAAACCACCCCCTCTAAAGAGGGTCCTAGAGCATTCCACCCGAGTACCAGAAGCCCCGGCTCAGTGGTGAATATGTTCACAGTACCAGAGAACAGCCCCGGGAGGCTGGTTCCCCTAGTAGAATTCACGGGCTGCGTGGTCATGACTACCCGGTATCTCTCAGTGGGTCCTGCACACGGTAGAAAGAAGCCCAGCTGGCTCTGGTCATGGAGCAAGAAGTAGACACTCTGCTGGCGAAAGGGGCCATCGAGTATGTACCCCTCGCGAACAGCAAGTCTGGGTTTTACAGCCAGTACTTCATAGTTCCAAGGGAGGATGGAGGGTTGCGGCCTATTCTGGATTTGCGTCTCTTAAATAGCACAGTTATGCGTCTAAAATTCAATATGAATTAGATATGACGCTCAAGCAGATCGTAGTACGGATCGGGTCCTATAACTGGTCCAGCACGGTCGACATCAGAGACGTATAATCCCTCGTCTCCATCCTTCCACAGTGGGAAGTTCCTGTTATCGGTACTTCCTTTTTCGGTCTGGCGCTCTCGCCCCGCATGTTCACCTAGGAGTGGACGCTGCTCTAAGCTCCATTGCATTTGCAAGGAACTATCGTGTCCTAAACTATGTCGACGACTATGGCTTATCCTGGCCAAGTCGCCACAGTTAGCAGCACAACATCGAGATGCTGTGCCCACACATAAAGGAGCTTGGGTTAAGGCTGAACACCAAGAGAAGTGTACTTTCTCCCACACAGAGAACCACTTTCTTGGGAGTCATTTGGGACTCAGTGGCCATGTCTGCTCGGCTCTCCCCCGAGCGCATCCAGGCTGTTCGTTTAGCCGTTAAGAGCATCAAGCTGGGCCAGCCACTCATGGTGGTGGCTAAAAACCAGGGGTTCTCCCTGAGGGGTACCCGCTTCGCAATCAAGGTAACGGGGCGATGCCCACACACCCTGAGCATGCGGAAGAACTCTTGGTTCTCGTCTCACAACGCTTATGGCCGAACACCAAGAAGAGTGTACTTTCTCCCACTCAGAGAACCACTTTCTTGGGAGTCATTTGGGACTCATTGGCCGTGTTTGCTCGGCTCTTCCCCGAGCGCATCCAGGTCTTTCGTTTAGCCGTTAAGGACGAGTGACACTCTTAGGGCTGAACACCAAGAAGAGTGTACTTTCTCCCATGCAGAGAACTACTTTCTTGGGAGTCACTTTGGACTCAGTGGCCATGTCTGCTCGGCTCTTCCCCGGGCGCATTCAGGCCTTTCGTTCAGCCGTCAAGAGTATCAAGGGGCAGCCACTCCCGTGAAACACTTTAGAGCAGGGATGTCAAACGTATGGCCCGCGGGCCGGATCCGGCCCGCCAGGGGGTTCAGTCCGGCCCGGCAGATAAATCTGTAATATGGAAAAAAATATTTTCATTTTCGGCGGAACTAACAGCAGATGGCAGCACTGAGCTTCAGTGTCTGAGTGGCGTTTAGTTCTGTCAGTTCTGGCCCTGGCAACCTCATCGTCGAAAAAAGAGAAAAGTGGACAAAAAGTGTCAGAAAAGTGGACAAAAAGTGTCAGAAAAATTGACCTCTTCCTATCCACGGAGGTGATTGGCAAACTGAAAATACAGAAGGTAAATGAAATGTTGGTAGGTCTGAGGAAAAAGCGATCTGTTTTCACCCGAAGCTGAGAGTTCAGTGAGGCTGCAGTGAAAGCCAGTTACGTGCAGCAAGCGTTCATCCTGACGTGAGGCAGTACAAAGACAATATTTCAGAGTTGCTGAGGGAGTTTGAGAAACGATTTCAGGTCTTTAGCAAATTGCAGCTTTCGCAAATTTATAAAGTTAATTTGTTTACATAAAAAAAAAACATATGTATAAACTTGCAAATTTTACAAAAAAAAATAAAAAATTTAAAACAGCTGCCACTTAAGATTTTAAGTGTGTGAAGTCAATTCGTTCAATGTGTTCAGAATTGCTTCCCAGAGTTGGAAAATGAATTTTAAATAATTGATATTTGATTTATGTTAACATGCAGGACAGTGTTTTTAAGTTCCACAAAACTGAAACATCACCATTGTAAAATAACTGACAATTTTTTATGCATAATGCACTTAAATAAATGTTAAACTGAGTAATGGTGTTTTTGAAATTGCACATACTACGTAGGTTGTTCATAATATATTTTGTAAAAGGAAAATCATCATTCATTAATCATTCATTTAATTTAAATATTTTTATTATTTAATATAATTTATAATATAATGCACTAATACAAAAAAGCGGACTTATTGTTAGTTCTATGTAATTTTGCTATGAGTTTACTGGTCTGGCCCCCTTGACATCAGATTAAGCAGTATGCGGCCCCCCGACCAAAATGAGTTTGACACCCCTGCTTTAAAGGGTGTTAGGGCTCATGCAGCGGCTCCAGCGTTATTCCACTGGGCCGGCTGTGCACGAGAACCCTGCAGTGGTGGCTGAAAACCAGGGGTTCTCCCCAAGGGCTAGAACTCTTGGTCCCCTTCTTATCTGGAGCAGATTTGGGACAGATATGGCAGGGCACAGGTTTACCTGTTTGCCTCCGTAAGAATTTCTCGGCCCTGTGTTGACTTTCGTTTAAACATCCAGCGCGTCTGGGGCGGGATGCCATGGTACAGGCGTGACCGAGGTGTGACGCCTGTACGCATTCTCCTCCGATCACTCTGCTCCCGGGAGTTTTGGCCCAGGCGGAGGGTTGCTGACCCCCGCCCAGAGCTTATGTAGCTGTGGTCTGGCCCCTTAGGGGGTCCAGCTCATAGGATCCGGTCTCTCAGCAGTCGTAGAGACAACTTTTTCAGTCCAGAGCTCCCTCCACGAGGAGACTCTACGCCTTGACCTTCATGTCTTGGTGTAGCGAAAGGCAGGTGAACCCTGTAACCTGTCAAGTGCTGGAGCTCCTGCAAGAAAGATTTGCGGCATGGTTGTCCCCTTCCACCTTGAAGGTCTATGTGGCTGCCATAGCGGCTTGCCACGTACCTCTGGGTGGGGGTGTCCTTGTGCAGGGACCCCCTAGTCACTCGTTTCCTCCGTGGCACACTAAGGCTGAGACCTGCGGCACAGACTAGGGTGCCTACTGGGACTGGTCTGTGGTACTCAAAGGCCTGTCCCAGGCACCCTTTTGAACCTTAGAGGAGCTTTCAGCTTCTCTCTCTTAAACACACTTCTTTTGCTGGCTATTGCCTCACTCAAGAGGGTCGGGGATCTTCAGACCCTCTCGGTGGCTCCCTCATGCCTCGAGTTCGGCCCGGGATGGAAAAACCTTTCTCCACCCGAGGTCAGGCTATGTCCTCAAGGTTCCCACTAATGTGGCTCGGTCTGTCATGCTGCAGGGCTTCTGCCCTCCCCCCATTAGGCGATCATGAGTAGGAGCAAGAACAAGGTCTGTCCAGTGTGAGCACTGGATGCTTACATCCCAAGACTGCCACTTGGCGTAGGTTGGACCAACTGTTCGTTTGCTTTAGGACCCCTAAGGGGGCTCCAGCTTCTAAGCAAACCCTAAGAAGGTGGATAGTCGAGGCTATCTGTCTAGCTTTCGAGTCGGCCGGACATGCTTCTCCGTTGAGGGTCCGGGTCCACTCCACTCGGAGCGTGACGGCATCCAAGGCTCTCCTCTCCGGAGTTTCCTTGTCTGATGTTTGTGCTACGGCTGGCTGGTCCTCGCCGCACACATTCATGAGGTTTTACCAATTGGACCTCGATGCCGCCCTGGGAACCAGGGTGCTCTCTCAGTGAGCTGGGACACACCCGGATGCCGGCGTTGCTGAGGTGGCGTTGGTATAGCGTTCCCCTAGTGCTTTGACGCAGCTCAAGTTCCCTGAAAGGGAACGTCTCGGGTTACGAATGTAACCCTGGTTCCCTGAGGGGAACAAGACGCTGCGTCTTTGCCTCAGCTCCTTGCGCCTCCGTGCCCGCTTCAGACACTCTTGTGCTGGCGCTTCCGGGTTTCGGACGCGCTTTATGCTCTTCCTCATGACGTCACCGGCACGTGCCGGTGGTGACCCATTCACACGCGTTCGTCTCTCATTGGTTGCACAGATCTTCACGTGACTGACGCAAGGCTATTTCTCCTAGCGCTTTGATGCAGCGTCTCGTTCCCCTCAGGGAACCAGGGTTACATTCGTAACCCGAGACGTTTATACAGCTTGGAGTTGAAAATTAAGGATAAAATGATGATATGGTCAAAACAATCACTAATAATAATTGTGCACACAGTGTAGATAAGACGATAAATTGCATGACTATTCCTTTTTTGGTAACTGCTGCACAGCTATTACAGCTTTCTGTCAATCAATACCTCTGTTAGAACTATTAATCAGAATTTTCAGTTGTCCAGTACAGTATACAGTATAAGCAGACGGAGAGACAGGTTATCATATGCATGTCTTACAGATGCAATTTAACTGTGCAGCAAAATCCATCGTAACAAAACTTAAATTAGACTTTCTTATTTCACATAAAATAATTTAAATCAGCTAGATTTAAACATACAAGGAACTTACAAAGAAAAGGTAGGTGTCTCTATTTTTCCTAACTAACCAATAAGGCTAATTCATGAGTAAAGAACAGCAATCCTCAAAAACCAAAGAAGACTCCTCTTTCATAAAGTTTCTTCTTCGGCCGATATCTGAGCACGTCTTCTAGCTGTTTCTCCCACATAAAAAAGTATTACAATTAATAGTAGTAGTAGTACACACTTTTAGGGACGTTGCTGAGGAGGGAAGGTCCTAAATGAGAATGCCATGGTCATGGGTTTGATCCCAGGGAAAGCAAGAACTGATTCAATGTGTTCCTTGAATGCATAGTCGCTTTGAATAAAAACATCTGCCAAATGCACAAATCTAATGTAAATTACTTAACTTAAATTATTAAATTAGCAGAATGCTTTTTGGATGAACTTGCAAAGCGTTGTTCACAGAATTCATATTTTTTACTTGACTTATGAAAATAATCTTGGGTTGGGTTGAATGAATGAAATTATGACTACATGAATTAAATTAAATGTAGTTGTGATGGCTCTTGGATTTTCAACAAAACCAGTTATTTAAACTTTTTATGGTGTACAGGAAAGCTGTGTTACTGATTAAATGCTTCACAGCTGTTTTTAAAATCATAATTGTAAGGAAAACATTTGGATACTATATTTTAATATTTTATTTTTTTGTCACATGAACACAGCTTAGAAATAAATGCTGTGTTAATTTCAATCTTGTTTAAAAATGTGTTGATTTTGGCAAGGCTAAAAGTAAGGATGAATAAATTAGGAGTTGCGAGAAAAAAACAAAACTTAATTCTTTTCAACAAAACAAAAACTGACAAGGGCTTCAAAGGCCTGACTCTCCCTATACCTGGGGTCCAATTTATAAAGCGTGCGTACACACAAAACAGGTCTGGAAACCGCATATACGGTAGTTCCCACGCAAATGGTGTGATCTATAAAAAATAAACTTCACGGGAGAATGTGCGCACCTTTACGCAAACTTTGAGCCATGCGTGCGCACATTCTGGAGACAAAGGGAATTGGCGACTCAGATGGTGAGGTTGTGAACTAAAGATTGTAGAAAATAAATGTGACAGTAAATGTGTATCATAAAATGTCCAAGTCTGCAAATACAATCATGAAGCACAATCACTCATCATCTGTCCTATTTAATACGGTGTTCATTACATGATCTGTGATTTATAGTACATTGCTTAAAGTTGCTTACACATGGTTTTATAAATTGGAATTTGTAAATTATAAATTTAGCATACACCATTTTTGGCTTTGGGAGCACATAAACTAGTAGGGATCCTATGCACAGTTTTATAAATGAGGCCCTTGGTCTGTGAGGGACTTATATTGTCTTTCCACCAATTACTGGAATTAGACACAGCTGTTTTTCACCCTTGGTCCTGTCTGTCTGTGTCTTCTTTGTCACTTCCTGTCTCTCGGGTCTTCTTTGTCACTTCCCTGTCTGTAAGGTCATGTTTTCACTTCCTGTTATCACTTCCTGTCAGTGAGTTCATGGCCTCACTTCCTGCCTATCATGTCAGCACTTCACTTCACTTCTGGGCCCTTCTAAATCCTTCTACACCTGTCTAGTATTAATCACCTCATCAGTGTCTCCAGGTGTGTCCCATGTTCTTCTCTGTTAAAACCCTTCTTTCTTGGTCTTTGTCAATTGTTGATCTTGTGTTCCGTTCATGGCTCCTGGTGTGAGGATGCCGGTTCTTAGTTATCGCCAAGTGGTCGTAGTTTCCAGGTTTTGCACTAAAGTGCCGTTTTCTGTTTGTTAATTAAAGTGTTTTGTTTTGCGTTTTGAATAAAGAGAAGTTTTCCTTGAAAACCTGTTCTCTTCGCTTCCTCCGAATCGCTCACATTCTCCAAGTTGTGACAGTGTTCGTAATCTTTCACTTGACCTCCTTATAACCGCACTCGCCGCAGACCTCTCAGCACCACGCCCCCCTCGCCACAGTCATATTGGAAAAGGAAGGTCAGTTAGAGATCAGTGCATTGTGTAATGCAATATTCTTTGCTGTGCAGTTTGTGTATGCTCCAGATTTTGACAGATATGGTAGATTTTTCCAGTAAATCCTGCTCATCATGTCTAACAGCACTCTCCAAATATATAATGGCCTATTGTACCCTATTGCCTAAATAAATAACTCTTTTTGGAGTAAGTTCATAACTTCCAGTCCCAGGCTAAGCATTCTGGGAATTTTAGATACTGTGCCTCAGTCAATACAGTATATTATTCATGGTTCGTTATGCAACACATTTCTTTTTAAAACTCCATTAAACCCATAATGCATCTATCACTGTGGTAACATGACCATTTATTTTCAACTCCTTTTAATCATTAAAAAAATAATGGTTCAGCATCTAATCAACACAGGCTACAAAGTCTTTGTTGTGGTTGTGTGTTCTACTATCTACAGTAGATTTGGCAACTAATATTTTTTAATGTTTTTTCACAAACTATTTTTAATGTTAGCTATTTTAAATGACGTTTAATGTCACTGAAAGATGTCTTTGGTCATATTTCCCTTTTCAGAAAATATTCACTCATTTCAGCAAAACTTGAGGTTGCAGGTCATATCACAAAAATAGCTATGCCTGCCTTAGCCAACATAGCTCAAATATACCTAGGTAGAAAAGCACATTGTGTATCGTTAACAGAAAACAGAAACTATTTTAAGCACCTTTAAGCACAGCACTCCATGTGAACACACCAGTAGATAATAACCATGGGCAACTCCTCCCATTTTAATGATTTAACTCTACACACACACACACACACACACACCAGTAAAACAAACAGTAACACACAATGAATTAAAAGTTAACTGGTACCAATAAGTCAAGAATGCCCACACAATTAAGTTATACATTTGTAAAGAAACAAAAAAAGCAGTTCTACATTCACATCATTAAAACATAATCAAGTAAATAACCTACATACACATTGAATATCAAGTCTATAACTATGTATACACAAAATACAAAACAACCACAGGCACTAAGGAGAGAAAAACAAACTGTTAAACAATGGCCAGATTATTTATGCATAATAAATCTCCAAGCTAACACACACTCAGGCTACTGCAATGCTGAATCCTGAAATAAAACACTACAGAAATATAATGAAATGGAACAACATGAGGTCCAGAAAAGCTGCAAGTTAAAACTATAACAAAACAATAAAAACAAAACAGCAGTGCAGTCCCGTCACTCGATGTACATTTGGCTCCATTTGGTTTTCCTCTTACTCAAACAGTAGAGCATGGGGCTTGCAGTGCATGGGTTTGATTTACAGGGAAAGTAATAACTGATTATAATGTTAATGTATACCTTGAATGCAACAAGTTTTATCAATTATTTTATAATATATAATTTTATATAATTTTGGATATGCAAATGCAAAATCCAATTAAAATCATTGGAAACCTCTGGACATATTGTTAAACCTGTAGGAGTGGTGACTCACCAAGCAAGACTGCAGCTACATGCATGCAATTGCTAAAAACAAACAGACTAATACATGTCTCCATTTAACAGACAAAAGGCCTTTTTGTTACAGGGACTGAGCTGAAAACTGGCAAACAGCCAATGAACGACGAATAGGATGATGCACCAAACCCTATCCCTTGTTCGTAATGCACATGTCAACAAGGGGGTGGTACCATGGATGATACATCCCAAGCAAAAAAACACTTTTCATATTTCCAATTATAATGAAGTATAACCACTGATCGGTTCACAGGGTTGGGTGACACCAGCCAATATCACTGGGGCCATACCTCACACAGAGGCAATACCATCCAAGCGTGTCATTAAAATTTCGTACAGCTATGTTGTCTTATTAAGCTACCTTTGCCGCTGCTAATATACAGTGGATACGGAAAGTATTCAGACCCCTTAAATTGTTCTCTCTTTGTTATATTGCAGTCATTTGCTAAAAGTTTATATTTTTCCTCGTTAAAGTACACACAGCACCCCATATTGACAGAAAAACACAGAATTGTTGACATTTTTGCAGATTTATTTAAAAAGAAAATTGGATAATTGTTTATGTAATTCTCTAACATTAACGTTTTAATTTTCTATGCATTCTGCTGCTACTTTTAAAAATATATGCTGACATGCAATCTGAATAGTTAAACATAGGTATATTGCTGCTACAGCTGTACTAAAGTACTTAGAATTGCTTTAAGCCCCATTGAATAAGCAAATTCTAATTTCAAGATAAAAATAGAGTCCTTGCTGCTGCATGAACAGAAATAGAATATTCAATGGCAGCTAACATAATTTCTTTTAGATTAATTGAACCAATTTAGTAAAATACTTTATCGAAAATTTAATTTAGTAACTAAACATTGTTCAGTTAAACATTATCAGGCCCAACGAAGTGTTGCGTCCATCTGATCAGCCTGTACACACTCAATGTAGAAATGAAAAGAAAATTGTGCAAGGGCTGGTGCTTCAGAGCAAATAAGGTGTTCCCAGAAGGTGTCTGAGTGCCCAATTCACACCATTTTCTCATGTAAACTACATAAACTACAATAATACAATAATGTAAACAATGCTACTTCTATGCTTTGCAATTTACTCATATATCTAGTGCAAGTATAACATGGCTCTTGTTTTTAGAATTTGTATTTTCCAGTTTAGAATATATGAGATGATAAACTCAATAATGCACTGAGATAAGGAGAAATCACAAATCACATAGAAAAACTCTGACACTGCAAATTGTTTACCACTGCAAGCTTCCTGGATCTGAACTGTGCATTGTATTGTAAAGGCACGATGCAAACTTAGGAAAAACAACCTGACAAAGTGTGTTTTTGCATTGGCGTTCATCTGAATCAGCTCGTCTTTGTGCACTCAACTTAGAAATTAATTTGCTTTAGGAAATATTGAAAGTGTTTGAGGTTTCTCCATCTAGAGATTCATGAAAGAACTAGTCATTTATTCCCTCATCACAGACATGACTGTGATTTTGTGCTCACCGGTCATGCAATGGGAGTAGATATAAATACAATCCTAGAATCATCATTGCAAGGTTTGTTAATTAGAGAAAAAGGAGACTGGAACCAGCGAACATTCAAACAGTTTAATTATAAATTATTTAAAAATAAAACTTAAGTAAAGAGGCCTGGTCCTCTCTCGTCCTTTACTGTTGTCACTCCTCATTTTATGTTTGTGTAACTCCTCTGTGAGAAAAAGTAATAACATATAAAGTTTTAAAATTTAAATGTGCTACTTATTTTATATGTAAAGTTATTATCCAATCTTAAAGGACACTGTACAGGCATCCTATCTGAAGGAAGAGCAGTACCAGTGAAGGAAGAGAAAGGAGTGTGTGTGTGTGTGTGTGTGTGTGGCTTTGCGGCGCTCTCAGTCATGGGGATCACAAATGGATCTCGCTGAGGGAGCTGGGATGGGTCCCAGTCACGAGCGTGATGTGGGCACGGTTTCCCCAAGAGACGATCGTGCTGGGGCTCCGGCATTGACTTTATCCAGTTCTGATGAGATGGATTTAGCTAGTGTCGACCCGGTCGGGGAGGATTCGCCACCCTCCTCGCCGGCGTTTGAGGAGTTAGTTGAGGTTGTGGCTCGAGCGGTCTCGCGTCTGGGCATTGATTGGCCAGCGGAGACCAGGAGCACTCGTCCTAGAAAGAGTATATTGGACGAGCGCCACCTGCCTGATCGCGTCACTCCCCCGTGCCGGGCTATGCCTTTCCTTCCTGATCTCCTACCTATCTCAGAGGTATCAAGATCATGGAGAAGGCCAGCCTCCGAAAGAGTGCATACACCGCATAGTGCTATGTATGCGACTCTCATCGGGGCTCAGCACTATGGTAATGGGGGGATGCAGAAAGTGGACGAGGCTCTTGCAGGATACCTCGTTCCCCAGTCTGCATCCTCTATCAAAGCTCCGGCGCTCCCCACCAAACCAATGCACGTCACGTTATCTTTGCTGGGGAAAGCTTACTCTGCTTCTAGCCAGGCTGCTGCGTGCCTTCATACTACGGCACTGCTGCAGGCTTATCAAGCAGAGTTGCTAGGGGACCTCAATGAGGACGGTGGTATTGGTCCGGAGGCAGTGGCAGAGCTGCGCTGGACCGTGGATTTGTCTCTTCGGGCCACTAGGGAGACGGCCTACTCTGTCGGCCGCTCCATGGCAGCTCTGGTGGCCACGGAGAGACATTTATGGCTCAAGCTATCGGCCATAAAAGACAACGATAAATTTGTGCTACTGGATGCCCCTCTGTCCCCTTCGGGCTTGTTCAGCGATGCCGTAAAAAGTGTCGTCGACAAGTTCCAGGAGGCTGCACGACAGCAGGCGGCGTTCAGTAAGGACCTTCCCTGCCGCCCTCCACGTGAGACCGCCAGTCAAGCGCAGTCTCAAAGCTCCTTGTACAGGGCCGCTCAAAAGGAGAGTGTCGCTACCCGACTTCCTCCGGTGAACCCGGGAAGGTCGGGCCGACTAGTTCAAGTTCAGCCTTCATGCAAAAGGGGTGATTTGAGGGTTTTCCTTAACGCTAAGAAGGCTAAGACTAAGCGGTCCTGACGCTAAGCCGCAACAAGGTGATGTCTCCCGTGTGCAGTTTCAGAGGGAGCCCGCAACGGGAGAACCACCCCCTCTAAGGAGGGTCCTAGAGCATTACACCCGAGTTTCCGGAAGCCCCGGGAGGCTGGTTCCCTTAGTAGAGTTCCAGGTGCGTGGTCACGTCTACCGGATATCTCTAAGTGGGTCCTGCGCATGGTAACCTGCGGGTACGCCATCCAGTTCGGGGTTTCTCCACCCCGGTTTTTCGGGGGTCCTATAGTCTTTGGTAGGCCCCCAGCAGGCTCTGGTTACGGAGCAAGAAGTAGACACTCTGCTGGTGTAGGGGCCATCGAGTATGTATTCCTCGCGAACAGGAGGTCCGGGTTCTACAGACGGTACTTCATAGTTCCAAAGAAGAATGGAGGGTTGTGGCCCATTCTGGATTTGCGTTTCTTACATCGCATACTTATGCGTCTAAAATGCAAAATGCTGATGCTCAAGCAGATCGTAGTACAGATCAGGTCCTAGGACTGGTTCGGCACGGTCGACCTCAGAGACGCATATTCTCACGTCTCCATCCTTCCGCAGCAGGAAGTTCCAGTTGTTCGCCTTCGGGGGGAAGGCGTACCAGTATCAGGTGCTTCCTTTTGGTCTGGCGCTCTCGCCCCGCACGTTCACTAAGGTAGTGGACGCTGCTCTAGCTCCACTGTATTATCCTTATGCTTATCCTGGCCCAGTCGCCGCAGTTAGCAGCACAACATTGAGATGCTGTGCCCGCACATGAAGGAGCTGGGGTTAAGGTTGAACAGCAAGAAGAGTGTACTTTCTCCCACGCAGAGAACCACTTTCTTGGGAGTCATTTGGGACTCAGTGGCCATGTCTGCTCGGCTCTCCCCCGAGCGCATCCAGGCCGTTCGTTCAGCCGTCAAGAGCATCAAGCAGGGCCAGCCACTCACGGTGAAACACTTTCAGAGAGTGTTAGGGCTCATGGCAGCGGCATCCAGCATTATCCCACTGGGCCTGCTGTACATGGGACCCCTGCAGTGGTGGCTAAAAACCAGGGGTTCTACCCGAAGGGTATCCCGCTTCGCACAATCAAGGTCACGGGGCGATGCCCACGCACCCTGAGTATGTGGAAGAACTCTTGGTTCTCGTCTCACTACGAGTGACACTCTTAAGGCTGAACACCAAGAAGAGTGTACTTTCTCCCACGCAGAGAACCACTTTCTTGGGGGTCATTTGGACTCAGTGGCCATGTCTGCTCGGCTCTTCCCCGAGCGCATCCAGGCCTTTTGTTCAGCCGTCAAGAGCATCAAGCGGGGCAGCCACTCACGGTGAAACATTTTAGAGAGTGTTAGGGCTCATGGCAGCGGCATCCAGCATTATCCCACTGGGCCGGCTGTACATGAGACCCCTGCAGTGGTGGCTGAAAACCAAGGGGTTCTCCCCGAGGGGAAACCCGCTTCACACAATCAAGGTCACGGGCGATGCCTACGCACCCTGAGTATGTGGAAGAATTCTTGGTTCCTTGCTTATATGGAGCAGATTTGGGACAGATATGGCAAGGCACAGGTTGACATGTTTGCCTCCGTAGAGAACACTCACTGCCCTCTGTGGCTTTTGTTAACACATCCAGCGCCTCTGGGGCGGGATGCCATGGTATAGGCGTGACCGAGGCTACGCCTGTACGCCTTTCCCCCAATCACTCTGCTCCCGGGAGTTCTGGCCAAGATTCGCTGGGACAAGGTCCATCTAAGCCACTGGCCTACCAGAATATGGTTCTCAGACCTCGTGTCCCTCCTTGACGGAGTCCCCTGGAATTCCGATAAGGAGGGACCTCCTGTCCCAGGCGGAGGGTTGCATACCCCCGCCCAGAGCTAATGAACCTGTGGGTCTGGCCCCTTAGGGGGTCCAGCTTATGGAATCCGGTCTCTCAGCTGAGGTTGTAGAGACCATATTTCAGTCCAGAGCTCCCTCCACGAGGAAACTCTACGCCTTGAAGTGGAAACTCTTCGCGTCTTGGAAAGGCAGGTGAACCCAGTAACCTGTCAAGTTGGCAAAGTGCTGGAGTTCCTGCAAGAAAGATTTAAGGCAGGGCTGTCCCCCCCCCCCCCTCTACCTTGAAGATTTATTTGGCTGCCATAGTGGCTTGCCATGTACCTCTGGGTGGGGTGCCCTTGGGCAGGGCCCTAGTCACTCGTTTCCTCCGTGGCACACTAAGGCTGAGACCTGCGGCACAGACTAGGGTGCCTGCCTGGGACTGGTCTGTGGGTACTCCAAGGCCTGTCCCAGGCACCCTTTGAACATTTATAGGAGCTCCTTATCAAGATCCTCTCTCTTTAGACCCTTCCTTTGCTGGCTATCACCTCGCTTAAGAGGGTCGGGGATCTTCAGACCCTCTCGGTGGCTCCCTCATGCACCCGGGATGGGAAAAACCTTTCTCCACCTGAGGCCAGGCTATGTCCCCAAGGTTCCCACTAATGTGGCTCGGTCTATCACGCTACAGGCCTTCTGCCCTCCCCCCATTTGACGATCATGAGCAGGAGCACAAGAACAAGGTCTGTCCAGTGCGATCACTGGACGCTTACGTTTTCAAGACTGCCACTTGGCGTAAGTCGGACCAACTGTTCGTATGCTTTGGGACCCCTAAGGGAGCTCCAGCTTCCAAGCAAACCCTAAGCGGATGGATAGTGTTTAGCTTATGAGTTCTGTTTAGCTTATAAGTCGGCCGGACATGCTTCTCCTTTGAGGGTCCGGGCCCACTCCACTCGGAGCGTGGCGGCATCCAAGGCTCTCCTCTCTGGAGTTTCCTTGTCGGATGTCTGTGCTGCGGATGGCTGGTTTTAGCAACTGGACCTCGATTCCGCCCCAGGAACCAGGGTGAGTTGGGACACACCTGGATGCCGACGTCGCTGAGGTGGCGTTGGTATAGCGTTCTCCTAGCGCTTGACGCAGCTCGTGTTCCCTGAAAGGGATCGTCTCGGGTTACGAATGTAACCATGGTTCCCTGAGGGGAACGAGACGCTGTGTCTTTGCCTCAGCTCCTTGCGCCTCCGGGCCCACTTCAGACACTCTTTAGCTGTCGCTTCCGGGTTTCGGGCGCGCCTTTATGCTCTCTCATGACGTCACCGGCACGTGCCGGCGGTGACGCATTCACACGCGTTCGTCTCCCATTGGTTGCACAGATCTTCACGTGACTGACGTCATGCTAATTCCCCTAGGGCTTGACGCAGTGTCTCGTTCCCCTCAGGGAACCAGGGTTACATTCATAACCCGAGACGATAATACAATAATATCTGTACAACTGAACAGGCAAGCGTACAACAGCAGATATTCAAATCAAATATGGACGTTGGGCACATATGAAGAGATTTTACAGAAAGGTCGCTTTAATCATCTTGTGTTCTCGTATGAAGTATTTGAGGACTCTAGCCATTCATCTAAGAGCAGAAGAGCTTAAGCAGTCTGAGTGCGGTCATCAGAGTAGAGATGATGAGCTCTTCCACTTAGTCCTAATGATGGCAGATTAAGCCTTGATTAATCATTGATCTCTATATCCTACTCTCCTTAAGAAAGAAAGATATAAAAATCCTTAAAGGCCCATGTGCCCCTTGGGTTATGCTCATTATGGGCACTATAAGGAGTGCATGCTTGCCTTATATTGTGGATCTCACCTTGTGCATAATTTCTCTCCTCTTCACCCATTGGCCAAATGAGATAAAATTGCATGCACAATGGAGCATTATATTGAAGGAACAGATGTGTCAGCTAAACCTATGCCTGTTCATTTGTCAAAAGTTTGCGGGTTTGATGCCATGTCGAAAAACGTGGTTAATAGGAGCATGATGAGTCTTCACAGAGTGTTGAGTAATTTAGCAGTGCTAAAATTTCATGACAAATGCACTATTACTTAGTTGTTTGGTTTTATTTTTTTAGCATAATGGAAGATGAGTTGATATTGGTTGCTTGTGCAATACTACCTAATTCTATATTTTCATTAGCTGGCCAAAAAAGTTATAGGATACAAGTCTTAGTAAGTTTTAGTTTGGCAAAAGAACTAAAGAGTGAATTAATTAAAACCTTTGTCTCCAAAGCATGTCATGAATGCAAGCAAAACTATGTGTGCATATTACAAATTACAGTTCCTTGTGTCAATTAGCACGCAGCAGTCAATTGTCAAAACCTATTTGTGTGAGAGACGACCTGACTAGAGACCTAATAAATGAAAGCTACATTCATTAACTCTGTTGTTTTACAGGTCTTCGTGTAGAGTTTGGGTTGAATATAAACTGAATAGCAAGGCTATTCATTCCAATTATAGTGACAGTCAGTGTTTAGAACTCTAATGTAGTTGAACTGTCAACACAATCTCAGAGCAATTTGCTTTCAGGTGAAAGAGTGTTTGAAGGGCAAATGTTATAAAGCGCCAAGTTGGGTTGATGGAAGAATTATATGGTCAACATATCAATGTTTGTTTTGTGGGTAAACCTGTGAGTCGCCCCTTTATGTACAGTTGTCGGAGCAGAGGAGTGAAGGACAGGTGTTATCGAGGCCTCTCAGCTGTTTTGTTCAATGCTCTGCGAACCTGACATAAAAAAGGAAGGGGCGCGGTGGCGGACACCTTCCAGAGATGCCAGCTTTGCGCGAGGGGAATCAAAGCCTCGCCATCACTTTTTATCTGCCCGTGCCACCTGGTTGGCGTAAGAGGCGGATGCGGCGTGGCTCCAGCTGTTAGCCCTTTGGAAAAATTGGGAGGGAGGAGGAGGATTTTAGCAATGGATCATCTATTGGTGAGCTAGATGGTGGAGTATCCCTCCATTGAGAGTAGAAGGATAGTTAGAACAGAAAGACAGAGGGAGCGAGAGATTGATGGAAGAAATTGAGAGGGTGAGTTTTTGTGCTGTAGTGATTTTTCTGATGGACACCTGGGGAGAAAGGATGAATGTCCTGCTGTGTGGGTAGAGAGAGAAAGAGAAAATTGGACAGGGGAGGTTAGTTGTGCTCTAAGTACCATAAAATCTAGTGATAAGTTGATCTCATAATTGAGGTGAAAACAAGAATGGGGTGAAAGCGCACAGCAGGGGGCATCACTCAGAGAAACTGTAACATCTGAAGCTTTGAGTATCTGACATAGAATTCAAGGCCGGGAATCACTAACACAATGACTCAAGATGAGGAGAGGGAACAGAGCCTATTTGCCTGTTTCAAACAGGTAGAGGAAAATAAGAAACAGGCTTGGAATGATTGTATAAGTGTTACATAATAAGGATATCAAAAAAGGTTACTGTAATTGTTTTTACTTAATTCTCCAAATTATTACTGTAACAACATTGTTCTCGAAAGTTAAACAGTTTTACTTCACAGTTTAATTTAAAAATTAATTCCATTTTACATGCCAGGTTGCGCATAAAAATGTTTACCAATATATTTAATGTAAATTCCGATTATTGATAGTGATTGATAGATTTTTTGCAAATGCCAACACGATATTTTGTGCACAATATGCTAAAAGTCAGAAACATGTTGTAGTAACTTAATAGTAGTTGATTTCTCTTTTTTTATTTGCATTGATGTAATCAAAGTGTAAATTTTAACAAACATTTAGGATTATCTCACCGAACAATGTTTTGCACATTAATATATGCACACATTCTATTTCAAATAAAAGTTATTTTAAGGTTTCTGTTAAAAAATAAGGTTGAGAAACAGTTCCACAAGTAAATTAAATATTCCACAAAATATTTTTCTTAACATTAATAAATAATTACAATAAATCCTTCTTGAACACCAAAGCAGCATATTATAATTATTTCTTAAGTAAAATATATTAAAATAGAAAACAATTATTTTAAATTCAATAACAAATACTGTTTTACTGTATTTGTCATTAAATGATTGGTGCCTTAATGAGCATGAGAAGCTTCTTAACAGAGAAAAAGGGGAAGCTTACCATCCCCTAACATTTAAAGGGTATATATATACATACCCCTTTTTTCTTCTTATTCTTCTGCAGAGTATAACACAAGGAGGGGGAGGAAGAACAGAGGGTAATGAAACAACAGAGTCATAAGGACATGATGTACACTTTGTCTTGTGTCAAGGGGGTGTTAAGGGAAGGCACTGTTAATGGGATGATGTTTGTGTGTGTGTGTGTTTGTGTGTGTGTGTGTGTGTGTGTGTGTGTGTGTGTGTGTGTGTGTGTGTGTGTGTGTGTGTGTGTGTGTGTGTGTGTGTGTGTGTTAGAGCAGGGCAAGCAGAGTGATTTTGCAAAACAGCTCCTCAGAGGGACAGATAAAGAGCGAGAGGGAGATGTGGTAGGTACATAAGGACCATCTAAAGAGTGTATGGTGTAATGAGGAGGAGGAGGACGAGGAGAAGAGAGAGCGAGAGATGGCTTAGAGGATATGTGCTATGTAATGGCTGCCAGAAGTTAATGGAATATGAATATATGAGTTGGATTTTTTTTTTCTTCAAACAGATGTTTTGTTAATTATCTCTGCAGTAAACAAATTGCAAAGCGCCAATGGTGTTGTGTTCAGGTGTCTTGAGAATCTCTCTGCCCCGTCCTTGAGCCAGTATAGTATATTTCCACTCAAGCATTTTCTATTTTGTGTGGCTCAGCTTTATTACAGTGGCTGGATCCTCCTTTCTAAATTCCCCTTCATTTATTATTTTACTCTTTTTGAAAATACCAAAAGAATCTCAGTTTCACAATGATATGAGAGGGTCATTCTCTGACCTAAATATGTGGGGCCTTTAGTGCCCAGGCTTAGGTGCTTCCCCGGTGAAGGGTAGCTATCGTTGAGAGTGCGGCTTATGTGTGGTATCAATGTTCAAGAGAGGGATATTGGTTAGCGGGAAAGAAGCAGGAAGATTTTAATGACAGGGTGGTCCAATCACATCAGGCCATTGTCTGATGAGCATGGCTGCACTCAGCCCAAACCTTGATTATCAGGAGGGCAAGACAGAGCAGAGCGGCATTAGTGAACTAATCAACAACAGTGGAGCGTGTGTGTGTGTGTTTAATGGTAATGAGAAGGGAACTAGGTGCTTTGACATGGAGATTATTGGGTATTAGCATGAACAAAGAAGAGTGCATGGAATTGTAATGACCAAACTTATTGCAGAGGTGTAAAAGTATGACGCACATACATTGGGGGGAAGATTGTTTTATGTTGTGCTAATTAATTACATGTCCCATGAAGCTTCTGTGAGCTTAGTTAAATGAAAGGAAGCTCAGACATTTAGGAATCATGTGTGTTTAAATTTTTGATTCATGCTTGTTCTTTTATTAAATTCACTTTTCATTTTTGATTCACACTTATTATATTTTGATCTTTGACCACGGTGTCTGTATGCTGCTTATTTGTTTTTTGTTTTTTTTTCATTGGGGTGGACAGAGAGCCTGCACCCTGCCACGTCAATGGGCTTGAATATATCCTGCCGAATAATAATGGCGAGGAGCTTTTAAACTTAGAAACTTGAATGGAACCTCCTTAATAGGTTCAAAGGGGGCCTGGGATGGGCCCTAGAGCACCAAGGACAAATCCCAGACTGGCACCTTATTGCTTCCTGCAGTATTACATACTTCAGACATTCTCTAACACAAATATGTGGGGCCTTTATGGCCCGGGATTAGGCACTTCCTCAGTCAATGTTCGAGAGAGGGATATTGCTTAGTGGGAAAGAAGCCGGAGGATTTTAATGACAGGGTGGCCCTATAACATCAGGCCATTGTCTCAAGGGGGCAAGACAGAGCAGGCTTTCCTGTAGCTCAATCAGTAGAGCATTGGTGCTTACAACGCCAAGGTCATGGCGTCAATCCCAGGGAAAGAAAGAACTGATTCATTGTGTTCCTTGAATGCCACGTAAGTCGCTTTGGATAAAAGCATCTGCCAAATGCATAAATGGTAAATGGTAAGCAGCTATGGCAGCCACATAGACCTTTATGGTAGAAGTGGATAACCCTGCAGTGAATCCCTGCAGAAACTCCAGCATGGTGCCAATCTGACAGATAACTGGGTCCATCTTATGAATACTAAACTGAGAAGAGTCTCCACTTCAAGGCATGCAGTTTCCCCATGGAGGGAATGTTAGAGTGAAAGATGCTCTCAACAACTTCTGTTAAGAGACCAGGTTCTCTGAGCTGTTCCTCAGAGGTGAAGCCCATAGTTTTCACATTTTTGGGTAGGGATAGGGCCTCCTGATAAGAATCTCCAATGGAGCTCGAGGAGGAATATTAGATCAGTGAGCCACATTTTCGGTTAAATTTTCGGTTGGTGGTGTGCCTTGTGATATTTTTTCAATGAAAAAATGTACCTTGCCTCAATAAAGGTTGAAAAACACTGGTCTAACTGGACAAGAAAATGGTAGCCTCTGAGGTCTGGGAGAAAGATGATAGCCAGGAAGACAGCTATCATTGAGATTAAATGCCTGGAAAGCTGGGGTCCCCTCCACAGGACCGCTCCCAACCCCATTAGGGAGACACCTGTCAACAGCAACTTGTGTTAACAGGGAACTCTCAACATGGGTCTTTGGGATAAAAAACAGGTTTCTTCCACATAACCAAGGCATGTAGGCACTGCCTCGTGATCCTCTGGGGAAAACCATCTTGCCTGAACGAATATGGTTAGAAGCTGCTGCCCTGAGACCCAGCAGTCTCTGGAACAGCTTTACAGTGAGTGACTGGCCTGATTTTACACTTTGTACTCTTGACAGCACGGTTTTGATGTATGAAGTGAAAACGTATGGTCATCGTTACCAAATCCCATACCACGCCTAGGAATATGGTCCTCAAAAGAAGAGAAAGTACTCTCTTCTTTGCGTTCAGCCTTACCTCTAGATGATTCATCTCGATGCTGGACTGCTAACTGCTGCGATTGAGATAAGATCAACAAACATTGATTTAGTCCAGAATGCAGACCCTTAAAGATTATATTGCATATTGGAAGGCGACCCTCAGGAACTTGTTGTTGATGTATTGAAATACTGGCAGGGAACACCTGACGTGACTGCTCTAACTGCAGAATGAAGTGTCTTGAGTCTATATGTCCAATCTCCATGCTAACAATGTCCAGTTCCTCAAAGCTATAGCTGCAGCTCTGATGCCTCTGTTGGAGTGGTAGTAACCACAGTACATTCTTCCAGCTCCTTAAAGAGGATATTGGACCTGCCAGATGGTGGCAGAGATAATGCCATGCCTGTCTCTTGCTTTGACTGGTCAATGTGTGATCCTAGGCAGCCTCCTCCAAAACTGCCAGGTGGGATTGAAGGGTCAGTGAGCACAGCACCCTCAAGCGCTGACTATGCATTCTGCACTCCAGACCAGAATGCTAACACTCCATCCTTCTTTGGAACAGTGAAGTACCGGTTGTAAAACCCCATCTCAATGTCTGAGAGAGATGCATACTCGATTGGCCCTTTCCCCAGCAGATATTCTACTTTTTGCTCAATTACCAGAGGCTACTCGGGGCCCAACACTGTGGGGAGGACCCCATTTAACCTGGGCAAGGGAGACCTGCACTGAATAGTGATGAAACACTTTCCACTGACCACACTTCCAGAAGTCATTCTACTAAGAGAACCAGCCTTCTGTTATTTCTTGATCATTCACTGCAGGGCCCTGTTTTGCATGGGACACCAGAAGTGACTGCTCTAGGATCCTCCTCAGAGGGGATGAGCTCTGTTTGGAGTTCTGTTTGATCAGGTTTGGCAGAATGATCCCCTGAGGGCACTGAGGGGAGGTGGGCACCGTGTGCTGTGGTACACAATACTTCCTGTTGGAGGGGACCACCCACACAGGTCTGACACTCTTGGCGTCAAGACCTCTTGCCTGCAGCCTTTTTATTGATAAGGATGGTCCTACCCTGCGAAGCCTGACACTGGGGTTCCACCCTGACCATTTATTTTTATTTGTGTGAAGAGCTGGTTTTAAAGTGTTTTGGGGTTGCTCTCGCTTAGCAGCCCCCTATGAGGTCTGAGAGCGGCAGGGAAGGGATATTGGAACACTGCTGTCTGTTTGATGGCTTCCTGAAACTATTATCTTTTCTTTCCTTTTTTAGAAAAAAAAAGACATTGACTCCAACCTCATCCAGGTCTCCTGACCATGCTGTATATGATCTACTAATAAGGAAAGTGTAATTATGCACTCAGTTAGAGGCTAGTTTCTTCCATAATCGCGACACCTCAATGTGGAGATCACGGAGAGAAAAATGGACAGTCTGATGGGAAATTCTACACTTATGATGACTGGAATGCTCAAATGATTTAATTTATGGGCTGAGAAATCTTGCTTTTGCTGGACAAATCCACTTTCTGTGATGTACCAAGGGCAAGGAGTAACACACAACCTGATCCAGCCATTATAATTGTTTGGAATTCCCTGTTCTTTTTAAACTAGCTAGGGATTTGTACAAACAAAATCAGATGGTCAGATAGTGCTTACTGAAGACACATAATCTGCCACTGTCAGCATTTGGCATGCTTTTATAGCTTCATGGTTAATAAGGACATGCCGTTTCTGACATTTACAACATTGGCTCGATTTTACACATGCTTCATGATGTATTCATATTAAGGTTTCCCATTGCATTTGATGCAGCGCAAGTTCCCTTGAAAGGGAACTCCAAAGTTTTGAGCAGAGAGTGGATTCTGTCTTAAATGCATAAAGGCTTTGAGTTACAGAAATCAACACTTTTGTTTTTGCGATTTAGACTGTGATTGTTTACATTGTTAAATGCTGCACACACATATTGTAAGTACAAACTGCCTGTCTATACTTGTGCCTGAAAATAGTTTTTATTTTGTTTTAGTGGTTCTTGTTGCTTTTGTGAAATAGAATAACAATTTATGTTTTATTGATGGTTTATATTTAGATATTATTTAGATATGTGCACACAAACAAGTAACTAACCACTGACCCGCCATCAAATCTAGTCCTGCACCGCATTCTGTTGCGTTGAGTTCCTTTGAGTCTCTACTGTCAGTCTTTCTTTCACATTTTTAACCTGATGAATCTTGACATTGTCATCCTGGAATATGGCCATGATGTGTCTTCCTACACGGTTATATAAGAAATTAAAAGCTAACATATAACATGCTAGAAACATAATAACCACTGCAATAATGATCCAAATACAGAATATAAAGCATCTACCTATTTAAATCTACCATCTGCCTATTTATATAGTATATAGTTATAATATAGTTATTCTAATAAGTCTAAATTAGTATAGTATCATGGTATCTGACAATATATAGAACAATTTCACAATATTGCTATTTTTGCTATTTTTATTCAATAAAGGGAACCTTGGTGAACATAACAGACAGAACTCAGAGTTTTCCACAAAAGAAACAGGATCAGAATGAAGCATGAGTAAATAATTGTCACGGTCTGGTCATGTTGTGGTTACTGTCTCGTCATATGTTTCACTTCCGGGTCTCCTCTGTGTCTCTCTCCGTGCCTTTCCTGCACTTGTACTGTCATTAGTACGTTGTTAGTCTCCCAGGTGTTTGTCATTCCCTCATATATTTATCCCTTGTGTAATTCCCTTGTCCTTGTGGATTGTTAACGTGGTTATGTTGCCAGTTTCATGGTTTTTCCAACTGTTCTCAGTTTCCAGGCTTTGCACTACTCGTGCCATTTGAGTTTCTATTTAAAGTCTTTTGTTCTCCCTTTTATTCAATAAAGTATTTCAGTTGGATTCCCTGTCTCCTCGCTTGCTCCGTATCACACACCACCACCCACAGGCGTAACAATGATGACAAAGTTTCACCTATCCTATGTTTGAATGCTATGTTTGGATTTAGACATAAATCACCATTTCAGACCACTTCAAACGAGATAAGCTTCATGTCAGAAAATAGATTTAATCTCAAATAGTGCAGATCCAAATATAGAATACTATATGCCTTTTACTTCTCATTGCATACTTTACTATTACATCACATCTCACAATGAAATAGTATGCCTTTGTATTCAGCAAAATCTTTCATTTCAAATGTCATACAATTAAGTAATAAATGTTTGCAGATACAGAACCAGTGGAGTTAAACTATCATGACTTGGACCTTGTTACACAGTCTGGGATTTGCTATAGTGGCAGTTGATGTGGATTGATCAATAAATGGTGGATCAGAGAGTTTTTCAAACCCTGTTAATACACAGAGCTCTTGTGTTGCTGTTTTACGAAGTCATACAAGCGAGACCACTGGAGACAACCGTTCAGGCACTCCAGGGAAACAGGAGCTTGTTACAATTTTCAAGCTGCTGTTTTATTCTTAATAGACCCAAACTTGTTGGTCTCAGATCAAGAGCTTTTCAGAAAACTGAAAGAAATAAAAACACCATTTAATAATCTTTAGGCCAGAAGTTGTGTGATGTAAATTATGTGAATTTAGCAATTAGCCTTTATAATCACTTCATTTTTTTATCCCAAGCCCCAGTATGACTAGTTTGTACAGATTAAAAGAGAAGATAGAAAAATAGAAAAAGATTATTGTTGTACAAATAACAGCTGCTCACATACTTTTTGGATATATTTGCTGTTGCTGTTGCAATTGCCTGTCTTACATACTAATAATTCGGCCATCAAGAGTGTTTCTCTTGTGCATTTTCAGTAGAGTGGACATACTTCGTGCCCATGATTTCGTTTGACGGACTGACACATTTACTATGAATTAGAACAGAAAGTACATGGTTTGATCTTTTTACAACAGGCCTTATTTTATAGTTTAAAAGGTCTATAAGCAACCTTACTTTAAAACACTGAACAAGGCAATGGACTCTGAAGCAAAGGAAATGTCAGAATTGAATTTGCATAAAGCCGTCATACTGGGGGGAAATGCTGGATATAATAAGAATGCAAGCATTTTGTATCCATTATGTATGAAATCAGAACGCTTCCATTTGCCACACAGGCCATAAATGAGAAACAGCACAAAGTAGACTATATAGACAAACAAGCCATCAAGACAAAGAAAGACATTGAAATGATTACAGAAAACTATTCAGTCAAACCTGACTATTTGTGTTTACCTGAATTTAATTTGTGTTTTATTTATGATGTAGAGTAGAGAATGTTAATATAACATATTATTGGAACAAAAGTTTAAACTGTTGCCAGTTTAATCAGTCTAACTGCATTCAACTATAGCCAGTTTACTGAAAAGTTTGTATTCTCCACATTTCTAAACAAACTAACAATTATTTTCATGACAATTAGCACAACAACAAAAAAATCATTTAAAATAACTCAACAACTCAAAAAAATGCTAATCCTTGGGTAGAGATATGACAGGATGCAGAGAGAAAAACATGTAGCACAGTACTAAGACCTAAAAATCAATGTGTAATTAAAACTTTAGTTTATAATGGAATGAATAAATGCATAAGTGAATAAATGCAATAATGAATGTAGAACATTATGTGAGCGTGTGGGAATCACTTACTCTCCCTGCACTCCTGGAAGGGACCATCACATCTCTAATTAAAACACACACACACACACACACACACACACACACACACACACACACACACACACACACACACACACACACACACACACACACACACACACACACACACACACACACACACACACACACACACACACACACACCTAGGTATCTGTGGAGCACATAACTTGTTAATGGCATAAAGAAATGTCATTCTAGTGACTTTTATCCTCAACCACAAAACATCACTTTTATAATAAATTTTAAAGGTCACTCCTGTGCCGTACTTCGCTACATTCCCTTACAAGGTCACAATTTAAAATGTTTACATCAAAATCTGCAGTCACTTATCATTATTTAATTGTTACTGTATCTTTTTTCTCCATTAAATGCAAAAGAAGCACTATAAAATGTTCATAAAAATAATCAATTTCATGTGTTTTATTGTCCAAGTCTTCAAAAGCCTTATGTTACCCCGCCTGTAGAAATAAACTTTAGTTTCATTTTTATGCACTGATAATTGTTGCCATCCATCATCACATTCAGATCTTTTCATTTGCACTCATTTAAAACCCATTGTAAGTGTTATGGCAGAGATAAAAAAAAAAATGGCATGAGCCATTGTGAACATGTCTTGTGAACATTTGTGACAAGCCAAAGTTTGGATTTGTCATTCTGGAAATGATGCGATTTGTCTCGGTTTTCAGCTGTTTTAAGATTTCATTTCAAGCCAACATTTTGATGGTCTCTCATGACAATTCAATGAAAGTACAAAATGGCACAAAAAAAAGAAGAAGAAAAAAGAGCAAAACTGCACTTGTGCTGTAGTGTTTTTCTTTCTGGTAACTCATCTCATAAACACTCTCTTCTGAGCAGCTGCTGTTTATGCCCCTCTGACAAACAAGAATACATTGCAGGAGTTAAAGAAATGGATTGAATTTTTCTTTCCACCCCCCCTCACTACAGAAATGAATTTACTACCCCCCCCCCACCCCCCCCCCACCCCCTTTTCCATCCTGTATGCTTCAACAAAAAGATTAGAAGATTATCCTGTTTATAATGCCAGCTTGTCGGGACTGAGGGAGGGAGGGGGAGAGGGACAAAGAGTGTCGAACGGCATAGAAGCTAAAATCCTGTAGCTGGATGTTGGAGGTGTGGCGCAGGCCCTTTTCCAGCCGTCCTCAGGGGTGGAATAATTACGAGAGGAGGATTAGCTTCAAGACTCTTGCTCGAATAAAGGATAGTGGGAAAAGGAAGGATGGACATGATGCAGTCAAATGCTCCATTGACTCACTCAGGTGTTTGTATTCATGCACCTGAATTCTCAATTCACTCCCACTGTAGCAACCAGTTAATAGGCCTAATTAATAAGTAGCAGTAACATTGCATATGTAACACTTACCTGAAAATAAATTAAATCTGTCACAAAGTGTTGATTATAGATCAACACATTACACTCTGTTTGCAAGCAGGGCTAGTGCAGTCCACATCTTTTTTCTTCAGATGATGGATGAACAAGCAAAACCAATTTATTTGGTGTTCTGTAGTATAAAATGACCCTTATTTTTGGTTCATCCTTTGCTTGTCTGAGTTGTAGAATGGATGGCTATAGATAAATTGGTCTTGGCAAAATGGACAATGTGACTGTGGCAACAATGCTAAAATGCTTATTTATGAGTGTTGACATTTTAAAATGTCCATCTCAGTACTCTGGATTTTTAATGACTTGGACAGCAGTAGCCTGCTAAAGAAGTGTGTGAATTTGTGTATATAGCTGACTTTGGAAGAACAGCCCATTCACGTTTTGTTTTTTCTTGATTTATTTTTGTTGAAGCATGTTATATACTATAGATATGCACAGACATGTAATGCAGGACGTGCGAGAATATGAGACATGAACTGTTTCTAAAAGATTAGTTGTTTTTGACCTTTTAGAACAAGTCTCTGTGATGATAAGATAATACGTGCTAATGGTTGCCAGTATGTTTGATTGAAATCCCAATTGAAATCCCAAAAAAAATTGTTCTGGCTGGTTGCTTATTTGTCCAAGTCACCATATTTACATGCAAAGTTATTTAAGCTATAAAGTATTTGTTTGTCTATCCAATTAAACATGACACAATAATTTAACATTTAGAAGGGTAGAGCACAGAACTATAGCCGATATTAATTTTAAGTTTTATAAAGACAAATTACTGCTTTCATCTGACTGCAGTCAAACTTTTAATGTGATCTTTTGATGTGATTTTTGATACTGTGTGTGTGTGTGTGTATGTGTGTGTGTATATATATATATATATATACAGTAATACCTCGGTTTACGAGTTTAATTCGTTCCAAGAGCGAGCTCATATCCCAAAATGCTCGTACACCAAAACAATCCCCCCCATAAGAATGCATTAAAAATCAATTAATTCGTTCCACACGACCATAAATGCCCATTTTAAATATTTAGTTTTTATTTTACCCTATTAATTACAGTTAAAATGATAACCATTAAGATCTCATATAAATACTCTTTAAACAGACAATTAAACTTTAGACAATTAAACTCTAAAAACACTTGACAATTTACTGTAACTCACTTTGAGCAGCGTCTGCTGGCATGAAGGAGATGAGAGACAGACGAGGGAGGGGGAAAACACAAAACCTGGATTCACGTGCAAATGAGTGAATTTATTATAATAGTGCAGAAAACAAACAAAGTGATAATCCAGAGTGAAAGTTGTGGAACGGGAGACGCGCGCGCGACCACCGCGCCAGCGCCGGGAGACTCGCGCGACGCCACCGCGCCAGCGCCGGGAGACTCGCGCGACGCCGCCGCGCCAGCGCCGGGAGACTCGCGCGACACCAACGCCAGCGCCGGGAGACTCGCGCGACACCAACGCTAGCTCCAGAGTGGAGAGAAGTGAGGAGACAATTAATTCATGAACCCCATATATATTTCACTACGTGAACAATAGAGGCTGAGAGAAGTTAAACTGCTGACAGAGCGAGGCTGAGAGAATGAATGCTTTAAGGGGTGATAAAGGGGTTGGGCCTGCGTGACTGTGTTATGAGAGGCTGTCATTAGGATATTTCCAGTACAAATGCCCGTGAAGATGCAGAGCGTTAGGACAAAAATGCGCGTGGGTGAGGGAAAAATTTGCTCGCACTCCGATACAAAGCTCGTACACCGATTCAACCCTCCATGCTCGTACACCGATTTTCTCATATACCAAGTCGCTCGTAAACCGAGGTACCACTGTATATAGTAAAAACAACAATATTGATATATGTTGTTACAATTTTTAGTCCAGTCTTCAGTATCACAAGATCCTTCAGAAATCATTCTACAAAGCTGATTTAGTGCTGAAATATCATCTTTTTTTTTTTTCGGTAATAATGTTGTAAAAACAGCTGCTGCTGAATATGTTTGTGTAATGATGGATATTGCATTTTTCTGCTTGTGTATGTGTCTCTAAATATAGACAAACATACACAAATGTCACACTGGTTGTAGTGGAGGACGCAGCATCAGATTAGCTTGAACCCTTTATAATAATTTAGTACCTTTAAAAGCTGTTGATACCAATTCAGCCTTTCATGTCTGCGGTTGAACTTGAACTCTAAGCAGAGCCATGCAAGCACATGTTATGTCCAGACAGCAGGGAGCTACATATGGAACCCTCTGTCACTTTCCACTTCAGCACCGGTTGTTTACAGTTCAGTAGAAAGTATCACAAGAGTGAGAGGAAAGGATATGGATACTTTGCTTATTGGCCAAGAAATGAAACAATCAAAAAAGGGCACTGTCCTCAAATAAATCCTCCCTCTGCCTGCACCAATTTAATTATATTTCTCTTGCTTTATTTGCTTTTCTTCAGGTTTGGACAACACCACCAGTGAAGGAAATCAAGACATTCATTGCCAAATGAAGACCTATAGGGAACCGAAGAAACAGGTAGGATGTTTCTGCTTCAGTGAGACCTTTCTCTATAGTAAAATGCATGTGGGACCAGCTGACCAGAATATCCTGCCAACCGAAAGATGGTCTGGCTCGAAATATCACTCCCTGGAGGGCACAAAACCTGAGCAGTGAATCTGATTAAAATTCTCAGTACAGACACTGGAATAATTTGTGATTTAAAACTTGATGACCTTAAAGACTTTACATAAGCTATGATGGTGCACACATGGAGAATGTGCAACACATAATATGGCGGGAAAAGGTTCCACTTTTTAAATAATACAGCCAATCGCCATTTAGTAAAGTCATTGTGCCAATGCAGCTGCCTTTAGAAGCTCAATTACCAAATAACTAGTCAATGTGCTGAGACGTGAACTTTGGGCTCTATGTGTACAGTGGCTGGCCCAACCTGAAATATTAACTTTTTTTTCTTTCTTGCACAGCTATTTGAGCATAAGAAACATCAATGGGACAGTTTATATTAGATTTTGTTGCTGATTGAAATATGATATTTAAATGTGAGTGTGGCAAAGAGTTTTTGAGATTTCAAGATTTTCCCATTCAAGTTTATGACACTTGGTGTTGCAAATATGGTCACTGTGTGAACAGACGTTCCTTGAAAGGGACTTTGCTTAAAATAAGTAGGTAAAGGCAGAGATAAACATCTGGTTCTGTTTCATATCCTGACATTACAGATGTTATAGACTTCTTTATTGCCCCTTCTACAGTTCCCCCTCCCCAACCAGAGAGGAACGGTAGAGATGAGGACGTTTAGAGGAGGTTTATTTTGGTAAGGGATGTAATGAGCATGATTGTGTGCTGATTACATCCAGCCAACGTACTGAAGTGTCTTGGGTGAGCTGCAAAGAGGAGATGAGGGTAAGAGCGAGCAGTGACAAGCCTCATTAACAGAAAATACTCTGCTCCGCTGCCGAGGCCCTGCCGCTGATGAGGAGCCTAACTGCTAGACTCTCTAATTATGCGCTGTAACCACCATCTCGCAGAAAGCAATAACCCCCACCTCTCTGCATATGCAAATATGACAGACCCGATCATTAGGTTTTATGCCTCAAAGCCAAATTGTTATTGTAAAACCATTGAAGCCAAGGGCAAAGACGTAAAACCCTATCACGCATTTTGACACATTTTTTACGAGCTTTCCTCAATAACAGAACAAATGTTATTGAATGTCATGGATAGTCAAGGGTAATGTGCCATGAAAGTATTGTTTCAAATCAGAATAATTGTTTGATGCTTTGTTGAACCCCTGTCCCCCCCCCCCCCAAAAAAAACTGTAGATTTTCAGAGCCAAGAATACATAATTTGGCTCGTTCTCCACTCTGTGTTTCCCAGTATTTTAGTTAGCATGCCATATTGAAATTTCATAATGATTCCCACAAATTATGTCCCGTATGTTCATGGGTCTCGTGCGCCACTTAGTCATTTGACTATTAAAAACAACCATTTTGAAACACGTTCCGCTGCTGATTTTAAATGCACCTTTGGTCTTTGAGAGGACAAACTTTTATTTATTTGTTCATTAAAATATGAGAAAGTAAAAAGTACATGTGTACTTACAGAAAACAAAAGTGAAACCATTCTACTGATCTATTGTGCTAACCCCCCCCCCCCCCCCCCCCCCCATACACTGGACTTTTGCAAGGTTTCCCAAATATCAGCCTATGCAGATAATTACTGTGAAAAAGCCTACCAAACAAAAAATTAAAACCAGTATTGGCAAGTTAAGTCTTTTTCCTGTTCTTTTAGCACATTTAGATGTGTGTTCAGTTTGTGTGTGTGTGTGTGTGTGTGTGTGTGTGTTTGTATTTGTGTGCTGTGAGTGAGAGAGACAGTATGTGGGTGAGTGACAGTGATGGAGAGAAAAAGAACTTGTGAAGGAATTTCAGCTTTTTTCAGCATTCAATTTTAGACGCTCACTCTCTCCTTGGATGACATCTCTGCATTACAGAGCATATTGCTTTCCTGTCATTAAGCATCATTCACATCGCATAGTGATTTATCAACATCAGTGTTGCATATAGATGTATTCATAGCATATTCAAAACTGCATGGCTACAAATCTATTGTGAAGCAAATTCTTCAATCAAATCAAACTTAAGTTTAGAGTGAATTCTCTTAATGAAGTGGGATGCAACTAGCTAATTAGCCCATTAAAATAAATTAAGTTATTAAAGTATTAATGCTCCTTCTTTATTTTCAACTCATAAAATTAGGTTTACACCCTGGTCGTGTCTCAGAGCGTCAAATGTTTATTAAAATGCGGAAATGCATGTCAGGCAATCCAACACTACACTGCTGACATTCGATTTTTACACTAATACAATTTACAGATCTGTCTGTTGGTAAATTATGTTTACTCTGAACTCTAAATGGCATATTTCCAACTTTAAATCAGATTTTTTTGTATTGATCCCACTGGCTGTTTTTATTTTCTTATCTAGAACTGCCACGGTGGACATGTGTCTGTTGTTGATGAGGAGCGTGTTGTTGACTTGTGTTGCTCATAACAAGATACCTTCTTTAGCGTTGGGCCAGGTTGACATTATTACAGAGCAATTGAGGAGATAAATCTCTAATTGAAATTTGAAAGCAGACCACCACAGACAGATTGCCTCTAGCCTAACGTGGCAGAAAAAAAAAATCAATGCGTATTAAAAAGGATGCTGCGCAAGGCAATTAACAGCTTCTCCGCAACTTGTTGTTGTAGTCTCTGGAGGGGCCGGAGCGGCGTGTCGTTTGAGACCAGCGTCATTTCGTGGGGTCACTACTTCTCTTAGGGCTGTGCTTCACTGAATACATTTGTGTCTTTAATTAATTGCCTCTTCCAAAAAATAAAGTGACATCTTTGTTAGTTTCCCAATAGTCAATTTCAATCTAACAAGGAAAGTTCATTTACATTTACGTTTTATTGATACAGTAAGGTTTGATATGTTACCATGTTGATCAATTGGTAACGACAACGTGTTTACAAATATTAATATTAGTAAATATATACGATGATCAAGCATTCATTAACCATAATCATAAACCACAAATGTGACTACTGAACAGTTTGAAATGTAAACACACATAGTGCATGATACCTACTGGATCAGCAGACAAACTGAACCAAATGGTAAAGTGTTACCTGAAAATATTTTTAAAATTGTACAATAATAGTAACTTCACCTATGCCATAAAAACTGTGAAGTGAAAGCTTTGTTAAAAGTGACTGCATGTGGGGCCTTATTAAAATGCATAAAAGCACAAGCCTGGTGTAACATTTCAAGGCTATTATTTGAACAAGACAGCATTTAAAATATTTTTCAACTAATTAATGTAGTGTCATGTTCAACAATGTCAAGTCATTTCAAGTCAAGTTTAGAAAGCACAGTACAAATATTCTTTCAATACTGCTTTACCAAAACAATTATTTTGACTCCTCAGTGAATGAGTCAAAAACAAAACAAACAAAGGGTGAAGAGGGAGAAAAGCTCTGGGAGCTCATCCGCCCATGGCAAGACACATTTAAAATGTACAGTATTTATGTTGTTTTATTTATTATCTTGTAACACCATATGTATAATAGTTGAATGCAACTAAAATATGCAAGACAATGAGTCAACAAACAACTCTTTTCAAGTCATGTTGTTAATACCGTATTTTCTCGCATATAACCCACGGGTTATACCAGATTTTAAAAACCCTGCGGGGTTATATAAGGGTGTGGGCTATATCACACATTTTTTTTTACACTTAATAATATTTCAATATTTGTTACATCCCTAAGGACTCAAGTTTTTTTTCTGTTTTTCTTTCTTGCAAGGGTTGTTGTCTCTGGAGCTTGTACTATCACTCTGACAGCTGGCGCTGATAGGCTGTCTGACCTGTCAATCATGCAAGAAGACGTGATTGGCTGTGCTGCCATGAGGGTGGGCTCTTCTCATCTCATCCGGTGATCAACACCTGTAGAAAACGCTTCGTAAGGCGGCTGCACAGCGGGAGAGACTAATTTTTCTTTTTGTTCTGATTCTGACTTGTGTTTGTTTTCTTATTGTTTTCTTTCGCGCACAAGCACTGTTTACCCAGCCTGAACAGTTTAGTATAACAGTCGTCAAATTTGAAATGTAAACTTACACAAAAATGTTCATAAATCTATGAGTGCGGGTTATATAAAGGTGCCGATTATACCAATGATTCTTTACACAAAACCCCAAAACCCGTGGGCTATATGAGAGTATGGATTATCTGCGTCTGCGGGTTATATGCGGGAAAATATGGTAAATGGCTTTTAATACCTTGTTTGTAAGGTGTAACATTTTTGGCAGTCAATATAAATCTAAGAGAACAGAACATATAAATAAAGGTTCTGGAGAGATTTATAAATCTGTCACTTGCAAATTTGAAAGGATAGTAAGATAACATTGTTTAGTTTTTTTTTTCAGTCACAGAAACAGAATAATTAATAAGACGTGCCAAAATTAAATACATTTTGAAAGTTAATTATTTTTTGACATTTAAAAAAAAAACATTCTGTACTTTGTGTTGGTGTTAAATGTTTATGAATTTTAGAGTTACTTTAATGTGAATTGTTTGGTCTAAATTAATTAAATCAATTAAAATTATTTATAAAAATAATTGCCACTTTTACAACTCAGCACAAAGTATGGATTAAAAAGAAAACATTGCCGAGGTTAATTGAGGTGCACGAATTCGGTCAACAAGTCGTAAAGTATTATGTGATGCAGATTAATGAAAGCCAAATACCAAGAACATTTGACTTTCGTACGAGCGTCTTCTAGTATCTAAACGTATAGGTAATTCAATAGCCCAACATTTAATGTTTGTTTGTTGTTGTTGTTTTTTCCCCACAAGGTGTTTCAGTCAAATAAATACTGAATCCAATAGGAATGAGTTCCCTAGGGAAAATCCTGTCTAGTCCAAAGCCCCGCCCCCTCGCGCGTGGCGCTGTCCATCACAGTGGTGCTGCTCTCTGAAGCTCCGCGAGCTCAAGCGCGCGCCCGAACAGATCGCTGCCGAAGCGCGAGGCGACGGTGGCAAAGTTCTGCTGCTCAGTGTCCAACGAATGACGAGTGAATTCATGCACCATGTTCTGCTCTTTGAACACTGTCGCTTGAGATCAGGAAGAGTGCTGTAAACTTACAATCATGTTTTGGACTATTTTATTGCCATATTGTGTGACTTTTGTTTTGGGAAATGAGACCGACGAACGAATACCATTCTTTCACGGGCATGTGTTTGAAAACTCTCCACCTGGCTCAAAAGTGAACGGACTGAGTATCCCGGTGAAGCGCATCGACCCGCAGAGATGGTGCGCCAAGTCCGGGATGCACCTAAAACTCCTGGGGGACCGGAGTGAAGATTTCCACGTCTTTGCCCACCACAAGCGTGGACACATCTTATTGAAAACCTCTAACGTTCTCGATCGAGAGGAGCGCGCTGAATATTTCCTCAGCGTCGCGCTGTGCTGTCAGAGCTGCGCTTCAGCCGAGCGCGTCGTGGCCGAAGTTGCTTCCATTAAAGTGGACGTGCTAGACACGAACGACCACGAGCCCACTTTCCAACACGCAGACATGAAAATAACTTTGGACGACGCCACGGCCCTGAGGTCGGTGGTGTACACGGTGAAAGCGGAGGACAGTGACAGTGGCAAAAATGCCGAGCTCATATACTACGCGCTCCCGAGAAACGGCAGTTTCTATGTAGTGCCCAAGACCGGCGACATCCTCCTCGTGGACTCGATTCTCGGTCTCGCGCAGCCCATAAAGTTCAGCGTGTTTGCGCGAGACCACGGCTGGCCCGCTCGGACCAGTCAGAATATGGACGTAGAGATCAGTCCGCGCCAATGGCCAGCCCTTCCTCAGCTCGATAACGGACTCTCGAGAAAGTCCCGCTCCGTGCCGGATCCGGTGCTTATCACCGTGTCCGAAGACGCGAGTATTGGCTCTGTTATAATGAATCTGCACCCGGTGAGGTTTCAGTCCGCCAGCTTTGAGCTGATTCACCCGGACGCAGATAACTCTCCAGTCACCGTGAGTCGGGACAGCGGAGATTTGGTTATATCGAGGCGGCTCGACCGAGAGACGCAGCCGCTGGTGGAGATAACTGTGAAAGTGCAAGATAAGCGAGGTGAGTGCACCGTGACTAATCCAAATATCTGTACAATACGGCCATACGACCTGGTTCTCTTCCCACCTGTACAGTACGTGACAGCGTCTGAGTCGCGTGCTGGCAGATTTCACCTGAGCTCCCAAAATGTACCCAAAATCCTCCTCCTCTCCCCTTAGGTCGAGCACGTCATATTCAGTTACCCTCATAACAGATACTCAAAGTTCACAGGAATAAAAGTTTAATTAGCACTTGCTGTAAAGCCTGACGTGTAATTGTCACGCGCCCAGGCGCAGATGAACCCGCTGGTGCCGCACGAAAGTGTCTTACATTGTTTGCAGAAATATGTTCTCACACACTTAGGTGAAAGATGCAACACATTACACAATGGTTGTAAACAGCGAATTTTCACATCGATTGGATTTACTGTGAAATATACATGTTTTTTTTTTGTTTTTGTTTTTTAAATCACCAACAGCATATTTCCATCCATTTTACTTTGAACTAAAATGTTGATCTCTTTTTTGCTAAAGTTTGTGGGATTTTAATTTAGGTTGGATTTTCTCAGTCAGTAATTCAATTCAAAGTGTCAAAAAGTGTAATTAGTTTATCACTGTGAGTTGGCAGCAATTGTACAACATTTACATTTGTTACGTTTATGCATTTGGCAGACGCTTTTATCCAAATCGACTTACATTGCATTCACACTCTATTGTTTGAGCTACAGGAGAGCAAGTTTTAAGTTTCAGATTTGAGCAGCTTGTGCATAATGCTTTGTTCATCAAATCAAGAATTTCTTCTTTGTATCTCCTTTGAATAATATGTCTCTGGTCATTCTGTCAATGTTCAGTAATTTAGGTCTTCGTGTATGTGTGTGAGAAGGGTGGAATTTTTACCAAATAATATCATAGTTTTCATTTCACCTATAATTGCATCCTTTGCAACCCAAATTGCATCCAGGTGAACCCCATGCATCAAGCTGACTTAAGGGGCAAATCAGGGGGGTGATTTAATCCTTTTTGAGTTGGAGATTTTGCTCTACTTTCCTTCAACTGCTTGCATTAGCCATGTAATCCCAAGTCATTCACTTTCTCATTTTGGGGATTTAAGACTGGCAGCTCAGTTTGAAGAAACTGCATGGAAGATGAGGAGTTTAGTGGAATGTGCTCATATTTGAGCAGTTGACCGGGTGTGATTTAGCAGTCTGTGATTTAATTAGTGTTGGTTTGTTAATCGGGGGCTTTATGCTTGCTTAACCTGCAGCTCTGGATCTGCTGCTTTTTTTCTATGTCGGTGTTTTCAGCATATGTTCAAGGACGCTTGTTTGTGCGTGTGAGAAGGTTTGTAGGTCTGTGCATGTTGTGCAGTGTTCTGCTCATTCTTAGCACAAACAATGAGGCAAAACAGCTGGTTTTAATGAGGAGTAAGAAGAGCATCTGCTGACCTCATATTTGCCTTTGGCTCATTGGAGGTAATGAGCTTTCAGGTAACCATATGTATTTAAAAGATGTGATTTTTTTTTCTTTAATGTGTATTAAAGCTATTTATATCTTTCCTCTTCTGCAGCTTTTATAAAATTATATTAAGCTCTATCTACACACCACAGTGTGGAACATCATCACATATCCAACACAAAATTATCTTCATTAAAAAAAAAAAAAAAAAAAAAAATTAGTCATAAAGTGAGAATTTACCATCTGAACAAATCTTTGAGCGTACATGCTGCAAAAAAGTATCAAGACGGCAGCCTTGCAAAGCAATTGGTGACGCCCTCTAAGGCAACATTAAAACCTCAAAGCTATACTTTGATCTTCTGTAGGTAGTCAGTAGTTAAAATAAAGAGTAGACAAAAACAAAATCTAAATGCAGTGGGTAGGCCACTGATTCTCTAAAATGTGGTATTCTCTTACAGAACAATTAAACAAGTGACAATGTCTGCATGAGATGAATGTAGAGTGTCTTCATTATTTTGCGGTTCTATCAAGATTGTTGAATGTTAACAATGTCTACCTCTCTTTTCTGTACTTTTCTCTTCTGTCCCGCTTTTGTGTGCTATGAATATGGATGAATGTACAGTGTGGCATTTAAATCAAGTATTATGTGATATATATATATACCTGACCTAACAAAAATTTAAAATTCACGTATTAAAACGATTTGATACCCATGTCACTAAGATCTTACGTTAGTATGTATAAGTCACAAATTACTCTTGCAGTATTATGTTATTATGTTTAAAAATCTCCTTTCAACATTTGACAGATTTTACAAGCGAGTCTAAAAAGACGCTGTAAAAAAAATCTATGATTTTTAAAAAAAAATTTATGGTAAAAAACAGACCCCTGTGGTTGCCAGAAATTCATTGTAAACATGTTTGTGGTATTACAGTTGGCATATATTCCTGTACCTGTATATTTTTTGTCGCGGAACGGTGAGTTGTGAAGTGGTTGATGGAAACATGGAAGCCAGGGATCAATGTAAAAGTCTATTTATTAAACAAAAACAAAAACATTTTAAATATAAACAGAAAATGGCAAACTTGTGCATAAACAAACAAAAACTTGGAAATATGGAGAGAGCGAAACACACTACTACACAACGTCATGGAAACATTAACAATCGACAAAGACAAGGGAGAACATGAGGGTTTAAATACACAGGATAACGTGCAACACCTGACAAGACTAACAACAGGGAGTTGCTGACATGACAGCTGACAGAACACAAAGGATCACACAGGAGGAAACAGGAAGTGACGAGACACAACATGACTGTGACAATTTTCACCTTAAGTGATATCATATTTCTATACCAATCTACTTGAGTCACACAAATCATATTTTACCTTTAAATGTACTCATTACTACCAGGATAACACAATAGAAAACCATCATAAGTGGCCTGTCCATAAATCATGGAAAATACTTAGACAATGCACAGGATCATATTTACAGACTATGAAAACACTTTTTTTACTTCCAAAAAAACATTATTTTTACAGAGAAAACAAAAATAGATATACATTGTGAAACCATTTATTAAAAATTAACTTGCAGTTAACTAATACAATTTTAACTATGTAATTTTCACAAAAAACACTGTAATTCTTAAACCTTTTTTCTTTTTTTCAACATTTTGATTTTAACTCTGAAAGACAGAACTGATATGCCTTAAATCTTCATAAATGTAAATTATTCCCGACATCATCTCTCTTCCGACAAATCACTTCATACATCTCCCTTTGCTTGCATATTGATGTTATGTGTTGTATCTATAGAGTGAGTCTGGGTAATTTGGCCCAACATTCCAGTCAGAGTTGTCTTTCTGGGTCTTTCCTTTTTAACCCTGCATTTCTTCATTATCTTTCTCACTCTCCACCATCTTTTTCCTCATAACCCTTCTGCTTTCTTGTCAGAGCACGTCTGATGCTGCCAGTCTTTGTGGTATCAGTGCTGTGGGATCAATTAACCCCTGCACAGAGGATGCCGATAGTCTGTATGTGCTCGAGTGTTTGTGTGTATATCAATGACAGTCCTCAAACCAATTTCAACAGTACAATATAATCTTACCTTAGAGATGCCGTCAACTGGCTTCTCTCAAGCCCTCTTTCTCTCTCAATTAGACATGATGGTGTTTAGCTCCTTGTAATTCAGTGCAAGTGTTCAGGTTGAGAAGAGATTGACACTAGCCTATTCTTCTCTTTCTCTCTCTCAGCTGGTCCAGTACGCTCCTCTCTTAGTCATTTCATTTCTCTATATTTCATTGAGGAATATAGTCTGCATTGTTATTCGTGCTTGTGGAACGTGGCCCAGGTGTCCAAAACCATAGTTTTTGCATTAGACCAGCAACCATGTGTTTTGCAAGGGAGATTTTGAGCCATACTCTGGTAATGGCCCTAAACACCCACATCACCAGGGCTTAATTTGAATGACAGGCTCAATGTTTTTCTGGGTCTTGACCAGCCTTCAATACTGAAATCTGTTAATCTGGTCAGCATGAGCCAAAGAGTTACTGCAGCATATGGGGAGCTTCTTTCACCATGGACACAGAGGAGCTAGCAAATGCTTCACGGGGTCATACATTTACACACGCACACACATAACTCAAATGCTCAATCAGAAGCCCTGAAACTGTGTGCAAAACCTGCCCTCTAGCAGACAACACATTTATGCTTCCTGATTAACCTGGTTTCTTTTGCGGTGTATGTTGTATATATATAGATTAGGGATGTCAAAATGAATGCGTTGGATGTGATTAATTTTTTTCAGTTTAACGCTTTAAAAAATATTTAACGCAATTAATGCTGCATCCCTTTTTATGTAATCTTTTGGGTAGCGTTGCATTATATGATGACGCTCTTATTCATGCAAATGCTTTTAAACCATTCAAGACACAAAAGAGAACGCGCTGTGATACCGGCACGCAGCTGTGAACCTCCTGTTTGAGTGATAGAAAGGAATAGCTAATCAAAAAAAGGAAAGTTCTGTCATCATGTGGTACCATTGACTTCTGTAGTATTCTGTAGTCCCAAGTCATCTACTTATACTGTATCCTAAAAGTATGTTTGTGAAGAAAAATTGCATACTGTTCAGGGTTTAGCAAAAGAGTAAGCATCTTTAAAAGATAGCTCCGTCTCTCAGTTACGTTCGTCCTATCACTGTTTAAACTGCTGTGTCAATCATCTTGTCATAGATAAAATCTTTTCCTAAAAACTTTATTGGTCATACATAGTAGTGTTTGCAATCTCACTAAATGTAATTGCAGTTTAATTGTTGAAATTTCCAAGCAATATAAATAATGCATTTATTAATTAAAATCCTTATATTTTATTTGCCTTAATTCATTGAAAATTAATGCGTTATCTTTTTTAGGCATAAACATCAGTCATAAAACATTACAATTCCAGTCTAATTCATTTGTTGAAACCTGGAAGCTATCAGGAAAAAAGTCATTATTATTATTTTTGTTTAATTAAGCAACTATGTAATACAATATTTGTAATTAAATTTATTTAATTTTCTAATTTTTATTTAATGAATGGTAAAATTGAAAGCTTTTAATCATGCGGCGATTCTGAATGGCTATAATTAATTTAAAAAGATCATAGAGACATCAGCAGCATTATTGATATCAGCAATGCTGGCCTTATTTAATAAAAAAGATTAATTGAACAAATGAAATTAATATTTATAACATAGGCAATTGTCATTGTTGTTTCTTCATTAATAAGGACACTAAATGTACAATAAATGATAAATGATTTAAATAAATTGCAATTTAATTTTCATTTAATTACTATAAATGATTTAAATTTAGTACATTTATAATTTTACATAATCCTAATTAAATGATAAAAACACTAAAAATAAACATAACATCTTATTTTTGAGTTCAGTTGTCTTATTGCAGCAGAAGTACCAGAGGTACATATCAGTTTAGATAGGAGGGCCTTCAGATATTCTTGAACAAGTGTGTTACAATGGATAAGAACCTGTGCTTTTTTAGATTTTTTAGAGACATTTTATAATAAACCATTGTTTTTATCTTTTATATCCTAATAATTCAACATTAAGACAGTTTTACATTACATTCATTAATTTACTTTACATTATTATTCATTTATTCATTTAGCAAACACTTTTATCCAAAGCGACTTACAATTTGAGGAAAACAAAGCAATTCATCATGAAGATGATGTAAAAAGTACGTAAGAGTGCTTACAATGCAAAGTTTCAAACATTACACATACTAGTAGTACAAGCCTGGAGAAAAGGCCTTTTATATATATAGTTGAGGTGGTGTGTGCGTTTGTGTCTTGTATTGCCAAGGATTCCAGATGAAGACAGGGAGGTCGTTCCACCAGCAAGGAACGGTGAACGAAAATGTTCAATTAGCAATTGTTTAATTGAACAAAATTTTTTAATTTAGCAGAAACTTTTATCCAAAGTACCTAACAAATGAGAAACATCCCACTTGGTAGGTGTTTTATTTCTTTCCCAAATTTTGCCACCAGCAGAGATTCCTTTGAGATGATTTGGTTTGAAGACACAACTTCCTCTGTAAGTTCTGTTGAACTACATTCATACCAAAGGGGTGTCTAAATAAGCAACTTAATAGGCATGGAAACACCTACTTTCATTTTTTGTAGTGTTTTTTTCTCTCTCTCTCTCTCTTTTTTCAAAGCAGTAGTACTTTTTTTTCAGGGTAAAAAAGTAGAAGAACACAGTATTCAACTGTACCATTATTTTTTTAGTTAAGAGCAAGGGTTGGAGGTTTAATGGCTGTCCTCATTACAGGTAGGAGAGAGAGAGAGAGAGAGAGAGAGAGAGAAAGAAAGAGAGAGAGAGCAAGCAAGCGAGCGAGAGAAGAGCTGCTGGGGTTTGCGGTTGGTAATGTTTCAGTTTGTCCACTGTCCAAAGGATGGAGGTATAGCACGTGTAAAGACTGACAGATATGGAAAGAGAAAACTATTTAAATAATTTAATGAACTCTAGAGTAAATTAATATTTAATGTAACAATGTAGCAAATATAGAATCACCTCACAAAGTCAAAGAGAATCATTGGCACAGCTACAACTATTTAGTAAGTACAGTATAAGAACAAGACCTCATTAAGCAGCAATTCAGACCACGTTATGTAAAATCTAACCATACATTTAAGGCATTTTAAAATTATGTGTAAAGTTATGTGGGAAACAATGGGCATTGTGATTCACACAATGTCTGTGACAGAACGAATAGGATATGGGTTACATTCTAGATAACCATGTACTAGCACAAGCTCCAGACATGTCAAGTTACCCTAAGTGGGACAAAATTAGACGTAGCAGATGAAAAGTGCACTGTGGGATATTTCAGAACATTGGTGTTAGAATGTTTGAACAGTGCAGGCTCCAGTTAATCATGTCTGTGAAAGCAGGTGTGAATGCAAGTCATCCAGTTTTCTGCTGTGTTGTGTTCATGCTTAATTCAGAGAGCACTTGGGATTTTCTGACTTTGCTCTCTGAGGATTTGTCAAACAATGTATCTTTTGATAGCTTATTGAGTTGTTATTTTCTAATCAAACGGGAGAGAACTCGGTATATAGACTTTGCAGTGAGTTGTTCTGGCGTGCATAAAAAAAATTGTGCATATGTGTCTTCAAAATGTTGTGGCTAATGATACAAATCAGATGTCAGTGAAGATTAAAAAAAACAATTGAGATAATCAGCACAATTTAGTTCATGGAACAGATCCCACACCCCAACATGTGCATCACAAGTATTTGACTTCTTATTTGCATTAACTGTGTGGTTTCCCTAACAACCTTAACCACTGAAGTTGCCATGGCAAAAAAACAGTGTTTTTGACATTGAGGGGTCTGTGATCTATCTGAGAAACATTCTGGATGCAATTCACGCATAAAAGCATATATATTGGAATGGTTCATAAAATAAATGTAAATCCACTCATCATTTACTCACCTAAATATGTTAAATACAACCACAAAAACAATTTGTGTGACCAACTTACACTTATACATCATCATGAACACATTTTAAACCCAAAATTCCCAATCATGTGAAATTCCTATTAAAATGACTGGATTTCTCTCTCTCTCTCTCTCTCTCTCACACACACACACACACACGCACACACACACACACACACACACACAAAGAAAAAAATCTGACCACTCCTTTTTTTTGCATTTTAAAAAGACAAATGATTGCTTTAGTCATACTGCAATTGAACTTTGAAAGCACTTGCAAACAGACATATGCCACAAAATGCATATTAAGCAAAAGAAAAATTGTATAACGGAAAGTACTAGTGCCATGGCCCCATCATCTCATCTCTCTCGATGTCTCTTTTCCTCACTACTCAGAGAGACATGCTCAGTATTGGTAATTGCGAGTTCATGCTGTACACAGCCTATATCCTACAGCTCCTCTTAAATTAGCCTTGTGTCACTGCATTTATGCCCCAGAATCTAGATTGAATGTGCGTTTGTGTGGTTATGTAAGGATCTGTTTATATGCTTATCATGCTTGTGTAAGCAATGCTTTTGACGGTGCGTGTGTGTGTGAGGCAGGCAGGCAAGACACACTCTGCAATAGCCGGATTGCTTAATTATCAGAAAGCAACTAGGTACAGATATAACTCTCTCTCTCTCTCACTCTCTTTTTCCATCTTGTGTATTATTTCATCACTGATTATTTAATCAGTCTGTCTACAGTCTTGGCCCATCTTGGCATTGTTTTCTTTTTCTTTTCTTTTTCCACCGTTTCATCTGTTCTGCTTAGGACTGTTCTGTGATTAGTTTGTATCCAATCTGGCTCTCTCTGATATAGGAGACTGTGAGTATGGCGGCCAAGTCTTCTAATTGCCAGACTTAATCAAACAGACAAATGGGAGGATAGCAGGCAGCCTGTGACCTTTCCAAGATGGCATCCTCGCCTCGGCTCTTGAGCAAGAGAGTTGCCAGCCAGCTTCTCTCTTAATAATGCTGACAAATGCAAGCGAGTCTGTGACTTTAGTACCATTTCCTGTCTGCATCTAATAGGCTACGTGGCCTATGAATCGCTGGAGCCTGTGATGAGTGCTAACTCTTCTGTGCCTCTGTTGTTGCCCACTATGGCTAATGCTTGTCCTATGACATTCATCATAAGGATCTGTAATATTTGTGTGTGTTTGGAGGGAGTCTGTAGAAGCTGACGGCATATCTAGAGATTTGGCCCTGGAGAACACTAGCTGAAAGTGATGCAACATTAGCAGACAAGAAGCTTTTTGTGGTGCAGTTTCACAGCATCAATATATTCTGAAGTATAGAGAAAGGCAACATTTTACACTGTCAATCAATTTAGAATATGTGTTGAAGATTTTATCTATGAAATCTGTCTCTACATCTCTATATCTGATATCTGACCTAAACCTGAACACCATTTCACATTTTTTTCCCAGTAATATCCTCTCAAACCTCTACACATAGACTGGAAACAGAATCGCCAATGGCTTGTAAATATTTTAGTTTTCTCAACAGACTTTTGACACACACTCATGGACATATATATAAATGGCACTAACCCTAACCCTGGATTCCAAAAAAGTTACTACCTGATCCAACTTGATTCAACAAGTTCATCAAAGCAACTCATAATGTAAGTCAGTAGTGTGTATGGCCCCTACATGCCTGTATGCACTCACAATAATGTCAGAGCATGCTCTTGGATCTGGGCATCAGTGAGCTCCTTCACAGTCTGTGGTTCTTGGTGGCTTTAGATGCTCCGATATAAAATGTTCCAGAGGTTCAACAGAACGCCGCGCCCTCATGCCACCCTCATGAAGTCTTTTTCTGAAAGTTTGATCAGAAACATGCATACCAGTTGTGGATTGCGGTCCTGCAGCCGGGTTGTTGCCCTTTTATGTCCCTGTCCAGCTTTCCTTGTGTAATGGCCTGAATGTCCCGCTTTCTCTTCTATGCTCTTGAAACTGTGCTGGGAGACACACAAAACCTCCTTACAACAGCAAAAGGACAAGGAAAAATCAGTAAGGAAGAATAAGGATAAGGCCACCAAAAGCAAAAAAAAAAAAAAATCCCTTTTCAGGGCTTGTCTTGCTGTTGCCTCTCTAGTGCACTTGTCACTTTTATTTGCACCGAAACAGGTGAAACTGACTCACTATCACTTATGCTTCCCACTACAGCGTGATATCCCTGAAGTTTAACTGACTTGGTGTTAGAAATGATTAAGTGTTCCATTTTTTTTGCAGTACATAAAACATGAAGAAAAATAAGGAAAGTAAGTTCTTATAAAACTGGTCTCTCACTGATGAAGGCTACTCAATATGGTTTTTTGAACACAAAGTACATGATTAAGAATGAATTATTTCACTGATATGCAGAGTTAGCTAAATGCTACCTTATAATTGGTAAATGTGAGCACTGAGAATAATCACTTGGGATGTAAATTAAGTTTCATTTTTTTTTCTTTCTTTCATTTTTCTTTTTTATTAATAGATTCAAGTCTTAACAGATTAACAGATTTGTGAATCATAAGAATTTTCATTAAAGGATTAGTTGCTGTCTTGGGAAAATTTAGAATTGAAGAATTGGGTCAATTCATCAGTGTGAATTGGAATTTGATTCACACCCACAGGAAGTTGAATTGGAATGACTGGAAGTTCAACCCATGTGACATGTTCTGTTTTTAAACCCTAGTCCACAAACGTTAATGTATTAAATATGAAATATATCAAATAAATTCAAAATATCGGTACAGTAGGAAGGATTTAATACATTACCTTTCTTTTGTTTACATATTTTTAATTGTATTATTATACAATTAATTCAAATTCAAGTTACATTAACAGTGATAGTTAGTGCTGACTACCAGCCTAGTGCATCTTGTTATTAATGTAAACGCAGTTACTAAAGTTTTAAGTGAATTTCAATTTGGATGCAGGTATAAAGTGCAGATCTGTGTTTTGCAGTGTAAATGCTGCCAAAGATTTGTGTGTGTGTGTTTAAAGTTGTTTCTGTGCCATTGGATGTCTGCTTTTGTTGCACTTGAGTGCAATAATGCTCTATCCTGATGCATTCATACTGGTTTACATCAGTTCAATATGCCATGAACACCTGTGGTCTGTGTTCTGTGAATGCCTCTATGCACCCTGTCTCTGTCCTTGATTCAGTTTCAAGTCCTATACGTTTTATGCTGAATTTATCTTATTGTGGGTTTTTTAGCAAATATATTTATATAGGACAATAATTACAAAATGTTCTCTCTTCTTTTTTATTCTCTTTGTGGACGTACTCTTCAAAGACTAAATTTAGAGCAGCATACAAGGCTTCTTTAGTTCAGAAAAGGTGTCGTTAGGTGTCTTAGGAAACTTCTTTAAATAAAAACAGACCGTTGTCACATATTATATGTACCAGAATATTGTATTCATTTAGTTTAGGGTTTGCCTGAAACATCCTTGTCGTTAATGTAGCAGAACACGAACAATATATCTCCTCACATGCTAAGTAGTCAATATTTATAGCTGGCTGTCTTGCACCAGCAGGTTCACAGAGTGCTCTAATCGTAGATTAATGACCATGTGGCATAGGAATGAAGTTCATTAGCATGTCTTTCTCTCTCTCTCTATTACACTCTCTTTCTCTGGAACAGGATTTCAGGATTTTGGGTTCTATTGATCAGCTCACCTCAGCCCCTGGTAATCAGAGCATAGGAAATGGAGTAATCTAGGGAGCTACCGCTGAGCTCTCGATCTTACAGCCTCACCTCAGGCAGTATGACGTGTACACACACGCAGTCTCAGTTCACTGGAGAAGAGGCAGCACATATATATTAAAAATATATAGTGTACAGCAACTTCTGAAGTAGCTGTGGCAGAGTTTTACATATCTTGATGAAAATGTGAGTGATGCTAATGCAAGGACTGACAATGTGATGGTGTGTGTGCAGTTGCCAGGGTATCTCAATGGTAATCTCAAGGTGTTCTTAAAATGGTAGTCTAAAGTGGGGTGTTTTGGGTTGTTGTCTGGGTAGTTGTTGCCTCAGTTCAAAAGAGACCACCTATATATTTAGCTAATAGAATTATTTAGCCCACTTTAACTTCCCACTGTGAAAAATATATTTCCATTTTCTGAGAAAAGTACTACCACACCTTTGCTCATTTGTGGTTTTCATGGTCCTGTCTCGCGTTGTTCCCTTCCAGGTTCCTTTATGTATCTTTAAGGTCCTTTGTCTAATCATTCCCTAAAGTTATACCCTCCTTTGTTCCCTTATCTTTGTCAGATGTTAATGTTATTTCATGGTTGGAAGTTTCCTTCCATGTTTCCTGTCTTTGGTTTGAATAAATCCTTGTCTGCTTCAGTTCTGTCTCCGAGTGATCTCCATATCGCACACCAGCACTCTTGCGTAACAGAACATCTGACGGGGTTAGTTGCCCAAGAACGACTTTTGAAGATGGATATCACTCCAGCCTTGGCCAAAAAGGCTGTGGACTTGTTTTTTGCTGTGGCAGCTGTGCGAGCCTGGCAGCTGCACAGGGCTGCCACCCCAGAGTCCGCATCTACCCGTCTGTTAGAGCCTATCACCCTAGCCATGACCAAAAAGGCAGTGGACTTGTTTTATGACATGGGAGCGGTGCAAGCCTGGCTGCTACACAGGGCTGAGTCCAAGCTCCCGAGCCCCTGTGAACTTTGCCCTCAGCCCCTTTCCCAAGTACCACCTAGGCTTCCCGACGCCATCCCAGGGAGGCCCCTCAAATTTTTTTTTTGGCAGAGTAGGAGTAACACTTTGAGGGTGGGTGGGGCAAAGGAGGCGGTGCATCCGGACATCCCTGACTGCCTGGCCCCTAGTTCCCCCTTCTTCACCCTGGACACTCCCCCCTGCCTGGCCCCTTGTTTTCCCGGCTCCACCCTGGACTTTCTCCCGGGTCTGGCCACTTGTTCCACCACCCTGGTTCCCCATGGCCTCGGCTACACCGGTCTCCAGGGTCTCCCTCTTGTCTTGTCTTCCTCCTGTTCCCCCTCTCTCCCCTCCGCAAGGTGTGCCTTACGTGGCGTGAGGTCACGCCTTGTGGGAGGGTGTGTACTGTCATGGTCTTGTCTCGTTGTGTTTCCTTCCAGGTCCCTTTATGTATCTTTCAGGTCCTGCATGCTCCGGTCTGTGTTTAATCACTCCCTAAAGTCTTGTCAGCTGTTTGCCCCGTGTGTATTTATACCCTCCTGTGTTCCCTAGTCTTTGTCAGACGTTAACGTTGATGTGGATGTTTCCTTCCATTTCTCCTGTCTTTGGTTTAATCCTCGTCTGCTTCAGTTCTGTCTCTGAGTGAGCTCCGCATCGTACACCAGCACTCTTGTGTAACAGTGGTTGCATTCGTGTCCTTAGTCGAAGCGGGTCGTTAGAAACCAAAGTTTAATACTTGAGCATATAGTTTTATTCAGATCACTAACTGTAAGTATAAGTAGCAGTATTAATATAGAGATGTTGCTTTACCATTAATGTACCATTACCATTAAGGACCATTAATAATATAGCAGTAGTTTTCATTACACTAGTAATAGTAATCTTATATTCATTGTTCTTTGTTGTCATTTTCTTTAATCAGTAGCGGATTATTTATTATTTCACATTTTTCGTTATTTTGTTATTATAGGGAGAGAAGCAGAGGCCCGGAAGACCTGTTTTTTCTTTATTGAAATCTAGGTAAGAACTGCTTGTAAGAGGTACTGGTTTTGTCAGTCGAATATGAATGAGACCGAATTCAACTGTGAGTGCAAAGAGAGTATTTAATCCAAAATTATGACTGTACAAACAGGGAAGCAGGGACTCAATGGGCAGACATATGAATGGTGAGATGAATCCTCGAGACAGAATAGGAATGACAGCAAGGAAGACACCAGGAACACGGGATAACATACAAGGGATAACATACAAGGGATAACATACAAAGGACAACATAAAAAGGACAACGACCTGACAAGGGTGGTTAGTGGAGACTCATGAACCGTGACAGATGTACACTTGTTTTTTTCATTTTGTTTATTGTTAATATTTCTGTTTTGAAGTAAACATAGGTGCATCAAGTGTCTCTGAATCATTTATATGTTCAGTCTGTACACATCTATCATTTGGCTATGGGCTTTAACAGTTGCAATGGCCGTCTTTTATCAGTGCCTCACCCGCAACACAAGGCATATGGTGCCAAATATGGGCAGTATTTTTTAGATTTTCTGGTGCTCGTACTTTCCAGGAATTTTTGCTCGTTATTGCTAACCTTGCATTCATTTAAGTTTCTGTTGAATTAATTCAGTCACTCTTCTTACCATTTTTAACGATGGATTCCTTTGGAGACTGGTGCAGGACAGCATCCAAACAAAAGTTAGAGTTAGAGTCCATCATGGTGGTGCTCATCGTTTGCTCGGGAAGAAGGTGGATATGTACACTGACAAAACATCAACACAAATTCACAGTCTTGTGAAACGAGCTAAAGTGCTAACCCACAGGACCCTGTTGTTTTATTGTTGCCAAAACAGATATGCGTTAATGGTTTAAATGCTCCTCCGGGTGATTGTTGACTTTTTTTTTTTTTAAATATGTTAAATGCTGCAAGGAACATGCGTTTTTATTAGCTGAATTTGCATCTGAGATGCATATTTGTTAGATGTGCACTAAAAGCACAGCTGGGTGTTGATGGGCGACACTGGATTGCCTCTGATTTTTAAAGCTTGTGTTTTTAATAAACCCGTATGTTTCTGCATTACTTTTTCTTTCACACATATGTTTTCTGTCCCAGTAATTTTTAAGTAATAAAGTCTGGTGTTGTTTTCTCTATAAATTAGACATAGCGTCACCCATAAAGTCTGCACCATTTTGTAGTTCATACTTCAACAAAATGAAAGTTAATTTTAAATTGTTGCAGAGCCTTTGATTCTTGAGAGATCCCTTAAAGAAACTAAAATAACTTTTGTAAAATAACAATTTGTAATCTAGATGGATAATAATCTAGTGCTAATCAATGGATGGAACTAAATATCAGATTTTAAAACAACCATTTTACTAGTGCTGTACAATAGGAAAAAATATCACAATTATTAACACTATTATTGGTGGGCGATATTATCAAAGTCTTATATAACAATATAAGTCTGCCCATTGGCCTTTGTCCATCACGTCCTCCTAATCACCCCTATACTCTAATTGGCTTCATTTCTCTTTCCCCTCTCCTAAGCTGGTGTGTGGTGATTGTTCTGGCACTGGTTGCCGTCGCAGCATCCAGGTGGATGCTGCACACTGGTGGTGGGGTTGAGGAGTCCCCCCCCAAGTGCTTTGAGCTCTGGAAAAGCGCTATATAAATGTAACTACTTAATTAATAAGTAATTTTAAATGCCAGATAAATTTCACGATTGCAGATACTGTAGCAAAAACTAATTCTAGGTTATTGTAAAATTACTCAATACAGTTACAGAAGACAAGTCAAACTATACAGTCACCAATACAGTAAAAGCAAAGAAACTAGTTACAACATACAACATAACAAATTAAATAGTGCTTTCAGGAAGATAAGGAATATATTCTAGTGTTTTTTAGGAAGATGTACTAATGGTATTCAGATAAGGAATGGCCTTATCTGAGGAAGGAAGTCATCAAATGTAAAATTATACTACTGTATTCATTTAAATATAGACCAATCCTTATTAAATAAGTCATACAAAAGTTATTAATTTAAGAGCAGTGAGTGATATTATCTTTGTCTTTTGTGGTTTGATTAAAAATAAAGATTACAGCAGAATTGTTAGGCTGCTATCACTTTAAGACTTAATGCATGGCTCCATTATACTGTTACATGTGCTATTTCTCAGTGTTTACATTCACTTAATATATAACCGACTGTGTTCACAAGGATACTTACCAAAACAGCATTTCAATATATTTGTGTGTTGTCTACTTTAACATTTGTCTGAAGCCCACAATGTACTTTACTTATGCATGTTCTGCCCCATCTTGGATCAGACGCACAGGAAGCCACTGAGGGAACAGTATCCTATTGTTCAAAAATAGGATACACTTTAGACTGGTTCAAACCCTAAAAAAAGTTTATGTTTCGAGACGTGATCAAGAGTTAGTAAGGACTTGATGTCTGTGCCTTGGTCCAGTAAGTGAAAAACAGTTGGATGTAAACTGTCAGTGATTGGGGTTGAGGGAAGAAATTGGCCTTTTGGGATTGAACTGAAAACCACACGCTCATACAACAAGACAGAGCACGAATATTCATCCTGTGTGCTCAAAACAGAATACAAAAATGGAGCATGAATGTCTGAATCCCAACACAGAACTGACACCGAAGTGTCAGGATCCGAACACCATGCCCCACACACAAGCCGGCTCACGTGGATAAAGGAGCGCACAGCTGGAGCGCAACTGAAGACAATACAGGAGCGCCAGGGCTCTGTCACGAAACCAAGAATAAACTAGACCAAAGTGACAGAGCCCTGAGAGTAAATTGTGCGAAGACCTTGAATGACTGTTGTACAGAGATGAAGCCAGAAATGGGCGAAGGTGCTAAACCATGCAAGCTCTTATACACAAACAGTTAAATTTTTAACTGAATTCTGTTGGGGACTGGAAGCCAATGGAGTGAAGCTAGCACAGGAAAACCATTACTCCAGTCTACAATGTGAGTCAGAATCCTTCAGAAATCATTCTCATATGCTGAATTGATGCTCGAGGAATATTTCTTATAATTATCAATGTTGAAAACACTAGTGCTACTTAATATTTGTGGGAACTGTGATTCATTTTTAAGGACTCTTTCATAAATATATAAAGAAATAAACTAGCAGAACCCCCCGCCCCCTCAAAAAACAAAAACAAACTAAAGGGCAGAGAACTGTATGAAATATTCAAGAAGCCAAAAGCTGCATTTCCTATCTGTTTCATTAGTGCTACTCTTTGATATAGTCAACTTACCAGACCCATAACTTATGATGAGTTTGCAAGTACAGGGAAGAAAAGAAAAAAAGCATCATCAAAAAAAAAAAAAAACCAAGCCAGGAAAACTAGCCATGTGGAAAAAGGGCATTTCAGTCATTACAAATGTTTGTTTATGCATCCCATAATTGCTTTGTGTGTCAAACCGCCACGGCACTCTTATCTATATACTTGTAATTTAATCATCATTTACCAACACAAAGCAGATACAACAGATTATAAGTGCATTTCTCTCAAATAAAGAGACTGTCCGCCGAGAGCCTCGATGGCTCTGTTCTGTGTTTCTGAAGCATCAGGAGTGGATATTTTCACTTAGGTTGTCATGGTGAAAATAAGCTGTCCCAATGAGATATCTGCTAATGAGACTTGAGGATTTTGCCTATGCAAGTACAGCAGATTATTATCAAATCAAGGACCTCAGAGAGCCTCATGGAGCATCTGAATTCAGTCTCTTTTCTGTTTTACCCATAGTCCTCACATTTGCAATATGTGCTGGGAGTTTTCTTTTCTGCCGCTTTTTTGTTGATTGGACTGTATGTAGAGGGAGTCTTTGATTGATATTTCTATCAAGCACAAATTGAAAGTACACATTTTTGAAAGGAAAGCCTGTTTGACAGTTGATTTTCCTCATAAGCACTATTGAGATCTCATATCTCATTGCCATCTCACATTATTTGGTCTTCTTTCCATCGCTGTACGAATTATCTTCTTCTCTCTGCAGCCTGATGCCTATATTATTGCACTCACTGTAAACCTCTTGAGTTTAATAAAAGCATTCAAACATCCTCTCAAGAAATACAAACCCTTGTTTTGGAGAGTTGCTGTGAGAGCGTCTATATGCACCACCTCAGTTCATGTTAGAGCTTTACAGATTAAAACAAAAGACAGCAATGCTGATAGGATGCCAATTTGAAATTTCACAGGATATTGGGTGTGACCTCACAAATTTCCCTGCCCTCCTCCCACTCTGCATTCGGTTCTGCTATCCTGGTGGAGTCAAAATGTGTTGCCAATTCTCAGTTTTCACATCTTCTTTTCACTCTCTACACACTAATTTGGCATGTAGTCAAATGTTGTTTAGTAACACACTCTCGTTGTTTTTGGCGAACCGAGGAGGGGGGGGGGGGGTGAAAATTAAAAGGGCGAGTTTTTGTGAGGCTTGTTCCAAAAGCAAATTTTAGATTAATAACTAGCATTACCGAGAGCCTGTGGCGAGCATTACAGTTTTTGAATGAGACGCAGGTGTCGTGAGAAGTAGATTGACACAGCATGGTTTGGCCGTGCTCTGTGGTGAACGCTGCATCTACTTTACATCACACTTCGCATTAAGTCTCAATCAGTCAACTCGCTCTGCGCACAAACCCCACACGTTCACTGACTGTCTATATCTGCATCATTTCAATGAGCTGTTTTACATGGGAGTAATGCTGTTTATTCTACATTTTAAGAGCAAGATCCACAAGAACATCCTTTTGTCCCGTGATCTCTATTTGATAAGAGGAGCTTATGTTGGTGTACAGATGTTGAGTGGCCCTTCAGGCAGTTTGACCTTTGTGCTGTTGTGCTGTGGAACCCTTGGCTCTCTGCTTTGAGCAGAGTTTGTGAGTACTTTCGAGAAGATCATAAAACATGTATGGTTTTACATTCGCTTAGTCCTGTGTTAGGAACTGATCAAATTTTTTTTTTAATATAAATAAAAAGTGTAGTTTACTATATATGCATGTCCGTTGCATACTACATTTACATTGTTAAATGCAATCTGCATCTGAGTTTTGCATCTGGACGATGCTATTATCCAAAACGACTTACATTGCATTCAAGTTATACATTTTTTATAGGTTCATGCATTCTCTATGAATCGAACCTATGACCTTGGTTTTGCTACTGGCGTTTTCTACTGTTTGAACTTCAGGGAATTTGACTTAAGGGCATTGAACACTGTACGAGAAGCACCACACCACATCTGAAGTTCACAGCTACAACTCCAGAGGCTGTTCAAAATCCTGCGCACCACTCCTATACACAACTGTTCAAAACTGTGTGTGTGGTCAGTAAGATCTTTTAATGGTTTTGAAAGAAGTCTCTTATTTTCACAAAGACTGCATTAATTTGATCAAAATACAGTAAAAAGCAGTAACATTGTGAAATAATATTAAAAATAAAAAATATGTATATGATTTTAGTTTAATTTAAAATGTAAAAGACACAATTGTACATGATTCCCAAATCATGGAATTGATTGTCTTTCTGTGGCTTGAATAAAGTCTATGCTTCATAGAGAAATATCATAAATATAATAAAATATTGGTTCCCAAGCATTTTAGAGTGGTGTACCACTAAGGTATTTAAAATCATCTTACACACCTATTTCACTTATACTGCAGTCACACCATTTCCATTAAGAGATGATAATTTCCTGCTAAATTGATTTTTAGGTGCATTTTATACCTATATAAAGGCAACGTTTTTCTAACCTTAGTAAAGGGTGTCTATTAAAAATTCCTATAAAAGATTCTGAAGAAAGAATTACTCATCCTCATGTTGAAACCAGTAAGACCTTTGTTCATCTTTGGATAAAAATAAAGATATTTTTTGATGAAATCCAAGAGCTTTCTGACCTCTCATAGACCATTGTTAAGATTTCTTCTATTCTGTGCCAGCACCACATGCATACATCGTGCTGCTCATGTGAACGGTGTTCAAAGACTGACATGGAAGAGAATAAATTGTTGGATAAAGTCGATATTTATTTATTTATATGCTCAAAAAGTATTATTGTTTCTTAATAACATTAAGATGGAACCACTCTAGAACAATAGACTATTTTACTGATGTCTTAAGGATTCTGGGCCTTGAAAGTGGTAATGACGTTGTTGTTATGGGGGGTCAGAAAGCTCTCGGATTTCGTGAGACAAAGACAGAATTTTCATTTATAGGTGAACTAACCCTTTGTTACATTTAACGCATTTGTGCAATGAGGAGGGTGCGAGGAGCACGAGGAGAACAGTTTCCAGAACTGAATCTCTCTTTATTAAAACCGAAAATAAAACACACTTTGAATAAGAAACATAAACGGCACTCAATGGTGCAAAACTAAGAAACTCATGGAACTAGGAGCACGGAACAAACATCCAGACACAGCAAGAACCAGAAGCAACGTCACAATGACGATATTCGACCAAGACAAGGAACACTGGAGCGAATAAATACACAAGGAAATTTTAAGCAGCTGACAAGACTAACAGGGTAATTGATTAACAAGACAGGTGTGGGAACTGCATCGGAGATACACAGAAGGGCCCCGGATGTGAAAGACATAACGAGACTGTGACACCCTTTAAATGTATGTTGTTTTATGTCAAATTTTTAAAGTTCAGTTAATTTCATTATTGATATATTAATAAATTAAGCGATAAATAAAATAAATTAAATGATTTATTAATCAGTATCAACAAACGCCATCTTTGCATTGCAATGGTCAATATGATATGCTAAAGAATACATTTTACTAGTAACATTAACATTCACTAGAAACATTGGCAGTAGAAATGCTACTACTGTGTGTGTAGTATTCATGCATATCTTCTATATTGTTTTTTCTTTACCTGTTCATTCTCAGCAAGTGATCATTGTTTGGTATTTTCTCTGCATGGGCCGTTTTTTCCTTGCAGTTCTTTCACAAAGTGTATGAGCATTAAATACCAAATCACTCAGCGAGGAGTAATCAGCATGACATTCATTCAAACACAAAACGTCAAGAAGTCCCTTAGCTCTCAGAACAACAAAACAGAATTAAATGACTCACTTCTAGTGAAAGAATATCCTGGATGAAAGTGAAAGCAGTTGAAAGTCCAGCTTTTCTAAACAGTAGCATCCTTCAAACAGTAATTAGTCATACTCGAGTTTTATGGTGATTTAATTCCTTGGGACTTATTCAATTCATCTGGTGTTTTGCAGAGGCTAAATGTCATGTTTGTAGTCATATAGTGCCAATCATTTTAAATGCTTTAATTGTGTGAGACAAAAAGCAGTTTTTTTTTTTGCAGTTTTGCATATGAAAACTATTTAGTGTAGATACATTACCATTCAAAAGCATTTAAAATGGTTTTGAGAGAAGATTCTTATGTTCACCAAGGATGCGTTTATTTGATCAAAACAGTTATACAGTAAATACAAATACAGTAAATAACAGTGATATTGTGAAAAATGTATACAATTTAAAACAACAATGGAACTCACAACTGTAACAAAGTAGCAGGCGTGCGATGCGGAGTCCAAACAGAAACACTTTAATAACAGAAATCAGGAAGCACACGGGGGTGCAAAAACACGGGAGAAATACATCCACACGTAGACACATGAAACTTTAACAAACGACAATGACATGGGCTAACACAAGGGTATAAATACACTAGGAAATGATAAACAGGTGGTGAACTAAATGGGTAATCAAAACACGACAGCTACGGGAAGACATGAGGGACAAAACAGGCGGATCAGGAGCAGACTGTGACAGTAGCTCCCCCTCCCGGAAGGCGCGACCTCGCGCCTAAACAGGTCGACAGCGGAGGGAGGGAGGGGGACCAGGGGGCGGACTGAACAAAACATGACACAGAGTCCAGACAAAATTAACAAGTCCATGGCGGTGCAGGAGGGATCAGGGGCCAGGCAGAGGGAGGTGACCAGGGAGGTGCAGGCGGAATCAGGGGCCAGGCACCCGAGTCAGTCCATGGTGGAGCCGACGGGCCAAGGTCCCTGAGTGACGCCGCTGGCTCCGGAGGCCGAGGAAGGGCTGGAGTGACGAACCTCCGAAGAACCAGCGGCAGGCCCGAGGACTGACTCGGAGGCGGAGGGACAGAGGACGTAGGGGGAACTGAAGGGAGGGAGGAGCCGGCCGACGCCACAGGAGGAGGCCAGGCGACGACCGACCAAGGGGACACCGGTAGGACGAGGGAGCCCGCGGGAGAGGAGAGGCTGAGGGACGTCGCTGGGGCTGACGGGGTGAGGAGTGGAGGCGCTGACGATGCGTCGACGGGCCGAGGTGGAATGAGGGGCACCGAGGTCGGAGGTGGAACCTCAGTGCCCCACGATGCCGGTGTACCGCCGACGCATGACCGCTCCACAGTGTTGGGTGGAGCCAGAGTGGGGAAGCGGGACAAAGGCAGAGATGGGGACGGGTGCAGGCTGGGTAGAGGTGGAGGGAGAGGGAGGCTGGGTGGGAGTTCTGGTGGCTCGGGTTCGGGGAGGTCCTGGAAGGCCGGCGGAGGTTCGGGGAGGTCCTGGAAGGCCGGCGGAGGTTCGGGGAGGTCTTGGAGGTCTTGGAGGTCTCGGAGGTCTCGGAGGTCTCGGAGGTCTGGGAGGTCTGGGAGGTCTCGGAAGGCCAGCTCAGGCTCTGGCGGGTCGGGCCACGGCAGCTCTGGCGGGTCGGGCCATGGCAGCTCAGGCTCTGGCGGGTCGGGCCACGGCAGCTCAGGCTCTGGCGGGTCGGGCCACGGCAGCTCGGCCGCTCGGGAAGAACTCTGTTCAGTTTCGGCCGCTCGGGAAGAACTCTGTTCAGTTTCGGCCGCTCGGGAAGAACTCTGTTCAGTTTCGGCCGCTCGGGAAGAACTCTGTTCAGTTTCGGCCGCTCGGGAAGAACTCTGTTCAGTTTCGGCCGCTCGGGAAGAACTCTGTTCAGTTTCGGCCGCTCGGGAAGAACTCTGTTCCTTCTTGGACTGGAGGATCGGCTCATTAGCTGTAGCATGCGGAGTTGGCTGTCTGGAGCGGGGAGAGAGCTCCTCCAGACATCGCGTCATGGCTTCCCGCCAGCCCAGTCCCGCGATGTCCGGGAGATCTTGACGATGGAATCTTGCCCCGATCCAGAACAGCGAGTCCAGCGACCGCTCATTGAGAGGAGCGACGGCGGCGAGCAAGCCGAACTCGAGCGCAAATTGGCGGAGATCCTTATTTCTCTCGGCGCTCGCGATAAAAAGGGAGTGGAAATCCATCAGGAAGTTTTTTGGGGTAACTAACCCGGTCGTTTGTTCTGTAACAAAGTAGCAGGCGTGCGATGCGGAGTCCAAACAGAAACACTTTAATAACAGAAATCAGGAAGCACACGGGGGTGCAAAAACACGGGAGAAATACATCCACACGTAGACACATGAAACTTTAACAAACGACAATGACATGGGCTAACACAAGGGTATAAATACACTAGGAAATGATAAACAGGTGGTGAACTAAATGGGTAATCAAAACACGACAGCTACGGGAAGACATGAGGGACAAAACAGGCGGATCAGGAGCAGACTGTGACAACAACCTTTAGAGGACACTTTGGGGAATGCCTAAGCTTTAACTGCAGTGTGATGGAGCGGAATGTGTGAATTGCCTGGGCTTTTCCGTGAAAAGGCTTTGTTCACGTCTATCCCTTTTCTCGAGGGAATTAGAAAAGAACCTGCTGCAACTGATGCCCAGCGGAAACTGAGACCTTCGGGATCGCAGGTTGAGCTGGTGTAGGAGTCCAATGTTTGTCTCTTTCTCATTCCTGCTGCTATCATTTGCTATCATGCCATCCTCTGTTCTATTTGGCACATCTGTCAAAAGACAATGGTCAAAAGGTTTAGAGAGGTGAAGGCTCGGTCGGCAGCGTTTAAGAAATGTAAACTGCATCGTCCCAGATCTTTCCCTCAAACATCAGGGGGGCCTGGACCGTCTCAGTCTGAAGTACTACATACAGGTTCAGAGGCAGAATCTTGACGACCAAGCCCCCCCACCACAGAGGTAAAAGGCTTGGAAAAGACGCAACCAGAGCAGGGTGAAGAAAAAAAGAAGGACATTATTGAGAGTAAGCCTGCTGGCAGCCAGCAACGTATTTCTTTAAGCAGGCAGTTTTACATATGTAATTTGTCTTGAAGTTGTAGCCGCCTCCCCCATAGGTGGCTCCTTCGTCAGAGTATTTTGAATCATTACAAAGTATTTCGGTTGAAGCTGCCTCCTCCTCTTGGTGGGTTTTAGAAGCAGGAGTAGTGAAACTGGTTGCTTCCCCAATGCTGGGTCCCTAAGCAGGTGGCCCCATCACAAGTCTGTGTCACACTGTGTGTTCCAAGGCAAGCTTCCTACCCCTTGCAAAGGGTTCTCAAGCAAGCAGCTTCCTTGAAGTAGTCTTGAAGTAGTTGTTGCCTCCCTCAGGCTGGGGTCTCTAAGTAGGCAGCTCCTTTGTGAATATGGATAAGGTTGAAGTTACCTCCCCCTAGAGGTGGGTTTTCTAAGGATGCAGCTCTATGATGCCCTGTGAATTTGTGGCTGCCTCCCCCAGTTTGGGTTGAGTTGCCTCCCCCTGTAAGATCTCTGAGCTACTGCAATGTTTTTAGGTTAAAGCAGCCTCCCCTTATGGGAGCCCGCTTAAGCAGAAAGCTCCCTTACATCTTGTGAAGCTAAAAATGCCTTACACTAAATCCACCCTTTGCAGAGTAGTTATAATGCATTATATGGCTCATGAGATGTACTTCCTCCCTTCTATTTAATAGGAATTTCCTTACGGTGCTTTTAATTGAGCCCTTGAAGTAGGAAACTCCCTAAGATCACAAGTTGTGGTTTCCCCAATTTGCTTAAGCTTTGGGAAGCCAACCTTAATGTTATTGAGTGCACCTTCCCCATTTTGGTTTTCAGCAAAGTCCACAGCTTTTTGAACACTCACAATCTCCTAGGTAAGGGAACTCATATTAAGCCCTTCCTGTCATCTGGGCAGACCACCTCCAGGTTTTAGCAGGTTTCTTCCTTTCTTTAGTTTGCTTTAAGTTAAAGGTCATAGATGCGTCTCCTTTTCTGATCTTTACGTAGTCAGCTCCCTTGTAATAATAAGTTGTAGCTGCCTCCCTCATGATTGGTGTTCCTTGAGCAGGAAGCTCCTTTATTTATTCAGAGGGAACTGACACCCTATCCTTGAAAGCACAGTCTTAAATGGGCTGATTTAAATGCAAGTTTTAAATTAATGTAAAGAGTTGTGAGAAAATGGTATGATAAGTGTCATGTGCGGCAGGTCTTAAAGTGACAGCCTGCTGATGCTGTCATTAAGCATAATCAAAGAGCAAAAGAAAAAGAAAAAAATCACTCGACTGAATAACTTGTGTAGGTTTTTATAGCTCTAAATTTAATTTATAATGTATGCGGAGAAGACTGTATATGTTCTACCTGTTGGACCTACCTGGCAAATTTAAAGCACTGTCTACAAGGTTACATGGGTCAAAAATAATAATAACAAATAAACATTTTGCTTTTTGACAGGGCAAGTAAAAATCTGAACCGCTCTGACTAAACAAATATAAAAATTTGAGCCCTCTTTTGAAGGGCATAGGTACATTTATATTTACTCATTTAGCAGACGCTTTTATCCAAAGTGACTTACAATTTGAGGAGTATAGAAGCTTCCTCCCCCTTGCATGCAGGTACATGCAATATTTATTAATATGTTTATTACGGGTTTATGATAAATATTACAACATCAAAATATATATTAAAAACTGAAATGTTAGGTGCAATTAATAATTTAAAAAATTGTTAAAAATAATAATTTCTAAATTGTTAATTTACAGTAAAATGTGTGATAAATTGGTTAATTGATTCAAAGCACTAACATTACCTGATATTAATTCATACAACTTGTTACAAATACTAAAATTACTTATCATCAACCAAGCGTTGTTTTTTTGTGTTCATGATACCTAATATATTTACTTGATTTATTAATTTGTAAAGCACTAGCAATTAATCTTAGAAGAGACAAGTTTTGAGAATCACATTGGAGTGGATTTAAGAAAACCCATGAGAAGTGTTATGTGTCTGTTGCTGTATGTATTCTATTTATGTGAAAAAATACAACAAGATTTCCAGCTTTAAATAGTATGTTAAAATAGTATGTTTTTAATAGAATGTGTATTAATTATGGCTTTGGCAAAATATTTTATTCAAATGTACATGCATGTATCATGTTTCATAAAAAAACAAACTCAAAGTCAGTTAAGAAGGGCACACACAGATGTTCTCACCGTTACTGATAAAATCACTAAATTATGCCAGCACCAAGTTCCCTCTCTTGCAGTCCATATTTCAAAAACTGCCTTGCCCAGAAAACACAAGAGAGTTTCTACACTGGATGTTCACAATATGATTTATAAATGGATCATATGAGTAGCAGAGTAAATGATCTCTGATATAGATATTTTAGAATGCTCAGAAAACACACTAAAACGCAACGTTTGAGGTAGCACATGCTGTTTATAAATGATGATCGATTTGTTTTAGTAACACTATTTAAATATGAGGATTCCTATTTGTGTATTTTGGGTTCTGTTCTTGGTTTATTTTTTGTGAATCAAGCCTTACCAGACCTGGTACACTCATCTTTCAGCGATCTTATCTGAGTTTGAAGCGTGATTAGTCAGACATCCTATCTTTTCTATGTGCAGTTCAGAGCCCCGCTGTTCCTAATCCTATTCTTTCAGCCTGTCTCTTTCCTCCAACAAACATTATCATATCTCCTCATGAAGCCTGTCAGAAGCTCTTTACATCTCTAGATTTGAACATGCATAGCACCACTTATAATTAATATGTAAACATCAGATGGGATTCATTCGCACGGATTCTCTTTAAGATTCATTAGAATTTATAAGAAAATTGTCTTTGCTTTGCAAGAATCGGGATGAACTTGGTCAGACGCGTTTGAAGTAGCGAGTTATTAATTCCTCTCTTTGTCCTTTTTGATTATCAACATAAGACAGAGAGATTCAGCTCTTTTGTGCATAGTAATTTTTTCCCCAAATGTTTTATGTTTTTTTCCCCACTCCTTTCTTTTCACCACTTCCTCTACTCTGATCTAATTATCTCTTTGAGCAATGTTCTTATCATCAAATAAATATGCTGTTCCTTAAATCAACTTCATGTTTTTAATCTGTCAGATTTATCGCTTTGCTTATTCACTATCATTTCCCCATTCATCATCAACAATCTGTTCATCGTTCATTCTTCTTCTCACTCTGATCTTTTCTTTCTTGCGTGCCCTCACTTTGCAGACACCCTTGTGAATCACGAGCCAAAAATACCAAATCCTTATAGCAGAATTTACATTCAGAAGTGGGTATTGCCCTCATCTGAGCCTGTACTTAGACACTCGAGCCTGCCATATTTTTATGACGTGAGGTAAGAACAGAGATATAAATTCCAGTGAATTAATCTTAGATTAAAAAAACAAAAAGTGAAATTAAAAACAGCTGGCTTCTGCCTACCCTTAGCTTCAGCACAGGGACACTGAACATGTTTTAAATGTGATGAAAACAGATATAACTTCAATATTAAGACAGATTGCCAATATTGTTTAGATCCCACAATGCCTCTATGGAGTAAAAGAATTTGTGAAGTGTCTCTCACAGCAGAGCAAGTTGTTTAGATTGACACTGCGGAGGCAGACAATAACAATTTCACTGCACATGACGAGTTGCTCAGTTGATCATCTATCTGAACAGCTGCTCAAAAAGCCTCCTGCCACAGCATACATTTGTTTTTGCAATCTGGTCATTAACCTTGTTGGTTCTCACCATTGTTCAAAACAGAATTACTTGGCTTTTCAAAGCTGTTTCCTACCCCCTAAATGAAAGCTCACACCTACTAATTTCATGTAATTAGTTGTTATGAGTAAAGCATGTGTTATTTACCTCATTCTGACCAATGTATGATCTGCACTTAATACTAGTGGGTGGTGAAAAAAACAGGCTTTTACTTTCAGGCTATTTTCAATAGCTGTGTTTTTGTCTAAGAACCTGTTTTAGCGTTCAGGAGCTAACAAAGACACAATCCTTCCCTTTATGGGCCGTAAGTAGACTTAATGGGATACATTGTATCATGAAAGTAATAAGTACGTTTATATACACAGATATAAACACATTTACACCAAAATATTAAGCAACATAACTGTTATCAACTTAGTATATTAGAATATTATGTATTATAATAATGTTAAGAAATGTTTCTGAAATTCTGAAGGATCATGTAACATGGAAGGCCTGAGTAATAGGTGAATTTACATGAACATTGCATTACGATTGCAATCGGTTTGGATGTCTGATCTGAATAAAAATGATGAATGTAAACACCTCAGTTGGAAAATTCCCAAATCGACTGAAATTTCAATAGTATTGAGAAACCTTTTTTAATCCATTCAGTAGGAAATGAAAACTCTTGATCGTATTGAAAACGAGTTTTGTGCAAGCGCAATGAGGTAGAAATGGCGTAATAATGAATTAAATAGATAAATATTAAATATTTTAATATTAAATATTTCTGCTTTTTGAAAAAAAGTAAATGAGGATGCTTATTATGCGACAGAAGCGGACAACTCTTTATATTCTTGCAGTGTGCACGTCACGTGCGATTTAAAGTTTGTGACAAACTCACACATCAACCCAACCACTTTAGCGTTCATGACTATGTTTGGATTTATTTATCAGAATGGTTTCATTCTGATTGAAACAAAACCATGATTTCATACCTAAAAATGGCTACTGACTTCTGAAATTGCATTTGAAATTAATTATATAATATTGTTTTTACTAATTGCAGTTTTGGTGAGCATAAGAGCATAAGCTTATTCAAGTCTACCAACCACAAACCTTTAGACAGCATTGAACATGTCACATATGTCTTTCACAGCAAACACACAGCACCAAGCCTGTTAGTAGTCTGATTAACATGATGATGAATATTGAATAAAATGAATATTGAGCCACAATTACATTATTTAGGTGTGTTAGTTTGACACTTCAAAATCTAACAGGTACAATTTTAGGCCTAAAAAGACGAATTATTGCTTTACTCCAACTGAAATTGAACTTTTAAAGTGCACATAAAATGACTTATTGACTGTAAATTAAACTTTAGTATGTGAGAGAACAAGTTCTGCCACTGTTGAACTATAGGTTGCGAAGTTCATGACACAAAAGAATAGGATCCAAACTCACCCAGACTCATAATAACATAGTTTTGCTCCATTGATCTTTTCAAACCCAAACATTGGAATCAGCGATCTCCTTCTAAATTACCCACCAGTTGAAAACTGCTCCGGCACAACATGAGTGTTTTTTTCTGTATGAAATAATTAGTTGTTCTGTGACTATCGTGGTGGGAACCAGAAATGGGAAGCAATTAAAATATGTTTGATCATGTCAGAATTTTAGTCTCTTGTTCATATTAAACTGCCTTTTTATCCTGTCCTTTGTGCTCTGGACAGTCTGATGACTACGTTCTGTCTACATAATCAAGCATACATGTGTCCGCGTCTGCTGTATGAATTATGCCTGGGGATTTATACTGGATCCATGAATCTGCATAATCTTGACAGTGATACTCATCAAGCATATGTGCTTATTGGCTCTCGAATGAGGTCGTGCCAGTCGGGGCTGATGTGTAAATGAGTGAATATGTCCGTGTCCGAGTGTGTATTGCTTATCTCTACTGTGAAAACCAAAACGGTTCTCTCTCCATCAGCTTTCTGTCTTCATGTCTCATGGTACCTTAAGCCAAATCACTCTCTGCACACTTCCCCTCAATTAATTCCACTCACTGCATCTGGAGAATGTTGGGTGATTAAAATGTTGTGTAGCCTTTTTGTTCCCCCTCCAAGCCCATTAGCCACTGCTGCTAATTAGCATCTCAGCTGTATATATGTGTCAGGTGGTGTAAAAGTGGACAAGCTGTAGGTTGCGCCACCAGAGACCAGTGATGATACCACTCAGCGATTATACCCTCCACTAACATCCTTTTTTCTCCACCTGACAGCTCAGCGGGTGGAGCAAACAGCGTCTGTTGTTTAGATAGTCCAAATAAAAAACACTCTTTCGATTTAACCTCAGCTGGTTCAATCGGCATAATACTTGCCCATGGTTCCTCGGTGCTCTTGCTTTCTCTAGACTTTTGTCTACAGAATGCTTATTCTCAATGCTACCCACAGTGAGAAGACAGAAAAACTAGTTTCACCAAGGACCTTTTATTTCCTCCATACCTATCTGATACCACTATCTTTAAACCTGACATAAATTTACACAGTAGTTCACCCCAAAATAATAATCATTTACTCACCCTTGTGTCATTCCAAACCTGTATAATTTACTTTCTTCTGTGGAACACGCTGACTTCAATTGTATAGACAAAAACAAAGGAAAAATAGCAACCATACAAATATACTGTATTTCTCAATTTAGTATTTCTTATTACATAGTAGATTTTCTGAGAATTTTCCTTTTTAGGTGAATTTTCCTTTTAATCAAGCCATCAAAGTATATGTCTGCTGGTACACAGCATGTCTTGCAAAGTAACATTTATACTAATCTCAAATGTTTTTTTTTTTATCATCCCAGTCTAAATGTGGGCAGTTTGACATTGAAGTATTATAAACATTAACATCAAGTAATGCTGTAAAGCTGCTTTGAAATAATGGGTATTGTGAAAAGAGCTTTTTGAAAATAAATTGACTTGACCAGTGAAGGTGGCTGATAAAGACTATGCTTCTGTTGATAGTGACAGGAAGTCTTGCTGTTCAAACTAATGACCATGACTCAAGTTGTTTATTTTCTATTTCTCAAATCTTATACGTGGACCTCTTTTACTGTACATATTTGTGGTTCATGAGTTCAGGGAGAAAACACCCAAAACAAAACAAATCACTATTCCGAGCCTTCATTAAGTGGATCAAAATCACCGATATGAATCTTGAATCTTCAATAATAATACTTAATTCCATGACAATCCTTTAATTATTATATTTTTCTTAGTTGCAAAGTCAGTTTTCTAGTTTGTGTTGATAAAAGTCAATTCAATTTTGTACATTACCTATATGTGTGGTTATGCCTCCTATCGGTGACAAATTCCTGGTAAGGTTTGCAAACTTGGCATATAAAGTTGATTCAAAAGTTCAACAACATTGCTAACAGATATTTGACTTCTTGTTCCATCACCAGAGCCTGTTTCAGAGTGTACAATGAGTAAAACCCTGTTGAATCATGATGGAGATTGGTTGAACCAAACTGGATTCTGTAGCTTTTTTTTTGCAGGACACATTGAGACATGTTTGACAGAAGTCTTCACTCTGACAGGTAATTTACTAAGGGAACTAACCTCTCGATGTACATTTACATCTACATTTACACATTTAGCAGACGCTTTTATCCAAAGCGACTTACAATTTGAGGAGTATGGAAGCTATTTGTCCAAAGGATACAAAAACACATAAGAGCGCTTACAAAATTGCACAAAGTAGCACAAACATGGGAATAGAGACAGGAAGAGGAGTAATATATATATATATATATATATATATATATATATAATTTTTTTTTTTTTTTTTTTTTTTTTTTTTTTTGTGTGTGTGTCCTGTAAGGTGCTCATGGAAGAGGTGTAATGTAATCCTCTGGTGTATTTTAAGCAGTCACTTTGGTGACCTGAAGCGCACTGGCAGGAAACAAACGACTTGGCTGCTGTGTGCCCCTCCTCAAAGGATGCAAGCCTGACACAATGTCTTGTGACAGTACTTGAGTCATAATCTTGCTGGAAACCACTACACCCGGAGCGTGGGTGACCAGGTGGTCCAGGCGATGCCGAAGGGATGGACCAGGAAGGCTCTGGTTTGTCTGTCTAGCTTGGGCTGAGCCAACAGGGTGAGCAGCAAGGGTGGCATCGGAATGGCCTTGGGCTCTGGGATGGCCTCCGGGCCTTGTGGGACAGCGTCTGGTACTTGTGGGATGGAAGAAGCCCTATTTCTCCTCCTCTGTTTCAGATTGGAAGGCATTGTAGCATCTTCAGGCACCTCTGGGGGCGCTGCAGCCAACAAAACCACCTCTGGGGTAAGTACAGAGAAAGGAGTAGCAAGAACATCCACAAACCCCCAAAAGGTTAGGTGGTACAGCCCTCTCATTCTCCACCAACTGAGGGGGCTCATTAAGGGCATAATTGAAAAAAATCCTTGAGAGCTGTGCCATTGAACTCCAGCCCTGCTGCAGTGTGGCTGAACTCCTGGGCAAACCTTCTCAGAGCTGCGTCTTGTTGACAAAGAGAGCTCAAAGCCTTGAACTACAGCGTCTGTTGGTAGAGTGGGCTAGAGTTTGTGGCAGCTGGTGGAGGGTTGAAGCCTTGAGTCCTCATGGGGCTGGATTGTTCTGTCAGGTATTTGGATGAAGGCAAGAGCGAGGACTCAATGATGTTTGGAAGGATAGGCCTTTATAAATAATGAAAATAAATAAAATAAAACAAAAACTCAAACAAAACTACCCCAAGGGCGAAAACTGACTTTCGACAAAAGTTAGTTGAGCATGCGACAACGACCCTGCTCAGGACAGCAAACATAGGGAGAATAAATAGGGAACAACAAACAAGGCAGTAAATGAGGTACGACTGGTGGAGCAAATCAACCAATAATGTGGTAACAAGACAGGCGGGGTTACACAATAGAGAACACTCATGTTCATACATGTTCATACAAAATAGGATGACATGAAAGCATGCAGCCAGTGAAAAACAAGCTGCGTACTACACAGCACATATGAAAGCACGTGGCCCATGTAAACAATAACCACATCCTACATAGAACACAACTCGTGGACAAGAGAACACACAGCCCTAATGACCTTGAAACCGCACACACTCACAACAAAACAGAGTGCACAAGAACAAGCGAACAGTCATCTCGTGCGCTCACAACAGATGACAGACACACAGAACATGAATGTCCAAATCCTGACACAAAACCAAAACCAGACTAGACCAAAGTGCCGGGATCTAAACACCACGCCCCGCACACAAGACAGGAGAGCACATGGCTCGAGCACACTCAAAGCAGCACACTCACATGAAGATGTGACAATGCAGTAGTGTCGGGCCTCTGTCATAAAACCAGACTGAATTGATAGAACCTTGACAGACACAGTGTTGTTTCACCACATATTTATTTCTCATGAACGGCCTGTCAGCCAAAAGTGTAGCTGCTCATTATTTCAATAGTTTATATTTCCCTGACCCTGGAATATAAAGGTTTATGTGTTAGTTTGTAGTTTAATGTAAGCTTTTGTTAAACCATCTTTTGCTTATAATTCTTCTTATAATGCGTTTCACTCCTGGTCAATGAAGGTGTGATATTAAGAGACTGCTTACCGGGAAGTGTTTTATCTCATAACAAAGAGGGTATGATATGCTTGCTGTTTTTCTCTTCCCTAATAACCTCAAACGCATGGACAGTCCCAATACACTTACACTCATATCTGTGCCTTTTATCCTCAAGAGTCGCAAATTGGATTGAAAATGAAGAGTTGCATGAGTGTATTACATTCGGAGAAGGATCGTGGGATTTAAAAAGGACGAAAAATGGCAAAACAGCTAACACAGCTAAAACATCAGGCTTTCAGTTTCAAGGCTGGGACACAGGTGCTACCGTCTATCAGAAATTCATGACATTGGGAACTGTGTTTGCTTAATCCCACTCAAAATGGAACTGGGTAATAGATGTTTTGCTGCAATAATTTATTCATAGTTTCCAAGAAACTATGGGCAGCGGTTGTGTTCCCATCCACTGCAAATAAATGGAGGAAAGAAGAGACATCCCACTGAGGGGGTTTGTCAGATATTTAGAGGTGTGCTTTCGATAAGTGCAATGGATGTTAGGGGACTGAAAATGATCTCTGCTGTACCAAGCAGATGTCTTTTTTTTCAGTTCGCACCCCAAACACGACAGCAATTTACAACGATTCTCAGTGGGCTCTCTGAAGTGTTTAGACTGATCTGGTCAGGATCTGAGCTCTGGAACATGTGTATGTTTTCCATTTGCATTCATTGCAGTCTATCTTTGCATTGTACTGATGAGTACTAGATGAGATGAATGCTGGAATATGTGCTTGTTTGTACCTTAAAAATATTTTCTTTGAAGATATCTTGCCTTTATCTCCCTCTTCCTATGAAGGCTTTATAAATGTTATATGCAAGAGCATGCTATTATGATGAGCCTTTGATCTCTGATGAATATGCTGGATTTATTTTGTGTGCATTTTTGTATAAATCACTGATTGTATGCATATTGTAGTGCATGCATCTCTCTGCTATGCTTTAGACCATAATGCACCTATAGTTACACACACACACACACACACAAACACACACACACACTGCCATGTCATGCTTAACAGAGTGCAGTGGACCTTGACTGGCCCTTGGTTAGAGTTAATGAAGAATTACATTAATGGCGGCTGTTGAAGTCTCGATTAGGGAGCTGCTCCTCACCTTTAATGAAACTATTCATCAGATTCATTCAGCCAGGGAACCTAAGGTGCTCGGATGTGCCAGTGAGTTCTCTGCGCCGCCAAACGTTAAGGTAGATCAGTACACATCTTAGGGGGGCTTCGATCGGCATCTGACAGCTTAACAGCATGCCGGTGCTTGGATGAGCAAACCTAAAGGGGCGAAGCTGAGGGAGCCTTGCTTCAGTGGCTGCTAACCCCAGGGAGAGTCCTGCCCACTATCCTGATGGATTATTGCAACATTCAGAAGTGCCTAACAAATCTAAGTTGTGTGTGACAGAGAATGAAACACTACTGTGTTGTGCACCATCACTTTCTTTTCCCCTGTGCTACGCTCTCTTTTTCGAGTCCAAACCCATTTCTGATGGCTCACGCTCAAGTTCACAAGGTTTTGTGCACATTAGCAGATGCCTGCTGTGAGGCGCGCGTGTGTGTAAGTGTTTGTTTCACAGGGTGAGGCTGATAAGGTTAATCTAGTATTTAATGATGAGTACCCAGTTGGCCCATGGTGAAAACATTTTCGAGAGGTCACAGATGTTTTGAGCTGCAGTAAAAAGAGGTGTGAGTCTGTGGAGACACTGTCTCCAGTAAAAACACAGCAGCGACACGAGGAGCCGTTGTTTCTTTTATAGATATCACAAGTGTCATATCTGTCACATAGTATATGACTGAGCACAGGTTTTGATAAAAATGTTTTGTAAAATGTATTAGTAGAATAATGGGTAACCCTTTACAACATGTTTCTGTACATTAACATCAGTTATTGCAATAGTTCACAATCATTAAACAACAAAATACTTACAGTATTGTGTAAAATTTTACGATAAGGGTTACATTTAACTGCATAAGCTATCATAAAATACCAATTAACACTTTTTAGAGCATTAACTACTTTAATATGAATTCACTATTTTTTTTTTTTTACATATAACCGTTTTACTTATTGTTTCAAGTATAATCTGTGTATTTTTGTTTTATTTTAGTGTTTAAACATTCAGAAGTTTTATATAGGTAAGATATTTATTTTAATTTGAAAGCTGAAAATATGAAAGCTCACCAAGGTTGCTATTATGGTCAAAAATACAGAAAAAATAGTAAAATTGTGAATTATTATTGCAATGAAAAACAACTAAAATGTTCTATTTGAATAATGTATTTTAAAAATGTTATTTATTTCTGTGATGCAAAGCTCAGTTTTCAGAATCATTACTCAAGTATTCAGTGTCATTCAGAAAACATTCTAATGCTAAGTTGCTGCTCAAGAAACGTTTATTATTATTTTCATAGTTCTTATGATATGATATTCATATGTCGGAAGTCCAGTTTTTATTTCTCAGGATTCTTTGATAAATGAAAAAAAAAAATGCTCACCATTTATCTGAAATATAAAGCTTTTGTGACTTTACAAAATACTGTACAAAAGTTTGTAGTCAATATCTAATTTGTTTTGTTTTTTGAAAGAAAAATAAATGTAGACTTTTATTCAGTAAGGATGCATTTAATTGGTCATTTGTAATTTCAATGGCTTTGAATCTTATTGTAAAGTAATACCATTAATAATTAAGTTTTGGAATTGTAATGCATTTCTGAATTCTGATTCCAGTTCTGAAAGTACTTTAGATGAAACACTACATAGTTTATGTCCTTGAAAATGTGTTTTGCATTTTTCACATGTCACCCAAAGTGTGAGAGTATCAGATGACTCTTTTCTTATTTAATTCTGCTGTACCAGCCAAAGAGTCTTGCCTTGACAATAAAGAGCAATTAAAGGTTCTCGAACAATTAACAAAAAACAAATGGAGAGGGTGGAGGGTGTTTTTCATATTACCAGTCATAAAGAATTAAAACAAGAAAAATGGTGTAATATTTGTGAAATTGATTATGTTTTTATCCATTTTCTTGCTAGTGGCATCAAGGTTAATCTATTGTGCTGTTTACTTGGCACTAGAGCCCAGTGCATGGAGACTCGGGACGTGGTGTATCTCTTATTGTCTCAATGGATGGAAACTTTCAACATAGTGTGTCTGTTTAACACCCTTCACAGACTGGAAACTCAGAACTTAGTCATATTTGTTGGTGGTTCACAAGCTGGAGATTTATAGTGTGGTTGTGTCTATTGCTGCCTCCCTCATTACAGGTTGGAGACTCAGGACTTGTATCTGCTGTTACCTCCCATCACCAAGGCCAGAGATTCAGAACATGGTTGTACCTCTAAATCTCATTCTGAACAGGCTCAGAACAAAGTCTGTCTGTTGAAAGGGTGCAATTATCCCTTTAAAAATGAGGAGGTTGCAATTTCTCTCTTCTTTAATCCTATACTCTATAATGTGATTGGCTGCTGGATAAGAGGTGGCACACACAGTGTAATGCACCCTTCTTTCCCCCTCTGGAACTCATTTTCATAATCTGAAGCATATAGATAGTACAATGTCTTTAAGATTTACCAGTCCATTACTCACTTCGCAAACCAGTTCCAGAATACCTTTGGCAATGTTCTAAACACATAGTGTCCAAACATGATAGATGAAGTTTGAATTGTATGCATTCGTTTGTATGTTAACAGATTAATTTGTGTAAGATTCTGCACTGCAAATGGAGAATAATTATATAATAGAATAGAATATACATATAGAATAGAATAGTTATTTTCCTGGATAAGTATGAAATGGATGTGTTGTTATTTCAGATTTCCAAACATGGTTATGAATGGATTTGGATGGATTCTGGAACTTTTTTGTCTCAGCCACAGCTGATGCATTCAAAATGTCCTAAGAAATATTTCTGGTGGTCTAGGCCTAAAACTCAGGAATTAGATTTTTATATAGGTGAAAAACGGAAACTGCATGTGAACAAAGTTCTGTCCTTCCCTGCTTGGCACAAGGGGCTTTCTTCTTGATGGTCCTATCATCTGCATTCTTAGAAGAAATGTTTCTGTATAGAACTTTGGGTATATATGACTCTTGACTTAATTTTAAAGAACCCTTTATACCAAAAAAGGTTATATGTAAGGAGAAATGTCTTAAATGATTGCATAACACTGACCACAACTTTTTACAATGTAACTAAAGCTTTCTACAATAATACCTTTAGATACGAGCGTCCCTGCATACGAGTATTCCAAGATACGAGCAAGCCTTCGGGTAGATTTTTGCTTCTAGATATGAGTAAATATTCGAGATACGAGCACTGACGCAGATGCCAACGCACTTTCACTTCATGTGTTCGCTGACTTCTGTATGCATCACCTACGAGCAGGTGATTTTCTCTCTATTTTGTGTATTCTTCTTCATAATAGCGATGAGTTCTAAGAAAGTGAGTGGTAAAGAAAAAATGCATGATGGCCATAGAAATGAAGCATGAACTTATTGATAAATATGAGTGTGGTGCCCGCATGAATGATCTAGCATGCAGGAGCATCAGGAGGACTGAGGATTAGATCGAGCTACAGATGATGGAACATATGCAGGTGTTGCAAGCGCTCAGCAGTGGCGAGGAGGAGGAGGGTGAACTGGAGGAAAACATTTAAGTGAAATTAAGGAAGTGATGGCTGTGGCAGAAGGTTTATGATTTCATTGAAAAGAAACACCCTGATAAATTGTCTACTGGTCGTGCTTCGACACTTTTTGACAACACATGCCTTACTTGTTTTTAAACAGAGACAGAAACAAATATCCCTCGATAGTTATTTCGTTAAATGGTCTGCGCCAAGTGCAAGTGAAGGTAGTCAAGTGAAAAAAGGGAAGAAAAGCAAAACAATAATATAAAATAGAAAAGTAAAAAAAATACGTATGCTAAGGAACAGGAAGTTATGTTAATTTAAGTTTATGTAATTTCCGTAGTGTTCGTGTAAGTTACGATACGGAATCAAGTGTCTACGTACCAATTCCCCTCCTCCCTCCTCCCGCACCTGCCGCTACTGATCCTGACTACATGTTTTTTTATATACCAATTTTTTCCATTGTTACATATCTGGAACAGATTAATTTGTTTTCTATTATTTCTTATGGGAAAACATGATTCCACATACGAGCAATTCAAGTTACCAGCTATGCCCTGGAACGGATTATGCTCATATCTTGAGGTTTTACTGTATTTCAAATAAATGATTTTTGAATTGAATGAAAGAAATATGAAAATAATATAAACGTTTCATGAACATTAAATCAGCATTCAAATGATTTCTGAATGACACTGGAGACTGAAGTAATGATTATGAAAATTCAGCTTTGCATCAAATAAATAAATAACATTTTGAAAATGTATTATTTATCTATTTTACTATCGAGCAGTTTAATTAATAAAATTTAAATTTAATTAAAATATAAAATGTTATTATATTAAAATTGAAACTTAAAAGTATGTATACAGCATATGGGACTTATATCAGTATAAATACTGACTAGTAATTCATATGGAAACATCCAGTTCAAGTTGCACATTTTGAAGAGCTATTAATTATACGTTTATATACCTGTGTGTGTGTGTGTGTGTGTGTGTGTGTGTATCTTGAACTACATATTGTCACACAACTTATAATAAAACAAAACCAATTCATTTGTTTTAATGGTTTATTTCAATTTGAATATGACTGAAAGTAATTAGCATTTCATGAAGTGAGTTAGATTTTAATTCATTAACCACTCCGACTTATTCAGTGACTGAGTGAGTCAATTGAGAACGACAAACATCAACATTTAAAATAATAATCACTTCTTAATAGTCAACCACAGGCAAAATCATGGAATAAACGTCCCCGAACACAACATTATTCATGTTTGGAAAAATAATGGACAGAGGGCAAACATGACAAATAGTAGAGCTATATAGCGAGAAAGGAGCCTGGAACACTAAAGAGAGAGAGAGAGAGAGAGAGAGAAAGCATGCATACTAATCAGACAGAAAGACTGCATTATTAATGGCGAAGAGTGCTCTGGCTTCAATGCTGCCGTCCACTACATTACCAGCCAGTAGGAATAATTACATGGGCATCTTGACCAGCACAATCAGTAGCCACAGAGTAGACCAGATACATCATGGCATGCATACACAATGAGGATATCGGTGCACTGCGCCATCTGTCAAGAACAAACCATTTTTAGCCTTTTGAAACTGTTTTCACTGTTATGTAATCTGCAATGTGATGAATGTTGGTTTGAAAGCTTATTTGGAAAATAGTGTGAATGTATTGCTGATATTATAATAATGCTGTGGAAGGGGTATAAATCTGGGTAATCTGAAAGGAAATCTGTGAACCATCACCAGTGAGCTCATTAGTGACCCTGTGTTGCTCCAGGGTACTGTCCCTGTAATAGTTTACTGTAAGTGACTTAAATAAATGACAAATCAGTAATTGGTCAATTCTAGCGTAATGGATGTGGCATTTTCAGTCGTAACATGTACAGTTTTCTAACATGAAGTAGAAAATACCATTAAATTTAATCGTTTATGCGTATTTTTCTAAGCCCGTATAGTCCAGACACCAGAAAAATCACATTTCAGGGAAGTGAACTTACATGATGGATGTGACAAATATGTACTTTACTTTCTGGAAGAAATCACACTTGTTGGGGCTCTGTGAATTGAACCATGCAATTCAGAATCAACAATGTCCAGATTGTAGAAGGGTGCTCTCTCTTTAGATCTATACATTTTTATTTCTCCTTTTTTCACAATAATGTGAAAATAAAACCTGATACAAAAAGTCCTAGATTGTAACCTATATTGCTGATTGCTTCACACTTGTGAGATGCACTTGTGAGTAGTCACAGATGGCATGACAAAATTTCAAACATGTTGACAGGTCGACCTTTCTTCAGGTGTGTGCATGAACTTGACAAGCGTGAGAGCAGCAATGAGCAACTGCCAACGAATTTGCAAACACAGCTGGAGGGTTAGGTGATGAGAAGTTGTGAGTGATAAGAGTGAACAAGTCCATCAAAGTGCCAGCTTGCTAGAAAAGTGTCCGTTTTGTGCACGTTAGTGCATAGAGAATACGATTTTGGGGTTGTTGTTGGAGTCAGGGTGGAAAGTCATCTTGTAATTGGTTCACCCAGTCTGTGATTAGTAGTGCACACATAAGCTTTGGAATAGCCTTACTAGCAATGTTTGGGACCCTTATTCTTTGTTCAAGTCTAGACTGAAAACTCTTCTGTTTATCCAGGCATAAAGTTAAATTCCCTTTCATCAGCTATTAATCCTGCCTCAGCAGCACCGTTTGCTGGCAGCTCATTTCACTCCTTTCCTCTACTCCTTTTATACATTTTCTGTCAGGATACGAGGAAGGCTGAGCAAGGACCCAATCGCAGGGGGAAGGTTTCTTTATTGAAAGAATAAAAAAAACAAAAACACACAAACAAAACCACCCGAGGGGGGTAAAAACAGACTATGACTTGACTAGGATTCACTAGAATTCAACTATGATTCAACTAGGACTCCAGTAGGAGTCAACTAGAATACAACTAGGACTCAACTAGACATCAGGAGAGACAACAATGACGCAGCACAGGACAGCAAACATGAGGGGATTAAACACACACAGAAAGAAGGGTAATTGATAAGGAAACAACTGGGACAAATCAAAGTTAACCAGGGGAACAAGGTGGGAAGGGTTTACAATGACAAGACAAGAACACGCAGCCAATGCGGATGTGCATCGCCGCATGTTCACATTAAACAAAGATGACGTGCAGCTGGTGACAACCAAACTGCGCGCGTGACACCAAAACACAACATGAAAGCACATGGCCGAAGTAAACATGAACCGCGTGCTTACAACACTGCAGAACTTGAAACCACGCCCAATCACATAACGTAGAGCGCGTGAGAACAACTAACACTAACAACTAACGAGTTATGAATACCCAAACCCCGACACAAAACCAAAATCGAACAACACCGTCTGGAGATCGGACATCATAACCCGCACACATGACGTTACACAGACAAGAGTGCACGTGACTCGAACACTTGAAAACGCGCGCACACAGAGACATAATGGTAGTGTCAGAGCTCTGCCACAACAAGAAGAAAATACTAGACTGAATGTGGCAGAACCCTGACAATTTTCCACATCTTTTGAACTGGCATTTAATTAAATAACTATATATAATGTGATAATGTATAATATAAAGTGACTGTTTAAGCCTGCTAACCCTTTAAATGCTGACATATGAATTAATAATCAGATATTAATTGGAGTTTATTGATACTATACAAAATATTGAAGAAAATTGGAGAAATTTGAAAAAAGGGCTTTTATACTATGTAAGATAAGGCTGCAGCTGATCTGTAAAATCGATAATAGTTGATAATGAAAATCATTGACAATGAATGTCATTATTATTAGTCACATCTATAGACAGTGCACAAAACATTTCCGCCAGTTGCGACAAAAAGCAGCATTGAATAACACATTTCTAAGTGACAAAATGCATCTGAGAATAGCACAGGAAAAAGAGTGGGCTGCAGTGGGATAGTAGCGTGATCCAAGCTAATACATAAGTGTAAGTTTAACGCGGTATGCTGTCAGGTGCTTTGACAGATGTGTATGCTGTGACACGTACCCTCAGCTCAGAACTTGCATTTACGGTTATATTCTTATCTGTAAATGTCACAAATTCACATGAGTATTTCCATTTTGCATGGAAGCTCATCCTGAAAATCTGTGTTAAACTTCAAACACATGCCTGTCAAACAGTTGGAACACAGTAGAAAGGGAGACAATTAATATTCACTGCAAGAATATTAATTTGGCTGAAATATCAGTTGTTAGACAATAGTCTATATAAAGTACATTTAATTCAAGTATTTTATGAGAGTATTAATAGTAAAGGAATAATGGAGTGTAATTGAATACAAATGTAAGTCGTTTATTACAGAATAAAGAAATTACAATTGCCGGTACTGTAGATTGAATGTGTGTCTCCTTGCAAAATCCCTCTAATCTGTTAACACTGAGATTAATTATCGTTATTATTATCTTAATTTTTAATGTAAAGATTTCTCCTGTCCTTTTGCTTTATAACTCATATAATGTAGAGCATATATTTAGATTTATTCACAATACATGTTTTCATATAGAAAAACATAGGCACCAATATTTGCTGAACATTACAAAAATCAAAATACATTAGCCATACAGGTTTTAAATAACATGAAGGTAAGTAAATTTGATCAGAATGAGATTATTGGATGAACTATTCCTTCAACAATATGTAGTGTGAAAAACACAATTGACTTGTACTATGGGAGAAAGAGTGGCTTAGGTGTGGATATAGTGTCTCTTTCCAGACTTGTTGTGTTGTGATTGGTGGGATTGTATGAACAGACATATTAACTTTTCATTTAATTTCAATTTCAAAGACCACAGTGATGTATTAGTTATATTATCGTTATACATGATACAAACAGAACAAAGCAACCACGTAGTGAGAGCAAGTGACAGGAAAAAAAAAACAATAGGTGAAGTGAAAATGACAGTGAAGTAAAGGGGTGTATATGAGTGCAAATGTGATAGGGAGGTGAGATGCTTATCAAGGGTAGCTGACACCATGCTAATTAGGTTTGAAGGATTCAGCTACCTGTTTGAGTCACAGGGAATATAAAGTTTTCACCAGCAGAGCAGTTGCAAGATTTCCAAATATGTGAAACTAAACAGGTGAAAGATCTACGGTGTAACATTAGTCCCAGTGTAGGATCAGATAGCAGATCCAATGTTTGATAATATGAACATGACAGTGTTGTGATCTAAGCCCTCTTATGTCTTTCTCTATCTTTCTCTCATTATTTTCCTCATTCCTCCTTCTCAGTCTTTCAGTTACTCTAGCTCTCTTTTTCTTTTTATTGGTTTTGCCTTATTCAATTACATTCAGTATCAGGCAACAGCTCTGGTTGGCTGAGTGTGGGCTGAAATCACATTTACTACAGCCTCTGCAGACATCCCGTCTCTCTCTCTCTCTCTCTCTCTCTCTCTCTCTCTCTCTCTCATGCACACAGTTCTAGCCCCAGGCCATGGTTACTGTAAAATGTTGTTTGAGTGGGGTACATTGTGGGCTGCCATTGTCTGTCAGGGATCAGTGATGGAGTCCATTTTCAGTCTGTCAGGCTTGCTGGGTCTGGTTACAGGCGTCAGGCTTGTAACATATTACTGGTGACTGAGACTGGAGTTTATTTACTGATTAAACCCACAAGAAAGGAGAGACTGAAAAAAAAAGATTTTTTAAAACTTTGACTAGTTTTATGGTACATACTTATCAATGGCAAGGAAATACATACAACAAGTTGAAGTCTGTTACTGAATTCAAACTAGAACCACGTTTATTTGCCAAGTTAAATCAAGATACCTTTATTTATATAGTTATTTATACTATACAGATTGTTTCTAAGCAGCTTTACAGTGATAATAGGAAACAATGTTTTTTTGGCTGTTGTTCAGTGTTTATTCAGATCCGTTGGGAATATTATCAATTATTAACTTAGTTCATTTCACCTATAAAACTGTTCTACACAAAATAATAAATTTTCCAGCTCAGTTGACATACCAATACTATTGCTTAATATACAGTGTGTCCTCAACAAGTCATGTGCTGTGCACCTGTAAGGTTGTCATAGTGTGATTTAAAAGGAATAAAGGGTTTAGCATATGTGGTAAGAGTTGTTTTTATTTATTTATTTGTGTGGTTATTGTTTTATGGTGAACAGGCAGGAGTGTGTTTGGTATCCAGGTGTGGGTCAAGCTTGCACATGTGTGCAATTGTGCTTTAGTGTAAAGACACATTTCTATGCAAATTGGCACTAAAGATTTAGATAAATGCATTATCTTTCTTATCGCGGTTAATGGGGACCGTAACCCCCCACAATAGGTGCAAATCTGCAAAGTAGGATTGCCGCCCCCCCCCCCCCCCCCCCCCCCCCTAGGAATATGTGTGTGTAGGTACCAGAATGTTTAAATATGTATATTTATACTTTTAAATATATTTTAATTAAATCTCTTAGATACGTATTATGGTGCTCTACACTCATATATGACAGTAGTATCTTGAGAATTGACTCCAGTAATGACGACGATGACAGACCTGTGTGGTTCGATGAATGATGATGATGATGATGATGATGATGATGATGATGGTGTTACTGCACTGGTATAATGAGGCATTTAAATCAGTTCGGGAAGCGTCAACATTTGCTTCTGAGAGAGGCGAAGAGGCTCCCACTCCACTCGTGCTCTCATTCGCCGATCTCTCACCAGGAACCAATCACGTGTCTTGTCTGAGTGCAGTGGGTGTGTACAAAGCCTCTGAGAGAGTTTCTCTCTTTGTCTGGCATCCTGGGAAACCGTTACTCTCGCATCACAATGAAACAACACTACTTTTCAAATAAACAGCTGCCGATGCCGTATTTTTGAATTTTTATTTTTCGATCAACATTTTTGAAAAATCACTGAGGCGACGAAACTTGAACTACAAATTGGCGAGGGATTACTGTACTTATAGGTTTTGAACCACGAGCCTTCAGATTACCAGCTTTGAGCTTCAGCTACTACACCATTTTTCACAAGAAATTGCACTTTCATTGCAAGGTTTTGCCAAATATGATTGAAATCTACCTTAGAAGGTGCTTTTGTAGTGCTGGATTGAACACAGACTAGATTTTCTGCTTTCTAATTGTAAGGTCACAGAGCTCTGAATGAATCAAACCAGTATCCTGAGTTCGTCCAACTCTCACATACTCACACACAGACAAATGCATATGTTTGAGTTATTGCTGAATGTCCTGCATTGATTGAGTCTGCTTCTATTTGTGTTCATTCCCATCAGTAGTAGGAGCAGCGGGAGAGAGACTCAAATCAATCCCAGTCAGGCTATAGAACAGCCAAAGGTGTAGGTGGGTCAGGCCAGGGGGCCATGGATGTCCAAGTGTGGAGGATTTTACACAGAGTATGTGATTGCTTCTCTTCAGGTGGGCCAGCCCACTGTCACACTATAAAATGAGAAAAACATGATGCCGACACCAATCACAAAGGTGTAGGCGAGAAAGACTGACAACAAAGCAATATCATTTCTGTTATTTTTGATGGGGTAAGGGGAATACCCCTAATGTTCTGCTGTGAGGATATGTGCATAACTTTCTGTGTCCTGCTGGAAATACACATTACTGCAATCTGTTCTGGCTTTGATATACACAGTTATCCAGTTTCAGTTCAGACTAACTGACTCAGACTTCATAAAAGTCACAAACATTCTGTACAGTTGTTCAGCTTTTGTACTGCAACTTATATTACAAATCAACATTTGCTAGTTAGCCGTTTGTCAGTCTGCACAATTTCAACATTGTAAAGAGCTGATACAGGTGCCTACATAAATATATTAATAAACTGTAAACTAAACTTCCACTTATATGGAGCAAACTAAATTTAATAAGCTTAATTCTTAAATATCCTTGATGACAGTAATAACAGTAATAACATTGCATTATATATATCCATACTAGCGTGGGCAATTTATTATACAGTTGTTAGTGGTGATTCTTTAACCCTTTCGCATGTAAGTTCTAAATATTCTCTCTGATCCCCCAGTGTGAGTTTTTCTTAAGCGACCGTTATTTTAGAATTTTTACCTTATTGTTCCCATGGCGACGCGTCATGCTTGTCACGTTGACATACCACAGCCTCAAAAGCGCTGAATGACATGTGCATCGTATTTATTTAGTGTATGTATTTATTTATTACTTATTTATTCTAAATATTCACACACTTGTTGGCTATGTTATCAACTACCTGATATTTCGATTCCCAAATATGTGGAAATGAATGTGTTTTGTTGTTTAAAAACCTTTATAATGATCATGTTAGCTGATCTATGATGCGCGAAGGGCGCCACCATGTTTGTTTGCGCCTCAGTTCGGAGAATCTGATCGGTCTGATTTATAACATAAATTCAGTCGCTTCTCCCGAAAAACATGTCAGTAAGTGACCGGTGAAGTGAGAGAAGAATACAGTGAACTTTATAGTTACCTATGCAATGTGTATCTGATTTATCTGATCAATTTATAATTGAACGATTGCTATTTCTGCTTTTATGGACGTCAGTGTGTATTTCTCAAACTATAGATGTATTGTTTTGCGAGTACTTATGAGTATTTAAATGTCTGAAACCGAAAATAAACCTTATGTGTTTGAAAACACTGAGTAGATGTGATATATGACAAGCTCTGAGCGCATCTCTGAATCGGCACCAGATGACGTGCGCAAACACGTTTGAATTTAGCAGTTGATGACGTGATTCACGAATGTTCTAATCACACCGGTGTGATCGTACCCTCCAGGGCCCAGCCAAGACTGATCACACCGGTGTGAACATACGTGCGAAAGGGTTAACAGGGGGAAGAAAATGTTCCTTGCCATCTTAATGTTGCAGTATATATGGTGACTCATCAAGACCAGGTGACATTTTTCCAATCTTTGATTGTCCAGTTGCCTTGCCTTGTGTTGTCAGCCACAGTTTCCGGTTCTTAGCTGACAGTAATCCATCTACCTCAAGGTTGGATGTATTGTGCATTCAGAGATGCATACCTTGGTTGTGATCAGTCTGGCCATTCTCCTCTGACCCCTGGTATCAAACAAATTCACAATTTTTTTTCTCCACGATAAGTAACAGATATTTTAACATTATATAAAAAAGTGCCTCTTGTCAAATTGTCCAAAACTGAAACACCTCCATATATAGGGACATTTTATTGAATGTTTTGTAAAAGATTGTAGTTTATGGCTGCTTTTGAATTTAAAGGTTAGTTATGTGGATGTGATGTTCATTTGAGTTCTTGTTACCATGTTTGTTTTGAAGATCCCATGAGGATTCGTTTTTTAGCATGCCATCAGATGAGCATATGGTAATAGTTTTGTTGTTGAGTGTTGAAGAGGCACAAACTGTGAAAGTTGGTGGAATATACAGGCTCAGAAAGGTGTCTGTGTGTGTGTAAGTGTTAGCTTAGTTCTGTTGAGCTTTGTCAAAATGTGCATGCAAGTGTATTTGGTTCAGCAGGGGCTTTGTTGGAGGAACCTTGAATCACGACTTCCTCACTCTGCATTTATGAACGCATATGTTTCACATTTTTTATAAATGGATGAATACCGGTAAAGTCAAGAATTTTTAATTTGTTGGTGGATACAACTATGACACCAACTTCTTTCCATATAAGTTTTGTAGCCTAAATCTGATTTTGGAAAGTGGATACATACAGGGGTAAAGGCATACCCTAAGATATTTTTCATTTCATTTCATATTTATTGACGTTCTTCAATAAATATAATATTTAAAAAAGTACAGATTCTGAAAGAATTGAAATCCTATGATAATTTAATATAGTTTTACAGTAGTAACAAGAAGTATATTTTATTATATACCATGATTATCATATTTTGTTTTATTGATGTTTTCATTATAAATATGTTGATTATCTCTAAGGTGAACTGAATATATATATATATATATATATATATATATATATATATATATATATATATATATATATATATATATATATATATATATATATATATATATATATATATATATATTGTTGCTGTTGTTACTGTTAATGTAACCTGGTTGCACCTTGGGTCTGAGAGTTACATAATTTCAATTCTCTGTATGTGTGTGCTGTATATATTGCAGAATTGACAATAAAGCTGACTTTGACTTTGACTGAAGATCAACTTAATATATGATATTTATGATCTGAACTTAACAACCGTGTCATGTCAACAAATGGAAAAGTCAGGGATGCCTTTTACCCCAAATACCATACTTTTACTTATTGTTTTGTTACAGGAAATAAATCTGTTGCTCTATTTACTTTGAACAAAACTGAAAATCATTAACAAGACCATTTTTTGCAATCTGATAGTTTAAAAGAGAATAATATAAAATGTGCTTTTACCTCAATGCGCCTTTTGACCCTTGTGCCATACTGTATGCACACAATAATATATGCATGGATGTCTCACTTTGCCTCATAAAGAAATACAAATGCCAAAACTTGCAGGTCATAAATGTACGAAATGTATATACACTTAAACAACAGTATCAGGGAAACGGGAAATAATGCTCCCTCCAGGCTTTGCCAATAATAGCCACAGTGTCTTACTCATACACAGTTTCAATCAGTAATACAGCGGGTGTTTAGTGTGATACACTCATACCATACACAAGCAGCAATGGATGACAGCCCAAGTTAAATCCATGTGAATGTGTGAGCATCACTCAAGTATTAGAGAGCTAAAGCGAGCAGTCACACTCTGATAAAGACAGGTAGCTGGTCACTCGCCGCTGGCTCTGAACTGCAGTAAAGAAATGTGGTGTGATTGGTTCATTACAAACAATTATACACATGGAAGATTTTCAGTCTTTTCCAGACCCTCTCATGGCAATTTGTGAACACATTTAATCAAATTTACATATACTTGCTTAGCTTGTATGTGTGTTTAGGAAATGGGTAGTAAAATTAGAATTACCAGTAAAATTACACAGGCTGATTAAGATGGAGAAAACTTCAGAGACATTAAGGAAGGGGGAGAGAAAGAGAAAAAGAACAGAGGCTACTCGAAATGAGAAATGAATAAAACATAACACTGTCCATGAGGATGGGCCCCATTGCAGTGCCTTCAGTGGCATGTCAAGAAACACAATTACATGCTTGATGAGAGAACCAATGCAATTTAGCGCTTACACACAGATTACAGCAGAGAACATGAGGTACAGTGGCGGCTTGCTAGGGTTCATTTGTATTCGCGCAAGTCTTAATGAAAATGGTGTCTTATGCTGCTGAGTACGATTCTCAGCTGTACTGCAGTCCCAGGTCCTATTCATTTCACCTATCCACTCCAAAGCCAAATTAACAAGGTATTTGGTCAGAATTCAGATGCAAAGTCAGATTTCAGGTCAAAGGTAATACATATGTCCAGGATGAAGGGGCAATGCAAATGGCATATTAGGAAGCAAGGGTACTTGAGAGGAACTGAATAAAGAAATGTATCCATCATCCATTGTGTACCATTTTAGTACAATTGTTTTGAATTTAACTAATCTCAGCTGTGGCTGGTTTGCAAGTTCAAAGTGATGAGCAATCCAATTATCATGACCTTTTGTTATAGTCAAGAAGATGCATAGTATTACCAAATCCTCATTTTAAATATTGCAAAAGACGACTGAAGTTATCATTATAACTGTGATGTGGTCTTCCCTATTATACATTTATAGTTAGTGTTATAGTTTCACACTTGGTGTGAAGGGGCCTTTAGAACATAGATTGCATGATCCGTTTTGGGGTTTTCTTCATAGTTTCCACTGGTTTCATTTTACATTGAGTCTTCAACCAGGCCTGAATTACCGCCTTTTGCTTTTCCTCAGGGTGCGCACATCTCTCCAGTTCTCATTCTATTTCCTGCATTGTATTATTAAAGTGGACTTGGGATGTATGGCCAGCAGTAGTGCACATGGCCAGTATCCCCTGGTGCGTAGTAATCTCTACGCTTTCATCTAACTCTGCAGGTATGAGCGATCCAGACAAATTTCCCCAGGTGCTCACCAGCACCAGAACAACTCATGGAAAACAACAGTTGTAAATGATCAACTCTCTTTGATTATATGAATATGTAACTCTTTGAAATTTTCAATTTCAAATATGGACTTAAAACATTTTATATTATCAGTGTCAAGATGTTGATTTTAAGCACACATTTAAGACATGTAAAGAATGCTTATTGTAGTGATACAATGACAAAGCCCAAAGCAACGTTTCAGAGCAAGTGCTTTGTTGCTCACCGAAGCTGCCAACCACTAGTTTCCTTCTTCACACTGAGAAACTATCAAGAATTCCACCTGCACAAACAAGGGCAAACACAACACCTTGTGTGTAGAGCAATAAAAGCGCACAGCCCTTTATCAGGGGAACTCAGACTAGCGCTTGTCCATCTCATTGGCCCTGCGGTCATGGCAGAAGGCGTGATCCTGTTCCACTATCTGCACACCTGAAGCCCCCTGGTGCCTCATTAGATCCCCACCATCACAGTCCCCAATAATGTCATCATAACCCCTTTACGCTAACAGCGAGTCCCTTATTGAGACTAATGGAGGAATTAGGGGGCTGCTCTTCCTGGGGCTGCGAGCCGTGTATCTTCCTGGCAGTTATATGGGCTGACTGGAGAGCTGCACAGGTATCAAGGCCAGTCTACAATCTCTCTTCAATTCGCCCCAAAGGATACGCTGTCTTTGAGTTAGTAAGATAAAAATACAGAGTTATGAAACCAAAACAAACCTTTGTGCCGTGCCAGTTTTATTTTTGTATTTTTATATTTATTTCCCCACTTTTTTCCAACTGATTTCCCAAGATCTACAGCTTCTGGGCTCTATGCACTGGGGCAACATCCTTGGGTCTAAGAAGCAAGGTTTTTTTCAGTTTCTTTCTCATATCGAAGATAAAAACAAAGGTGGTGAGGAACAGGCAAGGAGTAGGATAAGATGAGAGAAATAGAACTGCAGTGATACTGGATTTAATGAATCTGTTTATTACTGTATAATCTGCTCTGCACAATCCAGCACATGTCAGGATGTCACTGAAGCTGCTGTCACTCAAGACAATATTAAGTGTGCAACAACTCTCAAGACCTCTGGCAAGGCAAGCCGTCTGTACTCTCTCTCTCTCTCTCTCTCTCTCTCTCTCTCTCTCTCTCTCTCTCAGTAGACTGAACTGTAGGAGAATTGGAGGCTGAGTGTACTGTATGTATGATAATTTTCAGTGTGCTAAGCTGGATTTGGGGCATATTTAAGGAAACACTACACAAATGTCACAAAGATAATCTGTGCTTTTAGTGCAGCCAAAGAGATATGTGTGTATTTGTGGGAGGTGGGGTATATGGGGCTGTTTGCTGGACTTTTGTAATCTAGAAGTGTGTAGGAATAATCCAAAATAATGCCTGATCCCTTCCTCTACTGCTCTACTTTTATACTTATTTTATCACTTTCCTTCCATTTATTCCAAAGATTTAATGATCTACACAGTTGATCATCCATACCCCCAACCCTCTTTGTGTCTAGCAGCGAAGCACACACTCATGCGCTGTAAAAATCAGAGTATGTGCACTATGAGCTCAAATTATTCCTCTTAATGCCTGCTCCTCATTTAGAGCTTGATGGAGTTTAGTACCAGATTTGATTTTACAACTCTACAGTAAAGTAAAGTAAAGGTTTAGTTCAAAAAAAGCAAAAAAAAAAAAAAATATATATATATATATATATATATCAACTTTGATAAGCTTTCAGAGGACATTCCTCACATTCCGCACATTTATGCTCTTTTTTTAAGCATTTAATATTATAATGTGTAGTATTATATTATATTTAGAGATGCACTGGATGCAATTTTCTGGGACGATTATTTGATTACCATTTTTAGTTTTTTGTAAGTGTGACCTGCCAACACCGATTTTTGTCGAGCTCTGAAATAACTCTATAGCCCTAGCAGTAGTTTATTAAGTAAGAAATACTACAGAAATTAATCAAATGTAAAATAACACTGGATAATCTTCATTGTCATACATTATATATATATATATATATATATATATATATATATATATATATAAGAAGCACACATGTGCAATAAACTAAACTTAAACCAAACACTAGAAACTTAGGCAGACCAGGAACACAGCAACATCCATGACAGAAACCTCCACCATCGGAGATCACAGAATTAACAAGAGACAACGACTAGGGAGAACATGGGAGTTAAATAGGTAGGTTAACACAGAACAGCTGAAAACCAAACAAGGGGGAGTGGCTAACGTCAGAGGAAGGGAACACAGAAGGGACGCATGAAATGAAACAATAACAAGACCCAGACAGGAACATGACAATGAAGATATATATACGGTTTACGAGCGACTTAGTATACGAGCAAATCAGTGTACGAGCATGGAAAGTCAAATCGGTGTACAAGCATTGTATCGGTGTGCGAGAAAATTTTCCCTCACCCACACGCATTTTTGTGTGGATAAGTCTAAACGCTCAGCATTGTCGCACGCATTTTTATTGGAAATATCCTAATGACAGCCTCTCATAACACAGTCACGTGGTTCCAACCCCTTTATCACCCCTTAACTCATTCATTCTCTCAGCATCGCTTGGTTTGGCTGCATCATTCACCACAGTGCATACGTTTATAAGTGATTTACAACGGTTTTACCTCGTGTTGTTAACATTAATTATTTGTGATCGCTATTGTTCATGTAGTGAAATATACACTTACAGTACCTCTAAGCAGTAACTGTCACGGTTCATGAATTCATTGTCTCCTAGTTCTGCCTGTGTGTGTGTGTGTGTATGTGTGTGTGAAAATAGGTCTGCCTATTTAGTTCACTTCTCTCCACTCTTGTGTTGTCCAGTCGTTCGTTCGCGTCTCCCGGGTGTGTTCCCGGCTCCCACGTTTGTTCACGGCTCTCATGTGTTAGTTTGCGGCCGTTGCTCCCTTGTGTTCGTTCGCGGCTCCCCGTCTCCCGTGTTCCATGTTCTACGACCTTCACTCTGGATTATCATTTTGTTTGTTTTCTGCACTATTATAATAAATTCACTCATTTGGACTTGAATCCGGGTTTTGTGTTTTCCCTTGCTTTCCTCGCTCCTCGCTCCCCGCTCCCCCCTCCCCCTCATCCCTCCTCCCTCCTCTCGTCTCCTCCACACACGCTGCTCAGAGCTGAAGTGCATTACAGTAAATTGTCAAGTATTTTCAGATTTTAATTGTCAATTATTAATTAGTATTTATATGAGATCTTAATGGTTATAATTTTAACTGTAATAGGGTAAAATAAAACAAAAATATTTAAAATGGGCATTTATGGTCGAGTGGAACGAATCAATAGATTTTTAGTGCATTCTTATGGGAAAATGTTTTGGTGTACAAGCATTTTGGTTTATGAGCTCACTCTTGGAATGAATTAAACTCGTAAACCGAGGTATTACTGTATATATATTTTCTTATTTAGTAAAGAGCAGAGTGTCAGGGATGGTGAAGGAAAGTACAAGGACTCACAGATGCAGAGGCGTGGGGATTTTATTATAATAAAATAAAATAAAAAAACAGAACAAAAACCACCCCGATGGGGAAAAACTAGACTAGAAATACTTATACATGAACACAAACTAGGACTAGAACTGGGACTGGAACTGGACTAGAACAAGACTGGAGCATGACTGGCCACAGGACTAAAACACACGATGAACAGCCATGAAATGACGACGAGACAGCACAAGACAGCAGACACTGGGAGAATATAAGCATACAGGAGGAATGGTAATTGAAAGAAACACAGCTGGAATAAAATCAAACTAATGACAATGAAACAAGACGGGCGGGGTAACAGACAAGACATGAACATGCAGCCAATTAAACAAAGACGACGCGCAGCTGGTGACAACCAAACTGCGCGTGACAAAACAATTACGCAGCCGACAGAAAGTGAACAGCGTGAAACCGCGCCTACTCACATGACAGAGCTCGCAAGAACGAGTGTAAACACCTGTTCTCATGAGCTCACGACAAGGACGAACAAACGAGTTATGAATGCCCGAATCCCGATCCAAAACCGAAACTGAAACTAGACAAGACCAGTCTCGGGATCAGACATCATAACCCGCACATAAGACGTTACACAGACAAGCGAATACTCGAAGCCGTGCGCACACACATCAAACACGAGACATTACGGTAGTGTCAGAGCTCTGCCACAAAACCAAGAAATGCCTAGACCGAATGTGGCAGAACCCTGACACAGAGAGTGCCTTTCTTTGTCTGTTGTTTTTTTATTAACAAAACAGACAGCAGCATGAATATTAGACTGCAAATTAGAATGAAGTGCTGTGGCCACCAAATAACCCAGTTTTCCGAACCTCCACCTCCCCTACAACTGTTTCAATCTTTTCTCACTTGTCGCCATTATTCAAAGTAACAGAAATCGTCTCAGGTTACATGTGTAGCCATAGTTCCCTGAAGAGGGAACAAGACGCTGCGTCAAAAGCTCTTAAGAAATACCTTGATGATTGTCTCATGAAGCACTATGTAAATTGATCAACTGAGTGTGAGTGACAAGTCTCAAGTTAGTGATGGCCTGCAGTACATACAAGGAGACTGGCTTGGGATTTGGCCTTGGTGAAGAATTCAGAGCCAGGAAAGGAGCAATCCGGTTTGTCTGGTGTTAAATGCTTATGTTGACACGGTGACGTATTCGACGCAGTGCAATTTCCTTTGAAAGAGGGAACGAGACTCTGCATCATTCTGCCATATCTAATGCATTCCTGTCAGCGACTACTTCAGCCACTTCAGAGGCTGCTGCTGCTTTATTTGGTATGCTTTTTATAGTTTCCTGTTTCATGGCATCACTTGCCTCTGACATTCTTTCACATGTGCTTCATGACGCAATCCCACAAGGAGTTGCATCAGCATCTCGATCCCTCTTCAGGGACCCAAGGTTACATACCTAATCAAGACGATATGCAGGCACTATAAAAATATTGGTTTTAAAAAAGTTGTATTTCAGATTTTAAGGAAACCGCTCTGATATGGTTTCTGTGTTTCATGAGCGTCACTAGGCCCTTTTTAGTGGCGCTTCTGCACCCCCCCCCCCCCAACTTCTTTCCAGCCCCCTACAAAATTAATCGAGACATTGTCATGACATTTTTACATCTTTGCAGTTCTTTGTCATAAATGTAGTTTACTTAATGTTGCTGGAACAATATTGCAAAGTTTCCCAACCACTATAAGTTTTTATCTGCATTCACCCCTCATCACATTGTTTTCTTCCAGTGAAGAACATGCATACTTCAGAAAACAATCATGATGCTATATTCATTTGATTTTTTTAAATGTTTTTCAAAAACATATTTTTTTGGATTGCGGTAATATATTAACATGCAGTTATGTATAGAAATGATTAAAGACATGCATCATCACTGCACTCATTTAAACTGCATATTCAAGTGAATGACAGATTAAACACATTTCCAATCTAGACAATTACATCAATACAAGATTTGTCTTTATTATTAATCAATAATAGCTGGTCATATAAAATGTTTGCAGTTAAATACATTTTCAGCTTTTAAGTTAATGTAGAAATAATACGTTTAAGTTCATGTGGCTAAAAAGGTAGATGACATGATCACAATTTTGAACATTTAAATTTAATTTAAATATCTGTTCCTAAGGTTTGTACTTGGCAATAGAAATGCCAAAATTAAACTTTTAAGTTTGTACAGGAAATGTACAATCACACACACGCGCAATGAAGAATGAATCAAGCAGTCTTGTATTTGGCTCGGTCAGTATTTTCATAAATGCAATGTAGTGGGATACTATGGAATAGTGAATTGCAATAAGATTGGTATAAAACTCTGCCCTAGTAGTCAAACAAATATTGGGAATGTCTCTATATTCACCCTTGTCAATCCTTTACACGTATGCATTTGGCAGACACTTTTATCCAAAGGGACGTATATTGGTACACATTGACATTCTAATCAGTTCTTACTTTCCCTGGGAATAAAACCCACGAGATTGGCATTGCAAGGAAATCCTGTTTTGTTATTTTTTTTAAACAAACCAGCAAAATAAAGTATCATTTTAATGAGTTTGCTGGAAGTACCATTGAGTAAACATACTGTGACACGTATCCCTTTTAATCACACATCTTATGTCCTCTACCAGTGGTTCGCAACCCAGTTCCAAGACCTAAAATAGATCAAATGTGTCTACTGTTGGAGGACCACTGTCCTTTACCTTTCTCTGTCTCACTCTGTTTCTAACTGTGTATTTACTAGTCAGTGGCTGACCCGGTCATAAGGGTGACAGTGTTTGACATAAAGTGCTGCCCCACACACAGCTGTTGCAGCTATGCACGCTCTCTTCACTCATCCAAATGCTCCTCACACAGTACATAAATCATATGGATTACTTTTATGGTACTTTTGTGGATGAACTATTACTTTAAGCCCCTTTCTTTTATCCTTGTTAAATGTGTAATAACAACTGAGCCATTCTCTTTACTATTTTTTACTTTTTTGTCTTATCGTATTCGAGATTTAGTTTTGGGCCGCAACCTTGACAAGAGTTAATTCCTTGTGTTCCACTGTGTTCATATGTTTAGTTTTAATTAACATCAACATCTGATGATGCCTGGAGAGACAAAACTTCCTTTATGAACATTGCATTAGCATTTTCTCAAATTAACACAATTCTTCTTGATGTACATTATATGTATGATAGACACGTCTCATTGCAGCAAACAAGTTAAGAGGTTTAGACACCTACTGAGTGTTCTAAACCTCTCTGACCGTCTGCTGGTGTGTAAAATGTGAGGCTCTGTGGGTTGACACCTTCTGCTTCTTTGGCTTATCGGTAAAGTAGTTAATCTCATCTAGACTGAGTTTTCAGCAAGTGAATGTGGATGAATAAACACATGGTCGTTGTTTTGTGTGACGTGCTTCAGAATGCTGACAAACACCAGCATCCAATGATTGTTAGGTTGCATTAGATCCGTGTGTTATCTGTGTTGGCTTGTGTTGGTGTTTGTTGGCGTCTGTTTTCACTGGGCTGAACATGTTCTGTTGGCGTTTGTTGGTTCTTAGAATGTTTGAGCAGTCTGGGATGATTTTCAAAAAAAAATGTTGCCATGACGATGAGGTAAGCATCCCTGCCAAATCCAAAGAAACAAAAGTGTACAGACTGTATTAGTGAAGCAATGTCAATCGTGATTAACAGTGCAGATATTAAACATAATTTATATGGAGATAAAATTGTATACACTACCATCAACCTTTTTAAAGGAATTAATAATTTTATTCAGCATGAGTGCATTAAATTTATCCAAAGTGACACTATAGGCATTATATGTTTACATTACAAAATATATATCTTTCAAATAAATGATGTTCTTTTTTACTTTCTATTCTTGGAGCATACACACACAAACACACGCGCACACACACACACACACACACACACACACAGTGGCGCTAGTTTATTGTGAATGTGACCGCTGTGGTTCCTATCATTCTAAATACAACAGGTAACATTCGAAAGTTTGAAATGCTGTCATTTAATGGTCTAGTGACAAGCATTCTTAACTGTCTATGCTTGACAGCTCTGTTGTCAGCTGTATTGTCAGCAGTGTTCAGGAATAGCATACAACTGCTTTTACTATTTCTTTTGCATGTATATATATATATATATATATATATATATATATATATATATTTTTTTTTTTTTTTTTTTTTTTTTTTTTTTCTTCAGAATATTTTATTCCAAAATGCAATACTCTCAATATTCAATTTCAAAGAAATATAAACCAAAACTGTATTGTCTACTTGACTCTCTTGTCTACTTTAGACTGCCAAGACATTTTGTCAGAACATTGGATTCAAATTAACTGATTTTTGATATGATAATGGAACAGCTCTCACTGAATTAAACATGAAACAATTAGATCATGTGAGTCATATGAGTCATATAACTGTGTCAAATGTTTAGCATTACATAATGTGCAGTGATTTCCACAAAAATAAACACATTTTACCCATTTCGCAAATGGTTCACCAAAGAAAGAATGTCATATGGGTGAGTAAATGATGAGAATTTTCTTTTTTTTATTGAATTATCACTTTAAGAGATAGTAGATTAATATTTTTTTTTCAGCATGCATTTCAATGAATTATTAGCACCTTCTTATCTGTTTAGAATTTTTGATTTTATGCTTTAGGTCTGTATAGGCCTAATTTGTCAGAGGAATGATGCTGATTTGGTGTACCCTGTGCTCTCTGTATTATTTCAACTTATGACCATTAGTAATTTGTTTTTATATGGTATAATTAAAAATGGATAATGCTATGTACATTTTTTAAAAGGTCAGTAGATCAAACTAAATATATCCAGCCGTGTGTGTACCCAGAAAGAATCGTTTGGCCAAATTTACCTTGATTATGGGATCAAGGACCATGGGGACCATGGGATCCTCTGTGAATTCACTGATGCGGAAATATAATCAAATAGTACTGCTTACATGCATCACAAATCTTATTTGCAGCTTGCTTTCAGTTTGTTTTGCATGAACACTTTTATGTTTACACCAATCCCATATGTCCTGCATACTTCCTACCTGTTTCACTCTTTCCCAACTCCATCTCTCCAGAGACGTCCATAATCATGCCACTGGGGGAAATCTTACCCACTAAGAAGCCACTTACCTGCTTTCCATAGGAGCCTACCGAGAGGATTACCAGGGATAAAAGAGAAAAAAGGAAGGGATTTTCTTTTTTCTTTCTGCATGCCTGGATGGTCATGCCACAGTTCTCCTCATGCCAGCATGATCCAGGGTTGAAGGGCAAGCCAATTAAGCTGTAGGTTTTCAGGGTGAAACTAAATGAGTGTTTCAGATGGCACTTAAAACCTGGTGCATAATGTGTAAGCAGCAAGTCTGTGTTGGAAGTACAAACAAATAGGAGCCAACTTACATTGCTAGATAAATAGTCAAGCCATCTTTATTTATGTAGTACTTTGTACAAATAGATTGTTTCAAATCACCTTCAATAAGCATGGAAATAATGATAAATGATGCATCAGAAAGTAGACACATTCAAATTAGCCTGTAAAGCAGCTCTACAGAAGACAATGTATTACCATTGTTTAACTCAAGTCAGTTCAGTTCAATAATTGTGTAAATTTGGTATCTTTATGAAATGAGTTCTATTCGGCTATAAACAGCTCTATAGAAGGCTCCCAGCTCATAATCATCCAGCTCAATTCAGTTAAATTCACCATCCTCATCCGATTGTGTCAGTGCAGTCAAGTCGAGAATATTACTTAACATTTAGGTAACAGTGGCAAGTGGCAATGCCACTAGGATGAGAACAACTAATTAGCCGTAATCTGGAGCTAGTTATTATCTATTATGTATTATTAATGTAAGATTACTTTGAGGCTATGTGAAGATACTTTGCCAGATGTTTATAGATTTTTTAAGGTATTTGGAGTCCTCATTATAGCAAAGTAAATCAAATCATCCAAGGGGTGTTTTTGTGCAGTTTCCTATCATTTTTTTCCTCTCTTAAAAATACTTGAGGGCACTCCAAGTATCAGATACATTTGCAGTTCATTTTTAACACATACAGCTTGAATTTCTAGGCAGGTTCAATCAGGTATGGGGCGTTGCTAGGGTTTCTATATTCTCAGCCGTTGGTTAAATGTCTGATGGATAATATAATACAAAACACTTCAGTCATTATCTGATTGGTTGAATTTCTACAAGATTTACATGAGACCTGTTTGTTTCTGTCTTTAATGGTTCACCTGGAAATAAAGCCTTTGTGAGGATAATCCCCCTCATGCAAGAAGAAAGTCTTCATGTTTACAACTGCGACAATGAGTGCTTGTCAAGACCATCCAAACACTGTATTTGCAAAAGTACTTGCACAACATTCTTGAATGAATAATTTATTAGCTGCATGCTGGTCTGTTATCATAGGGACATCAACTTAAAATCTTCACACCCCTAAACATAATGTGGAAAAAAACAAACTGTGACTGGTTGCTTTACATGTAAGTAAGACATCCCATTGGGAAATCCTTAGCTAATGAAAGCTGCAATGGAGTGCAGTCTTTCTGTCAGTCTATGGTCTAGTTTAGGGCTTCTACCCCCTCTAGACCATTTTTGTACTGAAATTTAAAATATGGATATATTGACAACATTTAATCGTAAATATTATGACGCATTTACAGCAAAAATAAAAACATGGAATATTTACAAATCTTTAATATCATAATTTGTATTGCCCTTTTATTCTTTTTATCCCTTGACCCTACCCCAAACACAACTATTTTATAGAGAATATAAAAATATATCAAATGTAATGGACAGAAATGTGTAAGTTACGTATGTAATCTTAGTTCCTAGAAGAGGGAACGAGACGCTGCATCAAGCGCTATGGAAACATTTTTACGTGATGTTCAATCGTGTGAAGGGACGGGTGCCGTCATGAACCGGGAAACTATAAAGGCAAGCAGTCAGCTTTGAAGTATCTGAAGTAGGCTTTGCTGGCATGCACTCAAGAGATATGGCGAAGAGATGGTTTGTCTCATTCACTCTTCAGGGAACCAAGGTTACATACATAACCGAAATGTTGTCTATTAAGGGAACCGAGATGTTGCTATGGGAACCCACAAGCAACCAACTCGGTGCCCTGAAGTGGTGCCTGAACTGCGGCAGGAAACAACTGAACTGGAAGCTCAGGGGCTCTCCAGAGAATGGGCAAGCATCTCGATGTCGGTCAGACACTGAAGTGAGTGCTTGCTTGAAAGGATACACACTTGCTGAAGCACACAAGGTGTCAGAGTTAGCAGAGCGGCCCCCTGAGGGCACTGGAAGAAAAGAGACATCAATAATGAGGTGTAGCCACCCTTCGGTGGGGAAACCCTTCAAGGAGCTGACACCATTGACATCAGATATTATTTTGTACGGCACAGTGGGAGGACCTGGAATTTTTGGGGTAGCTCCCGCTCAGCAGCTCCTGGGACCTGAGTGTTACGGTAGAAAACGTAACAATTTTGCTAAAATGCTCCCACCTTTATCTCAGCGCCAGAAACATCCAACTCCTAAGAGCAGTATAGTTACTGCTCTAGCACCTACCCCTGGGTGAAAGTAATCATGAAACGTGTTTCCCAGAAACATTCAAACATTCAACATCCAGGAAAAAGGTGCGGGATCTGACTGATGGGAACAGATATTAGGTTAAGGTTCTCTAGCCCAACTTACATATCTTAAAGACATATGTTACCATTGAGGAACAGCGCAAAGTATTGATGGAAGACGGGTCTCTTCCACAATCTGAAACCTCGCTATAGAGATCGAGAAAACACAGCAGGTCTCTTTTAATTTGGAAGCTGCACTCTCACGTAGGTTCTTTTTTAAAGAATATCCTGTGGTCTTAAAGTAAAACCTAGAAACAGTGCAAATAAAACCTACATCAGCTCCTCGTGGGCGTGAAATTATCTCCAACCTTGATGCTAACAGCATCCAGATCCTAAGAACTGGATAGTTGCAGCCCAGGTGCTCTTCCCTGGGTGGAAGAAACAAGCAGGTGAGGGGAGAGATAGGGCAGCACCCATCTAAAACCCCTCCATCAGGTCTGATTGCAAGCTGAAAAATGAGGTGGTCTTCATCTCCGGCTTCAAATTTGTTATTGTTTTTTTAACAGAATCCAGCTCAATAGAACTGGGTAGTTGCATCGCCAGTGCTTCCCCCGAGGGTGGAAGAAACTGCAGAGCGTGCTTCTGAACCCCTGAGAGATAAGGAAGCGCCCATCTCTAACACCTCTAATCTTCTCTTTTTATTTTTTATTTTTTTAAGATCTAGATTGCCACTGAGCCTCAGCCACAGTGGGACCCGACCCAAGAGGACTGTGAGCCTGGCGGGAGCAGAGCGTCTTTATAAAAATACAATGCACACAGCCAATGCCCTCAAGCGCTGACTGTGTATGCTCTACTCCCAAACAACTAATACACAGGGCATGTGTATCCCCGCTCATTTATTTTTTCTTACGAGGGCAGGGATGAACACAATACACATGCCCTTGTTTCACCATTTCACTCTTTTGTTCCTAATGTGTGTTGGTAGACAGACAAAAAATAAACAAGACAACCAATCACACAAAGCGCTACTGAAGACAAAGAAGCTACTGACTGTTTTGCCAAAAGTAACCCAAATGATGATGTGTTGTAGTTACAGTCCTCTCTGGTGGTATTTACCAGTTTTAGTTTACTTTTGATTTAAATTATTAATTGGTAGAAATATCATAACTCAGATTTTTTTTCTAACTCACAAAGCAGACATTCATACCTGGATAAAATGAAAAGTCAAAGTGAAAGAAAATGAAAACAGAAGCAGATTAATGAAGCTATGAAAACGAGTTATTTAACCATCTGAACAGAATCATCAGTTTCTTAGTTCAAAGCACCTTGTTAACAAGAAGGTGAACAGCTTATACTAAACCTTTGTGTAGTTGATTAAATGTACACTATACTTGCAATGCCTTAGCCTTTGAACGAACGTCTGGATGCAGTCTCAGAAGAAAGTCTTGATGGTTCAGTAGTTCGATGGTATTGAATTTATAATATAATTTATAATAATTGAAAATTGTACATGCACACTTGAACAACAACTTTTACATCATCTGTATGTGGGATTCATCCGGTGGAGGTGGAGATGACAAGCTGACGTCATCATACATACCATAGAGTGTACATACCATACACACCATACCAAGTACTGCAGTTGCAGTTACCGTTGCATAGTAAATATGTATGGCCGAAATCCAGTAATTCAATCTGTTTTGAGTTCAATTTCAATTCAATTCATAATGAGTTTCTCATTCGGATAGATTTTGCCCATATATAAGTTATTCAGACAAACTTACAAATGTTAAAATAGCATATTTACTGTAACTTCAAGAATGAATGCTGAGGGAAGTAATAGAGATGAACAAAGAATAGAACTACAAGATTTCCCTGCTGGTTTAGTATGATGGTACACAAAACAATATGAAATTTGAGATAACACTCAGACTGGGTTAAAAGAACATCAAAGGGTCATGACTACGATGCCACCACAATATAAAAACAAAATTGAAAACCAAACCATGAAGGTCAAAGATGGGAATAATTGAAGTTGGACTGCTCAAAGCATATATCCTTTTATGGGTTGCTCAATAATATTCAGATGGACAAGCTAAGTGCTCACCCATTGACCATGAAGATAGTGTGATGAATAGAGGATGAAGATAATAGTAAGGTAGACCTACAGTACATATACCACATATTGCTTTTTTGTTCATAAACTTAATCTTTACTGTGTCTAATCATTAGAAGCACTTTATTGTGCTTTTTGAGTAATGAATTTTCTCAAAAGCATGAAAACAAAAGTATAAAACAGGTTTACTTGTTAAAATAATCCTTTGTTATTTCACCTATTTGAGTTTTGCTTTATATTAGACTTGGCATGAAAAAAACGTGCTAAAAAAGTTAAATGTAAAGTGACCGCATTTGTCCTAGACCTCAGGGGCCATCATGTTCGGCCCATCGGTGGTCAGTAAACACAAATCAACAGTGGGTGTCTGTGGTCACGTCCGCTTTGCAAACTGGCACATCATGTCCTCCTTTGGTCCCAAAATATACTTACTCTTGCTAAGGGCAACATCCCTGGGACCCAAAATATAGGAGCAGACATCCTGTCAAGGTAAGAGCCGAGGACCAGGTAATGGAGACTCCACCCAAAAGTGGTCAAGTAATTACTGCCCTCTGTGGTTCTCCCTCCCACATCTGTGCATCCAACTGGATGCCATCGTCCAGACATGGCAGAGTCTACATCTGTACACTTTTACTCTGCTCCCTGGGAGTTCTGGAGAGAGTTCGTCAATGTCCATCTTACCATAGTCACCCCATGCTGGCAGGGCAGAGTGTGGTTTGCACATCTAGCATTGCTCCTCAACAGAACTCCATGGGAGATTCCGGTCAGGAGGTATTTTCTGTAGCCCAGAACTCTGGAAATTGTGGACTTGGCCTCTGAGGGCTTTAAACCTTAAAGGTTTATGCTGGTGCCATAGCCTCTCACCACATACCTCTGGGTGGTTTGTCACTGGGGAGAGAACCTCTGGTTACATGTTTCCTCTGTGGCATCCTGAGGCAGAGGCGTGTTGCTTGGCAGTACGTGTTGCTCCAGGGTTTATCCCAAGCCCCCTTTGAACCCATTGAGCTCATTGACCCCTGTTCCTCCTTGCATCACCTCTCTTAAAAGGATTAGAGAGCTTCATGCCTTATTGTTTGAACCCTCATGCTTAGATTTTGGACCTGGCATGGTGAAGACCTTCTGTCACCCTTGACCAAGCTATGTGCTGAAAGTACCAACTAATGTGGAACATCCTATTATACTGCACGATTTCTGTCCTCCCCATTCCATGACCATGACCAGGAGCAAAATAATCTTCTATATCCAGACTGAGTATAACAGAGATTGAGCACGTGGATAGTTGAGACTATTTCTCTTGCTTATGAGTTGGCCTGGGTAGCCTTTCTCTTTGGAAATCTAGGCCCACTCGACTAGGAGTGTGGTGGTCTCTAAGGCCTACCTTGTCTGAAGTATCTCTTGCAGAAGTTTGTGTGTGCAGGCTGGTCTTCCTAACATAGTTTTGTTAGGATTTACCAGTTAGACCTAAACACCACTCCGGGAGTGTTAATGTGTTGCTCTATGTTTCACTTGCCAGGCCTGCGTCGTTGCAGGGGCGTGGAGTTTCTTGCTCCCATTGCATTTTCCAATGAAGCGTTAATTCCCTTGAAAGGGAACAGCTCGGTTATAAATGTAACCATGGTTCCCTGAAGAGGGAACAAGAAGCTGTGTCTTCTTGCCACACCTCCTGTGTGCCAGCTGGTGTTTTACTTCAGGCACATTTTAAGCTGCCTCTTCCGGCATGCCTTTGTAGCCTTCTGGTTCAAGACGTCATCATTCCTCAACATGTATTAACACTATCGATTTTATTTTATTTTGCTTCACGACACATTTACGGAAAGCATACCCATTGTGTTTTTCGACGCAGTGTCTCGTTCCCTCTTCAGGGAACCAAGATTACATTCATAACCAAGATGTTTTCATTGCCATTTGCTGGCTATGGCCAGCACACTTTCAAAAAAACCTATTTATTTATTTTTACATTCATATTTTTTTGACTGCATTCAAAAAGCCGTACTAATTTGAGAAGGATGAAGAATTCAAGTGTAAATGAGGTTGAATAGTTTACAGTACATAATGAACCGGTCAATTTCTCTCTTTTTTTTCCCTTTCATTTTCTGTCCTGATTTTGTTCGAAAATCTGTTAAATTGCTTGTAAGTATATTTAAAGATGCATTGTTAAACAGCTGTGTTTTTACAACTGACAGTGTTTTAATCCTTTTCTCAACTTTGCGAGGTGACTGTTCAGGGATTTTTTAATTCTGCAGACATAAAAAAATGAATTATCACCTACAGGTGAATAATACCATCAAAGTCCATAAAGTGTGGGGAACGTAGTTTTATTATTAAAAATTAGTTTTTGCTATGTAAGAGAAAAGGTTGATACACTAGAGATCTGTTACTCATTGTGGGCTCAATGTTTGCCTTATTCTAACAAGACTCATGGGCAGGGGATTATCAGATGTTAGGTCTTTGTTTGCTTAAGTCTCCAGGACAGGATTCATAACATCTGCTTGAGTGTTTGAGCGTTTAAAGAGAGTCTGCTGTATGCCACCTCTCACACACACATATACATACACACTGTGGATCCCAAGCTGATTCCTTTGCACCAATGCTGATCCAAACAAGAAGTCAACTCACAACTCAGCAAAAATTCACATATAACACCATTTATAGCCATAGTGGAAAGCAGGAAAGACTACAACACTGCCTCAAGCAATCAGGGATGTTACGTTTCTTTTCTTAAGTGGAAACGTGCAGATGCGTTTTGTTTCATTTCTAAATTTCTACTGTACTTTACATTCCTGTTAGACCAGAAACATGAGAATGTGCATCAGTTCTATTGATTGCTGTGAGGTAATGTTAAAGACCCATTTCATGCCACAGTAAGTGAGTCATGACTATTTAGTTTCTTTACTCACTCATTCCCACATCTCTATTTGTTTCTCTCTCTCTCTCTGATCAAACAGGTGGCTTCGTTAGGCCTGCATTATTTATTTATTTTGAGGGCTTTAATTGTAATTCTGTGCACTGATGCTGTGTTCTTCATCCACCTACAGACTGATTAAGGTTGCAGTATCGGGCTAACGAGCACACACTTTGTTCAAATAATGCTGTAATTAGTGCTACAGGGATGCTGGAAAAAGCTGCACATTTAGCCAAGAGAAGCTGAAATTTTATCCCCCACCCCCAATACCCCCAATACCTCTACCACTGTCTGTCTAATATAGAAATAAGAGGAAACAGAGCAGAGGAAACCAATCACTGAGGAGAATTGCTTTTTAAAAGCCTGAGGGTGATGTAATACTGGCCATAGTTGGAGTCAGCACTACAGGCCCAAATTATACACAGCTGGACACGGTGCCAAACAAATCTGGCCTTGTATTGAAATCAAAATCGCTTGCAATTTTTGCAGTAATGTAAATGGAAAATGTTGGACATTTTGCTTGAAATTCTTGTTCAAGTTGGTAGATTCAGTTTTTTCCCCCATGAACTTCTGTGAAATTTTCCATGTATATTACTTTTCTTTCTCAAGTTGACTTCAAAGCATAGAATCCTCTGATCCAATCATTGCCCTTTACCATTATTAATATAAAAAATAATCATTAGACACTTTTAAACATTTGTATTTATTTATTTATTTATTGGTATTCTTTTGTCTGGTGGAGAAGAAAGAGTGATGAGAATGATTACTTATTTAATGTTTTTCTTGATTTTTATTTGGTGCATATAAACAAATAAATTGAGAAATAAAAAGGAAATCTCTTAATCTGGCTCTAACACCTGTGAAAATATAGAAAACCGATAATTGAGAGCGCTCTCTCTCTCTCTCTCTCTCTCTCTGCCTGAGCTTTCTTGCTGAAATCCTCTATTCTGGCAGTGAGGGCGACAGTCTAAAACTATGGTTTGAAACTAACACAGTGGCAGAGGCAGCAGGTTTAGGACCATTTTGTATGTTTCTAACCTTTGCAGTGTTTTCAGTTCCATTTTAAGAAGGATTGCATTGCTACTTTACCTTTAGAATGGAACCTTTAAATGTCAACATATGCTGACCATTTATACAGAGTGCTTTTGAGTTGTTCTTTGTGTCAGACATTCAATTATAAAGTGCATACTTACAGTGGGAAGTATGCAGTAAAATGTACAATAAAGTAAAACATAGTAATAATTGAATAAATTGCAAAGACTACACACAGTAGAGTCCAACGCTGTATGTGATGAGTATACTGTAACATTGGAGAATTTTTATAATATTGTTTACAATGTAACCTGCACTGAAGTAAACTGAAAAAACCCCATCACTAACACACTAACCGATATCTATGTCATAAAGTACAACATGACTGTACAATTTTACAATACAAATTAGTTTGCAGCTATACATCATGCACTAACAATTAACTTATTTTAAATGCATTAATATTGTTTAATGTTAATTTCTACATATAATATTGTCCTATGCATTGGCAAATTAATTGTTATTTATTGAAATTAAAATTATAACTCTTGTATTAAGTAATGTCTAAAGCAAGTCAGATGTCTTTTTAAAAATCTGATTAAATGGTTTTCAACACTGGGAAGCACCTTGTTGTCATATAGGGATTTCACTACAGACTGTTTTTTCCAAAGCGACTTACATTGCAGTCAAGGAACACATTGACATTCTAATCAGTTCTTACTTTCCCTGGGAATTGAACCCATGACTTTGGCGTTGCAAGCATCAAACTCTACTGTTTGAGCTACAGGAAAACTATTGGTATTGAAAAGCTGTTGGTATACCTGTATGATTGCTAGAGGGCATAATGCAATATAAAATGCTGTTGTAGGAAAGTATTATTTTTGTTATGTTACCTGTTTTCTATGAATACTTTGTTTAAAATCGTTGCCTACTGGGAAGTGTTTTTCTGTTGCTTTTTATCTGTTCCTTTTTATCTGTTCCTCTCGTATCCAATTAGCTAGCTTGTAAAAGAACAGTGAGATATTTTGCCCCAACATTTTTTTTTTTTATGTTTCTTTGAAGAAGAAAAAAAGTTTCAGGTTGGGTTATGAAAAGTGAGGTGCAAGAAAGAAAATTGAACTCATTGAAAACAACTCATTCCAAAAAAAGTAACCATTTTATATTTATTTGTAAAATGTTTATGTAGCTATACCCAAGAAATAAGGATTACGGATTAGGATTACACAAAAAATACAAAGACCAAATAATTTTGCACCCTAGGAATCCCATTTCACTAAACGTTTATACGTTTATGCTGAACATTTCTAATCATAATTTGATTTATTTTTGCATGTCATGGAAAAGACAGAGACGTCAAGCTTGACCGTGAAATTTTGTGACTAAAAATACTGCCTGTTCAGATTAACACCACATACTTCATAAAGTTAGAAATGAAAACAGTCAGTAACAGTCTGTCCTGTTGCTAAACAGATGTGTGCATCATCTGTGATTGCACTGAAGCTTAAGCGTCAATGTTAATCTTTGCCTTTGAAGTTTATATCAGCATGGGAAGAGGAATTGAAAGGATTTAATTAGCATTTCATTTACATTTGTTTTTTTAATAAATTTCATAGAGAACATGAAAACTGATTCTCAACATTTGTATAAAATAAAAAAGGAAGACCCAGAAAGAACTAGAAAATATACGTGTTTGAATTTAAATGTTTGATCACAAAAAATATCTGTTCGTCTTATTTTTTTGTCTTACATTATATATTTGATCTGTTTCTTATTTTGATGCCCCAGATAGATTGAGTGCTCAGATTTGCTCTTGATGATGAGCGTGTGGCACAGTGTTAATTCTCCTTTGGCAGATTAAGTGGGAAAAGCGTGAGTGGCAGATTTTCTCTCAGGCTTGATCAGCTGCGAGGAAAGGGTCAGTGGCTCATCAGACTGGGTCATGGATCATGTCAAGCTTCTGCTGAATGTCTTTGAAACTCTGCCCCTATGTTCTGATAGTAGATCAGCAGTCTTCCTGGTCTCTAATTCGATGCTTACAGTGATGTGCTTCAGCAGAACAACTAGGCGACCCATTAGCTCTAATTGACTTTTGTAAAGCTTTTTGTCAGATGCCAAATAACAAAGCCCCTGATAAATAACAAAGGACCTGATGGCACCCTTGCTGAAATCTATAAACACTCTGCATAAGCGCAGTTTTACCACTATTTAGTGCACCGACATCTGGTTTGGAAAACAACTCCAAAACTGCAGAGCATATCAATGGAGCCCTCTCTAAAGACTTCTGGAAGCAAACAAAAAGCAGTCTTGTGTCTTGTTGCAACCCCTTTATCTCTAATCTACGCCGATTTCAGCTTCATCTCTTGGGCATTAGCCAAAATAATCATATCAGTTTATTTTCTGGAATTGTTCTTTCAGACCAATTTAACTGGATTTATTATACACAAAGTAAATGTCCATATGTGTTGTATGTATTAGAGAACCCCAAATGTAAAACAATAGTATTTTCATTGGACATTGGAGGGAAACAAATATAAGTTCCAGTATAAATAATTTGGAAACCCTACGCTTTTACACTGAAGTAAAAAACAAAGCCCAGATTGATCTGTGTACTTGAAGTTACATGAAGCTGAGGCATCAGACAATGATGCCAACTCTCAGCATCTCTGTTTCTCCTCTCATTAAACTCTGAAAAACTGCAATCAAACAGAGTGGAAAAATGAAAAATTCCCCTCATTACTCTGAGCATTGGTTTCAGTGGTGCGTGTCTGTTTTTCTTTCTGTCAGTGGTCTGCTCATTTAAAACAACTATTGCAGTGTGTATTTATAAATTCAACTTTTCATGGAACAACGGCCTCATCAAAGTTTTGATTTGTACTAAGGACCCTTTATTTAGCAGCATAATTGCATTTCTGCAAATTATGACACATTGCCACTCTGATGAAAAATATGTGGGATTAAGTGGTATTAATCCATTTGCAGTAATTACTTTTAAGACTAGCTGTGACTACCTAACATACATCAAGGTTTTGAGCTATACAGTGATCCCTTGTTTATCACAGTTAATGGGGTCTGGAACCCCCTGCGATAGATCCATAAAGTAGTATTGAGTGCTGTGGGTGTGTACAAAGCCTCTGAAAGAGTTTCTCTCTTTGTCTGGCATCCTGGGAAACCGTTTCTCTCGCATCACGATGAAACAATGCTACTTTCCACAATACGGCTCCGATATGGCGGTATTTTAGAATTTTTATTTTTCAGTGAATATTTTTGAAAAGGCCACGAAAATGTAACCACGAAGTGGCGAGGGATTACTGTACATATGCAGTTTTTTTTTTTTTTTTGCATGTATTCCTTGTAAATTGCATATATTTCATTGGCAGGGGTCATTGTTTGTTTGCTCCTGCGATCACTTCTCAAACACTGAAAACATTTTACTTCCATCGCAGAATTTCAGAGATCAGAGATTTATAAATCCCCAAAGAGCAGTTAGAATGAACTGTGAATAGTCAGATAGTTCATTATCTCTAATCAGGGATGATTGCTAGGCAGACAAACTGCAAATGGTGGCTCCCCCTTCTTCCCAAAGATGTTCTAGCAGTCAAGGCTAAGACGTTTCAAAGGCCTTTTGAGGCATAGGCAGTGAGATGCTGTTCTTTGTTTCTTCCACTGTTTCAAAGAGTTTTCATTCTTTTATTAGACAAGGGAATTCATTTTCAGAATCCTTCCTAGATATATAACCCCTCCCTCTGTAGTTCCCTCACTAAGATTCCCTTAAAACAAATATACGCACGGTTTACAAAGCCTGTGGATTCCTCTGTACTGCAGAGTGCCTTTGGACAAAGAGATGTACAGTAGTGGGTGAAAGAGAGATGAAGACTAACTACAGGATTCGTCTCAGTACTGTAAAAGAAAAAAAAATGAAGTTGAATGGCTCAGCTTAAGTAAAACACCATAACGAATTACGCTGCCTTCAAAGCTCAGAGGTGTGAAAGAGAACATATTAAGGTAAATGGATTGACTGCTTGGAAGATTAGAGGAATTGTAGTCAAAGCTGATTAGAGAGAAAGGTAGTCAAAGCAGAGTAACCTGCAGAGCAAAGAGATTTCATATTTAATTTAAGGGAAAGTGATATTTGATTCATCTTCCTTTTGTTTGATGTTTAAGAATGAATCTAATGTGGTGATGTTGGACATTTAGTTTGCCAGCTGCCTGGATGGAAAATGAATAGGAGTGTCTTTTTGTGTGAGGGCATTTGCCGGTCATGCTAATCAACACTTATTTAAGTCCTCCAACGTGTTTGATTCATGGATGGATGTATTGCAGCAATCAGCAAAGGAGTTTCTAGCTTAAAATGGCTTAAGTGCAGTTTAGGCAGCAGAATTGTTTCTTTCAGAATTGCTACCTTTGCCCTGGCCATCATATCCAAAGCTAGCACACACGTCTGCATACACGTGTACAAACACACAACCGCAACCACCACCCCCCCCCCCCCCCCCCCCCCCCCCCACACACACACACACATTCAGCTATGTGTACTGTGTGTCTGTATAAACAGTTATGTGAAAAAGGTGGGAGACCCTTTATAATTTTATGAGCTAGTTTTAGACTATTATAAAAAAATATAAACACAACCTCAGATAAACAACAAATGACATAATACAGTGCCATTATTTTAACAAAAGTAAAACCAAAATGGAAAAGCAATGGGTGACAAATTGAATCACACTGCACTTTTAGCAGCAATAAATTCAGCAACAAGAATCATCTGTAGGACTGTATCAGTCTATCACAATGTTCTGGAGGATTTTTTTTTCTCTCTCTCTCTTTTTCAGTGTGGCTTCAGTTCATTGAGGTTTATGTTTATGCACAGATCCCTTAAGGTCCCACCACAACATTTCAGTCAGGTTGAGGTCTGAACTTTGATTGAACTTTGAACTTTTATTTTTCAGCAATTCTGTTGTAGATTTCGCTGTGTGCTTGGGATCATTGTCCTGTAGCATGACCTAATTTCAGCCAAGCTTTAGCTGTCGGACAGATGGCCTCACATTTGACTCTAGAATACTTTTGATATATACGGAGGACACATAGTCAACTCAATGATTGCAATGTGCCCAGGTTCTGTTTCTGCAAAACAACCCAAATCATCACCCCTCCACCACCGTACTGGATCGTTGGTTTGAGATGTTTTTCGCCTAACTTGTAGTTTTGCGTTCTGGCCAAACATCTCCACTTTAGTCTTGTCTGTTCAAAGAACAATGTTCCAGAAGTCTTGAAGTTTTTCAGATGCAACTTTTCAAACCTCAGCTGTTCTGCCTTTTAGAGAGAATTAGCTTTCTCCTGTCAACCCTTCCATACATGCCATACTTGTTCTGTCTTTTTCTAACTGTACTTTCATGAACTTTAACATGTAAACTGTTAACTGTAGTGTCTGAGGATTAGTTCTTGGGTGTTTTACAATTTATCTGATTGCACAGTTTGACCTTGTGCTGAATTTTATGTGACATACACTCCTGCAAAGAGTGGAAACTCTTTTTAATGTTTTTTCATTTGTGAATACTCTTACTCACTGCTGAATAATGGATGTTTGGACATGGCCGCATTGGCAGCAACAATGATCATTGTTGATGTCTTTCCTCCTTAGCATTGTGGGAACACTCCTGAATCTTCCAGACCTGCAAACTGCCAAAATGTTTATTTTTATAGGAGGTGATCACACTTGCTGATAATCAAAGACATTTGATTATCAGTGCTTGAATGCTACTTACCCTGTTAATTGCTATGAAAGCAGTAAGAGTGCACTTAGTTTATCACCCGTGGCTTTTACATTTTGACCTTGCTTTGTTAAGTAAATAATGACACAGTGTAATATGTGATGTGTTGTTGTTCATCTGAGGATGCATTTACCTTATTTTAAGACTTGCCAAGGACCAGATGAATTTGAATAATTCTCATTACTTTAAAAATGTAAGGATTGTACGGTGGATTTTCCAGCTTAAATGTATTATAATATACATTCTATTGCTTATGGTGCCATTACTATTACTTGAGCTAGAATATTAGCAAATAATCAGTGCTCTTAACTTATTTATTTGTTTACGTGAATAATTTCATGAAAAATATCTCCTGTTTTTCATTGAGAAATGCTTGAAAGCTTACAGAGGGTTATACAGTATATACAAACATTCGCACACACACAAGAAACTATTCTGTGTGCTAAAGAAACTTTTCACATGCACACAGGATTTCTGTTTTATTCTACTCAATCAACATATTCTGTTTTATGTGTACAGTCGATAACTTATTTGCTTTGTGTGTTCCTGACATTTTGCTATGATTAAACTGAGAGCATTCATGTGAATGAATTAATACAAATCTGTTTGTTCTAAATTTGGCTTTCGTTAGGGCAGTATACCACTAATATCATGGCCTTAAGTCTGTTTTAATGCCTTCTCTTTGGCAGCGGAGAAAACGCACCATTAATTGGCTGATGTTACTCCTGGTTCATCCCAAGCTCTCCCAATGTTTTTCCACTCACCTGTCTCATCATTAATCATGTTCTTAGTCTTGTCAGCTGTGTCTTGTTCCCTCACCAAACCTTGTGTTTATCAACCCTGCAATTTCCTTCAGTGTCCGTCGGTCATTATCTGTGTTGAGTTGGGTGTCGTCTTGTTCTTCCTGTTTATATATATATATATATAAGTTATAAATAAGATTTGATTTATGAATTACTCAGCAAGTCTAAAATAAATTGACTACAAAGACAAAAAAACGTGTAAATGTTTAATTTTTCTATAAAAATATTAAGCTGTTCAACTGCTTTCAACATTGATAGTAATAAGAAATGTTTCCTGAAAATCAAATCAATATATTATAATATATTAGCTAATATTAACATAAAATTCAGCTGTTAAAACGGCAATTAAATTTTTAAGTACATAAAAAATATAACATCATTATTTTGGAATGTTTTTGAAAAGGTTTCTGCTGCATTATGAATACAAAATATAAATAAAATCAGCCTTAGTGTGAATAGGAATGATATCTTACAAAAACAAAATATTACAGACCCTGGCCCTAGCCATCATCTATGTTATGTATTTTGCAATGGTATTACTCAGTAATATTGTGTTACTAGTATTACTATCAACTCAGAATTTTTCATCATGACCCTATTTAGCGCAATGTACATGAAACTGTATTATTTCTCTAGGTCATAGATATACAACAGATGCAGAGATATCAAAGACACTGCTCTTCCTCTCAACATAACACCAAACCTCTAGACCATTATGTGTGTTTTGATGTGAAGCCGCTTTCTCAGTGATCTGTACAGTGAGAATCACACTCATCCACTTTGAGGTTTCAGAGATGAAGTCCTAAATGAAGGCAGCTGAGATACCTCACTCAACCTGTCAAAATGTAGCACAGTGTTGTGGGACGGGTCGATCCCAACCCGCCAAAGTGGCCCCTTTAGTTTTCTATTTTCCTTTAGTGGTCGCTGATCTGATAAAGGCTTTGATAGGTGGAAGCAATAAGAGGGAATCTCACCTCGCTCAGTGGAAGCCAAACAGACGAAATCCAGAGGGATTTGGGCTCAACTGTAAACCTGTGAGAGGCAGGGGTGATTAGACAGCGAGGCCTGCAGTAAAGGTAAAGCCCACATTAAACCAGCTCAGTGTCAAACGCCACCGTAATGCTCTTAGGAGCAGACAGGGCGCTGAGCATCTCCTCTGTGGTTTAATACCCAGAACACACTAGGAAATCTCAGTTGCAACCACCCCGTCCAGTTAAACCAAAGATAAATTGGTGGCTGCTGTTGAAGAATTGAGATAACATGGCCCCTGACTTTAAAATAAGGATATTGATATTTATTGTTCTGAGAAGAAGCAAAGAAACTTAGAAAAAAGGATCCATACAATCGTGGTAGCCTATATGTAGACAATCAGATGTGTATCCATAAGATGGATAAAAATGCTGTTTTATGCATGCCAGAAAATTAGTTGCCGATGTCACTTTGTAAAAACAGACATACACATTTGTGCATGCCTATAGACTAATAATAATAGTAATAGTGCATTTAGAAGTGCAATGTCCCTTTTTAGTTTGTACATGTTTACCAAAACACAGTTGATTTGTAAATGAATGGCCACAATTCATAAAAAGTGTTCAGCTTTTAGTTTTTAAACAGGTCCTAAAGCTCAAATATACAAATATACACTAAAACTCAAAGGTCTTTTTGATAAATCATTAAAATAAAAAGTTTTTGCGCTTGCTGTAGCAATGAGGAGAAGGAAGGGTGGAGACGCAGGAGAACACTTAAAACGATTTGTTTTGTAAAACTCAGGAGAATACTACAGCAAACATAACTTAGACGAGAACCGAAAAAGACTGGAGGGAACACAGTGTAGATATACACAGGGGAATCAGAGGGAACAAGACACAGCTGATAATATTAACGGGGTGATTGATTACGAGACAGACGAATGGAATGACACTGGGAGATCACACTGGGAACCCAGATGAAAACAAGGGCAATACAGACATGTGACAGTAAGAACATTAATAATAATAATACTGTACAACCAAACTTGTTATCATCCTTGTTTATACAGCATACACGCTGTTTTGTTGTAAATCAAATGTTTTGTTATTTAATTCAGTTTTAATTTGATTGCTTTTTAAAATATTTATTAAATGTGTTAAAGTTTTATTAATTTAATCAAACACTGTTTTTGATGATACATTACACAGAATTTCTTAGAGCATCTAACTAAAAGCTTACTATTTGGTGTTTACTTGTGAACAAAACATGTATGTGGTAAATATTGATAATGAATCATTTAGAAAAACAATAAAGAGATTTTTTTCGCTAAATTGACTGTCCAACTCTAGCAAGGATTTAACAATAGTTATGTCAGTTTGTGTGATCTAGGGCCATGAGATAATTATAGAGACTTTGTGATGCTGTAGATGTGAAGGTGCTGTGCTGATTAGAGTGGCATGTCATCACAGCACACATTAATTGGAACAGTCCTGTTTAATAGTGTCTTTTACAGTCTGTAAATGTGTGTGGGTTCACCTTTTTCATTACATTATGGCTTTTGCATTTGTCATTTGCAATTTGCATATGCAATTTGGTGTCAGCAGCTTTTCCTTTTCAGTATTTTTTACTGAAAGTCTTTTCTTTAATTGAAAGTTTGATGTGAAAAGAAAAATCTGAGCACCTAACCCTTTATAATAAGATTATTAAAGTGACAATTCCACAGGGGGATCCAAATGGCCCTTTGTAATCCTCTGAGAGAGTATTTAATTAGCACTCTCTCTCTTATTCTCTTGTTATTTCTGTACCCTCTCCTTTTCCTGTTCAAACTCTCACTCTCTTCCTGTCTCTTCCTATTTCTCTATCCCTTTCCAGTGTTATCAGTTCTTGCTGTGAAACATCTCTTTTTTCCGGCCCTAGAGACGTAGGACTCCTGTTAGTTAGCTAACGTGCTGAGTTCATAATGAAAAAAGAAAAAGAAAAATGCTCTCCATGCAGACAGCGGCAAATTGCATCTCTTCCTCCCTCTGTCAGCAGGAATGAGAGTATGACAAAGAATCAGAGAATGAGGGCTGATTGGGCTTGAACTAGTTGGGTTAAAAGAGATCAACAGACTTCAATGTCAGTTTGTATCAGGGATGCAAAATTAAACGGGTTTCTTGTGGGGGAAAATAATGACCCAGATAATTGCAATGTGCAGGCAAAATGCACTTGTAGAGTTTTGCATCTGTTATTACATGACCCTCTGGAAAACTTGATTTGATTGGTGAGATTCAGCATTTATTTTTATGTATTGACTGATAAACTGTACAATTGACCATTTTACCTGGCAACCACATTCAAACATTCTGCCAATTTAATGTCTGTTGCCTCACTCTGCAGTCTTTTCTCAATGCCTTTTCCCAATACCATAATCACAGCTTATCAAATGAATATTTAATTTGTGTAATGATTTGAGATGAGGATAAAATAAGATAAAAAAAAATGTTCATGTTGGTCTGATACATTTTAAAAGTTCTAGTGGTGTAACCATTAAGTAAAACTTAGAAAATACTTTATTTAGACCTTGAATATGCATTATATTAAAGGTTTACTGTATATACTGTATATACATACACATAAATATGTGATTTTTAAAAATAAATCCAAATTCCGTTTAACTTCCATGTACCACACTAACTTTGAATACTTTAAAACATTATCCAAATTAACATTCTGTACTGTAGGAATTTGTCTGAATTAATCCAATCATATATTTCAAGTACTTTTTATTGTATGAATTGCATTTTGAATGTACTTTGCATAACTTAATAGTCACTGGCACAAAAAAGTAACCCGTTTTTGTTTTGTAAGCAGCCATACAGTAATTTTTGTTGTAATAAGTGGTCATGATGGATAATTTAGTGTGCTAAAATACCCCTCTGCGCATGGGGAGTCTATGGTTTGTATGTTGTTATTCATACAGTAAGTACTAGCAGATTTTTGAGCTTGTGTTTCAGTAACATAAAGCAGTTGGGAAAACATTGCAGCTAAATGCTTTTGTTGCCCTTTTTTCACCATCGCTAAATGCCGATTCATTTTCTTCTGCTGCGGCTTTGATCCGCTGCTATTTTTTTACCACTATTCTTGTCTTTTAATGACATTGATTTATGCAGTCATTTGGCAGTTTGTTTCTCTTTCCTGTTGTCCGAGTGTGGTTTTAATTCTGTTTCCATAACAACCTCACGGCATTTCCAGTAGTGTTGTATTTTGTATTAATCCCACATTGTTGCTCTTTGGCTTTTCCGCGTATTAGCCTACTTGCTTCTGTATTCAGTCTTGTTCGTTAATTTCTCTTTTCACTCTCTCTCTTTCTCTCATAAAAAAGAACACAAATGGTGTTTTTAAACCTCAATCAATCTGTTTACCATCATCCAGGTGAAATATTTTTTTTTTCCTAATGCATTTCTTACACTGTATGTGAATCTGGATCCTATAGTGACCTTGAATTTTGTTGTAGGGTGTTGAGCACAATTTTACTCATTCCCGTAGTTTTCACAATGATGAAGAGGGATATTTCCAAAAACATTTATGCACTATAGAATGTAGGTTAGAAAGTAATAGATCATCAAAGCAATACAGTCATTTGAAAGTGTTCTATAAGTTTTAATATCACTTACAAATAGTTTGTGAAAATATAACTGTCACAGAACCACCAGAAACCACAACACCAGATCTCAACACTCCGCCCACAAGATCCCAATCACCCGAATTCTAATCACACACACCTGTCTCTGCTTTAAGGACTCTATATATTGGCCATGTTCCTTGTACTCCTTGTCCGGTCTCGTCAATGTGTACAGACGACTCACCTGACTCCATCACTATATCGCCGGCACTCTTCTTTGACTACTATTGCCCTCTTCAAGCCTGGTAGAAGTTACTCCGTCTTCTGTGGTCTGCTTCATCTTCCTATTATCCTCCAGTGCCCTCCTGCCCTGCCCTGCGTTATATTTCTTGTGCATCCTTAATTAATAAACTATTTAACCATCTGACCTGCGTCTACTCTTCTGTGGCGTGACAATAACTTGTTGAGCATTTTCAAATTACTGAAAGCGAGCTGCACGCTGCCATACAAAATATTAGCTTCTGACACAGGACAGATGACAAAAATTGTCTCTTGGCCACATCTGTCTTGCATCATGACTAAATTTATCATTTGCACTTTGTTTTAAACACTTTAACAGTACAGTCCAATGGGGCTAAATACGCATCTTAAGAAAAATGTGATCATTCACACCTTGACAAAATCACATAATTATTTTATGGGCAAAATTTTAAGACGAAAATGTTATGGTGAAAACATGCTATTTGACGATTTTGCAATGAACTCTGTAATAGTTAGGACCCATGATGAGTAGTGATTGTGCTTCATGACTTATTTGCAGACTTTGACATTTATGATATATGTAGATTAAGAAAAATATTTTTTTACACTGTGTTCTGCAGTTCTCCAATAAAAAAGGTATTTCATGCTATTCTATATCACATGTAGTAAGGCAGTGCTGAATATTATAATAATTTTTCATACATTTTCTCAAATGTATTTTCTACAATCTAACTGTAGTTCACAACCTCACCATCTGAGTCGCCAATTCCCTTTGTGTGCATGCATGGCTCAAAGTTTGCTTAAATGTGCGCACATTCTCCCGTCAATTTTGTTTTTTTATAGATCACAACCTTTGCGTGGAAACTAGCGAATGTACGTTTCCAGCCCTGTTTTGTGCGTACACACGCTTTATAAATGGGACCCCAGGTCCCTTTATGTCTCTTCCAGGTCCTACATGCTCCCGTCTGTGTCTAATCACTAACCTAAGTCTCGTCAGCTGTTCTCAATCCTATGTTTGTCATAATTACCCTCCTGTTTTCCTTGAGCTTTGTCAGTTGTACTCGTATCTATGTCCTTTCATGTTCCTAGTTCCAGTTGAGTTCCTGTTTCTGTGTTCTGCCAAGGTTTGCACTACCAGTATTTCATTGGAATCTTGGGCTCCAAGTCTGTATCCCCATTGCACTCGAACCATGTGGACATAACAATAATAGTGTGAAAAAGATTTTTTTCCCTTCCTGATTTCGTTTTTTTTTTTCATGTTTGTCACACCATCAAAAAATAAGTACAATTTTTTTAGACAAAGATAACACAAGTAAAAACAAAATGCACTTTTTAAATGGAGGTTGTTATTTTTAAAGGGAAAGTAAAATTCAAACCTATATGGCCCTGTGTGAAAAAGTGTTTCTCCCCATGTTAAAACAGAACTTAACTGTGGCACCTGCCACACCTTATCAAACGTTATTAAACACAATAAAGATTGACTATAAATGTCTCACATTAAGTAATATCTTAATTAATTGGTTTTAGGCCAAGTCAAAATAATTTGGCCCCTATGAATCATCCTAAAACACTTGGTTTGACCAACATTTAAACTAAATTTAAAAGTTAAAAGGTAATAATACGTATATTGTTTTTTTGGTGTAGGATATTATGTCAAATAGTATATTTTGAAGTTGAATTACTAACAGCACTTGCGAGATTAATGCTATTGTGCCCTCTTGACAAGCTAAACTGTCAGATATTTGTTTCGTTTTGAATCATCTAGTGGCTATTATATATATTTTTTTGGAAATAACTTGTGCATAAGGTTGAATACATGCGCTGGACACTAGCAAGTTGAGTGTGGTCACACACAAAATAGAGTGACCTTATAGTCTGCTGTGAGCTTGGTTTAGTGGAGATAAACTCCTGATATATATATATATATTGATCATAATATGGAACTCACTTGCTCGCCTCCTCTATCTATTAATCTATTATTAATAATAATTTTGTATTGATCCAAACCTGGGGCCTTTAATCTTTTTCTAAGCTTCCTCCACTAACTCCCACTTCTGTCGCTCAGTCTTTCTCTCTCTTTCTCTTGCTCTCCTTCTCTGTCTCCCCAGCAAAGTGTAAGGCAGCAGGTGTGCTGTCACAGGCAATGAAAGGGCCAATCACCTTGGGAATCAAAGAGCCTGTGACTCTGTCACTCTACACATCTTCTAACAGACAGCCCACTATTTATACCTCTCCCAGGGAACAAGTAAGAGCAAGGGAGGAATTTTGTGAGAAAGAGGAAAAAGCTAAATAAATGGAAATGGGGAGATTCTTTTGAAGGGGCGATTTAACAAGTCTAAAAGTAACAAAAAAGAAGACACCAGCGGGTTGTTTCATGTTTATGGCTGACATGTTTTTCTTTCTATTTGTCCTTTAGCTTTTTCGTTCATGCATTTCCATGATGATACCATGTCATCCATAAATGTGTGCTGAAACTGTTTTCAGTTCTGTCGCTTTGCAAGCGATGATTGTGATAAGGAAGGAATGTTTAATGAGGCGACGCAGCAGCTAAACGTAGCAAACTCTGCCATGAGGAAAACACTCCACTCATTAGTATCTGCCATTCTCTCCAACTTGGATGTAAATGTTTCTCTGCATCTGTGATGTTTTGTAGCTCACTTTTTTCTTCTTTTTTTTGTGTGGAAAATAAACATCAAAACTTAAAACTGAGTTCATGAAAATGCTCGGAGTAGAAGAAACCCATATCATGACACAGTCATGCAGGGCCAATTCATGACCTTAAAGCTTTTTTGTCCTGTTTCACAAACTGAAAATACCAATTAAAATAAATTCTCCAGCTATTTCAAAATAGCTTGTTTATTTGTCCTGTACCTTGTTTAGTTGCATTTATGATTACAGATTTTTCTCCAAACAGATTTAATTAATTTAATATCTCATTTACAGGTTCAGACTGGTATACAATGAGAGTGGATTTGACGGTGTTGGATGTCAATGATAATGCCCCAGAATGGACAATGGTCCCTTTCCCCTACCTGAGTGTTGTCTCTCCTAATGCCCCCCCAAACTCACTAGTCTACAAGCTTCAAGCCAGTGATGGTGATGAGGGGATCAATGGAGAGGTGGAATATTTCCTGTCTGATGGTAAGCAGATTTTCCAATATGCCTCAATAAATTCATGTGTATAATTACCTTTTATTCAACAAGAATGCGTTAAATTGATCAAGTAACCATAAATATATTTCATATGTTACAATTATTGTTTTACTTTAAATGTAGTTCTTTTGATCCATGATCACAACATCCTCAAAAAGGTCATGGTTTCCAAATAAATATTAACCAGTATTATTATTTTTATAATAAACGTTTCTTGAACACTGCAGATAAATTCAGATTCACAGAAATAAATTACATTAAGATTAAATATATTACTGTTAGTCATATTTGTTCACCAGTATAAATATGCTGGGTTTTATTTAATTATCCATTGCTCATAATACATTGATATAAATGTAATTTGATAAACTGGACCTATATTAGCAAATGTAAAAGTTAACATTACCCTAGGTATAAATTCTGTAAAATTGAACCTTATTGCGTTGTATTACCATCATAATATGTTGTTGCTGTCGGGTGTAAATTTTGTATATTCATATGATTTGTTACCATTTACGGATGTCTTGAAAATATTTAACCAAGGTATTAAAAAGGTATTAAAATAAGCTTTTGACTAAACCATTGGGTCCTCAAACTGTTGGTCTAACCGCATAGCCAAACCCACCCTGACTCTATTTTGAAGAGTGTATATCATCTCTGCTTGTTTGCAATGCAAGGGTAAATAAAGAATGCCTAGGTTACTATTGTAATCCCTGTTCCCTGAAGACATGAACTTACGAGATGGGTGTCACCTTTGAGTATAAATTATAAGTCAGTGGACATTGGCATGCGAGATTTGCATCGTACACCCTTCCGGTGTGTATGGAAGCGTATTTGAACCGAACATTCAAGTTTAAGCACGTTCTGTCATTCTCCTTCAGGTTGTGGTAGTAACAACCTAACCTAACAATACTAATCTAGTCTTTTCCTATAGCGTAAGGCCCAGAAGGGACAGAGCAAAACAAAGGCTGGGTTTGCCTCCTTCAGGGGCAGTGCTTGCAGGTTCACCACCTGGTCTCTAAAGGAGTGATGGGGACAGGGTCTCAGGATTATTTGAGAGTTGGCCGGACCGAATTCCAAGCATTTTCCATTGACCAAAAATGCCATCAGTAAAACCAGATACTGTTAATAATGTTGAAGTGTCTCCAACTCAGCATTCAAAAGGCTGACAGTGGCAAGGAACCAAAACGCTTGGTGAGTTTTACTCCCGCCAATGGAGGAACATGGTTCATTCAGAATGAAAAACCTGATTCCTGTCACAGCTCAATGAACAAGTTCCACTTCAGAGCATAAGAGCACCTTGTAGAGGGTGCTCTTACTGAAGTGATGGTGTATACCCCCTTAAGTGATACTTAAGTCTACTCCTTAAGTCCTTCACACCCCATCCAAGGATGGAGGTTCTAGGGAACTGGACACGGGTGCAAAGAGAGATATGTCTTTGTGAAGCAGGTCCTTCCTCGGAGGAATGCGCCAGGGAGGGATTGTCGCAACAATCTTTAGTTTTGGGAACCAGGTCCAGTTGTGCCAGCACCCTCCATAGTTGTACGCACCCTCCATAGTGGCAAGTAGCAGCAAGTTCAGCACAGAATGATCACATTGCCTCGTGAGAGGTTTACAGAGAAAAGAGATCCTCTGCCTGGGATAAAGTTTGTTCTTTTCCCTGTTGACTTGAAGCACCAGCTGGCTGAGGTGTTGGGGCACCAGTTCCCTGTGTTCACACAACTGCTCTTACTATGAGCCAGTCCTCAAGATAGTTAAGGATTGCGAACACCATATTTCTTAAGTGAAAGATGTGTTTCAGCATAAGAACTTGCCTAATTCAAAACATGCAGGTCCAAGATTGTCCGTAAGCCACCACCTACCTTGGGTACAATGAAGTAAGGACTCTAGAACTCCATATTCGTTTCAGCTGGATGAACCAGCTCTATAAGGTCCTTCAACACTATGTATGCAATTTCTGCCTGCAGGACAGAAGCATCCTTGTCCAACAAAGAGGTGAACTGGATTCTTCTGAACTTAGGAGGGCACTGGGTGAAAATAATTACATAGCTGAGTTCGATGGTCCAAATGAGCAAGCAGAACGGTCTGTGAAGAGCTATCCAGGCCTCCAGAGACTGTACAAGTGTAGTCAGAGGGACCACAGATGTGCCTGCAATGGGGCAGCGAGTTCGAACGCAGGGATCTGACACAGAACTCCTAGCATTTTTAAGTGACTGCTCAGTGCTGCACTTACCTACTTCCACAGTTGGGCAGGGGATGCGTGAGAAAGCAATGCATCCACGAATCCCACACTGCCAAGGGTGATAGGAGAGGCGGATGAGAGTGGCATAGCATCTATCAGAGATAGAGGAAGCTATTATTTTTTCTGAGAATTTGATTACCGATGGTTGTGATGCCAGAGGCAGAACAGAAATTTGACTCAATATTTGACTCAAGATTCTTTTTCCAGCCCTCCTCTGGGGGAATAGCAACTCTGTCCATCTCCATGTTACCCGTGTCAAGGGGAGTGTTTCACCAACTACTTAACTATTAGCCAGGGCTGAGACAAGCATAGTCATCTTCTTGCAATGGGTCTCAGCACCACGGCTGAGCTGGTCGCTCCAGAACACTTAATATTTCCTTTTTTTACTGTAGGGTAACAGATGCCCTTGGCAGACTGACATATATATCAAGGCGACTTCCATGAGCCAAACAAGCTCAGAAGGAGACTGAGCATGCAGCAGCCCTTGGAAGTATGGCTGTCAACTTTGTCTCTGTTTAAGCTTGAGCACACCGATACCCTGCGAGTCTCAGCATCATCTTTGTTTCCAGAGTATAATAGCTCTCTCTCTGATGCAGCAATTGACATCTGATCCTTATCTAGAGCTGCAAGCGGTTAACAGAACGCTCACCTTTAACAGGACATTCACCATCCACTTGCTCTTTTAGGGAAAAGGTTTTTTTAATGCTGAAGTGCACAGGTTCGTTGCACAACATGCAAGTGCTTTGCAAGTGCTATTTCAACAAGCCTGAAGCATGCACAATTCTCTTTAGATTAACTGCAGTGAAAAAAAGCTCTTTAAGACCACAGCTGAAATTTGATGCCAGAGCAGAATCGCGAGAAACGCTTGGCTTCGATCCAAGGGGCGGGGTTCAAGAGGCAGGGTGCAAAATTAAAATCTTGTACACTAATGGCCATTGGCTTGTTTAGTTACACTCAAAGATGACTGGGCTCTCTGGCAAGATCCCAATTTGTTAGTTCATGTCTGACGCTATGTCGAACATCACTGACTGACTGGGCACAGTTTGTTTGGATAAATACAGCATTTTCTTTACACAAGAGACTCTCTCTGTAGATAAATCTAAAATTGTGTCTATTTGAGGAATGGAGAAGAGTGTCTTAGTGTAGCATTTGTCATCAAGTCATTGCCAATACTGTCCTGAATACCCTTTCTGTAGCATTAATCTTTTATAACATTAATTTATTGAAAAGGTAGTTTTATACATTCGAGGTTTGTTCCTAACAGCAGTAATATGCTTTTGCTTAACTTATATACATTAAGTACTCATTTTTAGGTCAGGTTGATACATTCTGTTATACAACAGGAGGTGATGGGAGATTTGAGGTGGACAGGAAGAATGGTCATGTTCGGACGACAGGGCTCCCCCTACAGAGAGACAGAGAATACCTACTAACAGTGGTGGCTGCCGACCGCCAGGGCAGCCGAAGTCCTCCCGTTATAGTGTCCATCATCGCAGGTCCAAGAGCTCCTCAATTCACCAACGTGTCTTATACAATATCCATACCAGAAAACACACCAGAAGGACAACCGTGAGTAAACCCATTACATGCACACATAAACACACACCCAATCTCATAGATGCAGCAAATCTTATTTCCATAGTGTAATTCTAGCAAACTCTGAATGATTCTCCCACACTGTGAGAACACTGCTTATCCATCAGGGTAACAAATATAAACAGGATCATACTGCACTTAAAGCCATCCCGCGCCCTCTGCTTCTCGCTGGAGCATAGCTTGTGTGAGTCATTGTGTACTACACGATGCAACATTTATGAAATAAAGATCTTTGACTATGTCAGCGTACAGCATACATTAAAGATGCATGAACAAAAGGGATTTTGGTTTGCTCGTATAGACAGCCCCCAGAGGTTAACTACGTAATATATACGATTAAATCCTACTTTTTTTTCTTTGTAGTTAAATGTTTTTTTTTCTTTCTCACATATAGTTGACAAATAGACTCTAAATGATTTTTTTCCCTTGTACATCAATGTTAATTGTGTAGCCCTTTGATGATAGAGGAGTCACTGTGAAATGACGTGCTTGATGCTGCTACAGGGAAGCATGATTAGTGCTGCCCTACACAGATGTACTAAATCAGGTATTGCCTTCTAGAAAATGATCCTAAATTCATGTGGAATAAATGCCTACTGGATCCATTTATGGCAGCTGCATGTCATTAAATATGCATTGCATGCTGCAGTATATTACTTTCCTCATTCACACCTGTGATTCCACTATATTGTTGCTTTCATTAAACTTAGCTTGGCAATGTGAGCCAAATCTTACTGAATTTCGTTTGCTTCATCCATAACTATGCAAAAAATATGCTTAAGTAACTAATGCTAGGATAAGTATATTGCTCATGGCAAAAATGGGGTGATTTTAATCTTATTGTCAAACATTCTGATCATTGCCAGACAGCTGAGGCAGACCAGACAAACTCTGCCAATGGTATTATTCAAGTCTGAGCATTTTTCATGGTTTGAACCACTGAATAAAAAGCAAAGAGAAAGACAGTGTTAATAACTGTGATCAGTGAGGAAGATGTACCTTCGATGAAAATCAAAACAGAGGATTGTTTTAGCATCAGAAAAAAAAACTGTTGAGATATTTAGTGAGAGATATCCAGAAATTATGAGAAACACCTCTCAATTTCCACTTGCTGTCTTCAGTATCTTTTATTTTATTTTGTTCCATGTGTCGATGTTAGTCTGACTCTGTTATGGTCAAGAAGTTGCACATGGCTAGATGTGTTGGGCCTGCCAGTCTATGTGGTCGGACTGTGTTTCCGGTCCAACACATGTACAACAACCAGGAGAAGCTGTAAAGATAGGGTTCTCTTTCTCTCATGAAAAAGTGCATGGGAGACTGCAGGTTGAGGCATGCGAGATTGAAGTCAGTAGGGTTAAAGTCAGTGAACTTATCTGCATAAATTATCTGCATTTTGTAAATGTCTCAGTTGATGATGTATATATGTAACTCAGTTATATGTAACTGAATAGATAAAGGACATGATCTAATAATTCTATCCTCACACAGGCATAAAACAGAATATATAAATGTACATGCAGCAGACAAAACTGTAATAATACACACACTGTCCTGGACAAAAGCATGCTCATTCACAGCAATTATTATCTATGAATTAATGTGAAGAACTTCAATCACTTTCTGAAACTTTGCGTTGTGAGCACATCCTGTGAAAATCTGTCTTTTCATGACAAATCACTTTCTTTACTCCCCAGTTGTGAGTCACTTTGGATAAAAGTGTCTGCTAAATGATTAAATGTAAATGTAGAAAAGTCAATTCTAATTGACGTTGGTGTTTCTCAATCAGTGCCCTGGACTGTGAGTTGACACCTTTCACATTTATTTTACAGTAGCTGTAAAACCACGGAAAAGACACATATATCACAGACACATTGGCTCATATTTGTGATTGGAATGGGATTTTACAGATATTTCTTATGCATGTTCAGCCACTGCAAATCACACTTAACCTTGTAACCCATTCTTATTTCTTTTCAAGTTGTTTTGGCTCACTTATAAAACACCATAATTCAGTCAGGTTGTCTCTCTCTCTTTTTTTTCTTTTCTCTTCTCATCCAGCTTCATAGTCACTCCAGCAGTGTCCTTCCAAAAACAGCCAGTAACTTACAGTCTGCTCATCAATCCCAGCAGTCTTTTCAGCATCCAGCCAGAGACTGGGGAGATCAGTCTGACCCGTACCATAGACTATGAGAGTGACCAGCACCGCTACCTGCTGCTGGTGAGGGCCAGTGAGAGCCATGACACTCTCAGTAGTGCTGCAGAGGTGAGTGCCACAGGTGCACAGTCAGACTGAGACATGGCCCAGATGTAAGATTTGTACACACGTACTCAACCAATGATTATGCTAATGTGTTATTTTGTAACAATGATGCTCAGATCATTTTTATATTTGAGATATATTACGTATTTGATAATAAGATGATAACATTTTGTCACATAACAAACCAGAGCAACAAAACATTGTCTGTCTCGTGGTACAGGAGGGTAAAAAAAATATTTGAAACATTTTTACTAATTACTATACTACTATATTTTACTATACTAATTTCTGTTTCTAAAACGTCAGGGTTCTGTCATAGTTGGTCTAGTCATTTCTTAGTTTTGTGGCAGAGCTCTGACACTACTGTAATGTCTTATCTTTTGTGTGAGCATGCATTTTGGAGCTTCACTACAAAATGGTTCATTATATCTTGGTTCAATAGACTATTTTCATTACTTCCGGAGTAAAATGTAATGAGTGATATTTGCTCAAAATTAAATGTATAATTGAATTGTATTTAATAGGTAGTATATGGGTAAAACATATCTGCAATTTTCACTACAATAACTGGAGACTTGACATAATTGTATAATAGCAAGAAATAAATCAAAAACCAGTTATTAAAAAGTTAAACAAATATATGGGGAACATTAACGATTGGATATACTATAATAAACAAGTATTTTGATTGTTCATCATAACTGACAGTTTAATGGTAAATAATTCATGTCATTCACTCATTTACTCAAATTACTCAAAATAATTGCATGATTTCAGAGACTAATATGCTTTCGGCTCTCCATCCAGTATATATATATATATATATATATTTTTACTATAAATTGACAGGCTCAAAAGGATAGTTATCAAACTAGCTAACTTGATAGATAGACAGTTTTATTTTGAATTTTGGATCATGTCAATTACTGTGAATCTCTATAATATGTCAAACCAAATTCCCATAAATGTTGTCCCAACTAGCCAAATATAGTTGTCTGAAAAAAAAAAAACTCTCAGCATTGCAGCATGAATAAATGATGCTGTTTGTGTGTTATAATCTTATTGTTTTACCACTCACTGGATTTATATATTTTGCTGTAATATTTTTTAGCACCATTGTATGTTGTTGTTTGGTGATGTTGAGTGCCTATCATATTACTTATTTATATTTTTTGATTTTCACTGTTGTTGAATTTTGTGTGTTTGTGTGTATTGAGGTCCATCTGTATCTGTAAATGTATTGCATGGAATGGTTTTGCTCCACAAGATTGTCCATACTATAGAAAAAAAAAAGTGATAGGGTCTCATCAGAAGTAGTAGAGTGCACTTATTTAAAAAAGAAACAATAAATAATTTCGAGTTGTCCTTTAATTAAGACAAACAGAACATCGAACATGATATTCATGTTATCAATGCCTTCTGTTAGGATGACCTGCAGATGAAAAACAAAGGTGACATGGGAAAGCTGTTGTTTGAGTTTTTTAAGAGGTTTTTTTATTGTCACACTGTGCCCTTGGAGCTATTTTATAGGCCTGACTCCTCCCCTTGGACTGTACCGTCCTAAAATACTTGACATAAAACCACATATGTAATAATAGCAATAATACACAATAAAAGCAAGATCCATACAATAAGCAGAACATAACAGTACAGACTGTAACACAAAAAAAAAATATATATTTACATTTTACAAACACAACTAATAGAATCCCCTGTGACGTCACACACAAGTGTGACACACCACTAAGATGGTGCCAATCCAAATCTACAAATAAACCACAGGTTTGGTAACTGCCTTTTTGAGACCATTTGCTAAACTCACAACACTGTTATTAATAAATGATGTGGATCAAATATACCTGGTAATGTGATTCTTTCTTACACAATATTCTTCTTATTAGAGTACTATATGTTGATTTTGCAGCTGCTTGACTAAGAGCAAAAGATACCATAACTTCAATTTTCATCAACTATGCAGGACAAAAGATTACAACAATGCTCAGAGACAATACACAATACATTTACCGGTGAGACCGTCAATTCCGGTACAGCTGTGTTAATAGGGCATGGGTGTATATGTGCATGCAATGTGGTTGTGTGTGTGTGTGTGTGTGTGTGTGTGTGTGTGTGTGTGTGTGTGTGTGTGTGTGTGTGTGTGTGTGTGTGCGCGCGCAGGTTACTCGTAGTCACTTGTAGACACCTTCCACTGAAATGATGGTCACTTTGACACAAAAAAAAGAATATAAAGGAAAGCTCTGTTGGAAATATGAGGGCAACAGTTTAGCCGAAATCAAAGAGATACCCAGCAGTCCCATTCATGCCTTGTACAGTAACATTCCGCTGGGGGATGAAGTCTCGCCTCATCACGGCTTGAATTGGCTGCTCAGTGATCCATACAGCTGTCCTGGCCTGAGGCAGGCCAGCCAAGATCCCAGCTATTAGCTTACCAAGAAGGCTTGTAAACCAATTACAACAAACAAAACAACACAAAACAAAACAGTTTTAGATGAAATCATTAACAATGTGCAAAAGAAACTTTGGAATGAATCATTATGGCACATTCAGTCACAGTTAGTATGGTTCTCACAGTTATAGAAAATATGAAAAAGTTATGGAAATATCTGTATTGGATATCTGTATTTGTTTTATGATCTGCTTTAACATCATTGATTAAAACTATCTTGTGTAGAATAAAACTTGTGAATTGTTATTTTGAGCTCTTGTTTATTTAAATTAATCAGTGAGTTCACGGGTCTGTTTTATTGATCTAGTAGTGCATCGATCTCAATTGAAATAATGTAAAGTGTGTTTTCTGTAAGATTTCTTAATTTCTCACCAAGGCTGCATTTGTTTGATCATAGAGTGAAAACAGTAATATTGTGAAACATAAACACAATTAAATGAACTGTTAATGTTCCTGTGAGGGCAAAGCTCAATTTTCAGCATAAATACTCCAGACTTCAGTGTCACATTGTCCTTCAGAAATCCTTCTAATATTCAGATTTATTTTTTGTCCCCATTTAAAATACAGGTCTGAACAATTACTGAGACCCCCAGATATTCTCATCAAAAAAACATTCCCTCAGAGATGCTTCTGTCTTGTTGTTCTTTCTCTTTGAATCTTACAAAGTGCATTTTCTTTCGTATGATTTTCGGTTATGTTTTCAGTTAGAGCGAGATATATGACTAAAGTTGTAGACTTTGAACTGTTGTAACGGTTTTGACCATTTCTGACTAGGTCTGTCTATTTCTAGTCTCTGAAATTGAAGTGAGTAGGTTATTAAAGTCACTTAGCAACTGGCAGGAAGCTTTAGCAACAGTGTCAGGGAAAAAGCACTCAAACAGTGTGTTTCCTCCTCCAGACAGCAACTTTCAGCTTAATTCAGTCTTATGGGAGACATTAGGTGCCTCTTTCAGCTTCCCTGATGCTTTTGGAACAAATCGGGCTAGAACTGTAACGTCCCCATGTGATGTTGGAGGACATTTTTCCTTTTGTGTTTGATTCTTCACTACTTCACAACTGCATTTTCAGGCACACATCCTTGCTTATGTATGATCTTCTTGACACCAAATTATTTGCAGTGAGAAAGTGCCAAGATAAAACAGGATGATGGTTATAAAGAGTGATAGTATATGGGCTGTTATGCTTGTTAAAAGGAGCTTTTTTGGGAAAGACATTCTTGAAACAGCAGCCCTCCTGACTCTGAAAAACACTGGGAACAATCACAGTGATGTGCTAACTTTCTCCCTGATGATAACTGAATGAAGATATTATGCCCATTTGTTATGTTAACAATTCTCACCTTTCTATTTTTGTGCCTTCTGGCTTCCTTTTCACTTATTTCTCACAGGTGCGAGTGATCATCACAGATGAGAATGACTGTGTTCCAGAGTTCCTGCAGTCCATTTACAGCAAAGATGGTGTCCCTGAGACAGTCACGACCGCAACATCACTGCTGCAGGGTAAGTCTCTGGACCTGCACATCAATATACCATAGCCATTACCTGGAGGTCCTTGTGTTACAACACTGGAATAGTAGCCAGATCTAGTGTTTATTTGTACATAATAACTGGATCTGCACTGTGATTCAAAGAACCTGATCTATTTGATTTACAACACATCAATTTATTCATTTCTCCCGAAATAAATAACAGTCAGTGAACGGTGAACCAGAAGAATAGAGCAAACTATAGTTACCCATGCAATCGGTAACTTTATAGTTACCTATGTATCTGACATGAACAAAACACTTTGTGAATTTTGTGAATCACTTTGTGATTTTGTGAATTTATAATTGAATGGATTGCTATTTCTACTTTTATAGATATCACTGTGTATTTTTCAAACTATACATTTATTGTTTTGCCAGTACTTAGGATTATTTAAATGTTTGAAGCCTAAAATAAACCTTATGTGGTTGAAAACACATAATTGTTGTGATATGTGATGTGCACTGAGCGACAGTGACACTGACAGATGACCCATGGAAAAAAGTTTGAATTTAGTAGTTGCTCACGTGACTCACCAAACCCTCTCATTACACCAGTGTGATCATACGTGTCTATAACAATGTTCAATGTTCAGGGAGGAAGGAGGCGGGAACCGACAGACATTTAAACACACTTATCATATTAAATAAAACATAAATCCAAAATGAACATAATGGCGGCAGTCCCTCGCGGACAACTGCCGCCCACACATACATAACATAAAGTCCAGGCCAGGTCCTCTCTCGTTCTTCACTGTCATCGCTCCTCCTTTTATGTCTCCGCTCCTCCGTGAGACTCGAGACACCGGTGGCTCGCAGGTGACGCTCATTCTCAATCACACCACCGGCTCTCGTCATGCTCTCACAGTCCCTCGACCCCGCCCTGCTCGCCACAGTGTCAAAATGTTAAATGCATTCATTATTTCAACGTTATATACATTAATTAAAAAAATTTAAAACAGAAAAAAAAAATTGCATTAGCATTTATCAAAAGTAAATTATTGAAACTGTCTTTGTGAAAACCACATTGTACTTTGGTTTAGTTACTAGCTGCTTATGTTTTTTTTTTCAAGGATCACCAAGGTTTTATGCTTTTGTTGCAGAATGAGCTTAGTTCAAGTTCACTTGCATTATTTTGTGCAGTTCCATGCTGTAACATCATGTTAAAACTTAAATTGAGCCAAAGTTATAGTAAATACATTTATAATGCTACACAATTAGATTTTGAATAAATGTTATTATTCCCCAAAGGATCTCAAATAATTTTGATTTCCACAATAATACAGTTTTCAAATAAAAATCATTAGAAAAGGAATGAATATAAATATGTATTGAGGAGTAAATCAGCATATTAGAATGATTTCTGAAGGATCGTGTGATACAGAAGATTTAAGTAATGGCTGCTGAAAATTCAACTTTGACATCACAGGAATAAATACAATTTTAAAATATAACAAAAACTGTTTTTTATTGTAATGATATTTCACAAAATGTAAAAAAAAAAAAAAAAAAAATCAACTCCAAACCTTTGAACGGTAGTTTACATGCATTGGGTTAATTCGCACTTGAAGTTACTGGTATTCATTCACTGTCAAGCTTCAACTCATGCAGTTTAAATTGGTAAATCCGTGCCATTATTGGATACAATTGGATTATATGAAAAAGCTATATTCCTTCCAAAGTTTCTTCAAAAACATTGTCGATTCATTGATAAAATATTTTTTCTTTCATGTTTGTCAACGTGTCAACATATCTTGTCATGTTGTCAAAAATATTTTAATTGAAATTGTATTTACCATCATAATGATTTTTTTTGTGATTCATCAATCAGATTAGAGCTTTACAGTGGGAAAACCTGTTTTCCGGTTTTGAATGCAATTGAACAATCATGAATGGCCAGTTGACAACTAGTATAGCCCTTTGAAGAAAGACTGTTTTTCACACCAAGACGAGAAGATGCTATTTTCTTCCTCTATCAGTCTGTTTAACACCACCTTTGAAGCACTTCTCCCCTGATGTGCCCTTTCATGTGTCTAAATTGCGCATTGAATCTGGAGTCTATGTACTAACTCCTGATAGTGCATTTGTAACACAAAGAATGGAAAACACATAGCCCTCAGCTATGATAAGAAGAGCTTTCATATTCTCATTAAATTTTAGGCAACCACAGCTGCTATCAAAGCACCACAGAAATTAAGTGATGGACAAAACAACAACTGCCAAAGACAGACAGACTGCATATGCAGACACAATGGCAAACAAATGAGAACAAAACAAACAAACACTGGAAAGTTACCGAGATTAAAAAAACGCTGCTGGTCTGGAGAATAAAGGACTTGGCAGACATTTTGAGAGTTTAACACAGAGACTCCTGTCAAAATGGGAAAGGTGATGTGGCGAGGTGTACAACAGATGTGCTGATTAGCAGGTGCATGCCAACCAACGTCTACACACCCGTCTGTGTGGGCTTCATAACAATTATCTCTACGCAGTATCAAAAACTCTGCTTGCTTCAGTTAAACCTATCCTTTTTCAAGAATAATTTGTAACGTGGCTTCTAATCAACCAGTCATAATGTATGAGATGGACAATTTATAATGTAAACATCTGTGGGAGCAGTGCGATCAGAGGTTTGCTGGATTTTAATGTGGGAGGATCTCTTCAGGTTTATGTACAGCAGAATATTGAGAAGTTGCCGTATTGTATCAATATGGAATTATCCTGTTTAATTTACTGTATTTATATTACCCTTATTTTGCGATGATTGAATTCATTAACCTAACTCTAGTAGATGCAATTGAGTGAGGCATATGGGGATTTGGGACATGCCACAAGGACTTGATGAGTACAATCAGGAGGACCTTATACTCTTACTGAGTGCCATAAGGATCACTAGATTACACAAACTGGTTTTAAGAAATCAAGAAAACTTGTTCTATAATATTATTTCAGCAGCTCAGGTTAGTACAATATTGTGGTGAGCAGGTTGAGGCTGAGAGCCGTGAGAACGGCGTGAGGCTGATGGCGTGACTGATCATGAGCATCACTTGTGTTCCGGATCAGCCTCATATTTCATTGATAAGCAGAAGCATGAGAGGAGCAACGGCAGTGAAGGAGGAGAGAGGATCAGGCCTGGATTTTACTTTTTACTTTGTGTTTGTGTGTGGTTGGCAGTATTTTGTGTTTTTTTGTTTTTTGTTATTAAAATGTTAAATGTTTGCCCTTTTCCATCTCCTCCTTCATTGCACAACATACCACATTAAAAGTATCTAAAGTGGACTTTCAAAATAGTGTTACCTCCTGCATATATCAAATATACAACATTTCGAGTAAATAATATATTTTAAATAATTTTGAGTGAAATGTATTGCTTGTTTATTGTTTAGAAAAATACAGATGTCACTGAAGTTCCCTTTCATGGGAACTCGAGTTGTGTCAAAATGCTAGGGGATTGCTTTGAAATGTAGTCTTGTGAAGAACTGTGAAACGAACGATGTGTGTGAATGCATGTTGTGGGTCAGTGACAGCATGAACCAGGATATAAAACCGGACGTGGTAGCTTTGAGTGTCTTCACGTGTGTGTGAGCTGCTTCATTCCCAGTGTTAGGCATAGAGTGTTACGGCCTTTGGGGCGAGGTTTGCACCAGTTCCGCATACTTCCTTTCGGCCTAGCTTTGTCACCCCGTACTTTAACCAAAGTTTTGGATGCAGCTCTTTCCCCGATCCACTCCCAAGGCAAATGTGTCCTCAACTACATCGACGAATGGCTAATCCTTGTCCTTTCGCACAGTTAGCAGCTTGGCTAACTGGTCAAGATATCGTTCTTGCTCACATTAAAGAGTTGGGGTTGAGGCTGAACACCAAGAAGAGAGTTCTTTCTCCTTTACAGAGGACCACCTAGTTGTTGTTTGGGATTTAGTATCACTGTTGGCACGGCTATCCCCTGTGCGCAACGATGCCATCCTTTCCGCCATCAAGAGCATCAGAATAGGCCACTCACTCATTGTCAAACACTTCCAGAGAGTGTTAGGGCTCATGCCAGCTGCTTCCAGCGTGATTCTGCTTGGTCTGCTGCACATGAGGTCATTGCAGTGGTGGCTCAGAACCAAAGAGGTTTCCCTGAGAGTCAACCCCCTCACGGTCAAGAGCTGATGCCTACATGCCTTGGGTATGTGGAAGAATTTCTGGTTTCTGTCTCAAAGTCCTGTATCAGGAGCTCCGGTGCGTAATGCTTTCGACGGATGCATCCTTTGCAGGCTGGGGTGTGAAGCTGGGGGACTGCTCCTCACAAGGTCTGTGAAGCGAACATCAGCTACCCTGGCACATAAACCTTCTTGAGATGCTGGCAGTCTGACGAGCAATGCAAGTATTCTTCCCAGACCTCTGCAGCCACCATGTTGTTGTTTCCACCGACTTCACAGTGGTGGTTGCGTGTATAAACCATCAGGGGGGTCTGTTTTTGTGGCCACTATTTACTGTTCGACAGATCCTCCTCTGGTCCCAAGGGAGACAGCTTTCTGAGGGCAGTTCACATCCCTGGGCACATAACATGGAAGCAGACATCCTGTCGAGACAGGGACTGAGGTCCAGAGAATGGAGGCTCAGTACTGAGGTGGAAGAACAAATTTGCGTGAGATACGGCCGAGCACAAGTGGATCTGTTCACTTCTGTAGACTCGACCCATTGGCCTATGTGGTTCCCTCTCACCTGTTCAGCCCCACTCAGGCTGGAAGGCATGGTGCAGGCTCTCTGGTGCAGTTTTCTCTGGTCTCTGAAGCAGAAGTTGGATTTTTATATACTGCTGACATGATCAGAGAAAAATATGTATAAAAATATATTCTGTTAAAAGTGGAAAATATACAGTAGAACCCCGACTTACGAAATTAATCCGTTCCGTGGTAAGTCGGTCAGGCTTTTACATGCAAATTGCCTAATTCGTTCCAAGCCCTACGAAAACACCACATTTATAATAAAGCTATGCTTGTTCAGTATGGTATGACAAGCATATCCCAGAGTCATACTTCTCAATTATCTCCCTTTTCGTCTCCATGGAGAGGATCCTCTTCTTCTCTCTCCCATAAAATGGGAGAGGAACGCCGCTACACAGAGGCTGGTGAGAGCGATGCTGACCAATAGGAGAGCAGGATGCTGCAGCGAAAGCTAGCGTCAGAGCCGGGAGCAGTGTTGCCAGATTGGGTGGGTTCCCAGCGGGTTTTAAGCTGTAGTTGGGCTGGAAATCTTCATTCCAATCTGGCAACACTGGTCGGGAGAGCGGGACGATTGGTGCGAGTTTCCGGGTCAGTGGCCTGCGAATATCAAAACAAAACTCGGAAATCGTCCCCTCGGCCGAGATTTAGTTTTTCGCATCTCAATCATTTTGTCGTTACTCGGGCGAAAAAAAACCCAAAATCTTTTATCGTAAGTTGAACTTTTCGTACGTAGAGCGTTTCGTAAGTCGGGGTTCTACTGTACATATCTATACATTGGGCCTCCATATGCCTCAGTGAAAAACTAAAATGCACATTCCAATGCTTGGGAATCATATATTTGTTCATGCAAACTACAATCTAGATTATACACTAGATAAATGCTACAACATATTATGAATAAAAATAATACAGATACAAAATAAAAACTAATTATGAATACTAATTAAAAAAAAAACTTAGTACAGTGGAGTTCGGTTATGTCGACGGTCTCGGGGATTGCAAAAAAGCATCAAGATAATTGTTTTTCGAGATAACCCATACATCATATATTAACATATATTTTCCCACATATAACCCGCAGACGCAGATAATCCGCATGCTCATATAGCCAGAAGGTTTTGTTTTTTGTGTAAAAAATCGTTGGCATAACTCACACCCATAGATTGATGAACTGTAAGATCGCATTTTGAATTTCAAATGTTGCTCGCATTACGTCAGTTATTCATAACTATTCAGGCTCGGTACACACTGCTTGCGCGCGAAATTCACACAAAAACAAACAGTATCAGAACAGAAAAGCAGTCTCTCCAGCTGCGCTCGTCCCTTTAAGAGTGCTGTGTTTATCATTGGATGAGATGAGAAGAGCCCGCCCTCATGGCAGCACAGCCAATCACGTCTTCTTCCATGATTGACAGGTCAGACAGCCAATCAGCGTAGCTATTAGAGTGATGGTGGAAGTGCAGCTGTCAGAGTGATAATTGCAAGCGCCAATGATAACAACCCTCGCAAGAACGAAAAAGGAACATTTATTGATGTACATCAGGGGTCTCAAACATGTGGCCCGTGGGACCATTTGAAAGTTTAATGTAAGTGCGGCCCGCGAGTGCTGAATGAATAGCGCTTTACCGCGTTGTGTGCGGAAGATTCCTTTTTCGTGCGAGGTGGAGCTGGAGCTGTACAAACTAACAAATCACAGTGGAGTATATGACTCCCGGGGGCCAATCACAGTGGGGTACATGACTCCCGGGGGCCAATCACAGTGAAGTAAATGACTCCCGGGGGCGGGGCATCGGCCGGGCTTGATGCAGACAAAGAAACAACTGTAGAGCTGCCCGTGTAACATCACATTTGTCAAAGCTGTCATAGAATTATTACTTCTTATTGTGATTGAAATTGAGCATTTTCTACTTTGAGCTGGACGAAGTGAATGTTACTGTTATCGGCGTTGGATTTAGCGTCATGCAGATTGTATTTGTTTTTCCATAATTTGAAATGGGCTGATTTGCGGGACATCGGTGTTATAATATAGAAAATAAAATCCAGTAAATATCGCTTCTGTGGCTGCATCCCGTTGTTTGTATATAATACATTTATTAATGGTGTCCCACAGTCCCAGCTAATAATTAACAGCCGGTAGCAGTCGCCTATATCTGTATTTTCTACCATATAAAATATTACGATGTTCATGTCATCAGGAAAGTATGGAAGCCCGTTTCCGCCATAGTTGAGAAAAAAAAGGATTATTTAAGTCATAATAATGAGAGAGTTTCTCATAATAATGACTTAGTATCTCGAAATAATGAGAAAATCTCTCATAATAATGACTTAGTATCTCAAAATAATGAGAGTTTATCATAATAATGACTTAGTATCTCGAAAAGATTTGTAACTTTTTCCTCAACCTTGAACTTCAGTAAGTCCAAGTACATAGAAGAACCCATTGAAGTTAAAGAACTGTCAATAATGACGTTTGAGAAAATATTTTTTTTGTGGAATACTTGATGTGGCCCTGCCTCACCCAAACTCTGCCTCCTGCGGCCCCCGGCTCATTTGAGTTTGAGACCCCTGATGTACATGATGTGAGTTATTAAATGAGAATGTACATGCTCGTATTTTTGGTGTCTTTTTACACAACAGTGTTGTTGCAATTAGTTTGATGAAGCGATCGGCATTCATCTAAAAAAATGTGCATATACACAGTATAGTGTATGTTTGCTAACAACAAAGGGCATATGTCAAACCACCACAATAAAAAAAAAACACCTTCGATTCTTGATACAAACCTTTAATTATATTTTCCAACAATGCAAACACAAAGATTGCTCACAAAATAACAAAAAAACGTGCGGGATACTACAGCGTGTTATCCCTCAGACGAGATCAACGACAGGGAGTGAACCATGAGCGGACCGTGATCCACGTGCAAGGCAAACTCAGCGCATGCGCAGTGAACTAGGTGCGCTAATTAGTCACAAAATAACCATGGACAAATAGGGAATTTGGCGGTTCCACTTCAAAACGCAGACATAATAGTATTGGCAAGTTAACCGTAACGCGAGATAAATGAACTCCACTGTACTATAATTTTAGTCTTCAGATTCCTGTCAGGAGAGACCTCCTTTCCCATGCAGAGGGTCTATTCCTTCACCCCTGCCCAGAAATGTGGAGACTTTAGGTCTGGCCTTTGAGGGGGCCTGGCTCTTAGAATCGGGTCTCTCAACTGATGTTTTTGAGACCATTCTCCAATCTAGAGTTCCCTCCATGAGGAAACTGTATGCCTTGAAGTCTAAACATTTCACTTCATGCTGTAGCAAAAAGCAGGTTAACCCAGTCATCTGTCAGATTGGCAATGTGCTGGAGTTCCTGCAGGAGAGGTTCGGTGCAGGGTTTTCCCCGTCCACCCTGAAGGTTTACACGGCTTACCACGTACCTCTGGGTGGCATTTCTGTGGGCAGGGACCCCCTTATCACACGTTTACTCTGTGGTACCCTCAGGCTGAGGCCTGCAGTAAAGACCTAGCTTAAGGCCTGGGACTTGTCTCTGGTGCTCCAGGACCTGTCCCAGGCCCCTTTTGAACCTATTGAGGAGGTTCCCATCAAGTTCCTCTCACTCAAGAGCCTCTTTTTCCTGGCTATCACCTCACTTTTCTTCACCCTAGGCCTGGCTACAGTCCTTTGTACTACATGCATTCTGGCCTTTGTCAATCATGACCAGGATAAAACAAACAAGGTCTGTCCAGTGCAAGTCCACAAGACTGCTACCTGGCATAAGACTGACCAGATGTTTGTTTGCTCCGGGGCTCCCAAGGGGGCCCCAGCATCCAAACCCACTATAAGCAGATGCATAGTCGAAGCTATCTGTCTGGCCTATGAGTATATTAAGGAGAGTGCTCTTGCGGTGAGCTGTGACACCTGCGGGCGACGTCACTAAGTTGGCGTTGCCATATAGTTCCCTTAGCGTTTTGACGCAGCTCTAGTTGCCATGAAAGGGAACATATCGTATAACCTTAGTTCCCTAAGGGGGAACAAGGCGCTGCGTCGTTTGCCTCAGGTCCTTGCATCTCTGGGCTCTCTTCAGATATTTGTCTAAACTGCCACTTCTGGTTTCCGGCGCCCTTTTATATCCTGGTTCATTACGTCACTGACTCGCGACGTGCATTTACACACATTGTTTATTTATCGATTTGACAGTGCTTCATGAGACTATTTGCTAAGGCATTTCCCTAGCATATTGACGCAGCGTCTTGTTCTCTCTTAGGGAACATACGTAACCTGAGGCGTTTCTTTCAACATTTCTTTCTTTCTTCAATTTTATTTATGTATGACCTTGATGTATTCTGGGTATGTTATTATACAACTTAAAATGTGTAATATTTCGTCAACACAATTACAATTCAGCAAAATCGTGGGCTTTCTGAAGTGCAGAATCTGGATAACTGGACCTTGTTTAAGAAATATTTACCCCATTTTGTTGACAATAGTTAAGTTGCTGTGAAAAGCAGCTACTGTGTATGCAGTGCCTCATTCTGAAGTGCTTTAGGAACAGGCTCACACCTTATTGAACGGCATTGCATTTTACTGTAGTTGTCAGATGCAATAAGATTCACAGCTTGGATCTTTTGATTGCCAGTCATGTATAACCATTCTAGTCGTTTATTTGACAAGAGCGTATGCCCAAGCTATTTACACAGGGAAGCTCAAATAAAGATTGATCCTATTAGCTGATGCTGCACTTCTCTGTAGTGCAGGTTTTTTGTTTTAACACCCACATCCTATGTTTCTCTCTCTTTTGCAGTATCAGCCAGTGATTGTGACTCGGAGCAAAATGCAGAGATCACATACTACATGCTCAGTCCAGATTTCATCATTTCAGCACATGGCACAATATTTCCAGCAGGCCCTTTGGATTATGAAAGGCTCAATCACCTCTATGAATTTGTAGTGATGGCGGTGGATAAGGGTGAGGTGCCCCGAACCGGCACAGCAACTGTGCGTCTTCGAATGGCCAATGTCAATGATGAACCTCCGGAGTTCTCGCAGCCTGTGTGAGTTCCTTATCTCCATATACCACAACTTCAGCCATATCCCAAGACACTGAGGAATATGATAATGGAGATCTGTGTTTATTTTTACCCATACACAGAAAGAGAGCTAAAATATTGTTATTAGGCCAACAGTTACCATTTTCATTAATGGGGGGGGGGGGGGGGGGGGAGTCATTTGTATGGTTAAAGTCATTTGTATGGTCGAAATAATAATTTATTCTATAATAATTTACTGAATTTAGTTAAATCAAAATGAGGGAACAAACCAGTACAACTAACATGGTTTACTGATTTACTGAAATGAGAGAACAAAGTAATAAGTTAAGGAAAATTATTAAATTGTGGCCACAGCTTACTACAACAGGAGAAGGAGAATATATATATTCACTTATTACTTTGTTCTCAAAAATCATGTGCGGTGCTTGCTTATGTTTTTTTGGCTCTGAAGTCTGAAGTGTTGGCTCTGAAGTGTTCCTTAAAGTGACTATAGGGGTTGGTGAAACGGAACCACCTTGATGACTTTATTTTTGTAAATCTTAATGTATGTGCCTTTTGTTGGCACAGGAAGATGGCTCTAGTGATGGAATTGGCCAATTTCACTGATCAGCACTGATTCACTGAGTCTTTCTTTTTCAGGTGGAGCACTTCCTCAATCTGAAAATTACACCCATATTTTGTCCAAAACAGAATAAGGGTTGACAATATTAACTTTAAATTTGACAGATAATATAAAATAAACATTTACTTCATGTGCACATGAAATAATACATATTATATCAAATTATTAATGAGAAATGCACCAAATCAGCATATTAAAATGATTTCTGAATTTTCAGCTTTGCCATCTCAGGAATAATTTGCATTTGAAAAGTAGTCAACATAAACAATATCTCAGATGTACTAATGTTGCTCCCTGAGAGGGTAACGAGACTCCATTCCATTGATAACACTATGGGAAAGTCGGCAACACAGCAGGTCAGCTTCTGATAGGCTGAAAGGCATACTGGAAGTATGGCAAGAGGATACACCGTCTTGTTATGCTAGGCTGAACAGAAATCTGATATTGGATCTGAAATTCCTGTGTTGAAGAAGAATGGAGATATGGAAGTATGTGCCGTAAGATCGATTGTGATAAACCATTCCTTTTGGGGAGGGCAAACCCTTCATTGCTACAAAGTAACGGGTGGAAACTGAAGTTTGCATTTGCTGGAAACCAGTGCCCCGAAGCGCTGTAGGCAGCAGGGTTGACATATCGATTCCCTGAGGCCTCCGCAGAGTAGAAGATGTAAATCACTTTCCCTCTTTCTCAAACCCTTCTCAGAGAGAGTAACAGTCCTCAGATCACTTTTCTCCCTTGCAGACTTCGAGAGAAAGTGTTGCTTTGACCCTTGCAGGCGCTCTTCCATTACCAGAGCTTACTTGAAGCCGACCACTCTGTGAAGGTCCCAGTTGAATCAAGGTGTACAAGAACCATTACAGAATTCTGGAACCGTTCTCTGCAAGAACCATTGAGAACACATTTGACAAAAAAAGTTCCTATGCTGCCAGATGGTCTAATAAGGGAAGCAATCTCTCAAGACTGGCCTCTGATGTGAGTTGTCAGCTCGGTGGCCTGAAACAGTTGACTGGCAGGGGACAATCCTTGGAGTGAGCCTCCCAGTTATGCAACATTCCTGGGAAGAGAATGGAGCACACTCACTGGAAACCACTGCGCCCTACACCACCAGAGGCAGCAGGGTTGACAAAGATGAGCAACTTTGCCACCATAGGGGCCTGCCCTCGAAGTCCTGAGCATCAGGACTGAAGATCATCTAGAGAGGATGATGGTGCTCAGATCCTAGGACCTCTGGCTGCTAGTGCTGCTTTGACCCCCAGTCTCTATGAGGGGGGCTCAAGTACTGACCTTCTGCTCTTTTGCCAGGTGGCTATTTAGTATTTAATGAATTAATCTCAAACTTAAATGTAGCCAAAGAGCAACCAGACAAGTGAACACAGTATGGATGTTCACTTGTTTGAACATATTATATTAATATAGAAGTCAAACTTCACAATGCCAGATGACTATTTCACCACTTAATTCTTTCAAATTAAATGCAGCTAAAGTACACAAGTAAATATGGTCTGGATAAAAAAAGACTGAGTATAGTATATTAATACAGATATCTTACTTTTCAATGGCGGATGACTGTTTCACCATTTAATTTCTTGAAATTATATGCAGCCATAAACAATCAGAAAAGCAAACATCATCTGAATATTCAAAATAATATAGTTACAAACAAAGAATCATTTGTTACAAACATACAAAGTTTGCACATGGAGGAACGAGAAACAAAGGGAATCTCCCATCTGTTCAGTTCCTTCCGGCATATTATATAAGTTTTTTAAAACATTGTTAACCCATAACCAACATGTTGCCTTTGCAACTGTGATATCTGAACCACTTGGTTCTTTATTCCCTTGAGAAGAAAATCCAGAGGAGCAGAGAAAAAAAATCAATGAGTGAGACAACTCCCTCAAGCACTGACTGTGCGTTCTCCACTCCTAAGCAGACCACACACAGATTGCGTGTCACCTTTCGTAATGTAAAGTAGGCAGAAAGACACACGATCTAATGCTGCTTATTCATACTTAAAGGGACAAACAACACTAAATAAGACACACAATTCACACTGAGCGCTTGGTGACAAAAGCTGACACTGCTCTGTTACCGGCTTCTTTGCAGCTTCCATAGTATGCTGTCACACATCACAAGGTGACACAGCATCAAGAGAGAATGGACTGGTTGCACACATGCTTCAGACGCAGTCACACAGAGGTGTTCTCCATAGTGTCATAATTGTGAGTTCCCTCAAAATGGAACAGTCATTTTAAGATGTAAAGAGATTTACAAAAAAAAATATTTAAGACAAAAAAAATTACACCAACCCCAACACGTTGTCACACTGTCATTGAACCAGGACTCTTATTTTGCCCTCATTCAGTCATGTTTTACTTTGTTTCATTTTCTCCCACCACTCACTAGTTATTATGGTCACTAATCGTCACATAATTTATTCATTGTTGCTTGTGTATTTAGTTGTCCCTGTTCATCCTTCAATTTGTTGGTTGTTGTTCGTGTTGGCTTTATGTAAGAGGAAACACTGCCATTACTTTATATGACTGCCCTTTGGGATAATTAAAGTAGTTTTGGATCTTCTTGATCTTCTTGATCTTCTTCGTATTTGGCCTTGTGACAGATTTATTATCTAGCATATTTTTCTGGAACTGCATAGTATCACTCAACCATCATGATCTAGACACCTGGATTGCTGGACCATGGCTCTCTGAGCTGAGGCTGTTACAGACTAAGGCACATTACAAAACCGAAACTGAACAAGACTGATGTGCCGGGATACGAACATCACGCCCCACACACAAGACACGTCACAGACAGGAGAGCCCGTGACTCAAGCACACTCAAAGTCGTGTGCTCAAAGGGAGACATGACAATACAGCAGTTTCAGAACTTTGACAGAAAACCACAAGAAAACTAGACCGCAGTGAGAGAACCCTGACACCTATATACTGTATAGAATAAACTGAAATGGGACGGGATTTATGCACACATTTAATCACGTGTTATGATCAAATATGTACATAAATCGGACAAAAAGGGATTTTTTTTTATTTTTTAGATTATAGTCCCAATGACACAATGCATCGTCAATGTTCTTTCGAAAGGGAGGTTACTTGTTGTAACCTTAGAAACTACAATTATCAAGTAAATCTTATGTTCATTTTTCAGCATTATTTATTAGATTTTTTTTGTACAATGTACAGTAATTCCCTTACTGTTCTTAGAATTAACAGCCTGTCGTTGGTCTGACGTTTCCGTTCCAGTTATAAGCAAAATTCTATCACTGTACATTGTTATCATCCTGATTATGTAGTCTATCCTTTCCCTATCTCGATCTCCACTTGTGCAGGCCATGTCGATGAGGTCTTTTTTCAGCTGGTGTATTAATTTGCCTCTCATTTCACAGATTTTTCTGTTGTGCTGACTGCGAACTGTTATTGTTGTTTTTTCCATCTTGTTGGCTGAGCTATGGCCCTTGGCCATTTTAATTGACTGATTTTCTGGCAGAGAGCTCACTGAATCAGAGAGGCAGATTCAATCAGCCATGCATTCAGCTGAAGCTATAGAAACCGAGAACGAAGGAGGGGGGTTTGAGGGTGGGTAGAGAAACCTCAGTCCAAAAAAGAATGGGCGAGCCAGGCAGATTTTTGTTTCAGTTGAGCTTCCAGTCCCCTAAAAGGCTTTTTTAATTACTTTATGCATTTGTATTCTGGTGTGTGCATCTGTGTCTGCATGCTTTTACCCGTGAGCCTGAGTTTGAGAACGGCTTGAGATTCTAATTTAAACATTAAAGTAAATATGAAATAAAAAATTACCCTATTTACTTTCTTAATACACATTCCCTGTGTTATTGTACATGTTGCATTCATTCATGCATGTAATTTTCAAAGAAAAAAAAACAATCTTAAAAATTAGCTGTAGTGTAGTGATTCCTTTTGGCTGCATCTGTAGTTATTTTTTTTTCCCTCACTGTATATCCTGTTTCACTTAGAAACGCATCACATTTCGAAAGTAAAATGGGTTTCAAATGCTGTTTCATGTTACTAAACTGTTTTCATAAATAGGTACAATGTCTTCAGTTGTCATTTTAGAAATGTAGTCTCATGATACATGCTGTATTCCTAAAAATGCTCGTTTTTGCCATTTTGGGATATTTCAGTTTTTATTAGGTGAACATGCAAATAATAGTTGAGAACTGCAATTGGGAATCTGAAGTTGGGAAACAGTCCTTAAAAACACTTTTGAGCTTTGTAATGAAATGCCCTCTAATTATTGTATGTGCAGGTACAAACATCAGCAAATTATCTGATTATTACAGCAGCTTATCTGCCGTCCAAGCAGGAATAACATTTAGTCCAGTCCTGTATAACCTATTTAGAAAATACTTAAATGTGGCTAACAGCTGTAGCGTAATTAGACCCACTCTTTCCCACACTGAATCGTTATGTCAATTAGCTATTTTACAGCTAGGTATACTGTAAGTTTTGAGGTTTGTTCACACTGGGAAATTGCCCGATTTTTCAGAATGAATATTCAGACTGCTTTTTTGATCAGATTTTTTTCCTTTTTCAGACTGAGGTCTAATTTTTAGCATGGTTGCATGACAATGGTTGTCATAATATTGACATAATATTCTCATATTCATCATGCATGAGACTGTTGCTAATTATTTTTCTTTTTATATGATTTTTTTTTGCATTAATTTATTTTGTTCAAGTTTATTTTGACTAAACTGGCATCTGTTTTGGCATCTGTTATTTTTTTATTGATTAAACAAGGGAATATTTGAACAAATATTTAACTATTTATTGTTCACTTTCAAGGGAATTCACTTTGCGTCGAAATACGCAATGAGAACGATTTGCATAAAGGCGTCGCGAAGCACTAAGAAATCGAATCAATAGTGCCTTCAGGGGATCGTTCTGTCATCTTCCACCTTGTATGCATCAGTACACAGCAGTCCCTGGTGAGTCTCCCAGTTGCTGTTCGCAATCCTGGCATCACTGGGAACCTTTTCCCCTCCAAGGATGGTCCTGGGGTAGTCACTTCAGGTGTCCCCTTCATGACAGGGCCCTGGAGCGAATGCTCAAGAAAATATCAGAGTCCAGCCTAGAGAGGTTGGTTCCATTAATACAATTTCTAGCAGCGTGGATACATCTGCCGAATAATTCTTTCCACATATATTTGGGTTGCATGTCTTTGGGAAGAGACCCTCTAGATAAATGTTTCCTTTTTGGTATCCTGAGACTGAGGCCTGCAGTAGGTAATAAGGCATCCTGGGATTTATTCTTGGTTCTCCAGGTCCCCATTTGAGACCTTTGAGGAAGTTCCAGTCAAGTTTTCCTTTTCGCCAATACACATCCCTAATAAAGAGTTCTTCAAGCCAACTAATGTGGCACACTCTTTCGTACTGAATACTTCCTGTCCTCCCCCCTTTCTTGACCATGACCATGAGCAAAGAATCTGCTCTGTCCAGTACAAGCAATGATTTAAAAATTAGGCAAATTAGATCTAATTAGGCGTGTAGACCTAAACACCACTCCGGGAACCCAAGTTTTAATGCAGTGCTCTATGTTTCACTCATCAGGCCTGCGTTGTTGTGGCGGCATGGACATTCTCATTCCCATTGCATTTCTTGATGCCGTGTGAGTTAACCTTGAAAGGGAATGTCTATGTTATGTATGTAACTTCAGACGCTTTTAAATCTGTCGCTTCCAACATGCCTTTGAAAGCTTCCTGGTTCATAATGTTATAATTCCTCTGTGCTTTCACACTATTGATTCGATTTCATTGTGCTTCATAAACCATTTTCAAAAACATTCCCATTGCATTTTTTCATGCAGTGTCTCGTTCCCTCTTTAGGGAACATCTTAGTTTGCATATGTAATCTTTGTTACCTAAGAGGGAATTAGGCACTGCGCCAAAATGCCTTGGGAATGCCTTAACGTGTTGTTTTGTGAAGCAAAATACAACCAACATATGTTAATACACATCAAGGAGGATGCCATCATGAACCAGGAGCATAAACAAAAAGCCTACAGTGAAGAGGTGGAGTAGCTGATGAAGTGGTGCAGTTAAAACAATCTGATCCTGAATGTCACCAAAACTAAATAAATCATTGTGGACTTCATCTGGTTAGAAGTACCAGGTTTCTGGGGGTGCACATCACATATGACCTCACCTGGTCTGTGAACACTTGGTCAAGCTTGGTCAAGTTAGCACACCAACGACTGCATTTATTGCGCCGGCTGAAGAGAGCCCATATGCCACCACCCATCTTGTCAACATTCTATAGAAGCACCACATAAAGTATTTTCCCAACTGCATCTCGGTGTGGGGCGGAAGCTGCACTGCCTTGGACTGGAGGCATGCATGTAGAGTGGTAAGGACTGCAGAGAAGATCATTGGGACCTCCTTCCCCGCTGTTCAGGACAATTCTCCACAGCGGTGTCTGTCTCTGGCTAGGAATATCACCAATGACATTTCACACCCACATCATGGCCTATTTTTCGCTGCTGACCTCTGTAAAAAGCTTTTGCAGTATTCGATGTAGGTCACGCAGGTTCTGCAATAGCTTTTTTCCCCAATGGCTGTCAGAATGCTGAACTCTTCTTAATCTTAACGTTCAATATTTCATTTGTACTGTTGTCATCAACAAATGCGTCTAAATTTTGTCTGTGCACACATATGACAATAAAAACCTGTCTAAAGGTACTACAGATCCTTTCCTTGTCACACGAGAGAACAGCATGTCTGCAGTACAAAAAGTGAGTCGCATTAGTGGGTTGATATCACAGAAGGGAACAAAGATATCACAGAACAAAGGGGCAAAGGCCCTGGAGCACCAGTCCCAGGTCAAGCCTTAAAGTGTGTTGCTGGCCCCAGCCTCAATTGCCACAAAGGAAATGTAAGAAACAAGTCTCTCTCAGTTGAAATGGAAGGGATTAACCCACAGTGAATCTGTCTAGCAGAACCTACAGCACGATGCAAATCTGACAGGTGACTGGGTTCAACTTCCTTTCACTGCATCAAGGTTTCCTTGTGGCAGAGCTTTGGAGTGGAAGATGGTCTCTACAATCTAGGTAGATGTGTGGCTTTCCTAATCAAGTCCAATCAGTATAATAAAACACAGCTGGACTCAAACGAAGGTGTAGAACCATCTCAAGGATGATCAGAAGAAATGGACAGCACCTAAGTTAAATATATGAGTCTCACAGCAAAGGGTCTGAATACTTAGGACCATGAGATATTTCAGTTTTTCTTTTTTAATAAATCTGCAAAAAAATTGTTTTTCTGTCAAAATGGGGTGCTTTGAAGAAAAAATGAACTTAAATGATTTTAGAAAATAGCTGCAACATAAAAAAGAGTGAAAAATTCGGAATACTTTCCATACACACTGTATGAACTGGGCCCCCTCAGAGTCCAATTGCACAGTTTCACTATTATGGGCAAGGATGGGCTATTAAGCCTCCTGTCTGGGACAGGAGGTCCCTCCTGACCGGAATCTCACACAAGTTCCGACGGTGAGGGATGCAGGTCAGAAGACACACTCTGCCTTAATGTGGGGCAAACAGGTGAGACAGACTTTGTCCCAGAGAAATTCCTCCAGAACTACCGGGAGTAGAGTGATCAGAGGAAATCCGTACAGATGTGGCCTCGGCCATGTCTGAATCATAGCGTCCAGTCCAGGTGGAGCTGAATAAGTAAAGCAGAGCCACAGTGGACAGTGAGTCATCCATCGAGATGCAAAAAGGTAAACTAGAGCGTAGCCAAACCTCCCAAATATGTACTCCCTATTGGGGTGAAGCATCATTCCCTCGGCCCCTGCCTCAACAGGATGTCTGCTCCCAAACTTTTTGGGTCCCTGGAAAAATGGTGTACACTCCACAGTCTTTGTGCTGAGCTGTGCCTTGAGGATCCCCCCAAGACTGTGAGAGTATGCTGTTGACTGCTGACGGGATGATGTCGATGAGCATGGGGGAAAGCCGAGCTGACAATGACACAGGACCCCGCCCATCTCGAAGGAGGATACAGGCACCTCTTATTTGCTTACAGTCTAAGCCCCAGCTCCTTCAAGTGAGCCGAGTGTGCCGTGACTAAGCAAAATATCAACAAATCGTTAATGAGGTTCAGAGGACAGATATCTTGGAAGCACATCTGAACATGTGCTGCGTCCATTGCATTTAGTTAAAGTGCAGGGTTAAAGAGCTAGGCTGGAAGGAATAACCTGCTTTTTAGGAACTTCCTGTTGTTGTTTTTTTGAAGGCTGAAGGTCTTGGGATCTGGTTTACATCACCCTCCATAAGTGGACACTGGCCTCCATCTTTCTGTGGGCTATGAAATACTGGCTGAAAGCCCAGAAACTCTGGTTGAGAGGGGTACATACTCTATGGACTCTATCTCCAGCAGTGCTTGTTCCATACCCAGAGCCTACGCACCCATTTGGGCAGGAACCCTTTTCTTTTTTTATATAAATATACAGTAATACCCCGGTTTACGAGTGACTTTGTATTTGAGCAAATCGGTGTACGAGCATGGAAAGTCAAATCGGTGTTACGAGCATTGTATCGGAGTGCAGTAATTTTTTTCCCTCACCCACGTGCATTTTTGTGTTGAAAAGTTCTAACGCTCAGCATCTTTGTGCGCATTTTTACTGGAAATATCCTAAACATTCACGTGGTGAAATATATACGTACAGAAAAGCATATAGCAAGAAGGTACGAAACCTTCCCTCTAAGCAGGAACTGTCACGGTTCATGAATTCATTGTTTCCTAGTTTAGCCTGTGTGTGTATGTGTGAGTGGGGGCGTGGTCACTGATCACTGACACACCTGATTCTCATCTCATTTGCCTTTTAGTTCACTTCTCTCTACTCCTGTGTTGTTGAGTCGTTGTCTCTGTTATGTCCACACTGTCTTTGGAGCTCCCCCGGACGCAGACACTGACACGGGAGACGCAGAATTTATGAACCGTGACAGTTACTGCTTAGAGCATAGGTGTCAAACTAATTACACGCCAGGCAAATCCACAACACCCGCGATCAAAAGTGTGTTTTGGATTTTGGCCCTCTATGCAATTGAGTTTGACACCCCTGGCTCAGAGGGAGGATTTCGTACCTTCTTTCTATATGCTGTACTATACGGATATATTTCACTACGTGAACAATAGCGATCACAACTAATTTATGTTAACAACACAAGGTAAAACTGCTGTAAATCACTTATAATAGTATGCAGTGGATTGAATGGAACAAAACCGAGCGACACTGAGAGAATGAACGAGTTAAGGGGTGATAAAGGGGTTGGAACCGCGTGACTGTTTTATGAGAGGCTGTCCTTAGGATATTCCCAGTAAAAATGTGCATGACGATGCTGAGCGTTAGGATTTTTCCACACAAAAATGCGCGTGGGTGAGGGAAAAAAAATTCTCGCACTCCGAGACAATGCTCGTATACCAATTTGACTTTCTATGCTCGTACTCCAATTTGCTCGAATACAAAGTCACTCGTAAACCGCGGTATAACTGTATGTAAGTGTATATATATATATATATATATATATATATATTATACTATAGTATACTCTATATATATATATATATATATATATATATATATATATATATAGTGTGCAGGACCCACTGAGAGATGTCTGGCAGAAACTCTAGTAACTTTCAGAAACTCTAGAAACTCTCAGAAACTCTAATAAGGGTACTAGCCTTTCAAGGCTGCCTCTGGTATTTCTCGAACATTCCCTTCAGGGCCATGCCTGCAGGGGAAACCTGGATTGAAGACTTTAGTACTCTCCTCAGAGCTCCCGAAGCACAGGCGGCAACTAGCACCCTGGTCCCCAGCACCCTGGCTCCCTCTGGATACCATGGTTAGCACAGTGATCCACAAGGGATACCGAAGAAAAATGGGCATCATGAACTGCAATGCAGACCATGTCTCTGCGGGGAAACCAGGAATGTTACAAATAACCAAGGCACATAGGCCTTGGTTATAGCTTTCGAGCCACTACTGAAGGGGCCACATGTATTGGCAACCGAGTGAGTAGCACTGGGAGCTGTTGATATGATGCAGAGAGGCCTCAACTGCTAAATGTGTGACTACTTATATTAGGGTATGTTGTTGTTGAAGTATGGATATAAATTTGACTGGTTGACTTTTTATTTGGAGGATGAAGTCGCTTGCAAGAGATTTCTACACCAAACTTCAGCTGGAATGGGAATATACTCAGTGCATGCTTTCATTCTGACCGCCAGATCACGGCAGAGATAAAGCTGCGATGGCCCTAAAGTCAGCTGAGTTTAATTATTCTCTTTTACCAGAGGACCAAGCATTCCGCAAGTGTAGCAATGCAACCATAAATAATAATAAGGAACCAGCCTCGAGAGGCTGGGATCTGGTATTTTCTTAATGTTTTGCTCCAGGGCCATGTCCTACAGGGCACCCTGAAGTGACTGCTCTATGATTGATATTGGTGTTTCGGGACAGAGGTGATAAAAATGTGGAGTGAGGTCACTAGCAAGCGCCTCCTCCGATGTTGGTGGTGTAGTTTGAACATTAACTCCAGCGCCCTGGGGTTGTGCAGGGAGGGCCTGAAGTGACTGCTCTAAAACTCTCCAGTGTGCCCTGGCACCCTGGGGACACCACTGAACACACAGTGGCCTTCACCGACATCACCTGTGTTTTTTCACTCAAAAGATGTTGATTGAAGTAACAAATCTTCATCCCCAGTCTTGATGTTAACAACATCCAGTTCCTCAGAGGTGGATAACTGCAGTACCAATACCTCTACCAGGGTGGAAGTAACCGCTTAGTACATTCTTCCAGTTCCTGGGAGAGGGACAGGACCTGCCAGGTTAAATATAGTGTGCAGGACCCAATGAGAGATTTGTGGTGTTTTGTTCCCAAACAAACAATGCATAGACTGTGTGCATCCCTGCACGAAGTAGTAGCATGGGCAGGCAGAGGCACAATCAAATTGCTTGTTTACTTCGCCATAGTAGATACCATATACCATGCTGGGGATATCTGCTGAACACACACACACACACACACACACACACACACACACACACACACACACGCACACACCAATAACTGGGTTTACATGTGTATATATATATATATATATATATATATATATATATATATATATATAAATATATATATATATAATGTGTGTGTGTGTGTGTGTTTATATCCCAGTCCCTGGGATATCCATACATGTCCTTTACTCTTCCTTTCACCTCAGATCCTCTCTCAAACTTTTAGTCCCTTTCATAACCCCATCCTTTCCTCAAACAGAAAAGATTCAATCTCTCTATCCTACATAATTTCTGTGAACTGGATAGCCTATATGTGTCTAGCCTGTAATTGAGTAAATTGCAATGTCTGTCACTGCTGTTTGTTCCATTTGGGCAGACTAATTTGCCCGCTTCAAGGCGTCAGGCTCCTTTAGTTCGTTTGAAAATGAGCCTTGTCACTCATGCCATAGCGTTTGCACAGTACATCATTACCAGATCTATTTACTGGCACCAACCTGACCAAGGACAAAGAGTAAGACGGATTCAGTGATGTTCATTACGCACTGGCCCGGGCTTTCCTTGCCTTTTTGAGCTGAGAGCCATGTTAATGAGGGGCGAAACGGTCAATCCTCGAAGTTATGCTTTATGTGATGCTTGAAATTTGGGTAACAATGATTAAGAGCCCATCGTCAGTGTTCTTTTGTAGTCAATTGCGTTTGCTCATTGCCTTTTTTTTGGTGCATGTCTTTCCAGGCCTCGGCTACTGACATGTTATCATCTGATTGATGGCTGACACAATGAGTGGATGTATACAGTGAATGTAGACAAGCCACATTTAGTTTGTCTGATCGGTATAACCGCTCCAAACAAAGTGGCAGAGCGCTGGCCTCTATGAGCTGTCAGTCACTGTCACAAGACCCATCACCTGCACTGTTGCCATGGCAGTGACTTAGGAAGGGAGACGTATGAGAGGCGTTTTTTTATGGTTAGTCCGTGACAAGTTTTCTGAAAGGCTGTCCTCAACAAATCTTCAGAGCTACATCTGAACATCTGAAAACAAACCCTTTGAGTTATGTCTCTGAACAAGTGTGTGTGTGTGTGTGTGTGTGTGTGTGTGTGTGTGTGTGTGTGTGTGTGTGTGTGTGTGTGTGTGTGTGTGTGTGTGTATCTGGGGTTCCTTATGCTAATGTGTGTGTGGGGGAAGGATTTCTGTTTGTTTGTGTGTGTGTGGGTGTCTGTGTGAACGATCTCAGATCTTTGAGATTTCAGTTACAGATTACAGGTCGCGGATGTCACGCGTATGTCAGTTCTGGAGTGCAGTGATGGTGAAAAAGTGCAAGTAATGGTGTATCCGTGAATGGCATAAATCACAGACATGAAACGCCTGTCACCTTCACTCTGTTAGCCATCAATCACTTGCACACAGAGTGCAATGATGGGCTCAAGCTCTCTTACCCTCTGTCATTCTGTCTGTCTTTATATCTGCCACTTCCTGTCCTCTGATTGGTGTCTTCTCATCACTCTTGAGCTTTCATTCCTCCTTATTTTCTTGTTTCGATCTTTGTGTTGGATTTCCATCTCTGCAGGCATCAATCCATCATCCTCTTTTTGGCAAATTCAACATCTCTTTCACCTTCATATCTGGTCCCTCTGTGAGATTGACAGACTGATAATGTTGTTCTTTTCTATGAAGTCCAGTTGTCTGTTGGTCTAAACTTGTTCTGATGGAAAGTCAAATGTCATCATTCATTCACTGTCATGTCGTTTCAAAGCCTTATGACTTACTTTCTTCAAGGGAACACAAAAGGAGATTTTTTGAAGCATGTGCTGATCGCTTTTGCCATTTAGTTAGGATGAATGAGTTTTCAAGCTTCAGATAGACTCCAGGGAAGCCATAAAAATAGACATATTGTATAAAAAAATCACCCGCATGCGTGCAAGATGCAAATAAATCTTTTGAGATGTGCTTACTCTCACTTGATGATTTTTAAATATATTTTTTTGGTTACAAATTATTTCATAGTATGTGTACTTACAGTTTACTTACACAAGAAAGTACTGGTATATAAGGAAAGTACATACATTAACGTTAGGTTAAGGGGTAGATTCAGGGTTAGTACCTAGTTATAATTCAGTTATTGTAATTGCTGTAACAAGTATATTGTATGTACATGCAGAACAGTACTGTAAAATAAAGTTTTCTTTTTTTATTTATGAAGGCATACACATAACGAATGAACGGTTGACCAAAAAAAAACAAACAAAAAAAACCGAATTAACCTGTCATGCATAGTTTGAAATTTCATCCACACACTCTAAAATGCAAGTCATTTATTATAATTAATAATATATAATATTTTGTTCTCTTGAACGAATTGAATGGAAAGCGTGCTTTCTGTGCAAATTGTGTCTCCAGTATTATGCCTTTTTGCATAAGTGTAGGTTACCGATTTAACGGAAACATTCCCTGTATGATCTTTCCCTCCGGTGAGCTGAATCATTAAGATGAACTCAAGAACAAGATTAGATTTGTAAATGAATCATTCAGGTGTGGAACTGAAGGATCAACTGATCAAACAGTGGACATTGACGTTCTTCAGAAATTCACCTTTGCCTATCATAGAGGAAAGAATATGCAGGTTTCGAATAACATGAGGGCGAGTAAATCATGACAGAAGTTTTGTTTTAGGTGATATAACCTTTTTAACCCAAACATTCAAATTCGCACAGAAAAATGAATACACGGCTTTTTAGTATTCAGCAGTTTATTTATTTATTTATTTATTTTTTTCAACAAGAAGCTCAAGATTCATTCCTTAACTGTCAATCTGTCATCAGGGCTGTTGACCTTTAGCTGCTCTGATGGACCATCAATGTCCCTCTCAGATCAAAAGGAAATGTTTCAGACTGTCTCAATAAACAGTTCATCAATGTGCAGCCTATGTGAATGAAATCTTTGCAACTGAATAATAACAAATGGTGGCTTCCATATCTTTCTTTCTATGGAAGTATCAGTCTGTCAACACTTTCTCTTCTCAAACGACAGTATGCTGTGCAGATGTGAAGGTACCATTTGTTTTGTTGCCACGAGGTGCTGTTTCATTGACAGCATTGTTTCAGATGTGATGAAGTGTGAGTGTGGTTTTGACAAAAAAAAAGCTTAGCATGATATCTGTTGGCTCTGAACAGCCCCTTGAGCAAGCTAGTTCAACTCTTTAATTTTTGGAGTGAAATCTATTATTGAACATTGGAAAGGTGGTCTTACTCACTTTCTCCCACTCATTCTTTGTTATACTTACTAAATGATAAAGGATGTTGTGCAACAATTAAGATTTTCAATGTGTGAGCATGTGTCTGTATTTTGAGTGTATGTGTGTGTGTGTGGCTGGTTGGAGGCCAGAGGTTTTAATTTCTGAAGCGATGACACGATCTGAGCTGTCAGTCTCTTCAGGTCACTCTTGTGTAAAAGGCCCTCACTATTACAAGCTTCATAGATGCCTTGGTCTACTTAAACACAATTTCAACATAATTTTATATTTGAACATGCTATATATGATCACTTTAAGTTGATTAGATTAATTTTTTCACATACACAGATAATGTTTTGCATATTGTTGAGGTCTAGTGAACATGCATACCCTGTTTTCCATATTTCAGAGCAGATTAAGATTTTCTGATCATATTTGGTCATATCAGATATGACATTGAAAGTGTACGCACTTATTCAGCAGAAATGCATTTAATTGATCAGTTAATGTCTCAATAGATGGGGTAACAATAAACAGGAACAAATGAGTAACAATATTGACATTCTAGCAACTGCTAATAACTAACAATAAAGTCTGATTGATGAATTAATAAGAACTAGCTCTCAGTTGAATGACGTTCAAACTTTAAATTGTTTAAAGTCATCAAACAATTATGCATGACAAACTAATAAAATAACAAAAAAGGCAATAAATAAATAAAACGATTTTTTAAAATAAAATTAGTAATATACAATAGGTTCAGCACTATAATAGGCATGTATGCCTTTACAGCCATTCTGATGAATATTGCAGAGATAAATATCCAGAGTCAAGTCTAAAATAAAAACTACTTAAATGTTTAATTGTCTTCAATTTTGACACTGTGCTAATACATGTATCCATCAAGAGAAGTGAGTTCAGCATCCGGCAGCTGGCAAGTCTATAAACCTTTTGACATGCATATTCATTTTCCTTTGTGTTATACAAACCAATAAAGTACATTAAGTGCTAGGACATGTCGGACGGGAACTGACTTGTTGAGTGGAAGGTTCTTTTATTGAAACAAAAATAAAACAAAACTTCAAACATAAACAACCCCGAGGAGGAAAAACATAACTAGACCGACTTGACTGGGTAACACAAGACAAGACAGGACTAAACTGAACGAGTGCAAACACGACGATCCACACAACAATCAATAACGACGCGGCACAGGACAGAAAAACACGAAGGGGTTGAATAGACATAGGAGGGAAGATAATTGATCGGGAAGCAGCTGGCATAAATCAGTATACTATAACCACCACCAGTATACTGTACTACTACATTCAATCCTATTATTGAAGTCCTTGGTAAACACGTATAATGATGATCACAAGCATAATGTTCTCAACAATTACTGTTGCATTCATTAACCATAAAGACCTTAATGTGTTTGTTTGACTATAATAACTACATGGTATTGCTGTGTTTTAACATGAAAGATATTTTAAAAGAAATGTATATGTGTGTTCAAAAACAGGTATCGTACCTTTGTCTCTGAGGACGCAGGACCCAACACGCTGGTCGCAACAGTTCTGGCAAAGGACCCAGATGGAGATGGGATCACATACAAAATCACAGCAGGCAATGAGGAGGGCAACTTTGTCATTGACAGCCAGAAAGGTGGGACATCATTTTCATTTTTTTTTATGCTCTTGATCTCTTATATATAACACAGCCGTTGTACGCTTCATGAAGTTTCTATCAAACTCTTTGCATTACATTACATTGCATCATATTGTACATTAGTAGTTTAACTATTAATAATACTTTAATAATTCATAATTAAATGTACTTTCACGCTAAAGTGATCACAGCAGGGCAGCTATTCAAAAAAAGATTCTGTATTCTTCTTTAGTTTGGATACCTAAGAAGTAATTTATTTATTTAATGTGTGGCCTTTTATACCTTTATTGGAGGGGGCAGTAAAAACAGACATGAGAGTGGTGCAGACCATTCTCAAAGTTGTGTTATACTTGGCAGTTTTCCAGCTAGGACTTAAGCACACATCCACACTCTGATAACAGAAGAATGATTTTTATTGAATGAACAGAATGTATAGTTGGGATGGAAATGTAGAAAATAGCAGTACTTAGGATAGGGTTTCACATCACATCTGATGTGAGCATGTGTGTTAACCATTCCGACTTAAGGTTTGTTAAAGACATAATGTTTGTTGTGAACATCTGGTAAACAGTGAAATCCAGAGAGATAGAGAGTGCGGGTGAAATCAACATCTGTACATAACGTGAGGTTTTAGATCCTCATGATTTGTTCTTTATATTGAGCCAAAAGTACAAACTTTTTACTGTATCAGTTATATTTTAAATAAGGTTATAAGTAGAATGTATGATTTCTTATCATATTTTTTGTTCTTTTTAAAGCCATCACTAGAACAAACAAGTCATTGATATTTTCACACATACCAATATTTGCCTCTGTCTAATTATGAAGAGATATTTATTGTGTGATTCTTTTATCAGAATTGTTCAATGCTTTAGTTAAATCACCCACGCAAAGATATATATATATATATATATATATATATATATATATATATATATATATATATATATATATATATATATATATATATATATATGAAAGTGGTAACTAAGTGGTTAAGTGGTAATTGTTATGAATAGGGAAAATAAATAATTCTGATTAAAAAGTTGCAATAATTAGTCACATGCCACATATGTAAAAGTAGCCACAATTAAAATACATAGTCACAATTGTTGTGATATCTTTTACTCTGAAGCATAAACAGGAAGTATGAAAGATCCGGCTGGTAAGCTTTTTATTTGATTATCAGTCTGTACTTTATAGGAACCATATGTGTGCACAGATCAGACACTTTGAGCCACTTGATGATTACAGAGCTTTTCACTGGGTCTTGGTAGTGTCATGATTAATAAGCGAACACAGACTTAAGTAAACTCAGATCTTTTATTTACAGCAGGCATGAGAACAGTATCTTGAGAAGGGACTGATGAGGTAGAGAAATGGCAGAACTGAAGGCTTTTCTGAGAAGAGGATACAGGTAGCGGTGATCAGGCAGACTGGAGATTTTACGGAGGGAATACTTGGAAAGGCACGGGAGGAGATACTTGTTATCCACAAGCGTTGTCACTAACATGGGAGTCAGGTAGTCAATGACGAGACCAGATGATGAGTACAGGGTGAGGGTTGCATTTAAAGGCGTTGATGATAGGTGATAGGTGCTTCAATATTCAGTATTTCGGTGATTGGTACCATGTGGGAGGAGTGAGCGAATCTGGTGCGAGGGGCTTGGCTGCATCTATGGCAGTACTTCCCCCCGCCACCCCCCACCATCCCCTCCACTGGCAGCTCCAGACGACCACGGCAGATGACGACGGGGCGTGGCCTCAACCCTGGGGTGCAGGGCAAGTATCTAGTATCTAGTATCAACAGTTCTGTATCTAGAATGTCGGTTGACTCAAGAGCGTTCTTCAGGGCCAAACCCTTCCTAGTCTATGAGGCATTGTAATGTGCAGAACCATCATTGAGAATCCATGATGGAAGAGACCTTGTAGATGTCCTGGTCCGCCGGGTCCATGGGAGGACAAGGAGGTATGACCTCAGCATCAGACTTTGTAGAAGAGGTTTAATAAAGGGCTTGAGAAGAGACACATGGAATGACGGTGCAATCCCGTAGTGTGTGGGTAATTGTAGATGGTAAGTGACCTTGTTAATCTGCCTCACCACTTTGAAGGGACTGATAAAGTGGGGACTGGGCAGCCGTAGGTGAATGTCCCTCGTAGATAACCAGACAAGCTGACCTGGATGGTACCGAGGTGTCGGGAGGCGTCGGCAGTCAGCTTGAGTCTTCTGCCTACAGGCATGAGCCGTAGATAGACATGTAGCCGAGTCCCTCTCACTCTCCTAGAACCAGTGATGGACCGCTGACACTTCTGTGGGCTCTCCTGACCAAGGGAACAACAGGGGTTGAAAACCAAACATACATTGAAAGGATGTCTTGGATCCCGAGTTTTGCACCCTCGTTTGCCTTTTGAGTTATATTTAAAGTGTTTTGGTTTTCATTAATAAATCCTTTGAGCAGCATCTCCTGTGGCTCCTCCTGTGTTTCGGCATCACACACCACCTTCCTTATAACGATATATATATATATATATATATATATATATATATATATATATATATATATAGTTAGTTACTAATATTTTCATTTGAAAATATTGTCTTGACTATGTATGTAACCTTAGTTCCCCAAAGAGAGAATGACACACTGTTTCAAGCTGTATGGAAAAACATCTGCGTGATCGTATCATGAAGCACGTGTATAATCGAACCAATTATGTGAAAGGATTTCAGAGGTGGGTGACGTCATGAACCAGGAATCTTTAAAGGCATGCCATGCCAAACAGTTGGCAGCTTCAAGTGTCTGAAGTAGACTTTGCTGGCAGACACGTGGGAAATATGCCAAAGAGACGCAGCGTCTCGTTTCCTCTTCATAGTATGCACGTAACCAAGACTTTCCCTTTCAAGGGAACTCGTGCTTGATCCCTTGAAGCAATATGGGAACACACATGCCCACTCTGCTATCGCGACAAATGCATGACAGGTGTTGACCGCCCAGTGAGGAAAACACCTGAGCCCCAGGAGTGAAGTCTAGATCTAAGTTTGTGGAACCTACAGAAACGTGCGGAGAAATCCAGCCTGCTGCATCACTAACATATGAAAAGAAACTCCAGGCAGAAGGGCCTAGAGACTAACCATACTCCTAATACATAGAGTGGGCTCAGATTTTTAAGGGTGTGATCAACCTGGCCGACTCACAAGCAAGTAAAATTGCCTTGGCTAATGAATCAATCTCTTCTTGGACACCAGGGATCCCTTTCTTTGTTTTAGGGGGCCTAACACATGAACAGGTGTTCAGAAATTTGCCACAATCTATGGACGTAAGTGTCAAGTGCACAAAGGGCAAGCAGAATTTCCCTGGTCCTTAGTGTGCCATGGACAAAACAATACTACTATTGGGGAACACACCTTTTACCCAAAGGAATGTGGAAAGCAATGAAGGCCGCAACATTGTAACATCTGGACAGTGGCTCAAAATGTTCAAGAAAACACCAATATCTAGTTGTGATCTTTGAGTTAACACAGAGAAATACTTTAAGTCTCAGTGGTGCCGGAAAGTCCCAGACCCAGCAGTTTTATTGCTCTTTGGAGACTAAGGGACAGGGTCCTCTTTTCCTCCAGTCCCCCTCCCACCCCACACTCCCCGGAGAAGGACATCTGGTTTGCCCAAAAAGAGAAAAACACACACACACGCACTCACACATGCATACACTTACACTGGATACACAAAAATGCTCTATGTAGCTCAAATGCACAGCTGTATATGATGTATTCTTATGTATGTACACAACATGCCATCCATGTTGTAACATTTTAGTTGTTTGGTAGTTAGATTGGACTTTATATAATTATAACCTCATGTAAAGAGAGACTTATCTGTCTTTCTGCCCCATCATGCTTAGTCTCTAAATGCTTATCTCTATTCTTGCAATTATGATGTATAATGTGTAATGGTAAAATGTATCAAATTATTTACATCACTCTGTTGAACCAAAGTCTGTCCAATTCTGACGGCATCATAAAATAAGCTAATTTTGGAACAGAAAGGGAACACTCCTGCTCTGCATTTCCAACCCAGTGACTCTCCAGCAAAAAACGGGTGAATCCCAATGCATCTTTAAAAAATACCTTATGCAGGACAATCTCTTCTTCCTCTTGCCTCTCATCTCTTTTATTGCACTTTCACATTCTTTGGGCCCAGTAGGGTGCCTTAGGGCACTCTACTTCTTTCTCTATGGCAACCATACCTTCAGAGCAAACCACGTTTGAACTTCTCTTGTATCCAACAACGGATTCTTCAAGGAATTTGTCAGCATCCAAACAAAGAACTCTCTGAATCCACACATCAGCAACAAGAGAAACTCAATGCAATAACCTTTAAAAGCATTTAAGGCTTAAATGCACCTACTAAGGTGATTTCCATTGCTGGCTACCTTTGCTAATCACAAAGGTAGTGTGGTTAGATCTCATTGAATTAACAAAGTATGTGTCACAAGCAGTGCAGATGTGTGATGTGGAGACAGGTGAGGAGACGTGGGATCGAACTCAAAATACTTGATTTAGAAACAAAATTGAGACACTTTAAATAAGAACAGAATACGGCACGTGTCGTGCAAAAACTAAGTAACTCAAAACAGGAACTCGAAGGGACTATATCAACTACATGGAGAAATGACACGTTGTAACATCAAACACTGACAAAGACAAGGGAATAGCAACAGGGTTAAATAAACACGGGAATGGCAAACACATGGGAAGAACTAATGAACCAAGTGAAGAGACAGGTACAGGATGGGCACGAGAGGAAACACAGAAGAGACCCGTAAGGGAAACAACACATGACATACCAGACCGAAAGTGACAAAGAACACTCGACAAACAGGAAGTGCACAAATAACACGGCAGACAGGACAAACGGTAACAGTACCTCCCCCTCTCGGCAGACGTGTCCTTACACCAGGAAGTGCACAACTACAGATGGAGGGTGGGAGACCCGGAGGAGGACCGAACAGGACAGAGAACATGAACTACAAACACATGACAACCTTGAATAAACAGAATCTGTGTAACACTTGGATAACATGAAACAAGGACTTACTACAACATAAAGGGGTAAAGACAAAGTTCATGGAGGTCTCCAGGTCTCTCTACGAAAACATGAGGACTCTAAGGAACTCGAAAAGAATATAGCATCCACACAGAGAAATGACATGTAGTAACTTCAAACTCTGACAAAGACAAGGGAATAGCAACAGGGTTAAATACACACGTAAATGAAAAACACCCGGGGGAAACTAACAAAGTGACGAGACAGGTGCAGGGTGCAAGAGACCCGGAAGTGTAACAATACATGACATACCAGACTGAAAGTGACAAAGAACATTCAACAAATAGGAAGTGCACAAATAACATGGCAGACGAGACAAACAGTAACAGTCTGCCCATCATCCGTCGTCACTATGAAATTTTTCACTTAATTGACGTACAGGCCAGCCAGTCTGACACATTGGTTACCGCGCATGTGCACAACAACGCCAAGTGCCGCAGAACTCTAGGAAGCTAGCAAGATAGCCTCCAATTAATTTATTTTAAATTTAAGAAAGGGGATAAAAAATGAGTAGGGGAGCTGGACAAATTAAGAAGTCAAAACTTATCACTCCCAAATGGAGTGGGAGATGAATTTTTGTTTGCATTTTCGAATTGTGTTTGCCTCATCTGCCAGTCTGTCATCGCTATACTAGAATGGAAGGAAAACATGTTTGGACTGTTCACAAAAAATTACGACACTGATTTTCCTCCACTGACCAAAGTTGTGTAGTTGTACTGTGCAATTGTTATGAATATCACACACCAGCTGAACACCATTATGACTGTTTGTCACGCCAGCTGTTAACAATCACCTGGACTATAAAAGACTCAATTATCCGCTCACACACCGCAAAGTCTTGATTTGCTGTGCGATCATTCTGTGCATTGATAATCCAATCCAATCCAATCCAGTCCTGTCCTGTCCTGTCCTGTGACCGATTCTGCTGTTACCTGTTTATGATTCTGTCTGCCGGCCCCGACCCTTGTTTGGATTATTGCTCGTGATTGTTATCTGCCTGTCTTGACTCCTGCCTGAACTACGATTCTGATTCTGTCTGCCTGCCTTTGTGATACCCACCTGTATTAACGTTTGTGTTTGCTCTCTGTTTGAGCCTGACCTTTTGCCTGTATGACTATTCTTATTAAAGACAAGCAATTGGATCCCTGCCTGTGACTGTGACTGTGTCACTTTGTTACAGCAATATAGGTTCATGTAGTTATGCAAGCTACAACAATATATTTTGCATATAAATAATTCTCAGTATATCCATAAATATACATGTTTTTGTATTTTTATAGTAGGCAGATAATTTTGACTTGGTCATTTTATAAGTAGCTCGCAAAAAAAAAAAAAAAAATGTGGGCACCCCTGTGTTACCCTCTCTCTCTCTCACACTTTCTCTCCTCTCTCTCTCTCGCTCTGTTAATCTGTTAATACGTGTTCTGTTTTTTTAGATTTAGTTGCATGTATTCATAGTTTTGTGTATTAAAGTCCATGTATTCACACTTGACTGTCTCAATAATGCTTATGAATAAGTGACTTTAACATTTGATTTTTGATACATGCTTTGGTATTGGAACATGGTTCGTTGTTTGCCACCCGGCTCACCACATACCCACATCGCCCTACGCAGTGGGGAGATATGAAAAGGATAAAAATAAAAAATGATTGGTCTGGTTGTCAAAGGTAGGCAAGGACGAAAGTTAAGATGATCCAACGGAACCTTAATGAATATTGAGTGTCATAACAGTTGTGCAAACAACATGTGTACAACCCTGACAACTGAATGGTGGAGAAAGAGAACTAAATAAATGAGCAAACACCTGTGATGATCAGTGACCGTGGCAACTGATGAGTGATGGAAAGGACTAAATTCTAGTTACTAGACCAAAAGAAAATGTGACTTCAAAAAGACAATATAAGAGTCCCAGATGAACAGTGACGTGACACTGGTTCCCAGACATCCTGGCTCTCGGTCCTCAGCCAAACACACGGCCTTGCGTGGTATACAGATCAACCATTTATTTTGACTTCATTCAAAAATTAAGACAAATTCTACAAGCTGAATCAAGCCATGCATATTCATAATTAATATATAAATAATAATAAATGTATTAACAAAAATCCATAATGATTAATTATCAATATATATATTTCCCTTTATAGTTGATTTATGTGCATAAACATAAAGTACACATATAACATGGTATAAGTAAATGCAAACATAAATCCAACCCCATTTGAGTTGTTTCACTACAACATAGACCTTTAAGGTGGATGGGGATAACCCAGCAGTGAGTTGATCTAGCAGGAACTCTAGATCAGTTAGCTGGGTTGAGCAAGCGATCACTGCATAATTAAGTTTAATTCAAGGTATAGTCTCCTCATGGCAGGAGCTCTGGAGTGGAGTATTGTCTCTCAGCAACTTCAGTTGAGAGACCAGAGTTATGAGCTGCCACAGTTACGGGTGGGGCCATATTGAGCGATCAAGGTGAGACAACCTCTCAATCTCCCTCAAGAGGGTTTGTTTTGTAATACTGGAATAGCACAAGCTGGGACTTGAGTTGAGTGTCCTGCCATGACCCAAACCATAAGGGACGCACGCATCTGTCGTTAGCATTACATGATGACAAGAGCTCCCTACATGGGACCTTGGGGTATGAACCACGGTTTGGCATACAATGGCATACATTTTTTGTGACCATGATCATACAAGGAAGGGTTGCCCCTCGGGTCTCATATGGAGCAGGCCAAAGGAGAACCATTGGATGCTGCTGTCACCAGACCAAATAGTCTCTGGAACTGCTTCTAAGTGAGTGACTGGCCTAGGTAAATCTGTCACGGCCTATAGGACTGATTCAATGCATGAGTCAAACCGAATTCTTACAGCTTTCCTGTAGCTCAATCAGTAGAGCATTGATACTTGCAATGCCAAGGTCATGGGTTTGATCCCAGGGAAAGCAAGAACTGATTCAATGTTTTCCTTGAATGCAATGTTTTTGTATAAAAGCGTCGGCCAAATGTAAATGTAACATTAATCTTTTTTTGCAATCAGTCTAACCCTCAACACTACCATGTAAGTGAGAACAGAACCTCAATGTTGAACCGCTAAATTAATCAACTGAGCAAAGATCAACAGATCATCAATGTAGTTCAGTACATAATGTATTGGAGGTGCAGTGGGGCCAGTGCTCCATTCCTCCTGACCTAACGGAAGGAAACACAATATTAGTGTACCTTCCCCCAAAGGCAGACCTCAGGGACTTCCTGCAGATGTACTAACAAGATGGCGCCGCGGATGGCAGCCTCGGTTTTGAGCTCTACAGTGATTGTCCTGTCTTTGTTTGTTTGCTCTGCTTTTAGTCATTCTTTTCCGATTGTTTTCACCAAAAACGAACTACTGGACATTAGGGATCACACTCCAGACAATATTTCTGCGGTTTTTGATTATTCAGACGTTTTACTCGATATCCTCGTTGGAGTCGCGACTGTCTCTTTAAACCGAGCCAGACGCAGGCGTGGGAAACGAGCCGGGGCACTAGTCAAACTCCGCTCACGGGGCTTCCGCACTCCTCTCCCCAGTATTCATCTTGCTAATCTCCCTTCTCTTCCTAATAAAATGGATGAACTGCTTCTCCTCACCCGGATTAATAAGGATTTTTTCAATTCTGCTGCTCTGTGCTTCACTGAGACCTGGCTAAATATAAACACACCGGACAATGGACTATCTCTGCCGGGCTTCCAGCTGTTCCGAGCAGATCGCATCACGGAGCTAACCGGGAAAACGAGAGGTGGAGGTTTGTGTTTCTACATCAACGAAGGTTGGTGTTCAGATATAACAACGCTGAAGAAGATATGCTCTCCTAACATAGAGACTCACTTCATAAACTGTAAACCTTTCTATTCACCGCGTGAGTTTTCCTCGTTTATTCTCGTGAATGTTTACATTCCTCCAGACGCTTGTGTCAGCACGGCATTACAACAGCTGGCTGAACAAATAGCTGAGACTGAACAGAAGTATCCAGACTCTCTTTTAATCATTCTGGGGGATTTTAACAAAGCAAATCTCTCCCGTGAACTGCCAAAATACAGACAGCACATTACATGTCCCACCAGAGACAATAATATTCTTGACCACTGCTACACCACAATAAAGAATGCATATCACTCCGTCCCACGGGCAGCTTTGGGGCTTTCTGATCACTGTGTGGTTCATCTTATACCATCCTACAGGCAGAAACTGAAATCAGCTAAACCTGCAAAAAAGACTGTTAAAAGATGGACTAATGAAGCAGAGGAGAATCTCAAAGCCTGTTTTGATTGTACGGAATGGAATGTTTTTGGAACTGCCAGCACTAATCTGGATGAGATAACGGATATTGTAACATCATACGTCAGTTTCTGTGAGGATACACACATTCCTACAAGGACATTCTTATCATTTCCTAATGATAAACCATGGTTTACTGGGAAACTCAAACAGCTTCGTCACAACAAAGAGGACGCTTACAGAAGTGGGGATGGTGTTTTGTACAAACAGACCAGGAACAGACTGACAAAGGAGATAAGAGCTGCTAAAAGAAGTTATGGTGAAAAGCTGAGAAACCAGTTCTATTCCAACAACTCTGCTGCTGTCTGGTCAGGCCTGAAGAATATCACCAATTACAAGCCACCAACCCACCGACCTGCTGAGAACCAACATCTGGCGGATGAGTTAAATACTTTTTACTGCAGGTTTGAGAAACCCAATCTCACACCTCACACCCAGTCTGATCTGCACTTCAGACGTCCCCCAACACCTCCTGCACCCCCTCTCCACCCCCCCGCCATCCAACCAGAGCTTAAGGTCTGTGTGGAGCAGGTATCCAAAATCTTCAAAAGACAGAAGATAAGGAAAGCTTCAGGCCCAGACGGCATCTCATCTGCTTGCTTGAAAGCCTGCGCTGACCAACTGGCTCCAGTCTTCACGCAGATCTTCAATAGATCATTGGAGCAGTGTGAAGTTCCCCGTTGCTTCAAACGCTCCACCATCATTCCTGTCCCCAAAAAACCCAAAATCACTGGACTTAATGACTACAGACCTGTCGCTCTCACATCTGTGGTCATGAAGTCATTTGAGAGACTGGTTCTGGCCCACCTGAAGGACATCACTGGACCCTTGCTGGATCCTCTCCAATTTGCCTACAGAGCAAACAGGTCTGTGGATGATGCAGTCAACATGGGACTGCATTATATCCTGCAACATCTCGACAGACCTGGGACTTATGCAAGGATCTTATTTGTGGACTTCAGCTCGGCCTTCAACACCATCATGCCTGATCTTCTTACAGCTAAACTGACCCAGCTCTCCTTGCCATCCTCAATCTGTCAGTGGATCACCAGCTTCCTGACAGACCGGCAACAGCGAGTGAGACTGGGGAAACTCACATCCAGGTCTCTCACTACCAGCATTGGCGCCCCCCAGGGATGTGTTCTCTCCCCACTGCTCTTCTCCCTGTACACCAATGACTGCACTTCTAAAGACCCTTCAGTGAAACTCCTGAAATTTGCAGACGACACCACCGTCATCGGCCTCATCCGAAACGGTGACGAGTCTGCTTACAGACTGGAGGTTGAACAACTGGCTGTCTGGTGCAGTTATAACAACCTTGAGCTCAACACGCTCAAAACGGTGGAGATGATAGTGGACTCCAGGAGGAACAGCCCTGCTCTACTTCCACTCACCATCATGAACAGCACAGTGGCAGCAGTGGAGTCATTCAGGTTCCTGGGCACCACCATCTCTCAGGACCTGAAGTGGAACAATCACATTGACTCCATTGTAAAAAAGGCCCAGCAGAGACTGTACTTCCTTCGTCAGCTGAGGAAGCTCAACCTCCCAAAGGAACTGCTGATACAGTTCTACTCGGCCGTCATTGAGTCTGTTTTGTGCACCTCCATCACTGTCTGGTTTGGTTCAGCTACCAAATCTGACATCGGGAGACTACATCGCACAATCCGGACTGCAGAGCGGATTATTGGTGCTTCCCTGCCAGCCCTCCAGGACCTGTACTCTTCCAGAGTGAAAAAGAGAGCAGGTAAAATCATCACAGACTTTGCTCACCCTGGAAACACCCTGTTTGAACTGTTACCGTCAGGACGGCGACTACGATCACTGGCCACTAGAACATCTCGGCACAGGAACAGTTTCTTTCCACAGGCTATTTCACTCTTGAACAGTTGAATTAATAAGAGATTAAATGCTGGGCAGAGCGCAGGGAAAGAAAAACAATGCAGACGGATGTTATGGCTGACATTCTGTCCTTACCTATTCCCTCTCCCACTCCATACAAAAAATCCCAGCATGTGACCACATGTACTGTGTATGTTATGTATTGTTATTGTTATTTGCTATGTAAACTCATGTTGTGTTGTATATGTGCACTGGAAGCTTCAATACCAAGACAAATTCCTTGTGTGTGCAAGCACACTTGGCAATAAAGCTCTTTCTGATTCTGATTCTGATTCTGATATAATGTCACTCCAGACCAGTCATCAGACCTGACCTGAAACTATTAGCCTGACATTCGAGCCTACACTGCAGACTGAGGGATTAAGCAGATGCAAATCCAAAAGCCATGATTTTATGGAACAGTGAGGTAACAGCTTTAGAAGTCTGATTCTCTGTCTGGGAGGGGTGCATATTCCTTGGCCCCTTACCCCAGCATCGATTTACTTATGTTCCATAGAACCCCATAAATCTCAGTGGGCTATGCCCAATGAATCCCTCTTGATTGTGAGCAGGACCCAATGAGAATATACGGCAGAAGTTTCCCACGCTACCAGAAATTCTAAAAAGGGTCTCTGGTGTTTCCTGAACAACCAATTTGGGATCGGCAGGAAACAACCAAACTGGACGCTCAGGGGTTCTCCTTAGAGATAGAGCAGTGCCTGTCTCAAACCCCTCCAATTAATGTATTTCCCTAGATTGCCGCTGAGCCTCAGGTTCATGGTTCATGGTGACAAATTTCCATTGTCTGATGTCCTTTCATGCTTCATGTCCCATATAAAATGGTGGCGCGTGCACACGCAGTGGCTTCTCTCTCTCCCGACAGTTCGGTGTTTTCGTGTTTTTTGTTGTGTAAATCACAGTGTTTTTGTACGTCCTTGTCACATCAACTCGTCTGCAAACACAGCTACAGACGTGAGTTTCTGCTTGAGGTTGGAAAGACTACAATTTTCAATCCAAGCTCGGCGCTCGTACAAGAGCTGCGGGACCATGGTCTTCTCCGGAGGCCTACTCCATCACCGTCCCCCACTACTGCACCTCACCCACAGTGGAGGCGCCACAAGCGGTGTGAGAGGAAACAGAAGAGGGGGAAGCGCGGAGGTATCCGGGTCAGGTTAGCGGCTAACCCACACAAACCTGCTATCCCCACCATCATCCTGGCTAACGTACGCCCGTTGGACAATAAACTGGACGATCTTCGACTTCGATGCTCTACTCAGAGAACTGTAAGAGACTGTTCTGTTTTTGTGTTTACGAAAACATGGCTCAACAACAGCGTTCCGGATTCCGCCATTCAGCTCAATCAGCTCACATGCCATCGGGCGGCTCAGTGCTCGTCGAGGGAGGTAAGACCCGCGGCGGTGGACTCTGTGTTTACACCATTGATGCGTGGTGCCGCGATGCTGTTGTGGTCTGCAAACACTGCTCACCCCCGGTGGAGTTTATGATTATTAAGTGTCGGCCGTTTTATCTACCGCGGGAATATACAGCTATTATACTTGTTGCTGTATATATACCCCCCAGCTCCAACAACAACAACAGGAGTGAGGCACTTAATGATCTTTATAAACACATCAGCAGACAGCCCACCCAGATGCTTTTCTCATCTTGACTGGGGATTTCAATCATGCTGACTTTAAGAGTGTGTTTCCAAAAATTCACCAGCACATTGATTTCCCGACATGTGGAAATAATACTCTGGACTTACTGTGTACACTACTCAGAGAGGAGCTTACGAAGCCCTTCCCCTCCCACATCTTGGTGCTTCAGATCACATCACTGTATTGTTAATGCCAGCATACAGACCACTCGTGAAAGTCACCAAACCAGTCCAGAAACAAATTCAAGACTGCTTTGACACCACAAACTGGGACATGTTTAAACAGGCTGCAACCTACCATAACACCGTAGACCTCCAGGAGTACTCTGAGACTGTTGCTTCTTACATCAACAACTGTAATGTAACAGTCACAAAGACCATCACCGTCTGGCCCAACCAAAAACCGTGGCTGACAGGGAATGTCTACAGACTTCTGAAGATGCGTAACACTGCCTTCAGAGCTGGAGATGAGGTGGGCCTGAGGACAGCAAGCGCCAACCTGTCACGCGGCAATGGAAGGAAGGCTAAGAGACAGTACTCCAGAAGGATAGCCCACTGTTTCAGTGACAGCAGAGACACAAGAAGCCTGTGGCAGGGGATTCAGACCCTCACTGAATACAAACCCCCTGCAAGGACGTGTGACAGCACCACCCCCTACTGAATGAGCTGAACATTTTCTTCGCTCGCTTTGAGGCACAAAACAGCACCACTGCACAGAAGTCACCACCTCCTCCCGATGACCAGATATTGACACTGCCCAGGGACAGCGTGAGAAGATCCCTCAGCAAATTTATGGGTGTGCATATCACAGAAGACCTCTCCTGGACCGCCAACACCACAGCACTGACCAAAAAAAGCACAACAGCGACTCTACTTTCTCCGTAAACTGAGAAGAGCTGGAGCCCCAGCCCCCATCTGCACACCTTCTACAGAGGCACCATCAAGAGTATTTTGACCAGATGCATCACTGTGTGGTACTGCGCCTGCAACACATCCTGCCGAAAAGCACTTCAGCGCATAGTGAGAGCAGCTGAGAAGATTGTTGGTGTCTCTCTCCTACCCCTCCAGGATATTTATAACTCCCGCCTCTCCCGCAAAGCCCTCATCATTGCTAGAGACCCCACCCACCCATCGCACAGCCTCTTCAGTCTGCTGCCATCAGGGAGGAGGCTACACAATTTCCAGGCAAGGACCAGCAGACTGAAGGACAGCTTCATACCCCAATATATATATTGGTGTTGTTGATACATATATATTTTTGTTGTTGTTGTTACTGTTAATGTAACCTGGTTGCACCTTGGGTCAGAATTTCAACTCTCTATATATATGTGCTTTATATATTGCAGAATTGACAATAAAGCTGACTTTGACTTGACTTGTGCTTGATGCATTGTGAGTTCCCTTTTTTTATTTGTATATTGTTAGAAATGTTATTTGTCTCACCTTACTTTCATAATGACTTAATCTGTTGATCCATAATCTATCATCTATATCAGGTATTGAAATATTGTTCATCATTTTGAGATGGTATAGAAATTCACCACCTCTTTTCAAAGATATTTTTATATAAGATACAATATTTTGAACATGCAGTGCATACACACTTACTAAACATACAGTCGCTCACACACACGAAACTTGACATCATTGCCTCATGATTTTTATTAATAATTAGCTTCACTTCTAATTATCTGCATTATATTACTCAGTAATTAAAATAACATTGAGACGCTGCACAGACACAGGTAAATGATGCTCTCATAATCTCTCTCTCTTTCATTCAAATATAAAATATTTGTAATGTATTGCTTTACCTCATCATTGTATCTGGTTTAAAGTTGACTAGATCTAACAACCCATAGCCAAAATAATAGTGTTGGGGGAAAACGTCTCAGGTTACTTACGTAACCCAAGTTCCCTTAGAGGGAACGAGACACTGCGTCGGAACGCATATGGGAACGCATTAGCGTGATTGTCTCTTGAAGCGCAATTGAAACCAGGTGTGCGAGTGCAATAACCGAGGGTGATATCATGAGCCAGGAGTATATAGGCACGCAGTGAACTAGAAGCCGCAGCTTGACTAGTGTCTGAAACAGCCGGCGTGCGATGGAGCTGAGGCTACGAGACGCAGTGTCTCGTTCCCTCTAAGGGAACTAGGGTTACGTAAGTAACCTGAGACGTTCCCTGTCAAGGGAACTCAACACTGCGTCGGAACGCATATGGGAACGAGAATACCCACGCCGCCTCAGCGAACGGAGTATGCCAAGCTAACGTAGCTCACTACGAAAGGGCCAAGGTTCCCAAAGCGGGGTTAAGGTCTAACTGGTAGAACCTAATAAAAGTATGCGGTGAGGACCAGCCAGCCGCATCACAAGTATCAGCAAGGGGAGCCCCTGCGCAAAAGCTTTAGAGGTAGCCATGCTCCGGGTAGAGTGGGCGTGGACATGCAGTAGGAACTGCTGACCCACCGAGTCATAAGTCAGTGAGATAGTCTCGACTATCCACCTGCTCAAAGTTAGTTCTGACGCTGGAGCTCCCTTAGGAGCCCCGAAGCATACAAAGAGTAGGTCTGACCTACGTCATGAAACCGCTCTGCGGATGTAGGTGTCCAGTGCTCACACTGGACAGACCTTGTTCTTGGACTCCTGGTCACGACTGGAGGGGAGGACATAAGGCCTGCAGTATAGTGTGACGAGCCGGGCTCGAAAGCACTTTAGGAACATATCCAGGTCTGGAAAAGAGGAAAGCTTTCGCCAGACATGGAACAGACTCCAAACAGGAGGGGCCACTGAGAGGGCCTGAAGGTCACCAAGCCTCTAAAAGGAGGAGATGGCTAAAAGGAACACCGTTTTAAGGGTGAGGAATTCCTCCTAGATGTCCTCGAGTGGCTCAAGGGTGCCTGGGACAGAGCCTGGAGAACCAGGGACAGGTCCCAGGGTGGCACCCGAGAGCGTACTGCTGGCCTTAGGCTCAAAGGGCCACGAAGGAAACGCACTACTAGGGGGTCCCAACCCCGAGGGGTACCACTTGGAGGTACGTGGTAAGCCGTAATGGCAGCCATGTACACCTTAAGCGTGGAGGGGGACAGCCCGGCAGCGAACTTTTCTTGTACAACTCCAGGACGATACCACATGGCAGGTCACTGGGTCTAAATGTTTGTCACTGCACCAGGAAGTGAAAATACTCCACTTATGAGCATAGAGCTTCCTCGTGGACGGGTCTCTAGAGTGGAGAATGGTCTCAACGACCTCAGTCGAGAGACCTGAGTCTATGAGTCGGGCCCCCTCAGAGGCCAGACCCACAGATTCCACAGTTCCGGGCGAGGATGAAGTATCCTGCCCTAAGCCTGGAACAGAAGGTCCACTCTGACGGGAACCTCCAAAGAGTGCCGTCTAGGAGGGACACCAAGTCCGAGAACTACACCCTGCCCGGCCACTGCGGGGCAATAAAGGTGAGACGGACCCTGTCCTGGCGAACTTTCTCTAGAACCCTGGGAGCAGAGCAACCGGGGAAGGTGTACAAGAGGAGCCTCAGCTACTCATGTCGTATCGCATCCAGCCAGAGAGAAGCTGGGAGAACGGGGGGAATAGAGCAGGCAGCGAGCCGTCTCTCCAGACGGAACGGGCCGGAAATCCCCCCATCTGCTCCAACACCTCGGTGTGGAGTCCTATTGCCCGGGCCTCAGCCCCTGTCTCGACAGGAAGTCTGCCCCCGAATTTGGGGACACCGGAATGTAAACTGCTCGAAGGGAGCTGAGTTTCCCTTTGGGTCCACAGGAGGTCTGGGAGAAAAGCTTGAAGTGCTAAACAGACAGCCACGCTTCCGGCACATACTATGTGCCAGGAGAGGTGGAGTCTGCTCCACAGACCCTAAGTCGAGCGGCCCCTCGGGGCCACCCCCCAACCCGAGCGGGAGGCGTCTGTCAACAGCGTCACGCGGTGACAGAGTGATCCCAGTACGGGCCTTCGGGAAAGAAACCAGGCTTTCTTCCACTGATGCAAGACCCGCAGCATCGCTTTGAGACCTTGATCAGGCGGGAAAGGTTGCCCCTCTAGGAAACCCCCTGGTTTTTGAGCCACTATAATGGTCACAGATGGCGCAGGCCTAGTGGAAAAGCACTGGGAACTGCCGCCACAAAATTGAACACTTCCTAGAAGCGTCTGACCATGAGTGGCCACATGTGTGCGAGAACGACATCTCGATGTCGCACCGCGATCTCCCGAGACTGGGCCAGAAAAGAGCCAGTCGTTGAAGACATACGGGAGCCACGGAGAAACCGTCACCGAAGGTGAATTACCCGGAGGTATGTGGTAAGCAGAGTAGCCACATAAACCTCTCGGGAAGAGAGAGCCCTAAAGCCGAGCTGGCCCGCAGGAAACAGCTGGCAGGGATACACGGTTTCTAGTGGCCAGCTCTGGAGAGGAGAGCAGTCTTAGCAACCTTGGTTGTGAGACCAATACCATGCGCTAGGCCCCCTCGGAGGCCGAGCACATCTACTCCAGAACTCCCAGGAGCGGAGCTAGAGCTGCATCCACGCACTTGTTTAAAGTGTGAGGAGACAAGCTAGGCCGAACGGAAGAACTCAGTATAGATAAGCCTTGTCCCCAAAGGCGAATCTGAGGAACTTCCGGTGCTGTGGAAGGATGTAGACGTGTAAATATGCGTCCTTCAGATCTATCGCGACAAGCCAGTCCTCAGACCTGGCTTGTACTACAAACTGCTTCAGAGTTAACTCTCTGAATCTCAGTGGCATAGAACTAAAGTAGGACGCAAGCCTCCATCCCTTCTAGGGACGATGAAGTATCGGCTATAAAAGCCCGGACCTCTGGCTGAGAGAGGAACATACCCTATGGCCTCTTTCCCCAGCAATGAGTCGACTTCCTGTCCCATGACCAGAGCCTGCTCGGGGACCACCAGAGTTGGCAGAACCCCCGAAAAATCCGGGTGGATGGACCCGGAACAAAGTAGCGTATCCTTCTGATACGGTACGCAGGACCCATCGAGAGATACCTGCGAGGCGCTGCCACGCCACCAGGAAATCCTCTAGGGGTATCAGTCTCTCGAGACCGACCTCTGGACAGATGTGTTTTTCCACTCGGGGCCCTGGCTGGCACCAGAGAGCCTCCGGAGCAGATACTCTAAAACCCTCCTCAGAGGGGGCATCCTGCCCAGTGCGCCCTGTGTGGAGCACAACCGGAAGTGGCTACCTGGGAAGAGCATGACCCGGCCCCCTCGAGGTACCGAGCCTGCTACCGCGCTTACAGGGCACTGATCTACCCCTCGAGGTAGACCAGCGGGGGGCCCCTGTGAGGCCGAAGGACGCTAGCGTCAGGGCCTTCTGCTCTTTGCCTCCTTAGCCTGGAGGACAGCCCTCAGATCTGTCCTGCCAGAAGGCTGCAGCTGAGCGTGACAACCTGTACTGCCACCCAACAGAGGGGGCTGCCAGGTGACAACGCTCTGTGGCTGAGCAGCGCGGTAGGAGGAGCCGCTGCTGGGCTGCGGCTGGCTCGCAGTCCCAGACACTCGAGAGCGACGGCTATCTCGATAGCATCGCCGAAGAGGCCAGGAGGCATAAGAGGGGCATAAAGAGGATATTCTTATCTCTCTCTCTTTCAGCGCGGTCAAAATGCATGGCGCAGAGAGAGATAGCAGTGGCCCTGCGCAGCTCGGCGACTGCCTAAGGGCCATCCCCTGCCCTCATCGAGGATATGGGCGGCGTCGGGATTTCAGGGGCGGCGATGAGTTGTGGGCGAAATAACTCGCCAACCTCCACTCTAGGCATCGCCCCATAACCGGCCACAAGAGTAGCATAGTTAGCGGCTTAACGCTGCTATACACTCTGTGAGAAGCGGGCTACTTCCAGGACCTCAACACCTCGATGTGGAGGTCCGGGAACAAAAGCAAACCCCGACGCTGAGGCTGCACTCGGGCGGCAGGCAACGCTCGTCCCTGAACGATAGTCCCTTGGCTCAGCTGGTCACTCGAGACCCAGTCTCGCCGTTGCCCGAGTCAAACCTCAAGCAGCTCCTCAAATGCAGATGAGGTTGATGGCGGTTCAACCTCATCCACATCGATGCTGACTAAATCCACCTCCAACTTCTCAGAATTGGAGAGGTTCAGCAACGCTTCCTCACCCTGTTCGGAAGTAGTCAACACGTGGTGCGCTTCCGAGTCCTTCGTGAGGGTAGATTTAACAGGAAAGGGAGAAGAAAAGGCGTCCCCGTCTCCAACCCCGCTGTTAAACCCAGTTGTGATCTCCGTGCGCGACCGCCGCTGAGCCTCAGCTGCAGCGGGGCCAGATCACGAGGACCCTCAAAAACTGCCAGGAAAGAGCAGAGAGTGCGCAGCAGCAGCCGCAAAACACTCTGCACACTCAGAGCCCTCGAGCAGTGAGCGTGCATGCAAACATGTGACACAGAGAGCGTGTATATCACTGCCCGTGATGAAACGCGGCAGGAGTGACACAACGCCAGAAATCTGTGTAACCGCCATCAAAACACAGGTATGTTTTGAAAATCAAACTTACAGCCAGCAATGCACCTTACACACACGTTAGCTTCGAGCGCTGTTGAAGATACTAAAGCTGCGGCTTCTAGTTCACTGCGTGTCTATATACTCCTGGCTCATGATATCACCCTCGGTGATTGCACTCGCACACCTGGTTTCAATTGCGCTTCAAGAGACAATCCCGCTAATGCGTTCCCATATGCGTTCCGATGCAGTGTTGAGTTCCCTTGACAGGGAACATTGATTTACATGTGAATCACGATTCTATCTTCTCTTAGCAAATTTCAAATATTGATTTTCTAGTGTTAAACATCTTTAACTTCGCTGAACTAGTTAAAGTTTTTGACATATTAGTGTGCTATTAATCACAAAAGATGTTAAAAAGAACTCAATGATGCATGTGAACCTGAAACCTTATTGAGCTTACATGGTCAAATGCAATCAAAATTATGTCAAAATGTACATTGTGTTAAGTATTTACATAAACACAATCTGTTATTTCCACGCAAAGATAAACAGCTGGTAGCAAATTGAATCTGTAACAGTATCGATATTAGAGCTGTGCATTTGTTCTTAATAGGACAGCAGCCTAATAAACTGTTTTTGTTTAATTCATATACAGTAGTAAACACTATACATTGTTTTATTTTTACATTTAATTATTAAATATCTGAAATATTTCATACTACATGTTCAATAAACACTACTTTACATATATGATGTAATTACTCTGTTACTACACAAAACAAGGGGGTAACAAGTACCACTTTAATTCACGGCCCATAGATGATGTACTGAAAACACAATAACAGTTGACTGAACTAAACTGATTGAGTAAACTCGTTCTAAATTCAATTCTCCCAAAACATGTATATTCAAGTTTACCTAACTTGGTACTCACATTGACTGTACTTATATTGTTAAGTTCACCAAAGGTGGTGCTTATATAATGTACTTAAACAATGAAGTTCACTTAACGTGGTGCTCATTTTAAGTCTACGTGCATATTTAAGTAAACTAAAATTATTAATTATTTATAAATTACAATTTTAAAGTTCTTATTTTTGACTGGCTTTGTGCTTTGTGCAAACATACCAAACTGGAGAAAACAACAACATACTGAAAAGCATATCGAATTTCTTTATTGGCCAACCTTTCATATTAATGAAATTACAGTCCACACTATACTGTAATGAAATTGTCACAGACACACTTTACAGTGCTGTAAAGAAAATGCAATATCCCATATTAATATAACTTTCTTAATTTAAACACTCTACTTTTTTCAGTTTGACAATTGTTAAAATGTAGTGAACATATAAATGTAACAATAACTAAGTTTTGACTGTGCAGAAAACACATTGCTTGTGGAAGATGTTGTCTATCACTACTTGGCCTTCAAGTAACATCTTGGAAGGCAAATGATAGGAGTTGGGGTTCTGAGGAACGGTGTCCTTGAATACAACTCTCACTAGCACATTCAGGATAGTTTCAATCAGATGCCTAGTGCAGAAACAGGCATTAATATATTATATTTATGAAAAGAGTATTGTGATCATGCATCAAGATTGACTGTCAATGCATTTTTTTTTCAAAACAAATCACTAACCCTAACCCACCTTTGAATGCAATATAAAAGTTTTTATTTTGAAGACAAAAAAGTGTAAGAAAGTTTCTATATTAAATGTTAGTGTTGTATAATTGCTCAACTGGGAGAAATAAATCACTAGCTAGTTTTAGCAGTAGCTGTTATTTTCTTTCTCACACAGAAATAAAGGATTAATATTTAAAAAAATATGTTTACATCTCACAAGTCAAATATGAAACAAAATCATGATGAAAATATTGTTAATAATAGTGACAAGTGGCAAAGTTTGAGCTGGAAAAACATCACTAATTCTCTCAGAGGAAGCTGCACAATTGATAATTGTAAATAAAATCATAGCAGAAACTCATTAACTTATTTCCCTAAATTTCAAGTTTTGTTGTTATCAATATACGCTTTGTATATTGACTTTATCAATCTCTCTCTTATTTAGCTGTTTGAGCAAATGATAAATATTTAATGTAGTCTCTCATTCACCACTATAGAAGTTTAACCAGCTATGATGACTTCCACTTCTGAGAAACTTGGAAACAATACATTGTTTGCTACACAATAGCAAACAGATTCCAAAAGACTTCTCCTTGCTAACAGCTATTTCAATATAAAAATGAACAGAACCAAAGTATGTGAACAAAATGTACGTGCTTCTCAAGCTCCAATGATGATCCCATCTCATGGAATGTTCTGCACACAATCCTGCAGGATTTCATCATTAATCATACCTGCAAATATAGTGTAGAATTATTTTTTTTTTTTATTTTATTTTTTTTTGTTTTCCTAAAGTCACTGGATAGCAGTGGCACCGGTCCTAGGGCCCTATCATCGCTACTAGTTTCCTCTTGTATCGTTCATATCATTGGCAATTTGGTCTTTTATTGCTATTTTTAATGTGAAAATGAAAAAACAAAAATTCTGGTTTTACTACAGAAGACTGTCAGTCATGTGTGAAATGATAGCATTCAGCTTAGTAATAATATTGGGTTGACTAAAATGGGTAACAGAAGATAAAAAATTGTCTTCTTCAAGACCCATTAAACTATATATCACAGTCAAAAAGAAAAAGTAACACAAAACAGTAAATTAGCATCAAATCTATTCATATATCAAATTGAAAATTGATTCAAAATCAAGAATCGATTTCAGTCTAATTATGAGATACCAAATATCCCCACCCCTATAGAATAATTAATAAAAATAACTTAGTTTTACCATTCCACTCTGTGGCCAGCAGGGCAGTGCTGAGGGATGCGGGAATGGTGCGAGGCTACTGGCGTGATTGATAATGAGCTCCACCTGCATGCTGCACCAGCCTCTTATCTCACAGAGGTGCAGAAGTATAAAAGTAGGGAAGGACAAAAGAAAAATCTAGGCCTCATCCTCTCTTGTCCTTCATTGGCATTTCTCCTCCTTTTATGCTTCCACTTTTCTGAGAGATGTGAGGCCTCATTATCAATCACGCCACCGGCCACCTCAGCCTCGTCCTGATCACCCCACACTCAAATTGTGTGCTTCACACATCCGATACAGTTTAACATATTGAGAAATGTCTCTTGAGCAGAAAATCAGTATATTCAGAATGATTTCTGAATGTGAAAGAGCACAGAAGGATTACAGATTGACTAGAAACTACGCCACCCTGAATTCTCAACAGGGAGGGTGATAAAAAATTCCTCTCAAGGCAACACAGCTCAGCTCACAGTGAAGTGGCAGGAGACGTAGATACAAAAGGAAAACTTTATTAAAGATAAAAAGACCTTACAAAAACAGATAAAGAAATAATGACAAAATCAATTAAATGTCAAACGTGTCTTATTTACACAATTAAACAAAATACACAAAAAATGACTTGGTTAGTGAAGGACTCCAGTGCAGGACCAAAGGCATGTCAGCAGGGAATAAAGGGGCCTATTAGCATTTGTACACAGCAAGTCACCATTCCCTTTCTCCGGTTTACCAACACACTCACACACACCACTCACGCCACCAGAATTAACTCCTGCTAATTAACTAGGCGCTTAGCTCCTGAAACTAAATAATTAAATTACACAAAAAACACTAACATTTTCAGTTAAACATTTGAATAGTCACTCCACAGTAGTTAATCAAATAGGGATGGATGAAGATTTTCCCCACAAGTTGAGCAACTTAAAAATACTGAAAATAGCACAATATCAAAATTAAGACTATTATTAAAAAAAAATTAAAACTAATTTTATGTGTCTAAACTCTAAGTGTCTGAGGGCAATATGCATGTCGGAGGTTCATAAAAATGTCTACTTCACAGGACAAACATCCACACTGTCTGTGCTTGACTCAGTATATTGCAACCTCTGGTTCTGCAGAGGGGCAACCTCAATCAAATGCCAGCCATACGATTCCACCCACAGTGTCGTTTTGAATGGCGAACAAGTGTGACTCAAGAAAAAGGGTGGAGACTCGTGACGGTTTTCTAGTTCTAATTCTAATACTAACCAACCACATGCAACATGAAGAACACTGAAGACTAGCAAGTGCTACCGAAAATTATTTTTTTAACCATATATTAAATTTAAAAATATATTTAAGAAAATAGGAAAAATAGGAAACAGATAGATAGATATGAACAGAACAAAGGCCTGTTTGCGGGGATGTCACAAGAAAAATGTCAAAATATGTTAGTTGGTGAATGTGTTATTGGGTCATGACACAGTATTGTGCAAGGAACCATACAAAATAAGTCTTTACTAATCAATAATCTAGCCCTGTAATCATCATTTTGTGTGACAAGAAATAAAAGTTGTACTGATAGAATTTAAGCTAACAACTGTAGTGATGTGCATGCATTAGGATGTATTTTGTAATAGAGTTTTATTTATGTACAATATACATTCATCAAATTTTATTTTTGATTGCTAATCTAAATTCAGGTGTTTAATTTGAGTTTTTTTATTTTTTTATTATTCTCAGAGTGCAAAAAAGTCCACATTTTGGGTATGTGCTTTGCACTAGCTCGCAGTGGGCATGACAGTGATGTAAACTGACATAAAGAGAAAGCCAGTGGCATGCCCCTCACCCTTATGTATGGAGACATTTGCTTGTCATGCCCCTGGAGAAGCATCTTCTCTATGTTTGATGTGCAATGATATGTGCTGGCTGCCTCTTCCATCTGTGTCCTGTTCTAGACTCATCCAGTGTACTATACACTAATCGTAATAGACACTTCCAGCTTAAGGACAGATAAATCACACGTGGATCATTACTGAAATTTCTGTTGCTTAAGCTACCAGTTTGTATTTATAATCCTGGCTCAATCGCTTTATTTAATTCTGTGTATATCCATTAAAAATCATAGGCGGTGATGCATACCGGAGTAATGCCTCTGTATGGTTTCAAACATTGTTTTTGAAAAAAAAAAAACAGTTGAGTCTTAACAGATTATCCTGTGGCTCTCATAGCCTGCAGTTGATACAACTGTCGAGAGAATAGAGATTGAACCTGTGACAAGACTCCCCATGGCACAAAATACACACACACACACACACACACACACACACATAGACAAACACACATTTCAACCCCACCAACATTTGGATGGAGAGGTAGTTCAGCAAGGGGTGTTCAGATTGAATTAGAATTGATTACATGTTCTTTTCCCCCTGAGTTGTGCCACAAAAGGAGTAGTGTTATGCATTAGGATCAATTCAAGAAACTAGGGTACATGTGATTTCCCTCCTGCCAAGTCTGTGTCAGTTGATGTGCTGGTTTCTTTAATGTCCCTTTGCTGCTTGCTGCAGATAGCAGTCATCTAGCTCTTCAGATTATGAATGCAGAACTGAATGCACCAGAGTCTAATGTGCTCTCCTGCATGGTGTACTGCGGAGGGTCACGTAAGAGCTGACTCCGGCTGTCTCTGCAGATAAGACACAATGTATGAAGCATAACGGTTTCCCTGGCACATTCACAACAACGCATACATTCATCCATAAAAGCATACAATATATTCAGGATTTCTGCACAGTATAAACCTCAGGAATGGTAAATATTCTCATCATTGCCTTAAAGGTCAGATACAGCCTATCTCCACTGTGAATGAGCTCTGAGAGATTAGGCTTCGTAGATCCATGTATATTCACCAAGTTTAATGGCATTAATGTGATTTCACTTTACTTACAATACTGTATATATACTGTATACAGGCTGTACTGTAGCATGTGAATTGCAACATTGCATGCCAGGAACGCAGCTCAAATGTGGCCTATCAGACCGCCTAATATACACATTATATTTATTGAAATTATATAGTAACAATTCTGTTTAAAAATAACGAGGAATCAGATTCTGATTCAGTGGAGGCACTGAGGTTGGAGGTTGAGGCAAGGATTGTTTAGACACTCAATGTTTGACTGTCTATAAATATTTGATTGTCACCCCAAACAGGATTGATCCGTCTCCGCTCCAGCCCATCTCCCAGACTTCAGGGAGTAAAATACATCCTGAACGTAACAGCAACAGACGACAACGCCTCCGGTGGGCCGCAGTCACTCTCTGCCGTTGCCCAGGTCATTGTAGGAGTTGACGATGTAAACAACAACAAGCCTGTGTTTGAAAAGGTACTTCATATTTTAATAATCTATTGTCTAGGTATTATTTCTATGCATCTCTATCTATCTATCTATCTATCTATGAAATAATATAATATAAAATCCACCCTCCATTTTATCCACTGCCACATTTTATCTTGTCTTTTTTCCCCAAGAGATATTATTAGCAGGGCAACATGAACTTCTGCTCAATCAGCTGTGGACTGTTTTGATTAAGTATTTGAAGTATATGCTGAATCATTATAGGTCTGCTTGCTTCTTGATTTCTCCAGTAAATATGGGTGAGTGCCACACTGGAGATATCTCCCCATGCTGCATAGTGAGGTGAGGAGATGCTTGGCAGTGGGCCAATGTTTAGTACTTCTCTTCAGGTCTGTAGAGCATTTTGTTTGAGTTTCTCTTGGCAGGGTGTGAAGTAAATTAGTATCCACTGAGACGCAAGACATCTCTTTAGTTTTTGAGTCAGCGTGGGGAAGCTAAAGTGGCAGTTCTCGCTCAGCTGAAAGACCTCAGAGCTAGACTGCTAAAAGCAAACAAACAAAATAAATAAATAAATGATGCAGCTTCAGATATTTTAACCCCATTCTGTGTTTGTACTCATTCTATTCTGTGTATACTTTCAATTTATCTTTTATCGCTATTTTTTTCCTTCCATTCTGGCTTCCTAGAATATATTTGTATGGTATTTTTAAGTGGGGGGAAATAGTTGGAACTAATAAGCTCTTTGTTATAGTTGTGTTTTATATATATAAAACTCCCATCTTCCCTATTCCCCCATCATATCTGTGTTCCGTAGCATCAAATCGTTCATGTGAACATCAGTGGCTCTCCACTGAGAAGTTATTTTACTTGTAGGCCCACAGCATGTATGTTTTATTGGCAGGTTTTCTGAGGTTCGTGAAATGACTGTATAACATACAGGACTAGCTCCCTTGTTAAAAAATTAGAGGTCAGAAGTGGCCATCAAAGGAGAAGCTGCTGGACTGACTTGGGACTTGTTGCCAAGTGTTTTAAAGAGTTGTATTTACTATTTGTTTTCCCAGTCACATCTATCAGCTATCCTAAGCTGAGCAAACTAATGATGAAGGGGAGGCAGCGCTTGCTTTATTTTTGCAATTACACACACTCGTACACTCATGCGAGGATGAAGAAGGTGTGTGGGTGGTAGAGCATGGCTGAATTAGCAAGGCTTATTCCAGTCGTCTCCACAGATTCAGTGGGATGGAATTGATTCGAGGGCACTTCAATTATAAAACAGAGATGAATCTCAACAGAACTAAAGAGATAAGGATTAATACGCCTCCTCTCTCATTCTTCAAATTATCATTGTGCGTCCAGTCTACAATGTTTACTGCTTTTCACTTTCTTTCTTCTCAGTCAGTCCATTTCTATCACTTGAGTTACTGTTACTATTACATCTGTTAAATTACTTACTATTAGTACGAATTCACAGTAACACAATGGCCCAAGAGATTGTTCCTTTCACATTTTGACTGGAGATGCATTTGAGACACACATTTCCATCAGGTTTAAACAATAATGTGCCTCGGCTGGCCACTTGTGATCTGGTCTCCTGGGATTGCTCTTAATACCTGTCAGTGTGGTGCGGGAGGACGAAGGAGAGGAGAGAAGATTATCAAGAGTCTTCACTTTATTAAAGAACTCAAAACAACACACAATAAATAGAAAACAAACTGGCACAGTTGTGCAAAAACCTGGAGATACAAACTACGGAGAACAAGGAGAACATCCACACACATATAAACATGATCAACAACTGATAAAGACTGAGGAACACATCCTGGCTTAAACACAAGGGATGATGGAGAACAGGTGACGAGACTAATGAGGGAAGTGATAGATGTAATAGGTTAGAACAGTGGTTCCCAACCACCGGTCCGTGGCCCGGTACCTTGGATGAAATGGTACCGGGCCACGGATCGAATTCTCTGACCGGTCCGTGAGCGGCTGCAAGCGGCTTTGAAGCTGTTGCTTTGGCACTGAGGAGGTGTGTTCAATCTCGCGCGGACTCATCATCCATCTCGCGCCCCCCACCCGTCAAAATGAACACGTGTTTACCGGTCCGCGGGACAAAAAAGGTTGGGAACCACTGGGTTAGAGGAATGACACAGGGAAGCACACGGAAGGAAACAGGAAGTGGGTGGAGACTGGACATGACTGTGACAATATCAAGTGTAATTTGCCTTATTACAGTTGGTTTACCTTTTTCTTTCTCTGTTTTTTCCCCTATCTCACAGTGTGCAGAGTATAAGGAGATGGCCTCAGTTCTGGAAAATAAGCCAGCAGGAACATTTGTGCTACAGGTTCATGCAGATGATGCTGATGAAGGAGCCAATGGAAAAGTCACGTATGGTTTCATGCATAAAGATAGCACTGTTCCTGCCTTCAGCATTCAACCAGAAACAGGTAATGAATCAAGCACACTTAACCATGAGCACATTAACTAAGAGCATGAAAGTAGATGACTCCATTGTCATTCCTTTCAAAATCATCAGATGTCATTTCAGGTCATAGGATTTGAAACTTGTTTTAATTTTTCTTATGGTTTTAACAAGTTAACACAACCTTTTATAGAACTCTTTTATAATGCCTTTATCATCATCATCTTCATCATCATCATCATGATCATCATCATCGTCATCGTTATCATCGTTCTCGCTCTCCCCCCTTCTCTCTCTCATCTGTCTACCTTGAAGGATTTTCATGAATTCAAGTTTAATTCACTTTAATCACAGCCTTTCAAAACGTGCCAACTCTCAAAGATAGAGAACAGACAGCATTTAAATGTGTCGTGTCAAGCCCCCTTCTTAAAGGAATGGAATGCTTTATAAAATGTAACTGTTCAATGGACATCAATCAGTGTGTCTTTTATGGAGGAGAATAAAGAGAGAAAATAGGAATGAAATATAGTGGGAGAAAGTGAGGAACATTAGCAATGACTTCTCAAATGCAATTGGAAACTTTTGAGAGATTTGACACTGTGAACTCAAGCACAAAAAAATGAAAGAAAATTTCCTGCAATACTGCTGTGCATCTAAATAATGTTGTTTGCTTGATTTCGAAAGATAATTTCATTCTATAGCATATACGATTAAATTGAGATATTGTCACGATCGAATGAGGGGAGGACTATGCAGGGAAAGGATTATTTTAATAACATAAATGAACATAAACACACAAAAGAAAACACCCACGAGGGGGAAAACATTACTCATTAACAAGGAACACAACAAACAGATGAACAGGGAGCACAGGCACGGGAAACACAGCCATAGAATGACAACGGCACCACACAGGACAGCAAACACACCAGGATTAAATAGGAAACACATGAGGAAGGTAACAAGTAGAGACAGATGGGATCAATTAAGGGAAACAAGGTAACACGATGGGTGGGGTTTACAATCACAAGACACAACAAAGGGGCAGTGTCAGAGCTCCGTCAACCAACACACTAGAAACCCAAACTGGAGTGACAGAACCCTGACAGATATAGCCTCACTGTTACATAATATAGGTAAATATTGTTGAATTATCTTTATGACTGTGAATATACACTCACCTAAAGGATTATTAGGAACACCTATACAATTTGTCATTAATGCAATTATCAACCAATCACATGGCAGTTGCTTCAATGCATTTAGGGGTGAGGTCCTGGTCAAGACAATCTCTTGAACTCCAAACTGAATGTCAGAATGGGAAAGAAAGGTGATTTAAGCAATCTTGAGCATGGCATGGTTGTTGGTGCAAGACGGGCCGGTCTGAGTATTTCACAAACTGAGCAGTTACTGGGATTTTCACACACAACCATTTCTAGGGTTTACCAGGTCACCAGATCTCAATGGTGTGAAAAGGGAAAAACATACAGTATGCGGCTGGGTGAAAATACCTTGTTGATGCTAGAGATCAGAGGAGAATGGGCCGACAGATTCAAGCTGATAGAAGAGCAACTTTGACTGAAATAACCACTCGTTACAACTGAGGTTTGCAGCAAAGCATTTGTGAAGCCAGAACACGCACAACCTTGAGGCGGATGGGCTACAACAGCAGAACACCCAACCGGGTACCACTCCTCTCCATTAAAAATAGGAAAAAGAGGCTACAATTTGCACAAGCTCACCAACATTGGACAGCTGAAGACTGGAAAAATGTTGCCTGGTCTGATGAGTTTCGATTTCTGTTGAGACATTCAGATGGTAGAGTTAGAATTTGCCCTAAAAGGAATGAGAACATGGATCCATCATGCCTTGTTACCACTGTGCAGGTGGGTGGTGGTGTTGGTGTAATGGTGGGAGGGGGATGTTTTCTTGAAAATGAGTTCACTATACTAAAATGGCCCCCACAGTCACCAGATCTCAACCCAATAGAGCATCTTTGGAATGTGGTGCTCTGTGCCCTGGATGTGCATCGCACAAATCTCCATCAACTGCAAGATGCTATCCTATCAATATGGCCAACATTTCAAAAAAATGCTTTCAGCACCTTGTTGAATCAATGCCACGTAGAATTAAGGCAGTTCTGAAGGTTAAAGGAGGTCAAACACAGTATCAGTATGGTGTTACTAATAATCCTTTAGGTGAGTGTGTGTGTGTGTATAATTTCAGGCACCCCTGAAATTTTTCCAGAAAATCAAGTATTGTTTACAGAAAAGTATTGCATTAACACATGCTTTTCTATACACGTGTATTCCCTTTATGTGTATTGGAACAAAACAAAACAAAAAAAGAGGGACACAAGCTAATTTGACATAGTTTCACACAAAACTCCAAAAATGGGCTGGACAAAATTAATAATAAATTATTTATATAATGTAATCTGGTAAATATTGTTTGACTATTGGTAAACATAATCTCCGGGATAACAGAGTTACTTTTTTAGGTATTATAGTAACTGCTATAAAGTTTGATCGGGAGAGGCAGAGGGAGTATGCAGTAACGGTAACAGCAACGGACCAAGCGGCAGACCCCCTCATAGGCATCTGCCAACTCAACATTCTGATCCTTGACGAAAATGACAACAGCCCCAAATTCGAGAACTTGCGCTATGAATGTGAGTAATGATCATCTTCTTTTCAGTGTCCTTCATGTTTCATACCTCTAGAATTATAAAGTGCTAATGAGAATTGACACTAAGTATAAGTACTTATCCATGTTGTTCCAAGCTTCTTAACAATACTTCATGACCAGATGCTTTGCAGAAAAATTGGAATGCATGTTAAATAATTAGTCTTCCCTTCAAACAGACTACTTGCGCGAGGACACCATGATCGGCACCAGTTTTCTGCGAGTGGCTGCACATGATGATGATTACAGCACTAATGCGGCCATCACTTACTCCATGTCTGAGGAGCAGCCGGAGTATCTGCGAATCAATCCACTCACTGGTTGGATCTACGTTAACCAGCCCATTTCTCAGGTCAGCCCAGCTCCAAACAGCCGGCAAGGACTCAGTTTGAAATGAGTGAAGTCCTGATGGTTCAAATGTAAAGCGGTTTTGAGTTTACCTTTGTGAATATGTGTGGGTGCTCCGCACAGTCAAAGAGTTTTCAAAAGCTAGTTTCAGACTTGAGCTTTCTCAGGAATACTTTCCTGCAGAATGATTCATCATTAAACCCTCAGAAAGGGCAGAAGTTTGAGGTGTGTGGAAAGGGATGTAAAATTTAACTTGCAACATTAATTTTATATACTTCCTGTGTGATGTTTTAAGATGCTGCATTGTGAATTATTTACCATGTTCACAACAGTTTCTCACAGTACTCTGCTCAGAAGATTGATTGGGTTATAACAAGGTCTTTTACAGATTCTGCTTGTTTCAGTAAAGTTGATGTCTAAAATAACCTCACACAGAAATACAAAAAAATTGTTTAAGCATTAATAGTGGTATATTGATGGGGTGTTTATATGTGTGTGTGTGTGTGAGAAAGAGTAGGTGTATAGGTTTGAAAGCCATTGATATGGACCACCTTTGACAAGAGACCTTTGTAACTGTTGCTATGACTACCAAGGTCTTGTGTCGGCTGGTGTATATGGTGAGGCTTTGTTTCTTCGTGTTTGAGCATTTGTATACCTTCTTTGTACAATTACAGAGAGTGGGTGAAAATTGTTTAGCTGTCATTCACATAAATTCTATATGCAGACAGCCTGAAGCAGAACGAGCAGTAAACGCACCGGATCAGTGATTTGCACATGCATCTGCAGTGAGATGACAACATGTATAAATCCGTATGTGTGTATATATATATATATATATATATATATATATATATATATATATATATATATATCATGTATAATGATGTATATATCTGTTGTGTTGATGCCTGACACAGTTCCATTTAAAGGCCATCCTTGATGTCATAGTACTGGGATTGTTTACATTTTTGGATGTTCTAGGATGTTTTTGGATGTTCCAAAGATATTCTTATTTTCTTTTTCGGCGGATCCAATTCTAACAGCTTTAAGACAGTTGTGTGATCGATTTTATAAAGAGCCATATGTGTTTAAAACAAAAATAGAAATATGATAAATAATGTTTACTATATTGTGTGTGCATTTATGTATTTTAGTACAAATTGTGTGACTATCAATAGAATAAATCAAGCTAATATTAATTTCATGATTTCTTTTTTTGAAACAGCAGTATTATCAAAGTAAATGTGTTAATTTTGTTAAAAATGTTTTATAACCTAAGCTAAAATACCAAATTTGACATCCCTTGAATGTTTTATAATTTGTTTACAATTCAGATATTTCATACTGGGCTCCAGTTTGAAAGCCCTTTTCTTAGTATATTTTCAACTTTAAATTGTATTTGACATGTCAATACATATGTTTGATTGTTTCCAGAGGACCTACATCAGCAGGCAGATTATCGCTACAGATGGAGGGAATCGGAGCAGTTCAGTAGAACTAGCAGTCACCATCACTAATGTGAAGAACCAGCCTCCACAGTGGGAGAAAGACAAATATGAGGTTGTCATACCTGAAAACACTGTCAGAGACACTGCAGTTGTGGTATGTACTTAAAATAACACTGAACACTTATAATCTACCAGAGCTCTACAGATATGTCAGATATGTAGATTGATGCCTTCCTATTGATTCAGCTCATCCAAGAGGTATCAAAAAAGACCCTATAACATTATCAAAAGAACTTCAGGCATTACTTGCCTCAATTTAGATCAGTGTTCATGACTCCATTCCAAGTATTTTAATGAAATGATTAATGGTATAAATCAGGCAAAAAGTTGTGTATTTTAGTGATTCCAGAGATGTTTATTACATGTCAATATCAATTTCACTAATGGTAAATATGTTGTGACTCCAGGAACAAAAGCAAGAGGCAAAACAGACATAAAGCTTCTAAGTGATTTATGACTTTAGCCTTTGAGGCACACCTGTGAGGCACTCTATTAATGACCATGTCTTTTATATGTGCATTGAAGGTATGCTTTGATGGATGTGGATAGGTTTTAATCCCGTAATAAGGTTGTGGGTATTCCTTATGGGACTTGAGTTCCCAGACACTGTCGACTTTACTGTCATGTACGGGTGGTTACAACTGACAGTCTTTGCTTTCTACTAGACCACACAGTGTCTTCACACACACAGCTTCTCTCAAAACACAACCATAAGAACACAACAAACACTCACATTGTCCATTTAAACTAATGGTAAAATGCTGTAGTGTTCTCTAAGCTGTAGTCCCCACTTTAACCAGTACTTCTGTATCCCTGACATGAATCAACTGAATCTCTCCATCAAATTGTAAGGACACAGCTTCATTACATTGACTATTCTCTCGTTACATTGACTAACTCATTGGATAATTTATGGACAATTTCTTTTTTTCTATTTTAATTTGGTTACAAATACACTAAAAGCATAAATTTGCAGAATTTCCTGGAATACTTGTGTTACCATTAAATCCATTCTTAAGGCAGATTCGTATTTTATGAAGAGCAATATAAATAAACAGGGTATTGAGAAACAAAGGACAACAAATAAAAGAAATACAAGACTAAAATAGAGAACTGCTCTGAGATGACGCTTGCTGTTCTATGTTATTTGCTTACAGTTTGCTCTATTAACAGAGAGATTCACAATCGTGACTATAGAGAATTCTTCTATGTTAAAGGTTAAGATCAACCTACAGTGTTCAGCTTAAGTTTACATTTGTAATTCATTATTATTATTATTATTATTATTATTATTATTATTATTATTACATTTGTATTGTATTATTATTATTAACAGTAGTAATACAGTATATAGTACAGTTCTTTGCATTTTTGAATATTATATATGAAATAGGCAACTGTTCACCAAGGTCACATTTATTTAATTAAAAACAATAATATTGTGAAATATATTTACAATTTAAAATAACAATGTCTAGTAAAATAATTCTTGATCATTTGATGAATAGAACATTTTCCTCCACCAGACTATCAAGGCCACCTCTCCACTGGGTGATCCGAGGGTGACTTATAACTTGGAGGATGGATTGGTGCCAGAGAGCAACATGCCTGTTCGTTTCTACCTAACCCCGAATCGTGAAGATGGCTCCGCTTCTATACTTGTTGCAGAGCCCTTGGATTATGAGATCACCCGCAACTTTATGCTGAGGGTTCGAGCTCAGAATGTTGCTCCTGTACCTCTCGCAGCCTTCACTACTGTTCACATAAACATCACAGGTAAAATATATGAGTATTTAAGAGGTTGTCATGTGAAACATGTTACTCTTATTAATGTCAGTGTATATGTGCAGTGTATTAGTATAAACCAGAATGAAACCCATTGCCCAGTGCCCCTATTATGCTATTTTAAAGGTTCCTCCTTTTGTTTTTGAGGTCTCCTACAACAGGTTCACATGCATCTAACATAAAAAACCCACTACACATTCTCATTACAGACACTGAACATCACTTCCTTACTCAATTCTAAAAACAATTTGTTTGAAGATTCAGTCTCTCGAAACCCCGCCTTTCCCGAAACCTTACTCTGGCCCAAGTATGTTGTGATTTGTCAACTGCTCACAGTGTGATACAAACAATAATGACGGTGTCAGATTTATCATATCAGTTTGAGCCAGACCTATGTAGGTTTGTAATGCATTTGCATGATGGTTCCATTTTTGAATCAGAATAATTTTGTTCATCAATCATCAATCTTTGAATCATTTTGTTCAGAATATAATACTTCATTTAGGTGACAATATCTCTTTTAAACTTTGCAGACCTTTCACATTCACAATCAGCTATATTACAGAAACTGCATGAAAGGTATTCAGAAATGCATAACAGGGGCACTTTAATGTAAATTGATTGAACTCAAACCGATTGAAAAAAAGTTCTTATATAAACCATTGAATAGAAATTTGCAAATCTTTGAAATAAGACTCAAGATTTAAGAGCTTGGTATGAATGTACAAGTAGTGTAGTGAAGTCCAACAGGCCATGCATGTGGTTAGAAAATGTATTAAAATAAAGGACATGATGTAGATATTACATTGACCATAAGCATCCCACGGAGGCTTCAATATATTTGTTAGAATATCAAAATGCACAATGCACAATGTCGAGTATATTGAAATCCACAGTGTATCGTTTATATGAAATGCAGCTCTTTGCACATGCAGAGATAATGTTCAGAATACATGTGACGCAAGTGGATATTTTCACTGAATTGCAGAGTTTAGAATACATATAAATATTACCTCTAGACAAATGTCAGTTGGATTGAACTGATTCAAATTAACAGTGAACTGTGTATGTAGTTGTCGTGGTGTTATTGGTTAACATGCTTGTTTACAAACCATGTATATTCCTTAAAGGAGTTTCTTATCAAAGCATAACTACTTATCAAAGGAAGTGCCTTTATATCTACACATTAATCACATTTAAAATGACAACTTTTAATCTATCTCTTGTTTTAATTCTAGTTCCCTGGCCTTGTACTTGTTAATTTATTTTTTATAATCCATTCAAGCTCTTAAACTCTGATTACTGCAGAATGTGTCCTATATAGCCACAACTCTTTAATAGCCTTTATTTCATCCCACCCTGTCTGTTTGCCCTCTACTTAAGTATTCCTCTCTGTTCATCGCTTCCACTGCAGGAAGTCTCACCACTTCCCCTGTAATTTACAGAGTTTGCCCTGCAGTGTTAATCTAGCTCTCTCTTCATGGACGAACCCTTTGCTCTCCCCATGACTGCTTCTTAATAATGATCTAGCTACAGTTACTGTACTTACAAAATGAATATTAATGCATCTGAAGTTGTATGAGGAAGACAATTCCATGATATGAATGGTAACATCTTCACGGAAAACACTTTATCATTCAGCATGAACCAATGACAAATAATTAATCTGTTCTCTTCCTTCTGACTTATTTACACCAATGCCCCATTCTCCATTTAAAAGTACAGCTATCGCTGTGTTTAAAAGGGAGGGATAGAGAGAGAGAGGCAGAGCAAAATAAAGGAGTGCTGGAGGGAGAAGGTTGTAATGGATTTGGCCTTCCTGTTTAATTCATGGTTTACGGCTTTGGCTGATAGAAAATTAAAACCTCAAAGTGCATCAGATGGTGATTAGTGTCTGGAATCATTGAACCCATTAAAGATCTTACCCTAAATTCCAATGTCCTCATGTCCCTTCTAGTACTGAGAGAAGCACTTTTTAGAAGAGTAGTCTTGTTATTAATTTCTCTTGAACACACAGAATCCACTAATGTAATAAGGCTTAGATAAGACATAATGTCACAGTTTAGATAAGTCTGAATTTTATTTTTATTTATTTTTATTTAAAGCCAGAGTTTTAATTTCCCCTAAGCAACCAAAGGACATTTCAGTCAGGTGGCTGAATCTCCACACATAAGAGTGGAGATGTATTGTCTCCACACACAATATATATATATATTGTCTATAGACAATTATATAGATATAGACAATATATCTACATCTTGTTCACATGATTAGTGTCTTGTTAAAACTGTAACCACATCTGTTCTTTGCAACAAAGGATACATTATTCACTTTATTTGAATGACAGAGCGCCTCAGTTCATATCAGTGTGCAACAGACCTACAATAAAGCCATCTAAATGTCTTTTGATGTGAAACAACCAAAGAAAACTGATGAAAAGTGTTATATCAATTGTCTGTTGAAATTTATAACAGATTTCCAACCAAGCCCCACCAATATGGAGCTTTTTCAATTATAGTGTGATCATGTGGCTGTCTGCTTTTCACAGATGTCAATGACAATGTTCCGTTCTTCACCTCCTCCATATACGAGGCAGCTGTGACTGAAGGGGTCGAAATTGGGACTCTAGTTTTCCAGGTGTCAGCCAATGATCTTGACTTGGGGTTGAATGGGAAGGTATGAAATTCAGTTTTTTTTTTTCATTGAATTAGCTATTCCGTGAGTCACTCTCCATATGTAAATTAATCTTTAAACATTGGCCATATACACTGTTAGTATGCTAACTATTGAAAGATCTGTAAAATAAAAAAGAACTTTTGTGATACAGTCACACTCAGTTTGATGGAGTGCATATTCTATTCATCCTATGACCTCCAAAACATGCTTATTTATACTGACTACTGTTTATCTGCATTATTTGTGTCATATTTCAGTGGGAAGTCATATTAGGAAGGCATATTAGATTTATGTATTTTTTACATAATTAACATCCTGTACTAAAAACATTTTGTTCAGATATATGTTTTTTAAAAGAATTATTTGAAATGGCATGCTGCCTGTCTATGTATCATTATGCGCTACAATTCAAAAGTTAAAATAATTTGAGATCTTATTACACTGTTAATATTACACTTATTACACTTATTATAACTAGTTTTCTAGTTTAATATATTGTAGAATGTAAAATTGTTTCCTAGTGATGATAAAGCTGAATTTTCAGCATCATTAATTCAGTTTTCAGTGTCACGTGGTCCTTCAGAAATCATTCTGATAATTTGGTGTTCAAAAGACATTTATTATCATCAATGTCTGAACACACACACACACACACACACACACACACACACACACACACACAGCCCCTTTTTGTGCCATATGGGGATTGTTGCATGTTTTATTAAACTGACCCCTGCAATCATTTTATTTTGCCATTTACATTTAATCTCATGTGCCTCTTATTTGGCAGGAAACCATTTAATAGCCACAACTGTTGACAGTTGTGCTCTTTTAGGATTCTTTGATGATTTGGATGTTCAAAAGAACAGCATTTACTTGAAACATTTTTTGTAACATCATAATAATCTAATACCTGATCAATCACTTAACATGTTCCTGCTGATTTTTTTTAAGGTAGGGCGTTTTGTCGGCTGATTCAAAAGGGTGTGGTGAAATTTTTCCTTCTTTTGTTATTAGTATTTTCCCCCTCTCTTCCATATAGAAGGTCTTTTCAACAGCCATCTGAATTGCAGATGCATTATTCTCATATAGCGTTCAAATCATAATATTATTATTTTTCTCTTTTAACCCAACACACACACACACACACACACACACACACACACACACAGCCTCTTTTGTACCATATGCGGTTTGTTGCATGTTTTATTAACCTGACCCCTGCAATCATTTTATTACGCAGTTTTCATTTAATTCAGCCTCTTATTTGAGTTCTGTGCTCTAATGCGGGCGCCAAGGCATCATTTAATACCCACATCATGCTGGTTTAGTGTGGCTGTTCAGAGCAGCTTGTCTGATAATTGTTGTTTGGTGCTTGTTGAAACAGCAGTTGGCACCTCTTCATCAATTCAGAGATTTTGGCTATCTAGATTAGCTTCATTATTCTTAACTTGAATGGCCCTGATTTCTGCTTTACCTGCTGGGAAATTGCCAATGCATGTTACAGGCATTACTAGCACAACAAGCAACAGGAGGACTCAGTGTTAGCTCAGAGTCTTGGGTTAATAAGTTATGAGGACAAAGCTGGATTGTTTGTTTAAATGGGATTAGATGAGGCAAAGTACTCTTAAACACATAAAGACAGAAAAAGACAGTAACATTTAAACAAGAGAGCTTGTTAATTATTTATGCACTTTTCACAAAAGCCTGTTAATTGTCTTCTGAATGGTTTCACACTATTTCTCTATATGTAATTTCTTCTTACCTTCTTTTGTGTGTGTGTTTTTCAGATTTCATACTCTCTGTTGAATGACCGAAGTGGAGACTATCAGTATTTTCGCATTGATCCTGAGCTGGGCACCATCTATACGGAGGCTGTGTTTGACCGTGAGACCAAGGGATCCTATCTTTTGGAAGTGAAGTCAGTAGATGGCTGGGAATCAGCTAGGCCAGGGAAGCATGGGCAGCCCAACTCAGGTACAGCAAGCCTAATGTGGGTCATCATCTGAAAAAGTTCTAATTTAATGATATCATATATTACACAACGTTAACTGTTAATTCCACTCATCAAATCTCATTTTTCACCGTCTGGATAACTTGTCTGGTTTGACAGACATAACTGCCAGTCATTGAATCATTCATTCATTCTTTTGAAAACACTTTTATTAAGGAACACCACTACTGCAGTGGTTGTTTTTCATTGGCATTACAGTAATACATTGAGATATGAGCATCCCGACATATGAGTATTCCTAGATATGAGCAAGCCTTTGAGAATGTTTTGCTTTGACATATGAGTAAATATTTGAGATATGAGCACGCTTACAGACACCGACTCTAGGTAGTCGAGCACTCGGAGCAGCTCAAGCAGATGGACTTGCATATGGACACCAATATGCAACAACGCAAATGGAAATGCCTTAGCGTGATTGTTTCTTAAAGCACAATAAAACCAGAATGTGCGAATGTACATCGCCGAGATGACGGCATGAGCCAGGAGCATAAATGTGCGCCGTGAACTGGAAACGGAAGCTTTAGTGTCTTCAACAAGCACTCAAAGATAATCGTGTGTGTGAATGTTTGCTGGTTATGTCGTCCTAGCTAGTTTAAAAAGTTATTGATTTTGCATATAATGGAGGAACAAATGTTTCGGCAATGTGTCACTCCCTGCCCTCATTTCATTACAGGCAGCGATAGAGAGACGCTCTGTGTGTAACTTGCATGGGAGAGGAGTATGCACAATCAACGCTTGAGGGTGCTGATTGTGCTGACTGTTTGCAGCTGCCTCTGCAAACACTCCAATCCCGCCTGGCAGTCTTCAAGGAGGCTGCTCAGATTCGCGATCCTCGTGGCTCCGGTCCTGCTGCAGCTGAGGCTCAGCAGCAATCGCGGTCATGGGGATCGCAGCTAGATTTGTCAGCAAGGCTGGAGATGGGTTCTGCCTTATCTCCACCTTTACCTGACAGATCTACCCTCACCCAAGAAGATCCTCATTCGGAAGATCCCCTGTTGTGGCTTCTTCCAACTTGGAGCTGCTCGAGGTAGTTAACCGGGCTAACGCCTGACTCAGTCTTGAGTGGCCATCTGAGCTTTGCCTTTCTTTCCAGACCTCCACATCGAGGTGTTGAGGTCCTGGAAGAGGCCCGCCTCCGACAGGGTGCATAGCAGTGTTGCTGCTAACTATCCTACCCTTGTGGGAGCTAAAGAGCATCATGGACATGGGGCGATGCCTATGGGGCGATGCCTTAAGTAGAGGTGTCCCTGTTGAATTATCTCGCCCCTCACTCATCGCCTCCCCTAAAAACCCCGAAGCTGCCCACCAAACCCCTCAGGATTACTTCTTCCATGATGGGTCGAGCACACTCCGCCACGGGGCAGGCCTACATGCTGCAGGCCTACCATGCGGAGCTTCTTTCAGACCCCAATTCCAGGTGAGGGAATTGGCCCTGAGGCAGTTGCCGAGCTGCGCAGCTCTATCGGCCACTCTATGGCAGCCCTGGTATCTAAGGAGATGCATTTGTTGCTTGATTTGATCACTTTAAAGGAGAAGGATAAAAATGTCCTTATAGATGCTCCTCTTATGCCTCCCGGCCTTTTCAACGATGCCATAAAGTTGGCTGTCGAGAGGTTTCAGAAGGCTGCTAAGCAGGAGATAGCGTTTAGAAAGATCCTTTCCCGCCACTCTCCGGTCTCATGGGCTGTGAACCAGCTGCAGCCCAGTTGCTCCTCTCAACACATTGCTCAGAGGCAAAGCGTCGCAACCTGGCAGCCTCCACATACCACTGGAGTGGAGACCTGGAACCTGGAGTGGAGACTCATGCTGTTCCAGAGGTCAGCCTCGAGAGACTGGTACCATTAGTAGATTTCATGGCTGCGTGGACCGGGTTGTGCGCCCAAGGTTCTCTCGAGCCCTGAGCATCACATTGTACTGCAGGCCTTATGTCCTCCCCCTTTCCTAGATTGTGACCAGGAGTTTAAGAACAAGATCTGTCCAGTAAGAGCACTGGACACTTAGGGCAGCTCTGCTGATGTGTGATGTATATCTGACCACCTTTCGTTTGCTCCGGGGTTCCTTAGGGGGCTCCAGCTTCGAACCCTACTCTGAGCAGGTGGATAGTTGAGGCTATTTCTCTGGCTTATGATTCGGCTGGACAGCAGTCCATTGCTTGTCCGTGTCCACTTGACAGAGAACGTCTCAGGTTACTTTTGTAACTCAACAAGATGCTGTGTTGCTCAGCCTCAGCTCCTGCGCATGCCTGGCTTGTTTCAGAATGGCCTGGAGAGAGAGGTCTGTGACTCGGCGAAGCTCAGCTACTGCCTCAGGGCCAATGCTCCCGCCCTTGTCGAAGTCCCCGAGCAAGGGGAGTATGCTCTGCCTACCAGTGTTGCTGTTACTCTCATAGGCATGGTGGGCAGCGTAGGGGCTTTCAGGAATGATACCGACTGGGGAGAGAGGTGGCCTGCGAAAGCCTCCTCCATTTTCAGCATTGCCCCATAGCCGTGCTTATAGGCTATGCAAGGGATGCATACATATTTGATTGTGCATGTCGGTGGCTTTTTCATAGGATCTCGACACTTCAGTGGTGAGGTCCAGAAAGAATAGCATGCCCCCGACGCAGAGGTTGGGCCCACGCAGGTAGGTAATGAACGTCCCTGGTCTTAGAAGGCCAGTCTAAGTTTAGGCATGAGACTTCTTGGGTCACCACCTATAGGTGCTCTTCATAAGCTGTTGAGGAAGGTGTCGAGTCTTCCTCTCCAGCCTTGATGCTAACAACATCTAGCTCCTCATATCTGAAAATTTGCAGTGCTGGTGCCACTGGTTCCAGGCAAAGGATATTGGATCTGCCAGGAAAGGGCTAAGATTAGGCAGAGCCCATCTCAAACCCCAGCATCAGATCCATATGCGATCCCCAGGAGATAGATCTCCACTGTTCCTCAGCAACAGCAGGACCCTGAGGAACACAAGTCTGGGCGGCCCAGTTAAAAAACGCCAGGCAGGAGTTGAGCATATGCAGTGAAAGCTGCTCACAGTGCTGTCCGAGCATGCTCCTCTTCCAAGCAAACAACACATAGGTCTGTATCCCTGCCTTACTTGTAGTGTGGGCAGGGAGAAGCACACAATCTAAACGTTTGTTCCACCATATTTCTTTGTTTTCAAAGAGAGAAATATGGAATGCCCTTTTCTTATAAACTAGTCTGGGGAGATAACACAATTGCAACCAGCGCATACACTCTCACGTCAGACACAGTGCTTACTGAAGACATTCAAAGCTGCCGCTTTCAGTTTCCAGCACATCTTTATCATCCTGTGTCATGATATCACCGACCCGCGATGTGCGAGTTCAAGGGCGAGCTCCATTGGAAAGGGAACTGGATATTGTTGATACTCATTTCAGTTGGTTTCTAACAGCACTATTGCATTTACTGTAATTGAATTAATTGATTAAGTTTAAGAATTTCACACAAGCCCCTTGTATAATAAGACTGTTGAATTAAATTTAAGGGTTCAAATATGGACTCAGTAGAACAATCAATTTCTTTAACTGCTGGAGATGATCTTTAATGAAATGTATAAATGCATTGCAATTAATAGAAGCAACATGCATCATGATCTTATGAGTATTTTTGTGTATTTTTACGTAAAGTTTGGTTCTATCTCATACAATTATTTAAATTTCTATAGACACTGAAATGTATAATATGCATGTACTAACAGCACTAAAATATGAATTATACAATTGTACAGATGTACATATGTGTAAGAAATTTGAAGTATTTATATTAAAATCATGACAATAATATTTTGATTCTATCAACAACATTGTTTTCAGTCACATTTATTAAACTTAGTTTATTCATCTGATTGATATGAAATTATAACATTTTTCAAAACCGCTTTACAGTGGTCACAGGAAAACATTATAAACAAAGTTTGGTTGGCTGAACGGCAGCCTTAAAAAAGCAGGCAAATTAATACAATTGATGAATATTAAGTGTTAAGTTTTGATTATTGATTGATTTGATTGATTGCTAGTTTTATTATTATATTGATAACAATTCAAGTCCAATTTGTCCAATTTGGTCCGATTGGAGATGGGTTCATGATCTTCACAGAGGAGGGATTAGTCACGGTCTCTGCAGACACTTTAGGGCAGTGCTGTGTTCGTGTCCAGGTGCAGGTACATCTGATCTGGATACGGCCCAGATCCGGCTGACCATGGTAACCTCGGAATAAACAGAGAACAATATCAGCGTAGATTCCATTCTTCTTCTGATGTATTGAGTACATCAGATGTTATGGGGATGTTCCCGGTTCTGGCTGACCTAAATTATGCTGCCTAACAATCCTTTTACATGATTTGGATTAAAAATGTATGTATAATGTGTTATGTGTATGACAGGTTGAAGAGATGTGTTTTTAGTGTAGATGTAAACTGACAGAGTGTGTCTGCTTCCTGAACTGTATTAGAAAGACTGTTCCAGAGTTTTGGAGCTAAATAGGAAAAATATTGACCGCCAGCAGTTGACTTTGATATTCTTGGTATTATAAGCTGGTCAGTATTTTGGGATCGCAATAGACGTGAAGGACTATAATGTGTTAAGAGATCGCTCAAGTACTGTGGAGCTAAACCATTTAATGCTTTGTAAGTAATTAGCAAGATTTTAAAATGTATTCGGGGAATAGGAAATAATATATAATATAATAATAGGAAGCCAGTGCAGGTTTGACAGAACTGGGCTAATATGCTCATACTTCCTGGTTCAAGTAAGAACTCTGCATTTTTGACCAGTAGGAATTTTTTTATTGAGCGTGCAGGGCAAACACCTAGTAGAACACCTAGTTACAATACCTAATTACAATAATCTAGCCTTGAATTCATGAACACATGATCTAACTTTTCCTCAGTTGTCTTAGAGAGCATATGTCGCAATTTAGATATATTTTTTAAGATGGAAGAATGCCGTTTTACAGATGCTAGAGACGTTGCTTTCAAATGAAAGATTGTTATCAAAGAGCACACCCAGGTTTCTAACTGACGATGAAGACTTGACAGAATAGCCATCGAGTTCTAGGCAGTAGTCTAGATTATTACGTGCGGAACTTTTTGGTCTAATAATTAGAATCTGTTTTTTTTTTCAGAGTTAAGCAGTAGAAAGTTATTAGTCATCCAATTTTTTATATCAGTTATGCATTCTATTAATTTAGTGAATTGGTACGTTTCATCAGGATGAGAAGAAATATAGAGCTGAGTATCATCAGCGTAATAGTGAAAGCTAATGTCATGCTTCCTAATAATTGTACCCAAAGGAAGCATATACAGGGTGAAAAGCAATGGTCCTAGTCCTGAACCTTGAGGAACTCCATGCTGAACCCGTGATCGATATGACATCTCCTCATTTACTGGTACAAACTGATAACTGATAATGTCAGATAAGTATGATTTGGACCAGGCTAATGCAATTCCACTAATTCCAATGTAGTTTTCTAGTCTATTTAGTAGGATTTTGTGGTCGATTGTATTCAAATATTAGTTTTAGTGATCTCCGACTCTGACATCATTAGCGCCGACGTGAATAGCAATCTTAGAATATTTATGATTAGACTGTCAGGCGCTCTGTCAGAGAACCTGTTTGATGTTCTAATCGGAATGGAACAGTGGTTTTTTGATCCTCGATTATGCCATCTCACAGTAACCCAGTTGCCCTGCTGCACGGGCTCTACAGCCGGAACCGAACAATGTACAGGTTTTGCTAAGCTAGTCACATACAAAGTAGTGTCTAAAGCCCTTGAATTCTTACTATCCTTGATTAAAGTTTGGATACGTGTTTCTAATTTTTAGATCTTCTCTGTCAGCCTGACTATGTCACTACATTTATCACATGTGAAGCCCTTAATGCTGACAGAGACAGACAGACTATACATGAAGCTGGCAGTACATGTAACAATTACAGGAGATGACATGACTCACCGTGTGTGTTGATCCAACTCACCAGTTGTTTGATGAACTCGGAAAAAAGGCGCGAGCGAGAAAACAGTGATTAAGTAAGATAGCACAATGCTAACGCGTTTAGTGACTTAGATTAAAGATGACAATTTATTACAATTTATTAAATAATCTAGTATTTAAGCAATATGAACGAACGTTGCCTGGACTCATTTTGAAGGATTATAAAGAACACTCAATTTTAAAACCGTAAAATGAATAACATTTCTGTAATAGTTTAACTATTATTTATCACATTTATGTATATATTTTTTTTGTTTGTTATGCTGCACACATGTAAACAAAATTTATTAATTTTATTTATGTGCTGTAATCCAAATAGCCATTCTCAGCAGTGACCATAAACTTAAAATCCTGAGCTCATTATAAATAAATAAAAATTGTTGCAGTAGCAGTAATATCAAACACTCATTCACGAAATGCTGTGTTTTGGGTGGAGTATGTTGGAGTATTGATTGAGAAATGTGTGCCTTCACAGAGTGGATTTTTAGCCATTATTACCTCAAATTGTGCTTTCTACCTTATATAAAACTATTATATACCGCCCGAGAGGACGGAGACAAGATATTTTAAACTTCGTTTGGTACAGATTTTTTACATTTTTGCAATAAATAAATAAATTGTTGTGATTACACTGGTTATGGGAAGGTTTAGAGGAGGGAGTGGAATTAGCAGCTCAATACATCTTTTAATGCTGTATGGTTATTTTTATCTATTACAACTTATATAAATACATTCTCACATTTTCTAGAAAAGAGTTAAGCATCCTACAATCTGTTTATCAAACTTGCAGTCGTGATGCTAGTCAATTTCAGTATTCTACATTGTATTTATGTTGTGCAACTGAATTGACTTCCTTAAATATTCAGAACTCATTCATACCATTATTGATGTATACTTTTGTCATTGCCACAATGGAGACTGGTGCTATCAATAAAACAAAATAATTTAAGATTCATCACAGCTGTCAATCTCAAACACAGACTCTGTGTAGCCAGGGATTTTTTGGGGGTACTTCACAATACAGAGCTAAAGGGGATCCAAAGTTCAGAGGAATATTTCCATTAGCGGCGTAAAATATTACATTGCATAATCCTCGTTTAATATAGACAGCGTAACAGTTTGATTGGATTTGTTAGACCACAGGGCTTGCCAGAGTCTCAGAGGAATGTATTTTTCATTCATTGTATGGATTATTAACAGTGTGTTATTTTCCTTCTTTGCTTTGCCTAAATAACTCTGTAACACTTGAAGTCAGCTACACGAAAGGAAGATAATTATTCATGTGTGTAACATTCCTGCTGGTTTAAATGTTGATGAAGTAGCCAAAGGGGAGGAGGAGATATCAGGGAGCTGCAGGGATAGTCTGAGAGAGAAAGCAATCTGCTCCAGTACTCTCTATACGCTATACTGACTGTCTGCTCACAGTTTGTCTTGCACTCTAAATATGGGAAAAGATGTGCACTCCAACACTCTTACATTAGTGAGATACACATGGAGATTATCAAGTTGACACTGTGACAGTGTCAAATATGGTCGAGCACATAGGAGAAAGAGTGTTGATGAGCACAGACACATGCACATAATTACACAGAAACACACAAATGCTAAATGTACTAAGATGCTGTCAAAAACATCCATGTCACAAGGAAACACACACACACACATACACACAAAGAGCAATGCCTCGGCATTTGTGAGGGAAAACATGACCGTGTCTTCATCGTGGAGCTCTAAATAACATGCCAACCTGTCACAGAGTGGTAGCTAAGCATATGCTGTGCTCCTTTCACATGTCAGAAAGAGAGCAGGATCAAGACTCGAATCAGACACTTTATCTATGAGTCTATCTGCCTCTCACAGCCCTGACTGAACTGAAGGTCAACGCATGTTTGTTTGTTTAAGTTATTTTGTACATTTCCTTACAATAGTTCACCCAAAAATGAAAAGAAAAAAGTCTTTCTAAACCTGTATGAGTTTCTTTCTTCTATGAAACATAAAATAAGGTATTTTGAGATTTGTCTTGTTTTTCTTCTTTTGTGTCTGTGTATGTCTAAACATTTTCCAGAAATGTTCTTACAAACATATCTTCTTTTGTGTTTCACAGAATCAATATAGTTATCCAGCTTGGTAATGAAATAACAATGAATAAATGACAGAATTTAGTTTTGATGCAACCTTTTCCAATTTAATATCAGCTTGAAGTGGTTTATTTTAAATGTAAAACAAATTTAGAAAAAATAAAAGTGGGAATTGCATTCAAAATTTTGTGACTAGTTTCTTAACTTTCAAGGATATGTGTGAAATCTTTTCTGGTTTATCCTGTTCTGTCCGTTGTGGTCAGATGTCCACGAGTGAAAACATGAAAACACAGGAGAGCTTCTTTATAGTAAAAACTGTTGTACTTCTGAACGATACACTGACATTGTTTTTAATTTTAAATACGATAGAACTGTTTGATTTTAAGCAATCTATTGTATAAAGATATATACAATAAATACATGTGACATGACTATACGCAGAGGCCAGAAGTTACAGAGCTTGTGCAAATATATCCATGTAGCAATGATTCTTATTATTCAGATTAGATTCTTATTATTTATAAAAAATAAAATAAACATCCTTATTTTTTTCTCAACTTTCTTCTTTATTGATTCCGTTTTTGAGAGGAAAGTGTACAGCACATATTTACATATCTATCTAAATGTTGCTCCCAGTAGTGTGGGTGGTGTCGTATGTTCGCTAACAGAATATTTTACATCTTTACATCTACAGCTTTACATCTTTAGTAAGAGAAGAGAAGCAATGTGCATGGAGTGGAAAGGGCTTGAATGAATTGTTTGAGTAAGCATAAAAATGTTTGAGTTTGTTGCGCTGAAAGATCATCAATGTAAACGACCCTGAGCTCTCTTGGTATGAACCGTACCATTGTTTTAACATGCTTCTCTCTTCAGTCTGTAGAAATGGTAAAATGGCGCAATTATGTACCTTGGTCTGCATGGAACCAAGTTGGAATCAAGTCCTCCATTTGAGTCCCATTGCTCTATATTCCATACTTTTTAATGATGTACTACAATAAACTACACCTAATGCAATGAGCCTCAGCAGTTAAATTTTTTGGTGAGCTATTTATTAACTGATCTTATATTTAAGAAGATTGTAGTGTGTGTCTTCTCATAACCATATCACATTTAAATGGGGCAAACATCACAATTTTCACTTGCTTGCATTCAGTAAACACTGAACCCCCAGGCTTCTTCGCATCACCTGATGACTTCAGATATGTCGTAGAGCACAAGAGGAAGATGGAGAGATGAAAATAGACATAAAATGAATGAGGCAAACAAGAAACTGGAATTTGATGGGATTAGAAATGGCAGATATTTACAAAGATAGGTGGAAAGAGAGATAGAACTCTAAGGAAACTCTGAGGCAAACTCTTGAATGTAAGAAAGATGAAAAGGAAAGATAAGAGTGTTCGAATACAGATTGCTAATCTTTTACATGTTTGTTTTCCCATCAGATACGGCGTATGTGCGTATTTTCATCAGTGACGTGAATGATAACAAGCCGGTATTTGCGCAGTCTGTATATGAAGTCGACGTGGATGAGGATGCTGATGTGGGTTCCACGATCCTCACAGTCAGCGCTAATGATGAAGATGAAGGTAGGTGAAGATGATGAGGAGCACTGGCTTATGGGTAGAATAATATGTTCATTTGTAGACAGAAATTGGAAATATGGAGTTTTGATTCAAAGTGAAAATGAGAGTCTTACTATAGATTTAAGTACATTTTCTGCAAAGTGTGAGGCAGAGTGGGACTGGGACACAAATCCAAGCCAGTGTATATACCTACGACAAATTGTGAAACCATGTGCAACCTTATTTTGTATATGGCCGTGACATAAAATGGTCTAAATCCTTAGGCTGGGCCATGCAGAATAATTAAAGGTTCTCTCTTGAGCCTTATACCTTCACTTCTGTATTTGTGAATTATTATGTCTCTCACCTTGTGTGTTTGTACTTTATTTTCATGTACATGTCACTTCTTCACCAGTCCATCAGATCTAGACAGAACGCCTCGGTTATGACTGTAACCTTGGTTCCCTGAAGAAGGAATGAGATGCTGCATCGAAGATGCATATTGAGATCTCTCTGTGTGATTGTGTTGTGAAGCATATGTGAAATCTGACCAATGGTGTGAATGAACGCCAGAGCCAGGTTATGTCATGAACTAGGAAACTATACAGGTATCCCAAACACAGGCAGCGGCAGCTTCTAAAGTGGCTGAAGTTAGTCCCTGACAGGCACACAGGAGGTATGGCAGAACAATGCAGCATCTCATTCCCTCTTCAGGGAACAGGTTACAGTTGTAAGTGAGGTGTTCTCTTTAAAGGGAACTCGCGCAGCATCTAAGGCATTTTGGGAATGTCAGTACTCACATAGCCACAGTGACGAGTGCCTGTCTGGTGAAACATAGAACACTACATTGATATCCAGGACTATCTCATAGAATCTGGCGATTGTGTGCATTGAGGACCAGCCTGCCGCATCATTATCTGAGCAGCTCAGAGAGTTTTTGAAGCAAGCACAACGGCAAAAGGAGTTGACGCAAACATACGTAAGTTACATATGTAACCCGAGACGTTCCCTTTCATGGGAACTTGAGCTGTGTTGAAAATGCTGAGGGAAGGATATGCCAACGCCACCTCAGTAACACCGGCCACAGATGTGTCACTACGAGAGCACCCTTGTCCAGGGAGCGGAGTAGAGATCAAGCTGGTAGAACCTCATGGAGAAGGTAATCCAGCCAATCCATGATCCATGATCACCAAGGGGAGGGAGGACAGAAGCCTCAAGCCACGAAGGAAACACATACCAAGAATGAGTCACTTGGAGGTACATGTTAAGCAAATCAGCCACGTAAACCTCATGGGAGGGAGGAGAGTACATTCTAATACTGTAGTGAAGCTGTAGTGAAGCTGTCCCATTGGAAACAACACAACTTAGGAGTGTACAGTTTCTTCATGGTGGGGCTTCATGGAGGAGAGTTGTCTCAGCAACCTCGGTTGAGAGACCAGAAACTATGCTCTAGGCCCCCTTGGAGGCCAAGCACAGAGATGCAAACCACGGCTGTGTTGCCGGATTATGGACAACAAATTGATGGCCCCAAGATCTGCCTTGCAGAACCCATTGGGAGACCTCAATCAGGCATAGATACTCGACCAGAGACTAAACAAATGGAAAAAGCCTCTCGAGGCTATTTTATGAAGGAGTGACCCCTCAGGACCTCTCCCAAACTGTAAGGGTGCATCTGTCTACAGCATACGCTTGTATGCGTTGACAAGGAGCATCAGTTACAGGTCCTAGAGACTAGAACCTACTAGAAACTTCAGGAGAGGGTGACTCCTCAAAGCAACCCGAATCAGAGGCGGCAGTTGAGGAGGATCACCAATGTGTGGCCGGATATACTTGGTGTCAGGACCTCTGCTCATAGCCTTCTTAGCAGAGAATTCGGTCCTCAGAACCGCCCGTGCCAAATGACTGAGCCTGAGAATATTGGCCTGAGCCCCCATTTTTTAGGGAATGGTAGCGGGTAACAACACTCTGCTTGGGTGACCTCTCAGGATCACTCCCCACCTGTGAAGGCATGCATCCATTGTGACACGGAGCTAGAGAGTGCTAACAGTAGGTGTCTGGCCCATTCTTCACGGGTGAAAGGGTGGCATCGATGTCAGCATGGTTTTCTGTGTGTGCATCGACACTGATTCGGAGGAGACACACCCCTCTAAGTTCAGCCTCAGCCCCAACAATTCAACAGAGCAAGAATGACATCTCGGTGTAGAACTGATAGCCTGGCTAATGGAGAGATTCATTAGAGGATGTTCATAGAACGTGCTGTGTTACAGCAAAGTTTGAAAATGTGGGGTGACAGAGCTAGGCCAAAGAAGAAGCCTCTGAAACAGATGAGCCCCCAGAGGTGAACCTGCGGCGCTGTGTTGTTGGAGATGTGAGAATGAGCATCTTAGCTAGAAGGTGACAAACCAATCCTCAGATCTGGTTTTAGACACAATCTTGCATTACTGTGTAATTGAAAAAGACACAGATCTCACTGAGCTGCAAACCCCATCCACTTGGAAAAAAGAAGAGACAGCTGTACAGCCGGACCCTCTGACCGAGAGGGGTGCATGTTCTATGGCCCCTTGCCTCAGCAGAGCATACTTCTGAGTATACTTCTACCACGATGGGAGGGACCCTGCTGGAAATCTATTGTGTGCAGGACCCATTAGGAGACATCTGAAACATGCACACATGAACAGAAAGTCTACTGAGGGAACCAGCCTCTTGAGGAAGTCTCTTGTTTTTTTAAACTAGCTACGATAAGAAATACTTTTGTTTTACACACACAGATCAACCAGCTTCACAATAAAACCAACACAGAGCTTTGCTGAAGACACTCAAAGCTGGCGCATCCGGTTTCTGGCACCCTTTTATGATCCTGAAACATGACGTCATCGACCCGCAATAATCATCCTGCAATCGATTTCACAGTGCTTCACGGGATCACATGCCAAGGCACCCCCCTAGCGTTTTCGATGCTGCTTGAGTCCCCATGAAAGGGAGGCAGATATTTATATTACATTTAATTTCAGAAGAAAACAATTAATTCAAAACATAAAAAAAAAATGGTAGATGAAAAAAAAAAAAAAAAACTAATATTCTTTTATTTACAGCTTTTCTACATTTGGACTATTCACAGGGTTTGGCTAGGACACGACAGTATTAATGAAACATAGTCAAAACATGTTCCCATGAGCTTGAGTTTGTCTCCAGGCTATTGCTCTCATATTCTTCTGCTTTATGCAATTACATCTGTACCACTCATGAATGAAAGACGGAGACAGTTGGTTCCTCATCAATATACCCTGAGAACATAACAAATGCTGCTCCCAAGATAACCACCCTCATACAATGTAGTGAAAAAGCCTCGGATAATATTTTTGTTTTATCACACACTCCAGAAACACGCACAAAGAGGATAGTCTATATAACTCATCAGCCAGCCTGTCTCAGTATACAGACGTGCTACTGAAGCGCGTAATTCTCTGTGGTCCAGTTGAATCCACATTGTGCTCCTCAACATGTATTTGATGGAGGGGAGAGGAAGGGAATTCTTGTATCAGTCATTCATCATAATACAGCCTGGAGTGGCTGGACATGAAGCTTTACCCTGATGAATAGATTTCAACCTTCACTGCAGCTCTGACTTAAACCTCGTAGCCACTGGAGCAGAGCCACTGGAAACTTGCGAGCCGTCGTAGTACATCTGCACTTTCATAAAAAAGCCATGCTTGATTCTGCGTATTAGCAAAAAATGCAAATAAGCCAAATATTCCCTAATGCAATTTTGTAGAGGTACCCAAGGCAACACGATATGGTGGAGATGAAAGGGCGATAAGGCTCCTAATGTGTCATTCCCTATTCATTAACCTCGTACCAGCAGGGATATCCAAACACACTGCAAGCAGATCTGAAGGATTGTTAAGCAGAAGTGTTTTTGCACTGTTTGCTTAGCCGGGTTATTTGTTTACATGATGTCTCTTTGCATATATTACCTACCTCTCAGAGATGAGCTTTGAATCTTAAATACAAAATAACATCAAAGGAGTTATAAAGAATTCATTAAAATAGCATGCTCAAAACACAATGCATACATTGCATCTTTAACTGTTTAATTAAGAGAGCCCAACAGGAGATCCAAATATTCTATTTAAGATGATTTTGACTTTGTGCTCCCTTCTCCTTCATTTGTTCCCTGTCAAAGTTCAGTCAGGATAAAGAAATTTAAGCAATGGAGTCTAAACATTACAGATTGTTTGGATTCAAAGAATATATGTGTGTTTCACAAAAGAAAGATTTATATTTTTGTTGGAGTTTACTCTTTTACCTTTCTTATGCTTAATTAAACTAAGCTGTCCATGATATAATTTACAATGAAAATAAAGTTTACATGCACAAAAGCACAGAATGATTCCAAGTTAGTGGCATTAACAGAGTAAGAAAAAGGTTTAAGCTACATGAGGCTGGTTTTATGAGCTGTAAGTCTTGAACACCATGTCTCTGTTGAGTTCAGTCATTGGGTGTTTTATAAAGAAAGCCCAGCTTGAGCTGAATGGGCCTTTGATTGAATGTCTGGCTAGAACTATGCAAAGCAAATTTTCAGAAATAAATGAATGTCTTCATTGAACATTGTTAAAAAGCTTCTCTTTTTTTTCTTGTAGACATAGTTTAATAGTGTGTTTTTCCATGGTGGCGTTTTTCCAAGGCTACTCTTGACAAGAACCTCTAAAAGCCATTGAAGCATTTTTGTTTTTGTTTTTAGCTGACCTGCACCAAAAAAGCTTGTTATTAAATTTTAAATAGGTAATTTTTTTCTTACTAACCATTTTTTACTATTTTAGACGTTTCTGACTTTTAGCATTTTGTTCAGTAGCCTTTACACCAATGTCAATATAAATCTTTTCTCTTTTTTTATCCTCTTAAGAATTAATTCAGGCCAAAGAAGACAGTTTTCTCTTTTTCATTAACTGCTCTCATTCTTCAGGTGCCAATGCCAAGTTGCGCTACCAAATTACATCAGGCAATGTGGGAGGTGTTTTTGACATGGAGCCTGAGGTGGGAACCATCTTCATTGCCCAGCCTATGGATTACGAACAGAACAAGCTCTATAAGTTGCATGTATTGGCCTCTGACGGGAAGTGGGAAGACTACTCCACTGTAATAGTCACCATTGTGAATAAGAACGATGAGGCACCTGTGTTCTCTGTGAACGAATACTATGGCAGCGTGACAGAGGAGCTGGATGGTTCTCCGGTCTTTGTGTTGCAGGTAGTGTCTCTTGTTTTTCTGTTTAATACACATCAGCATACTTAATTTTCACATAATATATTTGTCATTTAAAGTAGCAACCTTTTGTGGCTCCTATTCCATAGATTCTGAAAAATAAATATATATTTTTTAGATGTACCATAACATGCTGCATACAAATTACTGCATTCTTCATTGATAAATACAACAACAGTTAATTAAAAATGCCCAAACTCTCAGTTATATTACCCTGCAAGGTTGTTTTTTGTTTCATAATTATAGTGAAAACTGTGATTGATTTGTTCTTTTGAATGTATTCAACATTTTGATAACGACTCCAGAGGTTCATGCATTATTATTAAAGTCCAAAGAAGTTAATTATTATAAGCTTGAATTGAATCACATTACTCTATTTTTCCAAAGTTATGAGAGCCTCATTTTTAATCAGAATGTTTAATATTTTAATGTAAAAGTTGTTGGAGGTAACCATTTCCTAAAAAAAATGTATCCTGTTAATCAAGAAATAATTTAAGAGTGTATTATTATTAGTAGTTGTAGTAGTAATAGTAGTATTCTGGTTTATTTGGTACTTGTGAATGAATTACCACTCCTAACTTTACCCGTTTATAACCAAAACAGAAGATGTGTGGATGGAGGGAGGGAGGGGAGTGATGGATTGACGGATGGTGGGAGGGAGGGATGGATGGATGGATGGATGGATGGATGGATGGATGCACGATACAAACACAGATAGATAGATTGATCGTTTGATAGTTGGATGTATATATATAAAACTTTTGCTAGACTTTGCAGAATAAAACTTGAGTATATTCTCTTTGATATTGTAGGTAACAGCATCCGACCCAGATAAAGATGCTGACCAGGAGGCATTGAGATATTCTCTTCATGGCCAAGGTGCTGAGAGCGAGTTCATCATTGATGAGGTGACAGGAAAGATTTATGCCCAGAAAACATTAGACCGTGAGGCCCGGGCAGTATGGCGTTTTGTGGTACTAGCCACGGATGAGGGTGGCGAGGGACTAACAGGATTCACTGATGTCATTATCAACGTGTGGGACATAAACGACAATGCTCCTATTTTTGCTTGTGCCCCAGACAGTTGCCATGGCGATGTGGCTGAGAACTCCCCACTTGGCACTTCTGTAATGGAGATGACAGCCACTGATCTGGATGATGCGGCTGTTGGACAAAATGCAGTGTTGGCCTATAGGATTGTGGATAACGGTGCCCTTAATACTGAAAACAGTGGAGCAGATGTGTTCAATATCAATCCTGCCACTGGGACTATTTCTGTGGCAATGTCTGGCCTAGACAGGGAGCAGACTGACTCATATGTCTTGGTTGTGGAAGCACGAGATGGTGGAGGTATGGTAGGAACAGCCACCGCCACTATACACGTGACAGATGTTAATGACCACGTACCACGTTTCCTTGATCGCTCATGTTCTGTTCGCATCCCTGAGAGCAGTGAGCCCAATACACAGGTCATTGAGCTGGCTGCAGAGGACGCGGATGCTGGAGAGAATGGGCAGCTGACCTTCAGTGTGGTGGCTGGTGATCCCGAGCAGAAGTTTTACATGGTCAGTCATCGACAGGAGCAGCGTGGTACCCTTCGTTTAAAAAAGCGTCTGGATTATGAAAGACCAGGTGAGCAACGTTTTAACCTCACCATTAAAGTGGAGGATATGCAGTACTCCAGCCTGTTGCACTGCACTCTAGAGGTCGAAGACTGCAATGACCATGTGCCAGTCTTCATTCCTCACTTTCTACAGCTTCCTGCTATACGAGAGGATATCGCACTAGGAACTAGTGTCGCAAGTGTGGCTGCCAGTGATTTGGACTCGGGGCTGAATCGTGAGATCACTTATAGCATTGCTTCGGAATCTGATCCGTACCATCTGTTTTCTGTGGACCAGTCGGGAATAGTGACTGTGTCTAGCCAGCTAGACCGGGAAACAGCTGCACATCATCACTTGCTTATACTTGCGACAGACCATGGCTCACCACCTTTGACTGGCACCGCAACTATCCAGATGACTCTGCTGGATGTCAATGACAACGGACCTGAGTTTGAGGCTGCATATGCACCGGTTGTGTGGGAGAACGTTGTAGGCTCACAGGTCGTGCGGCTTAACCAGAGCTCCCTGTTACTGATAGCCGTGGACAGAGATTCACAGGAAAATGGCTCTCCCTTCTCTTTCTCTGTGCCTCTGGAGTACCGTTACAGCAATGATTTCCACCTCCAGGATAACCGGAATGACACCGCCACCATCACCGCATTGAGAGCTTTTGACAGAGAGAAACAGAAAGAGTTTTTGCTACCTGTCATCATGACCGACAGTGGTAACCCACCAAAGACAGTTACAAACACCCTCACCATCACCATCGGCGACGAAAATGACCATGCCCACACAGCTGGACAAAAGAAAGTCTTCATCAATTGTCACAGAGGTAATGACTCCACCATAAAACAATACATAATAACAAAGAAGAGTCATTAATATTTACATTATATATATATATATATATATATAGTGGTGTGAAAAAGTGTTTGCCCCTTCATTTTTCACACTAAAATGTTTCAGATCATCATAAATATAAAAAATATAAAAATTATATATATATACTATTTTACTATTTCAAAGTAAAAAATACAATTAAGACATTTATATATTTAAAATAACATTTTTGTCAGAAAACATCTTTTGGGAAAATACTCTGTGGAGTGTCTCATTTCATTACATCATGAAAGCAACACCACATTTAAGAAAAAGAACATCATACAAAGAGTACAATATGGTGGTGGTAGTGTGATGGTCTGGGGCTCTTTTTCTGCTTCAGGACCTGGAAGACTTGAAGTTATAATTTGAACCATTAATTGGTGTCTACCAAAAGATCCTGAAGGAGAAAGTCTGCCTATCTGTTTGTGACCTCAAGCTGAAGTGAACTTGGCTTCTGAAGCAGGAAAATGATCCAAAACACAACTGCAAGTCCACTTCTGAATGAGTGAGGAAAAACAAAATGAAAACTTCAGATTGGGGTAGTCAAAGTTCAGACATGAGTTCCATTGAGATGCTATGACATGACCTTAAAAAGGCAGTTTGTGCTTGAAAAACCTGCTATGTGGCTGAATTGCAACAATTCTGCAAAGGTGAGAGGGACAAAATTCCTTCACAGCGCTGTAAAAAACTCATTGTAAGTTATCGCAAATGATCGATTGTAGTTGTTGCAGCTGAGGGCGGCCCAACCAGTTATTAGGTTTAGGGGGCAAGCACTTTTCACACAGGGCTATGTAGGTTTGGATTATGTGTTCCCTTAATAATAGCAACCTTCATTTAAAACTGCATTTTGTGTCCACTTGTGTTATCTTTGACTACTATTTAAATGTATTTGTTGAAAACATTTAAGTGATAAACATGAAAAACAAAAAATTCAGAAGATCAAGTACCTATTCAAAAAAATGTTAAATCTGATCCAATCCAGTCAGCACTGGTGGCAATAGGCAGTTACCATGATTTGTGACTTTGCATGCTGGGCAACTGCATTAAATTCCTTTCCTGTAGCTCAATCAGTAGAGTATTGGTGCAATCAATTGGTGCAATCAACGCCAAGGCCAAGGTCATGGGTTCAATCCTAGGGAAAGCAAGAACTGATTCAATGTGTTTCTTAAAATGCAATGTAAGTTGCTTTGGATAAAGGCATCTGCCAAATGCATAAATGTAAATTCTTCTATTTCTTTTTCTTGCAAAATGCCCTGGAGAGTAAATTGCTGTGCAATTCTAACCCATATTTTCATGGGAAAAATGCATTTTAATATGCAAAATATTCAAGCTTTAAACAACTGCTGTTATTTAACCAAATTTAAAAATGGTCAAAATTGTTTTCGAAAGAATCATCTGAAGAATCAGGTTAAAACTACACTAAAATATGTAAATACATATGTGATAGCACATCAGTTACAAAAAATACATTAAATTAAACGAAATTGTTCAGTTGTTTTATGTCAAGACAAGAGTTTCCTCAAGAGTGTGTAGAAATATGGAAATTGTTTGGCATTTTTATTCTAATGTTTGTCATACTTGTTTGCTTGGCCAATGTTTTTGTGGGGTTTTTTTTGTTGTTGTTGGTATTTATAGACTGTAAGGACCTTTTTTGAAATAACTGAAATACATTGCCAAAGTTGTATGGAACTCTAATGCAGTTGACAGACTTGGACCTTTGAAAAATAACTGCACACCTTAAAAACAATTATGAATGCAGTCAATCAGAATCAAGAGTTCAACAGCCATGTTGCGTATGCATACTGTGCACAGGACTACACCTGATGCACATGCAATGTTTTGACACACTGTCTTTTTGGATGACAGGAAGAATGCCAACCAATGTTCTCGGGAAGGTTTACTCACCAGATCCAGATGACTGGGATAACAAGACGTATGCCTTCGAGGGACATGTTCCTAGGTGAGACCTTTTCAACCCCTTTTCTTCTCTACTCCACTTTGTTTCTTTCTCCCTTTTCCTTTCTGTCCACATCATTACATCATCCCCTTCACCTTATGTTTATACACATTTCCCAACACCTTCCTTTCACACATTTTCCCTGCACCCTTTGTGTTATTTAAAGGGGTCAAGGGATCTCTGAGCACAATGTCTAACCCTTCTTTCTCGCATACCAGCATCTCCCTTCCTGTCTTGTGGTTCTCAAGTAATGTTGTGCACTATACTGGAGAGGCATATGCAATAATAAGATAATCTTGACAGTGCCAGCCTTCAAATGTTATGAGCACACAGGCGCCTAAGCTCTTGCTCTCTCGGAATCTTCTGTATATGCAACATAATGTCTTTGAGAGAGAGAAAAAATGTAGAGAATGCAGATCAAAACTCCATTATTAAGCATGTGAACAAAATTTAAGGATTTCATTGAAGCTTAATGTTTTAGTTTTAAGTTGTAACTGGAATCTTTTTGCTTTTGTGTTCCTTATAGATTTAATTTGCATGTGTACATTCAGTAAGTTTAAGAGTACGTATTTGTTTATGTAGAGTTGGGGTCAGAAGTCAACTTAAAAATTGTGATGTTCAATCACACAAAGATCAGATAAATCTATATTTCCGTGCAATTCATCTGCTGTTCACAAGTTGTTGAAATATGCCATATGAGGTAACTTTCAGAACTGAAGGATTCCACTCTGTTTTTCATTCTCTGTTTTTTCCATTCCATATTCCAGAATTATCTCTCAGCATTCACTCTTCCAATTTATTAGCATGCATTCAATCTAGCCACAGTTCAAATGACAATAAATTTAGTTTGTTGGAATGGTCATTTTATACTTTGGCTTTTTCATTATTTATATATTCACTGTTTTGTTTTACAGTGTCGTTTATTAAAATATAGTAGAGATTTATGTTTTGTAAAACAAAAGAGCAGTAAGAAATGTATATAGCTAATAAAACAAAGTTATCCAAGCATACAATCAATATTTGAATCCTGTTATTTTTTTCTACCTGCAGTTATTTCATCCTGAACAAACGAACAGGGTTTCTGATCATAAAGGAGAATGCCCCACCTGGGAGTTATGAATTTCAGGTTCGAGTTTCAGATGGGGTGTGGCCAGATGCTGTCTCTAGTGTGAAGGTGAATGTGAGAGATCTACGGGACGATGCCATCTACAACTCAGCCTCTCTGAGATTAGCAGGTACAGGTAACATCGTTGAGACATGAAAAGAGATTTCAGCTGATCTTTAACCAGTGCTAACTTTTACACTTCTTGAAAAAGTTCCAATGAATTAATTACCTTTACTTAATTTAATTTAATAAATATTGTACAATTAATTCTGGTTCCAAGTCAAAATAAATAGGTTTATTTATAGTAGTTGGTTTAGGTCAAATTAATTTACTCTAGTCTGTTTAACTTATATTTATTCCATTAGCCAAATTAAGCGTTTTAATGTTGGTCCAACTCATATTTTATAATTACTTTTGTGAGACTTAAAGACTCCCTGTGGTTATCAAACCAATTTTTTAATTCTGTTTATTTGTCTATGTGGTGTTTTAGTATGCTTTAAAGCAAACCATGTGCAAATTCATAAGTCAATACCATTGATGAATAATTTCTCCTTTAAACTGCAGTGAAAAAATGTCACAAAAACCTAGTTTGAAATCATAGATGTGCTCCATGTCCGAAACTAAGTTGAAAACCAGTCATGCTGATGAGCTTTAGCATGTCATTAGCTATGGAGTCTCAATAGAAGCAGGTTATCCCAGTATTTTTATTGTTATTTTCTGTCGATATGAATGAAGTTCTGTGAGGTTCAAAGCCTTGAGGATAAAGGTTTTTAGATGGCACCATGAGATGGCAAACGGTAACGCGTTATTAGCTTTTTGATAATTTACTCAAAGCAAAAGGCTAATTATATTAATTACCGTTATGTGTTCAATGTTGTAGTTAGCGAATCATAAAACCATATCACGTTTCTGATACATCGTCTTGTATATAAGCCTGTATAGTTAACTCTTAATATATATTCATATATAACAACTCTGTTTACAGCTAATTGTTTTAGATGCAGTAAAGCATCAAGTTTAAAGATACTGTACACCTGATGAGTTTCTCCAATATAAATAAGTTAATTTTGTCAAAATATCAAAACGACAGTCAAGGATAAAATTATTTACACCGGTCGCAGACAGTTGAAGAATGTTTAACTTTGGGTAAAACGCAGCGCTAGTCATTGTTACTGTTTACCCAGCCCTCCAATCACAGTGGAGGAGGGGCGGATAAATGCCATAGCAACCAACCGCCACATTCTGCTTCTGAAATGTTAGCAGATGGCAAAAAAGCATAGTAATAACGGAATAAAATCATTTAAATCAAGAGCAAATACTTTGCTGTGCTGCCAAAGTGCTGTCATGTGCCCACATCAGGGCTGGATAAAAATACTGTGTTGGACACACAGCCTAAGCGATGACAGCACAACTGAGAGCATCTTTCAAGTTCTGTACAACCCTAACTATCGCCTAGTGTATTATTATGTCATGTATATTATACATTGAGACCAAAAAGTCATTCAGATGATCAGTGACATTCTCTCACTGACAACATTGTGCACATGCCTTTTCCATTACATCGATTTCAGATGTCTTTGAATGCTCAAAGCTGTATGGTCACTGTCAGTTTTAACTGCTGCTTTTGATCCAGCAATTACTGAGCACAGGTAGCACTCTTCTGTATTATGACAAAACAAAACAAAAAACCTTGCAGAAACTCTTCCATCCAACATAACTCTCATTAAACACTAACAGAAACCAACAACATGTTCCCCTTTACTAAAAGAAAAATGGATAAACTAAAAATTCCTTTGCTTGGAAAATACTGATCCACTACCTTGTGTCATGGTCCTGTCTTCCTTGTTCCTGTTAACTCCCTGATTGTGCGCTCCTCTTGTCATCTGTCTCACCTGTGTCTTCATCAATTCCCTAATCAGTCTCGTCTGCTATCCCCACCTTCCTATTATCCTCTGTGTATTTAAGCCTTGTGTTAGTCTTAGTCGGTGTGCGTTCTCCTCAATACTGTGAAGTGTTAACCTTTGTATTCTGGATGTGTTTAAATAAAACTTCCATGTAATGGAGATCTTGCACATCGCATGCACTTGTGACACCTTGCTGTCAACAAAAAATTATTCATGTAGTTTTAACAGAGATTAAGTACACTTCAGTTGTTAATATATTAGGTTGATTGAACAATTAAATCATATTGTTTTATCTCATTTTAATTGAACTGAAAAAGTGTATTATTTTGTACAATTTCAAACTTATCTTAAAAAATATTGTTAAACTTAAAAAATATTGTTATATATATATTTATCTCAATATCAGCGATGGTGACAGATACTGACATTTTATTTGTCTTCCTGCACTTATTTGCTTTATATTTTGTTGTGATTCTCCATCTGTTGAACCATCTTTATCCGTACAGTAAGTAGGGATACAGTAAAAGCACAGACGCACTGTTATGCTTTGGTACTCATGCACAGCTTAGTTGACAAAAAAAACAAGATGCAAACTCAGTTCCATGACAACTGCATCTTTGATGCAGCATTTAATTTGTGCAGAAAGAAACTAGTGTACTGTACTTTTTTTTGAGTTGTATATAGTAATGCTGCTATAAAATTCTACTTCCAATTGAGTTCATTTCAAAGGCTCTTAAACTAATTTCACTCATAATGAATTGCACACTATTGAGACTTAAGCCAAGTCTGTTTCCTTTGCTTTCAGTCAAAGATATTAAAATATTGGAATCAGGATCTGTGTTGATTGTGTGCCATGTTGTGGCAGTAAAACTCATAGGGATATTGAATTCGGTGACATTACTACAGCCAGTGTTTTAATAAGCACAAGAATGAAATGGACTATATCTGAGGATTTTGTAGTTTTAAGACTATTAAAGTGGGGAAAAGGCCTTGTGGGAGACGGAGAGACAGAATCTAAAATGTAAGCCAATAGCAAACACATAAGCCTATAAAGAGATTGTTCTTTTATTTTAATAGTACAACGGAATTTATTGCAGGCATGGAACAACAGCAAGCTGTTTTCTGCTGCCTGTGTTTATTACTACTCATTGTGATTTCACAAATGCCTTCTAAAATGCCTTATAAGTACAGTGTGTATGTAAAAGCCTATTTTATCTGTAATCTCTTACAATCCCTAATTGAAGCAGGATTAAGTATACAAATTCAGGTTTTTTTATTGCATAATTGCATCACTTAATCTGCTGTGGACTGTGTAATTAAATGTGTAATATTTGTCTCATTCTCTTTTTACTCTTTAAAATAAATAAAATATATAATACACAGTACTATTAACCCTCTAGAGTGTAGTGTTTCCAAGAACTTTTATTTTGAGGTGCAGTCTTTAGATAAAAATGTAACATTTGAGAGATTAAGTATTAGTATCAGAATGAAAATGCTGGATTCAAAGAAGGGTATTCTCTGAAAGTCCTATACATTAGATGGCAACATCTGTTTCTCATTATGTACAGAAAACACTTCCAGAGTGGGACCACTAAGTCAACATGGAAATAGTCCTTCACTCTCCACTCTAAATGATGCTGCCCATGTATCTGTGGTAAAGTTAGCTGGACCACTGACCAGTAAAGTTAGCTGGACCACTGACCATATATAGACTTGTTATAGTATGCATATAATTCCTATATGATGTCATCTATACGCTCTCATTGGCTGTCTCTGTGTAACTCCCCTAGATATGTACCTCTATATACTCAAACAAATAAATAATAAAGTTGGCTTGGTCTTTCTACCTCATCGCTGAGTACTTGTTCATTCAATCGTTAACTGAGAGCACTGGAATGAGGCACACTGGGAAACAAATCTAACATTAATAATCCCCAAACATAGTTTTACAGTGATTATGAATGTTACCATACCCATTTGGCAAAATGTATAGTAATGATAAAAAACAAAAGAGCAATGCTTTATCACTTTGGTTATGCAGTGCCTCATTAGATTTTCAGTTATATCACTGCAATTATTAATAATAATTCAAATAATCTAGGCTGAATTAAGGTATTAGTTATTTCCCTGGAGCACTGTCTCAACATGCATTGAATTCTGGGCTAACTGAAAGCTTGACTTTCGTACTATTTACTGCCTCCTTGACATTTGAAATCCCATTCCAGGTGCAAATGTTCAAGGCAATGGAGAGTCGTGAGGCCTGTTTTATGCTGCTTCTTTGAGATTATAGCTTGCTCTGTGAATCTCGGAAAGTGAACTGATTGTAAAGTGAAATATGAGGGAAAGTATGTGGAGAAGTTCTTTAGACACCCATCCTAGCTCATGGAGATAACCAAAGTCACACAAGCTTATTCCCATAACCTTTGCTCTGCCTGTAAACAAACAGGGGACACCAACACACACATGTACACATAAACTCCCACATTCTGCAGGACACGCAATATAAACATATTTTTGAGTTTGAGCTTTTGAGGTTTCTGACTGCTTAGCCAGAACCAAAATGTCTCATGCTTTGATCTTCATCTCCCCGGTTAACCCTGAGATGTCCACCTCTTTGGGTCTTTGGGACTCTTCAATGAAAAGAGAAATTGGGATAATATTGGCATTTTCTCACTGATAATAATAATAAGAATTTGTTACATAGCTAGAGAGAGATTATTTCGGCACTCAAAATGTTGGGGGGAAGGGGAATCTACTCAACCACCACCAAAGTGCAGCCTCCAACAACAAAAATATATAGTAATATATAGTCCCCTGGAAATTTTTAAGTTTATGTGTGTGTGTGTGTCTGTGTTTAACATCCAGAAAAGGTGGTAAGCGTATCCATTGCCTAATGCCCGTGGGAAGGGGAGCAGGTTTGATCTAGACTTGGATCAAAGCCAGGTGTGAGGCTGTTCCCTGCTGTCATGATGAGTCTCCTCTTCACACACAGCTCCTGATGGGAGCAGACAGCCACCCTTCCTGCACCCCCCAAAGCTAATCACAGTTTCCTTCCTTGCCCCCACCTAAAGCTCCATGATTGACACTCCTCAAGCACTAAAGACTATTTTCGAGGGTGTTCAGGTCTATGAACTGAACGACTGCCACAAGAGGGGAACATATAGAGTAGAGACACAAACACAACTCATGTTATAGACATTAGTCCAGATAGGCACCATGTCGTTGATGCAAACTAGACCATAAGTATCTTTAGTAATGTAGTGTTTATATGTTATGTCCCTGGTGTCATTAGCAACATAAACCTCAGTAAAACAACACAGAATATTGTCAGGGTTCTGTCACTTCAGTTTGGTTTTCTAGTGTGCTGGTTGACAGAGCTCTGACACTGCCCCTTTGTGTCTTGTGATTGTAAACCCCGCCCACCTTGTTACCTCGTTTCCCTTGAGTGTTGTCAGCTGTTCTCAGCTCGTTACCTTCCCTCATGTGTCCCTATTTAATCCCGGTGTGTTTGCTGTCCTGTGTCGCGTCGTTGTCGCTCAATGTTCTGTGCTTGTGTACCTGGTTTTCTGGTCCCCTGTAAATCCGTTTCATCCGGTTGGTAGTGATGGGCAAAGCGAGGCTTCATGAAACACTGAAACACTTGAATCAAATGTGCCGTATTGTTTCGAGGCTTCGAAACTATATACCGACACCCGTCTCCACGGTGACATCTAGTGGTCAATTGCACATGTTGTCTGCATCTTTGACAACAATCCATTAAAAAAAATAAAAATGTTGTGTTTGTGTTAATGTGGCGAGTTTTTAAACATCCTCACTATATAACTATAATATATAGCAATAATAACTAGGTTAAGTAGCATCTCTTATGTGGAGCCTCCATTTCTATCTATTCTATTAATGTCTCTCTCTCTCTCTCTCTCATATATATATATATATATATATATATATATATAGATAGATCTATCTATCTATGAATCTATATATTAATATTTGAATATATATATAAATTTATATATCTATGAATCTATATATATATATATCTGAATCTATCTATTTATGAAATTCTATATGTCTAACTGCTGTGCTATCTGTCAATATCTAACTAAGCCTATATGAATGTGTCACTCTATCTATCTATCTATCTATCTATCTATCTATCTATCTATCTATCTATCTATCTATCTATCTATCTATCTATCTATCTATCTATCTATCTATCTATCTATCTATCTATCTGTCACTGTCTGTAGTATATCAGTAAATATGTTTAATTTTAATGTAGCCTAAATATAACTAACCAAATCACACAATAAATGTCACTATATCATAAACGCTATATCAAAATCTTTCTCCTCTCACAAAAACCCACGAGGTGAAGGTGCATTAACTCCTCTTTTAAACTTTGTGTAAGTTGAGACAGATGTGCGATTGTGTGGTTTGTTCCCGCCCCTGTCAATCAAACGCAGACTCGGCAAGCACCGCCTATCGAAACACTTGTGAAACGCGCAGACGATTCGTTTAGCCAAAAGTCACGTGACATTGATGTTTTGAATCACAGTTTCGATTCAGTGTTTCGAAACATCTACGCTTCGGGGTCTCGACACTGTGTCGAAACGCAGGTTTCGAGTCAGCCATCCCTACCGGTTGGTTTGTTTTTGTTCTTAGTGTCTAGTTATTGTGTTAAGTTATGTTTTCCCCCTCGTGGGTTTTTGCTTATTGAGATTTTCTTTATTTGTTAATAAATTACGCATTTCCCCGTTTATGCGTTCCGTGACAGAATATATTTAACTTACTGTAATTTAAATGTGCTCTCCTATCTAAAATCTGTATAGGTTTACACAACTGAAACATACACATTTATTCTGAACTAGTTTTTGCTTCCTGTTTATACCAAAAACATTTTCTTGTGTATATCCAATGGTTTCCTAAGGCTGAGGTGGTCAAGGGAGTAAAGTCACTGACAGCAAGTCCAAATCTTTCCGTGTCACTGTTGTCATTAAAATGGCAAAATCGCCCCCAATTTACTCAAACATGCTCCTTTGCCTTTGTGAGTTGTGAAGTGTCAGGGAGAGTTATGACACCCCTGTCAGTTTCCAGCACTGACCCCAAGGGACGCTGACTCAGCCTGGGAACAGACTGTGCTCAGGATCTCTCTCAGTTGGTCTAACATCTCCCCTGGGGCAACCGTTCAACCACCCTCACAGTCCCAAACTGTTGGCTAAGCATCCCAATTAGAATAGTCCATTGAGTGTTAGAAGGAAAGCATACCTCCTGCACAAGGAAATTGATGGTCAGATGGTTGCTGAATTATCACACTTTGCCTTCAACACTGAGGTCATGGCTGGCTTCATCGTAATGGGCTGGGAACCATGACTGTAAAGCACAGCTCCCATTACTACGGTGACAAAGACTTGCCGCATGCAGTAGTTTGAGCTCTCGGCCCAGACTTTTTGACATGGCATGTCAGATAGAGTTTGTGCGAACAGCTACTGACAGGCACTAACCTCACTTAATGACAAGAAGATGTTTTGACGAGGGAAAAACGTGACCATGAATTTTTCATGAGCTCTGCACCTCAGTTCTGTGCTTTATTAAAATGGTGTAGTTTTTTCCTTTCTTGGAGTTTAGTTCAAATTTATCCTTATGTGTTTTGCATTTGTATGTTTGTGTCTCTGACAGGCATCTCCACTACAGAGTTCATGGAACGTCGTGGAAATCTGAAGAGCAGATACGAGCTGCTGGCCGACTTCCTGTCAGACATGCTGTCGGTGGGGGCAGATGACGTCAACATTTTCAGTCTGGTGGAGGTGCGGGACAAGACTCTGGATGTGAGGTTCTCTGTTCACAGTGCTCCGTTTCTCAGGGCTGAACGAGTTCACGGGTATCTTGCAGCTCATAAACAAAAAGTAAGGCTTGTGAGAAGCACATTGATATAAATATCGTCATATTTGACTTTGTAATTAACCTAGGAATCGTTCTAAATGCATGCACTCTTCAATGTGGAATAACTGTGACTGAATTTCATTTGCTTTCACTTATTCAGAGCGAAATTGGGCCTGATGTATTAACCAGTCTCTCTTTGTACCTTTTAAATCTAGCAGAAAGAGTCACCTCTGACTCTCTCTATGGCTCTTTTTCCATTTAAACGACATATAAACTGATGTGAATTGGAAATATTCAACAAACTTAAATGCATCAGTCTCCAACACAAAATCATTGATCAGAATCAATTACAAGGTGTAAAGAGGCTTGAGAATGGTTTGGAAAGGGTGAGCTGAGATGGTGAAAATAGTGTTGATGGAGGACAGAGGCTATTAATTATTTGAATTCTAATCCTCTGGAAAAAAAAAAATCCACAAAAAACGTTCCATTATTCTCTTTCTCATTCGCTTCTTTCCCATTCAATTCATTTCATTACTCAGAGCTAAAAGTAAAAGGGAAAAAAACTTAAAATTTTTGGGAGTTAATTACAGATGAACCCACTGATATGGAAAGTAGGTTATCGGTCTCCACCCATAGTAATTGGAGAGATACCCAGACAAGGAGTGGAAAAAAATAGTGAAATGAAATTTGCCACGGTTAAGGTATATGCAGTGTCAAGGTTTCCAGAGAGATCAGAGCAAACAACCAGCTCATGTTCATGCACAGAACTATTGCCTCTGAACCTGATGTAATTGCGTTTTTCTATTTTTGGCTGGTATGGCGGCATGTCAGAAGTGTCGAATAGGGCGCATGAGGTTGGCTTACAAGAGAGCTGGAAGAAAGGTTTGAGAACAGCAGGAGAGAGACTGAGAGGAGCCCTCCTCACATCTGTAACTTTTAAATGATTCTTAATGCTCTGCCATGATCTCCAGTTCTCCTCTCTTTTCCCCCTTGCTTTCCACCTCACTCCCCTGCTGCCACAATGCACACTTTGAAGAGCTCAGGATTCCCCTGCGGCCGTGCTAGGATGGGGGAAGCGGATTTTCGGAGCACACTGCTCATCTCCCAGGGGTGTGCCCTTCTATCTCACCCCCTAACACCCCCTCTGAAATATACACAACTGAAGTGACACCCTGTGAAGTGTCAGATGCTTCACAAAAACACACACTGTTGCGTCAAACTCGGAAACCAGAACGAAATCTCCCTATGGTGATAGAGAGTCCTGATGAAAGACTAGGAGTCAATGATAAACAGAGAAAAAAAAGAAGCACGAAAGGAAGAAAAAGTTTTCTGGGAAGCTTGTTATTTGTTGTTAAATTGGAGGCCAAACCGGTTTAGCAGACTAAACTAAAGTACATTTGCAGAAAAAAAAAACACATTCTCATAAGATTTACCCCTCAGAATAAACATACATATCACGTTCTAGAAATAGAGTACCTATTAGAGCACCCAGGTTAAAACGCAGAAGGAACCAGTGAAGATGAACAAAGAATAATTAGAGCCATTCTCAACATTTAATCAGATGTCAATGAATCTCCTGCTCTATTTGAGTTCAAATACAAAGGAGTGGAAATACAATTATTTTAAAGCTTTCAACTGGATCTTCGCTGTCAAAGCCATTTCACACTGGCCTTTCTATAAAACACATCTCATCACCTGGGCTTTTGCAGAAATCTTCGTAATTACATATCAAACACGAAGACAGTGCGTTCTGCCTCTGCCCTTTTGTTTCGACTTTATTCAGACAATTGTTGGCTTGAACACACCCACACTATTTCTTTTATTCTTTTCTTTTCTTTCAGGAAATTTTGAAATTACTACTTGATTTGTTGCATCTTTAAGTGCTATGTGGCGCAGCACCTCCTATTGATCCCCATCCCTGTTCTTTATGTGAATGCTTGTTCCTCTTTTTTCTTTCTTTTTGAAAGAAAAGCTCAGTCATGTGCAATGGTATCATGTGGATCGGTTCTACACCCTGCAATGCCGTTTGCTCACTCACCAAAACACCCTTTGGCGGTTGTTGAACTCCTTCTTCTCAAATCAAATGTTAAAAAAACGTTCACTGTTTTGAACGGAAACATGAAAAGACCACTGATCCAATAGAAGGTTAGTGTCTGTGAGCGAGGAGCACAAAATAAACACGAGTTTGTGTGTGTATGTAGATCCTGCTTTGTATATCTCTTGGGTGTCCTCCTGAGCTATCATTGAGCCTCTGTGGAACAGTTTCCCTCAGGGAATTCTGGGCATTGTAGTTTCAGTCCCGACGGGCACTTCAAAGGAGCTCTGAAAAATGAGCTGACAGTACCATCGAGCAGGAGATGGAGAAAAAATGATATGCTCTCCTCCAGGAACACAGAGAGAGAGAGAGAAATAAATGTAGAGTGAGAAAGAGAAATGAGAGCGTCCAGAAGTATTAGACGAGGGAGTGGGTGTATATTCTCTGCTGTGTAGGCTCATGTTACCTGAGCCTAACTGGCTCATATAAACTAATGGATTATTAGTTGTCTATGCATGCTAAATGAAACCTCAGTGTTGCAGTGTTTGACGTCTGAGGTAATACATGCAAATAACCTCCTCGAGCAGGCGTGAACGTGGGAGTCAGACCTGAATGCTCCTGTTTAGGATCCACATTGTATGCGCATGTGTGTGTCTGTAAAGACCCAGAACCATGAGAAGAGAAGGAGAGGAAGTCAAGTGTGTGTGGGTGAATGTTTAACACCAGGCATCTCTACGCTCTGCAGCTTTAAATGTGTATGTGTGTGTTTGTGTGTCTTGCCTGGATCTGATCCACAGGGACTCTGCAGTGCAGATTAGTGCATGAGTAGATCTGCAGTCAGTCAGGCACAGACTTGAGGTACACATGGACACTCAAACCATTAAAGGTCTGTTAAGGAAATGCAATAAGAAATCCCACTGATTTTGATTATATGTTTAAAACTTCACATTACTTATTGTACATTCAGTGGCTGAAAAATATCCAACAATTATAAAAAACACCAAATAATTTACATTAATACCTCGGTTTACGAGTTTAATTTGTTCCAAGAGCGAGCTCGTAAATCAAAATTCCCATACACCAAAACAAGTTTCCTCATAAGAATGCACTGAAAATCACTCGATTCGTTCCACACGACCATAAATGCCCATTTCAAATATTTTTTAGGGGTTTTACCCTATAATTACAGTTAAAATTATAACCATTAAGATCTCATATAAATACTAATTAATAATTGACAATTAAACTCTAAAAATACAATTTACTCTAACACGCACTTTACCTTTGAGTAGCGTCGCTGCTGGTGTGATGGAGACGAGAGGAGGGGGGCGGGGTGTTACTGCTTAGAGAGAGGATTTTGTACCTTATTTCTTACTCATCTTGAGGGCCATTGTCGTTACATTTACGTATATATTTCACTACGTGAACAATAGCGATCACAATTAAGGTTAACAAAACGAGGTAAAACTTCTGTAAATCAATTATAAAAGAATGACCTCTGTTGAATGATGCAACCAAACCAAGCGACGCTGAGAGAACGAAAGAGTTAAGGGGTGATAAAGGGGTTGGAACCACGTGACTGTTTTGTGAGAGGCTGTCATTGGGATAATTCCAGTAAAAATGTGCGCAAAGATTAGGTTAGGACTTTTCCACACAAAAATGTGCGTGGGTGAGAGAATATTTTTCTCACACATCGATACAACGCTCGTACACGATTTGACTTGCCATGCTTGTACACCGATTTGCTCTATTGTATACTAAGTCACTCGTAAACTGAGGTATTACTGTAACTGACTATGCTTTCATGGATTGTTACGGGTGCACGTGTGCGATGCAGAGAAGAACGACAAGGAGCAACAGCTTCTAAACTGAAACTTTTTATTCATAAAGAAACAAAAACACTTTAAATGAAAACAGAAAAGGCACACATGTGTGTAATAATGTTGAACGTTCAGGGAGGAAGGAGGCGGGAACCGGCAGACATTTAAACACTTTTAATAATCTAAATAAACCATAAATACAAAACGAAAGTAATGGCGGCAGCCCCTCGCGGTCGACTGCCGCCCACACAAAACACAACATAAAGTCCAGGCCTGGTCCTCTCTCGCTTTCACTGTCGTCGCTCCTCTTTTTAAGTCTCCGCTCCTCCGTGAGACGAGAGACACCGGTGGCTCGCAGGTGTCGCTCATTCTCAATCACGCCACCGGCTCTCGTGACGCTCTCACGGTCCCTCGACCCCGCCCTGCTCGCCACAATGTGCAAAAACCTTACACACCACACACACCAAAACAGCCACCATAACTCAATCAAGAGAGATCAACAAACGACAAAGACAAAGGAAAACAAGAGGGATTTAAACAGTGGAATGACGAACACCTGTAGAGACTAACGATGAAAGTGATGAACAAGACAGGTGCAGGATGGGAACGAGAGGAAACACAGAAGGGACCCGGAAGTGAAACAACAACTGACACGACACACAGAAGTGACAAATAGACCTCACCAACAGGAAGTGTAACATTGACATCAAAGGAAGTGCACAGATGACATGACAAACAGGACTAAGGCTAACATGGTTGAATTTATGGAAATTGTAAAAGACTTGTGCTTGGGAAAATGTCCCTGTTGTGTCCTCTGCTTTGATAATTATTCATAGTAATGGACATTAGCTTGTCACCATACTTGTTATCAGCAATAAAACAGTACATTGGATGTTCACTTAGTTACATTAATTATTTCATGCTGTACATAACAATTGTAATGTTGTAATGCCTAGAATTTAGAATTTAGGATTTATTCATTTTTCACAAAATAATATGTAATTTTAATATTGGTATAGTAGTGTAGTGTTTAATAGTATCAGACATAAAATCGCCTTATCTGAAATCAGTGCATTCTTGTTTGTTTGTTTGTTTATTTTGATTTGTCAGTTTTCTACCATCTTGTCCTTTTCAATCACTAAAAACAGAGGTTAATACCTGCATATCCACATTAACTCTGCAACAGAGTGACTACCTCTCTTCATGTTTGCACTGCCCCATCCCTTTGAATGCTGCCCTGCATCTGGGCTCCCGATTGGAACACGCATATGAAAGGAGTGATGCAGTACCAGACTGGTCTGGCAGTGTGTGGTGAGGTGAGGTGAGGTGCATCTGAAGTTAATGGTGCCATTTAAATGCTGAATGCACCTCTTCTCAATATATCCATCTTGTCCAGTGTGGATATGCAAGGGCTGTGCAAACATAAAGGCTATGAGTGCCAACTAGGGCAATCACAAAATCAGATTTTCTCTATATGATTATCATGTCCAAGACCAAGACCATTTCCTGTATAGAAATTTGAATTAAAAAAACTTTTGTGCTTTCTCGCTTTTGACCTCTAGACAGGGAGGCAGAGAGACCATTTGTAACCAACTACAAATGTGTACCAAACTACCTGCAGACAAGGTTGTCTCATCATTGCACCTTCAGTTCTCGCATATATCCCCCTTGTAGACTTTATATCTCCTTTTTTAATGATATGTAAATTTTTTCTTAAAATAAACCCCTTCCTACGGCCTAACACTGTCCCCAATGTTTTTGTCTCAACCCACCATGACACATGTGACATGCGCCGTGTGCACCCTTAGAGTTTCCCTTCTGATCACACATAAAATCAACATAAACAGCATCATCAATCACCCACAACCTTCTGCCACAGTTGCTGTGTAAAAAAAACTAACTAAAAAAGCCCCTATCCCAGTAGAAAAAGTGTCTCGGCAAATAGGTCCCAGTTAATTTTGGAGTAGTTGAGCATCTTGAGCATAAGTCTCTATCTTCTGTCTCTGTCTGTATCCCTCGATATCTCTTGTTTCTTCACCCCTCAATTTTCCCTTAAGTATGTCTGTCCACATGGATTTGTGTAGGACAGGTCAATCACTGTGTGACTGCTCAGTCCACCTCAGAACAAACTGCTCCACTTCAGATGTGGGATTTGAATAAATGGTGTGAAAGTTGAGAGGCAGTCCTGTGGACATGAGAGTATCTGCACAACATTTATGTGCTTATAGAAAAACACAGTCTCTGAGAGGCTCACTGAACACTGTTTATGTCTCAAAGCAATATAAATAACTGGGTTTGGGGTCTTTTTGGTTAACTTTATTAGACTTGTTTTGCTATTTGTATGCTAATTTGAAGACATGTCAGCTAAAAATACAACCACAGCCTTAATAGGTTAACCAGCAGAACTTCCTTGATCAACAAGCTTTACAAGCAAGACATTTTTGGACACTGATCAGCATAAAAATTCAGTTCAAGATAATTTCATGTCGAAATGAGCCAAAATGTTTCAATAATTTTGATGTCTCTGCTTCCCTCTTTTTGTATTGTGTCTTTAACTACTAGGTACTAACATTTAAAGTGATAATTTGATACAGTGAGCTTACTGTGTAGATGTTTTTTTATGGTGCATTGTATTATATCATACAGATGTATTTAAAAATGCTTCTATATTTACTTCAATCAAACCTCTAAAATACAACACGAACACAATACGTACATTGTACAATTTTTAACCAAACACATTTGTGCGTAAAACACATTTTGTTGCGTACAAAACACAACACGTACAAAATACGTACAAAAAAAACAAACATTTGTTTTGATGTAAGTATATGGTTTCAGAAGATACATATAATAAACTGACCAATTATTTTATTATGAAATTCAGAAAATGTTATTTTGACACTATTTAGTGTTGTATTACACTGCTATATTTCCCTTAGTTCTGTGTAAAACGATAATCCAGTACGACTTATTGAAATATATCAAATCTTATACAGAGTTCATAGTCAATCAGAGTATCAAGACGTCAATGAAACTGCTTTTGAACTAGCTGACCTTATGTTATAATATCTGCACAGCAGTTTTGAGTAGAAAATGTTTTAATTCATTGCATGAACCTCAAAATCAGTTTCTGGGTCAAAATGACCTTCTTTTTCCCTTTTCCATGCAGCTCCAGTCTTTTCTGCAAGTCAACGTGACCCAGATTCATGTAGATGAATGTGTGGATGCTGACTGTCGGGGTGGAGGGGGCTGCACCAGCCACCTGAGTGTGACTGACAAGCCGGCGGTGGTCGACTCGGGCAGCATGGCTCTAGTATCAGTGACTGTGGAAGCAACAGCTGTCTGCAGCTGCTCAGCACGTGAACACCCCCACCAGAGCTGCTCTGTTTATCCCAGAAACCCCTGCCACAACGGAGGAGTCTGCATAGACACCCAGAGTGGATACAGGTGAGAAAATACAGATTTTCTTTTGATGTAAAGCTCTAATTCACTTTGCAAATGGAGAGAGAGTGAGCTGAAGAACATAACAGCAGTGGGATGTTTACAACCGGCTTATATTAGCAGTCTGTAAATCTGCAGCAGGTTCTTGAGCATATGCAAGCTCTTTGAGGAAATGGCCAAACAATGTCTAAATATTACAAAAAAAACATTAGGTTGAGAATTGCATGATGAAACTGTCTGAAATTAGCAATGCACTTAGATGCATAGATGCCTTTTTGAGAGTGAAAAAAGGAGATGGGATAAAGTGATTTTCAAATCCTCACTTCTGAGCTTTTTCACAAATATGAGGCTGAGAAAACGTTTATTTTTCAGTGTTATTCAATTATCCAGTCCTGGCATGGACATTGATTTCCTTCTATGAATAACAATACTAAGTTACTGGGATGGGTCGGGTTTGTGGGGGAAGAGAGCTTGTGATAATTGTTAGGTGGTGACATTTTTTCTCAGATTACACAGAAACCTGGCAGCCGTCAGTTAGTAAAAAAAAAACTACAATGCACTTTTTTTTTTTTTTCAGCCATGGCTGTAATTGAACAAGGCAAGTGAGCCATTACTCATGTTGAAAATTTTGAACAAAACATTTTGTGTTTTAAGTTCTGTTTTCATGCATGAAGTGTATCTACCTACTTTGATACAAGCATTTCTAATTATAAGTGATGTTTCTTGATGTAAACTACATATGTTTAAGTGGAAAACTGGGCAGCCTTTTCACCACTTGCGTAACTTGTAATTAAAACACAATTAGTCAGATCTTCTGATTGTGCTAATTCCTGTATGGACAAGTCAACAGTGAGCAAAGAAATGAGGAAAGTCTTTACACCATTCAAATAACAAATGTTATAATGCTATGAAAATGTTCAAGAAATTATCTTGAACTATCTATCTATCTATCGTTTGTCCCCACTTTTATAGGAATGTAAATTTTGTATCGTTTATCCCCACTTTTATTCAAACTTTTTGAATACCGAATTTTTCCACACTATAAGGCGCATGCACGAGCCTTACATTTTCTCAAAAATTGGCCATGCGCCTAATAATTCGGTCCGCCTTGAGTTCCAAAATCTGATACATTTTATAATACATAGAAAATTAAACAATGTGTGAAAGGATGCAACAAACATGTTAGATGGATTGAAACTGTTAACTGCCTGAGCTTCGTCAGGATGAGAGATAAAGACACCAGCAAAACTGTTGATTTCACACCTGTTGATTGCACCTTATAATAGAAATGCGCCTTATGTATGGGTTAAGTACAGAAATAAACCCGTAATTGAGACTGCATATTGAAAATACGGCAATTATTTACACAGGCATTTTTTATTTTAGTTAAAAGTCTACACATTAAAGCATTTTCATCAAAGTTAGTAGCTATTCTGTTTTATTATATAATTTTTCTCTTGATTTTTCTTTTTGGGGCCAAGCACTGAAGATGTGTAAGCACTTATTGTAATTGTTGCTGTTCTTATTGTTCTTCTGTAGCTCTAGAAGTCTATGACAGCCCATAAAACTGCTTGCAGGATAGTTATGAAATTTGCCACAGACAGAGAACAGTCTGAACTGTCACCACAGCAAATTTGGAGTCTCTAACTCAATCCCTTTATGCCACCAACTGTCCAAAGTAGCACTCATGTTTATGTTAATAACTTTTGAGCTGTAGATACAAAATAATATTTTTTGACTGAGGCTTTATCTCTGCAATGACATATTGACACCAAACTTTGCATGTCATTGTCACCTCACTCTGACCACAAATTGGTCAAAAGTGAATCAACTATTAAATCAAGTACTGTGATTATACTTTTTATGATTGATTTTTCAACCAATTTGCCTAAAATTATCTTAATGTCTTTAATTTCTCATTGTCACAGTTGGTCTGATGTGCCCAGGTATGTTGGTGTGACGTATCATGTGTTTCTGTGCTTGGCCCCAATAATTTATTTTTGCTTTTTTACTCTACTTTTATATTTATTTGTATAAGGCACTATGCCATTGAAAATATTGACCAGAGCTATTTTGAGAAATCCATCCTCTCTTTGGAAACACTTTTACATTTCTCTTCCGTAAAGATAAGATGACAGAAAATGACTTTAAGAAAACGGTGGAAAAAATGAACTCACTATAATGTGACAATACCATACTGTAAGACTGTGTAACAGTTAGCTAGGGTAATACTGGATGCTTAGAAGTGATTTATAAAGCTCAGTGTTTTAGTATGCATACGCTGATTTAGAATCAAATCAAGAGAGCAGCTGCCATGTAGAAGCTCCTAATGATATCTGAGATGTGCTTGCAGGTGTGAGTTGTGTTCTGATCACTGCTTGTGATATGGAGGATTTCTCCCCTCGGCAGGCAAATTAAAAATGGAGAGCAATGAACATATCATAAATACTGGCTTGCCATCTTCCAGAGGGGGCATTTAAAAAATGAAATTGCACATTTACCCATTGTATAATTTATATGTTGACCATTTACCTCACTCAGACTCCCATCACCTCCCACTTAGATGTGTGCACACACATACATGCACAAATCTATTTCCACACCTGTAATTGTTTTTTTTTTTATTTAGAAGGGAGACTGACTTACATGCAATCCTATTCGCCAGTAATGTCTTTTGCATGACATTATCTGAGACATCATGGAAAGATCTTTTTAAGACCGCTATGAGATAGTACATGCAACACATGCACACGTACTGGCTTAAGTTTTTTTCTACGCCTCATTTTATCACCTTGAAAAATATGGAGAATTTCATTTAGCTCTCAGTGGTTTAATTATAAGAAGAAAGTAAAGCTAAGGATTTGCGAGCGGTCAGACCTAGTGAGCATGTAATGTGGTGAGCTGGTGTTGTGGGCCATAGCGCTTTCATGCCTCAAGCCCTCCTCTAATCCTAATAATGTCCACAGGCTACGACTTCAATGTTGCATCTCTGTTACGTCAACCTTCCGGTTTTGTTCAGCTTTCAAGCATAGATATGTGCCTTTTTTTCTATGTCAAAATATGAGTATGTATATGAAAAATATTTATTTGTACTGTGTGCATTCAAATGGAACAGTTTTCGAACATAGACATTTGTATGAAAAATAGGGATTTGTATGCATTGATATGACATGGTCTATATGATTATCTTGCTTTGGCAGAAGGAAATTGCTTTTGGGTCCCTTACTCACATTGCTTGGTTATTTCTGTGTCAAGAGAGACTTAGACAGTCCTGCAGCAGAGTGCTTTAAATATCAATGTTTTCTTGCACAAACGCTGTAATTTACATGCATCAAACATCCAACAATCCTGGAGTGTTTAGCTCTCAAGGTCCTTTTTCTATTAAAGTAACTATCATGAGTCATTTTCATTTAGTCCATGTACCATGTCTGTGCTTCATTAGAGCTAAATTTATAAAGTAGATATTCAAATCTTTTGTGAATGTTTTGTGAATCAGCGGGAAAGGGGTCAATGACAGATACATTTACTCATAGTCTATAAACTACTGTTAAAATAATTCTGCAAACAAAAATATTTCCAACCGCTTGTTAACATATGTAGAGTATGGACGGTGCTCATGAAGGATCGATCAAGATTCATTCTTTGATTGAAAAAAGTGATTCGACAGGATCGGCTCCGTAGAGTCTGTGACCTGACAGTTTAAGACTTCTGGGACACAAACCATTCGCATTCACCCTCGCTCTCCTCTGCATTTCAAAGGATGCCATCGTAAAACAGCCCCCACACACAAACACACACATACATACCAAGAACATAAGACTGTGCCATGTGACCTTTAACTTAGTTACTTTCCATTTTTAGATGTGTTGTGTTTTACTTATATGTATGCATGCTTTTGTTATAACCATTTTAGATGTGTTTGATAATTTAGAAGCTTATAACCAGTAAATACTTGGGTAAAACCAAGTCAATCTTTACCTTGCCTTCATGCTAAGAGTTAGTATAGCCATGAATGGTCTCGAAATCTTTGTCTTTCCATTTGCAGACCGTCTAGGTTTGTTTCACTGTGCTAGGATGCATCAGACTCTTTCTTTTATTCCAAAACCCAAAGGTCTGCATTCTCAAGTAGGCAATAAAACATGCTAATCACCTCAGACTAAGAGACAAAGAAAAGTTTCCCGCTTCTCAGTTCCTTCACTCTGATTGGCTGTCCCAACTCTTAGAGGCGTGCTTTGTTTATGCCTTTATAAGCGCCCGTAGGCCAAGGATCAACCTCTTCAACCTCTTCCAGCCCCTTCTTCCTGTTCCTTTTCCTCCTCTGGCGCGGATTCTTGGATCCTCCTTCAGCGCCATTTTCCACAAAGGACATTACAAACAAAGAACCATAATTTGAACTTACCGCGGACTCCAACGGACCTGCCCAGCAAGACGCAAACCTCGGACCAGATCGGAATTCGCACGCACGCATTCCGACCAGCCACAGAAAGAAACATAAGCGAGTAGCCTACCCTCGTTAGAGAGTTTTTGAGTTTATACCAATAAGTTGGTCTGATTCCTTGCTTGTTCTCAAATAGGTTATTGTCTGTAATACTACCTTCCTTTGTCTCTCCTACTCTCTCTTATTCTCTCTTCTTCCCTTTTTCAATTTAGTTCGTGTATGTTTGTCTATTGTTTGTCGATTATTAAAATATATATATTCACACGTGATTGCCTCTGAATTGCTCAACCATAAGTCACTTTAATGGTGACCGATCCTTGTTACAAATTAATGGAAAGATCTTTCTTTGTGGCCAAAAGAAACCTTTCCTTTTTATAGAGTTTATAAGGTCAATATTTGCTGGACAAATTATCCGTCCTTTGAACTCTTTTCTAGAATTAAAGAAAATTCTACAAGCCGAATCAAGCCATAGATATTAATAATTGTTATAATCCGTTATAATTAACTGTTAATATCCAAATTCCCCTTTGTGCAGATTTATGTGTGTTCGATCACAAAACGATTCACGCACACATAGATCCGCACCATTTCCCTTAGGCTTAGAATCGCTACATATAATGGTGGAGAATGCGGGCACCGTTTTAAACTTGTGTTTGAACAAACTCAGTCCAGTCTAAGTGTGTATGTATATGTTTTGTAACGTGCGTTGCGCAAAGTGAGTGCCGCCGAGCAACTCACTCTGCCTAAACCTAATGAGCTCATGTTTCTGAACCCGGTGTGTTAACACGTCTATTTGTCTATCATTTAGCCTTTGTTAACAAGTAAATCCGTTAAAAACTGCAGTCAATATTAAAATCGCATCTGCAGAGACGAAGAAATCTCTTTGCAGAGCATTTTAATATTTGTTTATATCCCTGTTGGACGAAGAAATCTCCTCAGTGGATAACGTTTGATCCGAGCGAGTCTCCTCCGATCAACCCTGTTTAGGCTTTTATTGTGTCGCTAGTCATTCATCGCGTATGTCCGATGCTTTGTAACTTGGCGAATTCGCTCCGTTGAGCCCACGCGGAGTAATTACCCACGTGCGCTCAGGCAGATCAGACAAAGAAAGTCGCGCTGCGACAGCTTTTTGTGATCTGAGCCAGGAGCTAGGTGTAAGCTCTGATCCAGCTTAAAAACGACAGTGAAGAAAGCCTGTTCGTTTATGTTTGTGCTTTAATGGTAGTGAAAGGTTCATGCCAGGCACTTCCTTGATCCGCCGCGATCGAAAGAGGAACCAAAAGTTATATATAGAGAGATTTATTGCATGCGTGAGTATTTTGCAGCTTCAATGAACCATTGAACCCGCCCAAAATTCAAATCACGAGCGTTGGGATTGGCGCTGCTTCTCTGACCAAACAGAGCGCAGGCCCTCCTCCCTACGTCATCGTCGCAGCGAACTCGATAACGCCACCTGGTGGACATTATTCGTAGTGCGGCTTCTCCTCTTTGTTTTCTCTCTCAATTTTCCTGAAGGTTAATCCTAACTTTCCCTTTTGCTGCTTTAGTTCTGCCCAGAACTGTAATTTTCACTGTTACTGTTATTTGACACTCTCTGTCTCTACGACTCTTCACACTTATTTAAATTTATGTTAAACGAGTTTAACTTAAATTCAAATAAAGTTGTATCAGTGTCACCACAGGCATTCAATGATTAACACACCCCCTGGAGGTCATGCTCAGATCTTTCCTCCCATGACTTTCCTCTGAAGTGTTATTTCTGCTTTAAGTGCCTATTTATTGTAACAGCAAATTTCCAAAATTATACAGGTACCTTGGCACCTGGTTATTTGAAATTCGGTTTAAACTAAGTTTAAATTCAACATTTTCAAATTAACATTGAGTGCCTTTGGGGCTTTCCCCCTCTAAGCATCCAGTCTCCCTAAGGGTTATTACTCGACAGCGCCACCGCTCTGTCGGGTCCGCAATAACACCTAGTGGCGAAGCTTAGAGTTTCTCCTCCCCTCTTACCATTTCCTGTTACTTTGTTTTCGATTTTTAATCCACTTTAATATTTTTGTTTGTTTTATCCTGCCCTGTGTACCTCACTGTCCTGTTGTGTTTCTTTCAGTTCACATACAGACAGAACCTGTGTGAGCAAGCAAGGAAAGCTAAATATTAGATTGGAACCCAGCCGCCAGAGTCATCACACGACCCAATAGGCTGCCGCCGTCAAAATCTTTATTTAGGCTTGGCACTCACCAAGATTCACGGCCAAAGATATTAAGTATCTGGACCGTAGCTCACTAACAGTCTATACTGTTAGCTCTAAATTTGTACTTGAAACGTGCAAAATTTTAGCTCTAAATTCTGCAAGGACTTGCATTTGTTTCTTTTGTGCTGTGTTCTCTCGCCAACAGTACGCCAAGATGTCCTGTTCATCCAGCCCTGCTGCCCACTGGGACAACCTCGAGACCTGGCTGTCTGCTATGACCCATGAGTTCCTGCCCGGAGTCACCGGCGACCTACAGCAGCTGAGCAGAGAACAGCTGGACGACGATCTGAACAGGCTAACGACCCATGATCCCACACAGAGCTACAATCGCAAAGAATGGGCCAAGATCATCGGGAGGCTCGCTCACAATCTGATCGTCCAGACACGGCTCAGCGAGAATAACAACATCCAGCTGGAGCAGGAGACAACAGCGCTCAAACTTCAGGCTGAGGAGGCCCGGAGGAACCAGGCTGACGCCCAGACTCGTCTAGATCAGCTACTCGTCGAGGCTCAGGAACGGCACAGCGGAGCGGATGAGACCGACACAGAGCTACAAGACAAAGTTGAGAGACTCCAAAATGCACTAAGAGAACTTCGTGCTGACACAGAGCACCGAGAGCAGTTGGAGAAAGACCACAGAGAGGACTTAAATGAACGACTCCAACAAGGCGAAGCTCTCCTGATCAGAGCTAGAAATGAACTAAAAGAGAAGGATGCTGAGGTCAGAGCTTGCAAAAAGCACCTGCAACTGGCCAGAACCGAAATCCTTGCTCTAGCAAATGAAAGAGACAATCTTAAAGATGAACTTGACAATGCTCACAGAGAACTCAGACATTCCTACAAGCTGTACAGCAAGCAGCTAGGGGAAATGCACAACACAGTGTTTCCCCTGAACAATAGGTCAAGACCTCCGAGTCAAGAGTTCCTTGTTCCCAAGGGGGGTGCTAGCCCACAGTTCAAAGTGTCACCAGCCAGCTTCCCAGAACCCCGTTCAGCAGCGAAGGGGTGGGAACCTTCCCAAGACATTCCTGCCGCCAGGCACGGCAGCGCGCACAAAGAACTTGACAAGCTGGCCAGAAACATCCCCACTTTCACCCCAAGCCCTGCAGGAGGACACGACGTGCATGCCTATCTGCAGGATATAGACTTTGTCTTACAAACTATGCACAATGTGACAACATGGGACAGATTGTATTTGCTTCGAATCACATCAAGCCGGGATGTACGCAGCTTCTTGGATCGACAACCAGAAACTGTCAAAACCAACTATCAACAGCTGCGACAGGCTTTGATTCAAGAGTTCTCTGATCCTGAGTCAGACAACGGGTTCTTCGCTGCTATGGACCTTACACAGGGCCGAGCAGAAACCCCGCAAGCATACTACAATCGACTACGACAGACCTACTTCGGAGCACGGAACGAGCCTGGAATGGAGGAGGATCTGAACTTCAAAATTCTGTTCCTCCGAAATCTGCATCACACAGTGAGTCAACATCTAGGAGTTCTGGTCTGTCCCCGCAGCATGCCCATCCAACAGCTGCGGGACCTCGCCCATAAAGCTTACATCAAGCAAAAGACTGTCACTGAAAAGACTGTAAAAAACCCAACAGTCTACCCTGTCTTCTACCACAGCGCTGAACTGTCACTAGAGGGTGCCCAGCAACACCACAACAGTGGGCACCCAAACAGAGAGTCAAGATCGTTTCCAGCCAGCAGAGGGCGCCATAACTACAATGGTGCCCGTCCCATGCACCAGCCCAGACACTCTGAAAGATTCTGGGACCAGCCACGTTCACCCCACAACACAAAGGGTGGAGCCACGTGGGATGGTAGCCGATGGCCCAGAAACGACCGACACTCATCGAACGGTGCGTACAGCCCAGAGAGTCACCGGCGAAATGGCTCTCGACAGGGCCCAAACAAGCCCAAGTCCAAGTTTGTTCCAGAACAGAAAGGTGCAACTGTGTCTGAAACAGCTGAGATCCTGAAGATTCTAAGAGAACTTGTCAACAGGACACCTCAAAAGGACGACATGTCAGACCACGCATGACTAGGCGTGAAATGTGAAATCAACACCATCACTATAAGCCCTCCAACTGAACAGCAAGTCCAGATTCCAGCATTCCAACCACAGATCACAGAAACGACCTACCAATCTTCAAGCATCACACAACTGCCGCTGACTGCACAGACAGAACAAGTGTATTCTCTCCAGCACACAACCAGTCAGCCTCACAAGGCACCTGCAAGTGCTGTAGTGGTTGTCAGCCTCCCTGACAATTCACCTGAGACTAGCACCAACTGCTTAGCAGTCACCACTCAAGTCCCAACAACAAGACTCTTAGGGAACCTGATTGAAAAGGGGGTGACCCGGAAACTGCATCTAGCAGTCACCTTGGAGAATGAGATGAGTCTCGAGGCCCTTGTTGACACGGGGGCAGACCTCACTTTAATGTCATCCCAACTCTTTGACAGACTCCAAGTTGCAGCTAAGAGACAGAACCGAACTCTAAAATCACAAAAATGTGTGTTGAATGTGCACTCATACAGCCAAAATGAGGTACAGCTCGAACACACTGCTCCCATCCACCTCACAATCGGTCCAATGAGTCTGGTACACCCAGTGTACGTATCACCTGTGGACACATTTCCTCTCATCATCGGCAAAGATCTGCTAGATCGTTTCGAACCCCTGCTGGACTTTAGACACTTGAAAATTTGGGCTCAAGTGCGAGAACCCCTGTCTCTCCAGTCACCTAGGACAACTGAACCAGACTGTCAGGTCATGGAGGTCACGGGAACTCAGCCAGAGGTCGCGGGAACTTTCACAGCCGTGTCAGCTCCCGGGAAAATTTCAAGTTCACTGCTGTGCACCTTCCAACCTATCAAAGACTTTGACTCTGACCTCCCCAAGGTCACAACAAACTTGCAGTTGAATGATGTCACAACAACAGACATCACTCTTGCATTGTGGGCAGACAACTCAGCCATCAGCCTTGCACTGTTCAATGCCCTCATCAAGGACTCACCTGACCTTCCCTTCACCAGCAAGCGCACCTGCTTCCCCATTGACTCCTGCTCATCAACAATGAGAACTGCCAAGAACATTTGCGCTTTGAACTTGAACTGGAATGGCAGGTGTTTAACCCATTACTTCCTGGTCCTCCCGGACCTGCCACATGATGTCTACATCGGAGCAGACATTTTGATTCGCCTTAAAGCTCAAGTGGATTTTATTGACAAAATGGTATGGGCCCCAATGACTTTAAAATCTTCTGTTCCAGTTTGCCCTGAAAACCTCAAGTCAGGCCAGACCATTCCAGAGGTCTGCACTTTAGTTAATGAACAGGACATTGTAGTACCAGCCTACACCAAAGGGGTCGCTGTTCGGCTCAACATGCGACGTGGTCAAACCCTGGAAGCCACACCTCTCACCAAGGTGCTTTCCCGTGAGGTCTACATCCTGTTCAACAACTGCACTGCAACAGACATTAGAATCCCCAGAGCTTATCGTCTGGGATGGTTAGTGAGTCATGATTTCCACAACTTTGAACTCACTTTACCAATAACTGGTTCCATCCCACCTTCAATGATCCCAGAAGGGCGCACTGACAACACCCTGTCCACAGCACCCTTCCAGATCATCACTATCGCCCCTGCCATGGCATTAACTACAGAACAGGTATGCAGAACAGAGGATCAACGCCTGACAGTGCATACAGTCTCTAACCAACCTGCTTGTGAGACTGACAACGACACTGCACCTCTGACAGCTGACAGGGCAGATGACACAAAGGAGACAGAGGAGCCACATCCAGGATTTGAGACTCAAGTCCAGCAAATCCTCAAGGATGAGGACGCTTTAAAGACTGATACAGACTGTCAAGAACGACCAGTACTGTACAAATTCAAAGCGTCAATTGCCAAAGACTCACAAGACTGTGGTCTCACTGACCTTCACACAGTGCGCATCCCAACACACCCAAATGCTCCTCCCACTTCTGTCAAGCAGTACAAGATTCCCATAGCTTCACAAGAACCTGTGCAGGAAATCATCAACTCCATGCTTGAAGAAGGTGTCATCCGCCCATCCAACAGCACCTACTCTGCTCCCATCTGGCCCGTCCTCAAACCAAACGCCAAGACGGGCGCACTCCATGGCAAGCTATGGTCAGTACCAACCCACCCACCCACCCTCAATGCTGCAGCAACAACCCGCAGCAAGCAGACACCTCCAGCAACGGTGTCAACATCACAGCCGCTTACGCTGGCTCCACAAAACGCTGCTAGCGATACAGCTGACCTTGAAGCTTCTAACCACCTCTCAGACCCCACCAGCCACCCTATCTGCACCTCTGACCTCACTTCTGCACCAAGCCTCAGAAGGCTGCACGAACTCAAACACCTGCTGCGCGTGAAAGCAAACATGCTGTGGTATGCCCCGGCTGTCCTCACAGCGCCAAGGCTAGTGGTGCCACCGCGCCACAGGGGGGTCACGACAGCATATGCCCACGACGCACCATGCACCAGACACCATGGCACTAAAGCCACTCGAAACAAGTGACATTCTGCCCTGGCATGCAGCAAGACATGGCAAAGTACGTCAGATGGTACCTGGTTGGCTGCCAGTTCAACAAGTAACCCAGTCTCACAGAAACACTCACCTCACAAGCAGAATTTGCAGGTGGTCAACACTCCCACCAGCATGACACTGCCACTTGTGTCAGTTGACTCCTGATCCAGAACTTGAACTGAAGATTGAGAAAGGGGGGTGAGTTTCCAGCATCACTCACCTTGACACTGCCCTCCAAGAGCTCAAGTCCGAACCCGGACACAACAGTTCAGCTGCAGTAGAGACAAGCTCAACCTGGTCCAGAGAGAACTGACAGAGTCTGGTCAACTCAAATTGAATCCCACAAAGAGGTACCCTGCTGGTTAACACCACATCAGCAGTGAAAAAAAATTCCCTCAGCCTTTGACAAACACCGAAGGGGGGAGGGAAACCAGAGCCCTCCACTCAAAACTTCACCCACAAGTTTCATGAAGGCTTCTGCAGTCAAAGAAAGAAAGGCTTAAACCACACCAACCCTGAAACAACACATGCAGTGACAAAGACCTCAACACGCAAACGCCACGGAAGGACCAACAGCTGTCAACAACAACAACCGACTTCAGACATTGCACATAGGTGTCAAGCGGAAACTGCACTGAGATGGCCGGACGTGCCTGCCTCAGAGTCACCAGAGCTGCTGGCATGAGCAACACGGCTCCCTGAACAGGACCCACCACAGAAGTACTGTGCCACCACAAACTTCTGACTCTCTGCCCAACACAGCTCAAACAAGCTCCATTCAGCACTGCCATCAGAACAGAGCAACATTCCGACCTGCAGACACCCTGAAAGTGCACTAATGTCTACCTGCTGTCCTCCTTCCACCAGCACCAGCGCTAGGTCAGTTTTCTACATGTATGTCTCACGGTCCGCAAAGCCTTGACCACTCCCTGCAGCAACCAGAAAACACCTGCCTCAAATGAACTGACTTTAAGATGACAGGTGACACTGTCAAGGCACCTGCTGATTCAACTCCCATCAACCAAGTCAATCCTTCATGATGCACCTGCCATTCGACAATCGGAACTAATGTCCAAAGATGTTCAAACACGAACTTCGTTGGCCAAAGGGGGGTCTGTAGGGTATGGACGGTGCTCATGAATGATCGATCAAGATTCATTCTTTGATTGAAAAAGTGATTCGACAGGATCGGCTCCGTAGAGTCTGTGACTTGACAGTTTAAGACTTCTAGGACACAAACCATTCGCATTCACCCTCGCTCTCCTCTGCATTTCAAAGGATGCCATCGTAAAACAGCCCCCACACACAAACACACACATACATACCAAGAACAAAAGACTGTGCCATGTGACTTTTAAATTAGTTACTTTCCATTTTTAGATGTGTTGTGTTTTACCTATATGTATGCATGCTTTTGTTATAACCATTTTAGATGTGTTTGATAATTTAGAAGCTTATAATCAGTAAATACTTGGGTAAAACCAAGTCAATCTTTACCTTGCCTTCATGCTAAGAGTTAGTATAGCCATGAATGGTCTCGAAATCTTTGTCTTTCCATTTGCAGACCGTCTAGGTTTGTTTCACTGTGCTAGGATGCATCAGACTCTTTCTTTTATTCCAAAACCCAAAGGTCTGCATTCTCAAGTAGGCAATAAAACATGCTAATCACCTCAGACTAAGAGACAAAGAAAAGTTTCCCGCTTCTCAGTTCCTTCACTCTGATTGGCTGTCCCAACTCTTAGAGGCGTGCTTTGTTTATGCCTTTATAAGCGCCCGTAGGCCAAGGATCAACCTCTTCAACCTCTTCCAGCCCCTTCTTCCTGTTCCTTTTCCTCCTCTGGTCCTTCAGCGCCATTTTCCACAAAGGACATTACAAACAAAGAACCATAATTTGAACTTACCGCGGACTCCAACGGACCTGCCCAGCAAGACGCAAACCTCGGACCAGATCGGAATTCGCACGCACGCATTCCGACCAGCCACAGAAAGAAACATAAGCGAGTAGCCTACCCTCGTTAGAGAGTTTTTGAGTTTATACCAATAAGTTGGTCTGATTCCTTGCTTGTTCTCAAATAGGTTATTGTCTGTAATACTACCTTCCTTTGTCTCTCCTACTCTCTCTTATTCTCTCTTCTTCCCTTTTTCAATTTAGTTCGTGTATGTTTGTCTATTGTTTGTCGATTATTAAAATATATATATTCACATGTGATTGCCTCTGAATTGCTCAACCATAAGTCACTTTAATGGTGACCGATCCTTGTTACAAATTAATGGAAAGATCTTTCTTTGTGGCCAAAAGAAACCTTTCCTTTTTATAGAGTTTATAAGGTCAATATTTGCTGGACAAATTATCCGTCCTTTGAACTCTTTTCTAGAATTAAAGAAAATTCTACAAGCCGAATCAAGCCATAGATATTAATAATCGTTATAATCCGTTATAATTAATTGTTAATATCCAAATTCCCCTTTGTGCAGATTTATGTGTGTTTGATCATAAAACGATTAAACGCACACATAGATCCGCACCATTTCCCTTAGGCTTAGAATCGCACATAATACAAAAAATTAATAAATAATAATCCCTTTTTCTACAGCTACTGTTAACATGCGGCATAAGGCAAAAATGTATTTTTCATAAATCATAGTTAGATTTGCAGGAGCAAAGTAGATGCTTCAAAATACTATATTGATCATAAGTAGGATATACACATAAACACCCTCAGTCATACTTTATCTAATTAAGCTGCATCCTTTTAGATGATTTTCACCATTAAACAAAAACAATGACTCTCCAGACAGAGGAGTGACTGACGTCATGGGGTCTCACCTGGGAGCCCAATCACCTCCAAGTTCATTAAAACACGGCAATGCATATTGGCTAGTGAGATTTGCATGCCGAGTCCCACCCACCCGGCATCCAGGTACAAATATGACCGGCAGTACTCATTTCATTCATATTATGTGGAGAAGCAGAGACCATCCCGGTCTCAGCGGTAGATGAGGACTGTGCCAGGTGTTACACTGTTTCTTCAGGGAACAGGGTTTACACTATTAACCCTATGCGTTAGGGTAGTTGGGCAACTAGTTCACGTCCGACTTCACGTTGAACTGACGTCATGGAGTCCCTATGGAAAACGCCACAGGCCCTGAACTGTGTTACGAGTATTGGAGGTGCAGATGCTGGCAAGCTATGGCAACTGCTCCCACGTAAACCTACCTAACCCCTGAGTAAGCACGAGCTTATTCCGCCATGCCAGCCGGGATGGAAGGGACAAGACATACTGCGAGGATGGTCAAACTGCTGTTCCTTAACGTGAAACTTCACGGGGAAGAGAGCTTCAGATCTCAATTCCCATTTGATCAGCTTGACCAGTGTTGTTAACGCTGGGAAAGCGTGAAAAGGGAGACGCTACAGAGACCACACCCTGCCCACAGGGGAGGTAATGTGTAGTTGTTACACATACGGACTGACCTGAGGGGCAGTACGACGTATGGGAGGCCTCTATGGTAGGTCCTACCTTTGAAGGATAATCTGAAATGAACAATCATCTTAAGCAACCGCTTGCCCCCGAAGCAAAAGTATGAATAAAGTCAGTAATGCCTTTAAACCCGGATGCCGGATGGGTGGGACTCGGCATGCAAATCTCACTAGCCAATGGTCATTGACTCATTTTGTTGAACTTGGAGGAGGTTGGGCTCCCAGGTGAGACTCCATGAAGTCAGTGTGACGTAACATCGAACGTGACTGACTGAGTGTTTCTGTGTTTGTGAAATCATTTAGTAACTGGTTTTATGTACTTGAAATTTGAACTTTTGCTCAAAGGATTTGTTTTACTGTACTGTACACAAGGAAGAGCACATTCTGCCACTTTGCCACTAAATGGTTCAGTTTTAAACTATTGTGTGCATTTATCCTGCAAAAATAAAAAACGATTATGAAATCTAAACATTCTTAAAACAAGATAAATTTACTTGATAAATTGTTTGAGACATACACGTGGGACTTATGGTTATGGATAGTATATTAGTTTTTTTCTTAGTAAGTAAACAGAAAACATTCAATATAAGAATCTTCTTTTGTTTTTTACATATGGTTAATGAGAAATATTCCAGCACAGTGCATGTAACTCCACTGAGGAATGGGTCTTAAGTTTTAAGAAGCAACATGTAGATAGTCAGGAAGGAGGCTTAATGGTGGATTTGTAAATGGAGGGCAGGGGGGAGATTATTGTTGGTCTTTCACAAACTAACCAATAGAATACTGTTTCTGCTGGCAGGAAATGAGCAAAAGGGAAGGGGTGAAATGGACCAGAGGGAGTAAGAGGATTGTCTTCAGTCATCATGGCTGATATTAATACCAGGATTCACTCGAGGAGATAAATTGGTCTGATTTAGTACATCAAGCAGAACATAGCTGAGTCTTTTTTTTATAATGGAGCAAGAGGTTTCTATTTTAAAACAGTGTACTGTCTCACTGGCATTCACTGACAAGCACACAGTCTTAATATTTTAGATATTGCACATATTGACCCCAGTGAATTTCATAGGACAGAGGCCAACTCTTTCAGTCTGTTTCTGCTTTAGGAAGTGTAGGACCCCGCTGATGTTTATCAAAGGCTGTTGTTTCTTTAGGGAATGAAAAGGCTGCTATTTAATTTCTATTTTCACAAACAAGAAAAGCCCCAAAGATATTTAAAATATGTAATCGGCAAAAAATTTCCTTTTTCACCTTTCCACTCCTTGGCTTAGAACAGCTTCAATATTCTCTTTTGCTCCAGTGGAACTGTTTCTTTTATTGATCCTGTCACATAATTTGATCTCAACATTGAAATGCTCACTCAAAGCAACCACTCATCCATCCCTAAAATCCTGCAGACTGACTTTTACCAACACCAAACCGCAGGGCTTATGTATTACTCAATCCTCAGCCTAAATGGGAATCACCTGACATGGTTTCTAGTGAATCTTCATGAAAGTTTAGCTTAAAAGAGTTTTGTTCCCTAGACAAAGTTACTTTATTGTATTGATTCGGACGGTTGAAATGTCGTCTTATTGCAACCAGATTGGCTCCTCTGTCTTGCTGGATTTGTGTCTTGGGAGAGCATTAGGTGCACCAGGCAAGAAATTTGTCCAAATCTAGTGTGCTGTGAGGTTGACAGTAATCAATGGGCCAGCATTAGAAATGTAATATCTGTGCCATTATCATGGAAAGTTTTCTCTGTGGTGTGCATTACTCTTCCATCCTTCACGTGTATCCATCTCAACACACTTGATGGATGAGTCAAGAATGACTATCTGATACACCATCTGAAATCTTTGAGATAGATTCCTGTAAACTTTGGCATCTTATGAGAATGGATCCAAAAAGCTCAGTACACATTCATTTTTGATAGTTTTGTTTTTTGTTTCCTTTTGCAGAAATGAAGTGTACCAGAAAATAAATGTACCAAATGTCCATTTAATACATTCAATAGTTTAGTGCATATTAAGAAAAGTTTTACATATTAAGAAAATCTATTTTTTATGATGAGTAATCTGAATGTGTACACTCGATTCAGATAAAGACTCATAATGTTTTTCAATAATAATTGTTTTAATTATGCACAATGCCATTCACATCACATTTTTAAGCATGTTGAAATAACGTGACCTGTAGTGCTTCACTAAATATCAAAGATATTAAGATATTTACATATTATAAATATCTTCATCCACATTGACTGCTGTTTCTGTAGATATGCTTGTAGTGTTGTGTTGTCTGGTTATTTTAAGAGCAAAAATTGACTCGATGAACACTTTTTGTGCTTATTGTATGTAAAGAAGATACTGGAGTAATCTCCTGCATGGCTGAAGAAGCAAAAAAAGGTCTAAAATCCAGAAGAACACACAAAAAAAATAATGTTTGCGATACATCAGTACAGCATACACAAAGTAGGAAAATTTGTGAGTTGTGATGCCCAAATTGCTTTTATTTCTGTTGGACAGGCAAAGGAATTAATTGTATAAACTGATTTAAAAAGTGTCAGCATGCTTTATTTAAAACTCAGAGACAATCATGCTGAGAAACAGTATGTCAACACTGTGTCGAAGACCATTGTGGTATCGGTATACACTTATGCACTGTGAAATATAATTACACTGAAATCTTTATATCTGTAGATTAAACATTAAATATTATCTTTTTGGTGTAGCAGTTTTATTTTCAGTGTGAACAGACAGTTGGTTAAATTGCTAGAGTAGATGTGGTGGTGATCATCAGGGTTCATGTAGTTTGATGGTCAGTCCTGTAAACATATCCTTGCCTGTCTTCTGCTATGGCACATTGTTTTAGTAAACATGAGAATAGTTTTGAACATTGTAATTAGAGCTCTTGGGATATGTTGGATTGCTTTATTGGGCCCATTGACCTGCCTGACTGTCTTTCTTTCTTTCGTCACAGAGGCCGTCAACCCATGTAATTTTCTTTTCAGTTGGGCAATTATAACTGCAGCTAAGTGCGAGACAGTGAAGAGAGAAAGAAACAACGAGATAAAGAGACATAAAAAAGACAGACGCATGAAGGAAGGATGGCAACAGACACATTTTTCAAAGACTATGATTAGACTTGCCAAAGAGGCACTGAGGCAGGGGATCTGAGGGCACAGCAGTGCTTGGGTGGCAAACCAGAAGAAAGCAATTTGTCACTGATGTTTCTGAGCAGATGATGCTGTTTGTGGGCTGAATCGAGTGTGCACAACAGGTGGGACGGATCCGTCAGAAAGCAGAACAAGAGAGCTGTTGATTACTGTTTGAATCATGCCAATACGTATGCATATGAAATACATCTTTCAAATGGAAATTTTTGATAGCAAAAGGATCCACAACATGCACTATGGTCTAATGCGGTTTCAGTTTTACTGTTTTGTGGGGGATGATGTTTGGGAAGTTCCTATGATGAGAAAAGCTTTTGCTGGAATCTGATATAATACATTTACATGATTTAAAATAAAAAATAATAAAATATGATCAAAATATTAAACATTGCTGCAGAACCTCTTTTCATACTCTGCTATTTGTTTTAGTTTCTGCCTCTTTAAAGCCCCCTTCCAAATGCCCAGTCTACTCTGATTGTGACGCAGATTGTGATTGCTCCTTACTAGAATCTGGGTTCAGCCCCTGAAAAGCTGGAAATATCTACTTTAACTATGGTGTAAGTATTGGTAGTCCACATAATGGAAAAAAAATCTCTTTATAGTGAAAACACTTACTCACATGTTATTTGAGGATAGGCCAAAGTAGCCAGTAGGTGTACATTATGCACATGACTGAATCGCACCAGATTATTAAAATCTGTTTTGGCGTTGCTGATGACCCAGAGAGAACAGCTGTCATGTAGAGGTATGAAACCACTTCGCAGTCAGTCTTTTCAACCACGCAGTATCACTATTTCTGTGTTACAGTAATTCAGCTATAACATCCTATAAAATTGATGTAAATATGCCAAATATATATATATATATATATATATATATATATATATATATATATATATATATATATATATATATATATATATATATATATATATATATATATATATATATATATATATATATAATGTGTGTAGCATTTGTTTGTACCATGAAAGACAAAAAAAAACCTCACAACTCTAACTTTTTTGATTCTGAATGCATGTTTTGGGGGGAATTTAAAATTAAAAGTAATTAAATAATAATCATTAAAAGTAATAATAATTAATAATCATTAAAATAATAATTCAAAGTGATTTTGATTTTTCTTTTTATGAAGAAGGTGGATCCTGAATTGTGAGATAAAAGGTTATACAGTAAGACCTCGAGATACGAGCACGCGTCCTGACGCCGATGCCGACGCACGTTCACTTCAGTGTTCACTTCTGTACGGGTCGCCCGCGAGCAGCTGATTTTCTCTCCATTTTGTTCATTATTCTTCATATTAGTGAGTGGTAAGGATGGTTGTGAGAAGAAGCGCGAAATTGACGATAAATATGGGCACGTGCCGCATGAGTGATCTAGCAACAGGAGCATCAGGAGGAACTGTCGACTGAGGAGTTGATCGAGTTACAGACAATACGCAGGTGTTGCAAGAGCTCAGCATTGAAAAGAAACACCCTGATAAATTGTCTACTGGTCGTGCTTTGGCGCTTTTTGACTACGCGTTTAACAGTCATGTCATACTCCTCCTGTTTTTCCCTCCGGTGTTGCCGTAGTTGTCTTGTAACCACTTCCCCCAGTTTGATACCAGCTGTTCCGTGTTTACCCCAGCTGTTACTCATTATCCATGGCTATTTATTCCGTCATGTGCTCCAATGTCGTTGTCTCTTGTTAACGTTACTTTGTGTTAGTGTGTGCATGCACCCTCACCCTCTCCCTCCGTTTTGCACTCCCATGTGCCGTTTTCAGTTCCTCATTATCATTAAAGTGTTTTCTGTTTGCAATCTCCGAGTCTCTCTGAGTTTCTACGCATCACACGCAGCTCCTTGACTGACTGAACAAGAGACAAGACGACACCCTCAAGGCGCTGTTCTGGGTCAGGGCAACTTACCATCTCTCCCGGACAATGTTTACCCCTGATCCAGACAGCGGAAGTCGGAAGCCACTTCTCCTCTCCTGAGTTTCGCGCCCACTGCACAGCTCCCGAGCTTTGCGGCCATGCCAGTGCACCCGAGCTTTGCAGCCACGCCCAGCGATGAACTGTATCCTGAGGCCGCTGTTGAACTGTGTCCCCCCTGGCCGGAGCCGCCAGAATTCCCACCCAGCCTCCCTCTCCCACCACCTCTGCACCCTGCCCCGTCTCCACCTGTGTTTCGCATCCCCACTCTGGCTCCCTTTAACACCTGGGAGCCGCCATGCGTCGGTGTCACCTCCACTCCTCACTCCCTCAGTCCCATCGACATCCCTCTGCCTTGCCTCTCCGGCGGGCTCCCTCGTCCCTCCGTCCTCAACTTGGTCGGTCGTCGCCTGGCCTCCACTTGTGGTTCCGGCTGGCTCCCCCCTCCCCCCGGTTCCTCCTGCGTCCTCCATCCCTCCGCCTCCGAGTCAGTCCTCGGTCCTGCCGCTGGTCCTTCGGACACACACAGTGGACGAGAGTATGTGACTGAGGCTGTGTGAGTCAAACAAATGCAGCGATTTATATTTGTGCAGTGATTTAATTATTTTTTAGACACAGAACATTTGACATCTCGTACTGCCATTGCATAATCAGTCATCAGTGGCTTGCCGGATTCATTTGCATGTGGAGGAGTGAATATCTTCTCTGCCTGCATCTAGGCGAATCTGCTGCATGCAACGCGAACTCAGCGCATGCACAGTGAACTCTCAGTCACGAGATAACCATGTGAAGTGGCGTATATGTCCCTCGTTTTTGCTCGAGATACTAGGATTCGGCAACATAACAGAATCGACATAACCCACAAGAAAATACTGAGACAAATAGGGGGTTTGGCGGTTCAACTTCAAAAACGTCGACATAAGACTCGAGATAAATGAACTCCACTGTGATTTAAAACCACATTTTATTTTATTTGATATCACACAAATCCTTATACTGTATACATGTACTATAATTATGTGTGAGTGTGTGTGTGTTTGTCTATACCAATAAAAAACATGTTTTCTTCCATTGTTATGGATCTGGGGCAAATTAATTTGTTTTCTATTATTTCTAATGGGAAAACATGATTCTAGATATGAGCAATTCGAGTTACGAGCTCTGCCCTGGAACAGATTATGCTCGTATCTCGAGGTATTATTGTAATTAATAAGCTGAAATAAGCTGCCATTGGCATGTGTTCATTGAATAAATTACTAAATAGATTAATATGTTTATGAGATTATATAAAAGGATAAAAAATGAAAGATAATGAGGGATGGTCTTTGAAGATTGACAGAAGTGATGCAGGCAGTGGTCAGTGAAGCATTTCTCACTGTCTGGCTCCTAAAGGTTGCATTTGACAGATTCAGCAACAGAGATGAGGTGGGACTGGGATACAAATCTCTGAGGAAAAATATACAATTTATTTTGATTTTTGACCAACGCAACACAAAAAAAGGGTTGAAACCTAAGTTAGGGGGATATGTTTGTATAACTGCCTACAAGGGTCTTTAGTCTAGACTTAATACAATAGTTCTTCCAATTTAAAGCACATGAAGATCACAGTGATTACAAACCTATTTGCCTTTGTACATTTCTTTCTTTTGAGTCCAGGTCATTCCAGTAGCTTCTACAAAACCCAATACTCATGATGCTTTTGATTTCCTGTGTGCATACCATAGATGCCAGTGCCCGGCTCAGTTTGAGGGACCCGAGTGCCAGCAGACAAAACACAGTTTCCATGGAAATGGCTATGCTTGGTTTCCCCCTATAAGGCCATGCTTCGAGAGCCACCTCTCGCTGGAGTTCATCACAGAGATGGCAGATGGCTTGCTACTCTACAGTGGACCCATCTCTCAGCTTCAGCCATGGGACCCAGAGGACTTCATGGCTATAGGTAACCTACACACACCATCACCGGAGCTGAGCCACGGGTCGAGAGGGAAGCGATAGTTATTGCAATTGTGCAACGGTATTCTGTATCTACATCATTCTTTCATATTACAAGCTGAACCGCTCGCAACATCTTCACTCATCTCCCAGTAGGGTTACACATAGAAAGAGGAGAATGAAAAAAGGGGTGATAATATGTTTATTTTAGACAGAAAGAGATGAAGAGACTCCTTTGCGTCTCTCCAGCAGGATTTAGTGTTTCTAATAAAAAAAGTTTTATTGTTGTAACATTTTCTTACTCGAGGGAGATCTGCTATCATCTAAGAACCTAAACACAGAGCAAAAGATAAAAAACCCACATTATTTCTGTTTGTTTGCATATGTGTGTCATAAATTCAACAACATTGCTGTGTGTGCAGCCGTAGTATCTCATTAAGGGTTAACGAAGGCACTCATTATATCAGTAAAGGCTTATTTGTCATTCATCTGGGAGAATGATTACAATGGGGTATACATATTTAGAGCTTTAATGAACTGCCTTCGTGCCGAGCATATATTCTTTTGAGAACATTCTGCTCTTGATCAGTTTACTGATGTGTTAGCAAATGTGGATGAGTAGCAGATAAGGCAATGTGTGAGTGTAATCAGTGCAGGGTGAGATGCTGAACATACGGCGAGAATGAGAGAAGAGCGAATGGAAGACAGCAGATCTGAGGTGAGAAAGGGAGAATGACGGAGATGAAAGATGAAGATTAAGTGAAGTGTGCAACTTTGGACAGGGTTTCAAGGTGGCTCTGGCAACAAAGAGTGGTGGAGTGGGGGGATATCTGTCTGAACTTCAGTATCAGGGCGAGAGTGATAGTCAAAAACTTATTTTCCACTGAAATTGTGCTGTGCTTGTGTTGGAACTACTGCTTGCTGACAAGGGATCTCTGAATATATGTCATAATGGACTCCTGTTCCCATTGTCTAGAAAGATGAACGATAACACATTACTAAATAACCTGCCCTCAAACAAACATGCCACAATATGTTTATGTCAATTTATTTACATTACTGTAATTTCCAGACTATTGAGCGCACCTGAATATAAGCTGCACCCGCTGAATTTTTACAAAAATATTATTTTGAACGTGTATAAGCCATGGGTGCCTACCGGTACATTGAAACAAATTAATTTTACAGGCTTTACAAGTCATAAGGTTTATTTTAGGTTTCAAATATTTAAATACTCATAAGTACTGGCAAAACAATGCATTTATAGAATACACACTGATGTATATAAAAGAGGAAATGGCAATCCGTTCAATTGAGATGTTTATTCATATCAGATACACATTGCATAGGTAACTGTAAAGTTCGCTCTATTCTTTTCCTACTTCACCGGACACTTACTGTCATGTATTTTGAGGGAAGTGACTAAATTTATATGCTGTAAATCCAACAGATCCGATTCTCTGAATTGCAGCGCAAACTAACATGGCGGCGCCCATCGCGCTTCACAATAAAGAGCAACATCAACCACATCACAGAATGTGGTGTGTGTGTGTGTGTGTGTGTGTGTGTGTGTGTGTGTGTGTGTGTGTGTGTGTGTGTGTGTGTGTGTGTGTGTGTGTGTGTGTGTGTGTGTGTGTGTGTGTGTGTGTGTGTGTGTGTGTGTGTGTGTGTGTGTGTGTGTGTGTGTGTGTGTGTGTGTGTGTGTGTGTGTGTGTGTGTGTGTGTGTGTGTGTGTGTGTAAGGGAAAAAGTCACGAGGTTCAAAGCGTGGAAAGTCCCGAAATTATGGTGGTTTAAATATTAGATGGAAAAAAAAGAACATTCTCACGTTTACACAGCCTCACATCATTCCAAATCAATACGACTTCAGTTCATCTTCAGAACAAAAATACATACAGACTTTCATTATATAAAACAGAAAATTATGAGAAAATATTAATAATAACTTAATTTGTGTTCATAAGATGAATGAAAGTTGTATGGAGTTAATAAGAACAGGTCAAATATCTTTTTAATGCACTAATGATTTATAAATGAACAATGAACAGTACTTTTACAGCATTTATTAAAGTAGATAAATCTAAATTCCAACAAACTCTTTCACATTTGTTCACATGAACTTTTTATTTTATGAAAAATTATGAATTTGAAATTCATACATTCTCTTCATTATAATTAATATATAATTTATATATACCCCCTTTATTTTAGATATTATAAAGCAGCTGGGAGCCACTTCAGAATACAAAATGACGTGATGTCTATTTTGCAATCACATTGCCTCTGTGACCCTCGGCCTTATCGGTTGAGTTACATGAGAAAAAATTGGGGTCAGATTAAACTGTGAGAGCTTGGGAGTGTTTAAAAAGATGACAACAAGAAAAAAAAGTGAAGAAGTGACTAAAAAGTGTATTTACAATGAACACAAGGAACTTTAAAAAAATACTAGAATAACTTAGGCTGTTAAAAATATAGAATCTGTTGTCAACATACCATCGCGCTTCACAATAAAGGGCAACATATATATACATATATATATATATATATATATATACAGCCAGAGCCCGCAACGACCAGTCCGTCAGCTCCAATCACCCCAGCCATGGCCAAGAAGGCAGTGAACCTGTTTTATGATGTGGCAGCTGTGCGAGCCTAGAGGCTACACAGGGCTGTCACCCCAGAGCTCACAACAACCCGTCCGTCAGCGCCAGAGCCCACGACGACCTGTCCATCAGAGCCTATCATCCCAGCCATGGGCATTGCCCTCAATCATTAATTCTTGTTCCTTCATCTGCCAGTCCTCCTGCCCTGCCTCCGTAGGAAGCCATTAGTCCTGCTGGGAGGTGAAGTCGCAGGTCCTGCCACCTCCAGCCTTGTCGGCACTTGGGGATCCCTTGGATCCCTTGCCTCCGGCCTCTGACCCCTTCCCTCCACCTCGGCCCATCGAACTGTCAGCTCCGCCTTGGCTCCACCCGTGACCCTCGACCTGACGGCTCCACCGGGTTCCCTCATTCCAGCGAATCCTCCTCGGTCGGTCATTGCTCCACCTTCACTGTGGACTTGCGGGACGTCCGCTGCGCTTCAGCCCCTCCACCCCTTCGGCTGCAGCAGGCTCCTCCACCCTCCGTCACACCAGCTCAACCCCAGTCCTTGAGCACACTGGCTCCACCTCGGGAGGTTGTCTCCATGCATCTGCCTTTGTCTCCTAGGCCGGCGGTGTCGCTTGGCTCTCCACCTACATCCTGGGATCCATCGGCTCTGTCCCCGTTAGTCGTCACCATGACTCCCGCTGTCAGCATTCATCTCTGGCTCCTCCCTCCATCCACTTCGCCTTGGCCTGTCAGCTCGCTCTGGGTGTGTTGTATCGACCATCCTCCACCTTGGCCTTCGGGATTGTACCACTCTGCTATTATCCCATCATCATTCCCCGGACCTCTTCCTACAACCGTCAGGCCTGCTTCTCCTCATCTTCATGGTGCGATGTCACGCCTTTTCAGGAGGGGGAGTAATGTCATAGCACTGTTAACCTGGGACTCTTAGTTTTCCTTTTGTCACGTTCCTGTTTGTTCTCGATCTTTCTGTCAACTGCCTGTTTCCATGGAAACTAATCCTCCCAGCTGTTTGTGTTCATCATATGTTTCTGTACTACTGTTGCGATCTCCTTTATCATTACAGTTCCATTGGATCATGTATCTTCGTCCTTGTCCTTGCCTTGTAAACCGTGACACAGAAAAAAAAATGTCTCCTGTGTCACACCATATTGAGCATTTTCAGTTTTGTTTGTAACATTGAGTTAGGTTTGAAGATTCTGTTTGGTGCAGACAGTATTGGTTCCTTTGTATTGTTTTTTGGTTTTTTAGGGGCACCTCAGATGCTGTTTTGCTACACCTTGGAAATTCATCTTGGAAATGGATTTAAATTGGACACTGGATCCAGAACCAGCGCTAGAAAAGGTTGAGTTAGAGAGAGAGAGGTTGGATAGGTTGGTTTCACTTTATCTTGATGTTCCCTTTATCACATTCTGTTGACTCTAAATAACGTTGCACCAACATGTCTAATAACTCTCATAAGGGTGTTAGTAGAGCACTAGTACACTAATAAGGTTAGAATAAGTTGACCTGTAGTTGAAAAGTTACATTTAGTCAACAAAATAAATTTATTTTAAAAAAGGGGAACGATTAAAATAGAATCTAGTGAGGATAATCAGAAATCAGAAAGAGAAAACAGAAAACAGAAAGAGTCTTGTAAGGTGTGTGTGAACGTAGAAAGAAAGCAGGTGATCAGTAATGATAAATGGCAGTGCGGAGTACTTTGGAACAAGTGTAACCACAATGTGAGTGTCCATGCAATTCTCTCTCTCTAAGTCCTCATCGCCTTCACTCTATCAGACCTTATTACTTACTGCTGTTCTTCACCGTGGCCTATTAAACCTTATCATTGGCCTGCTGCCTGCCAGTTTTACACCTCTTCTCTTCTTATTAAATACACTCATGACACTGATACTACAATGCAGTTGCATAGTGTACACACACCCAGGGGCCTCCCACACACATCCCTATGTGCAGCAGATCATGCTGATGTTGATGTGTGAGTTTTAGTACTTCATAGTTGTTTATAAAGATACATATATATATATATATATATATACAGGGAGTGCAGAATTATTAGGCAAATGAGTATTTTGACCACATCATCCTCGTTATGCATGTTGTCTTACTCCAAGCTGTATAGGCTGGAAAGCCTACTACCAATTAAGCATATTAGGTGATGTGCATCTCTGTAATGAGAAGGGGTGTGGTCTAATGACATCAACACCCTATATCAGGTGTGCATAATTATTAGGCAACTTCCTTTCCTTTGGCAAAATGGGTCAAAAGAAGGACTTGACAGGCTCAGAAAAGTCAAAAATAGTGAGATATATTGCAGAGGGATGCAGCAGTCTTAAAATAGCCAAGCTTCTGAAGCGTGATCATCGAACAATCAAGCGTTTCATTCAAAATAGTCAACAGGGTCGCAAGAAGCGTGCGGAAAAACCAAGGCGCAAAATAACTGCCCGTGAACTGAGAAAAGTCAAGCGTGCAGCTGCCAAGATGCCACTTGCCACCAGTTTGGCCATATTTCAGAGCTGCAACATCACTGGAGTGCCCAAAAGCACAAGGTGTGCAATACTCAGAGACATGGCCAAGGTAAGAAAGGCAGAAAGTCGACCACCACTGAACAAGACACACAAGCTGAAACGTCAAGACTGGGCCAAGAAATATCTCAAGACTGATTTTTCTAAGGTTTTATGGACTGATGAAATGAGAGTGAGTCTTGATGGGCCCGTGGCTGGATTGGTAAAGGGTAGAGAGCTCCAGTCCGACTCAGACGCCAGCAAGGTGGAGGTGGAGTACTGGTTTGGGCTGGTATCATCAAAGATGAGCTTGTGGGGCCTTTTCGGTTGAGGATGGAGTCAAGCTCAACTCCCAGTCCTACTGCCAGTTTCTGGAAGACACCTTCTTCAAGCAGTGGTACAGGAAGAAGTCTGCATCCTTCAAGAAAAACATGATTTTCATGCAGGACAATGCTCCATCACACGCGTCCAAGTACTCCACAGGTTGGCTGGCAAGAAAGGGTATAAAAGAAGAAAATCTAATGATATTACCTCCTTGTTCACCTGATCTGAACCCCATTGAGAACCTGTGGTCCATCATCAAATGTGCGATTTACAAGGAGGGAAAACAGTACACCTCTCTGAACAGTGTCTGGGAGGCTGTGGTTGCTGCTGCACGCAATGTTGATGGTGAACAGATCAAAACACTGACAGAATCCATGGATGGCAGGCTTTTGAGTGTCCTTGCAAAGAAAGGAGGCTATATTGGTCACTGATTTGTTTTTGTTTGGTTTTTGAATGTCAGAAATGTATATTTGTGAATGTTGAGATGTTATATTGGTTTCACTGGTAAAAATAAATAATTGAAATGGGTATAAATTTGTTTTTTGTTAAGTTGCCTAATAATTATGCACAGTAATAGTCACCTGCACACATAGATATCCCCCTAAAATAGCTAAAACTAAAAACTACTTAAAATATTGATACAAAAATATTCAGCTTTGATATTAATGAGTTTTTTGTGTTCAGTGAGAACATGGTTGTTGTTCAATAATAAAATTAATCCTCAAAAATACAACTTGCCTAATAATTCTGCACTCCCTGTATATGTTTTTTTTTTTTTTAAGCCATATTTATGTTAAGGCACATGTATATTTATGGGATTCACACATAATTTGAAGCGCTTGGGACACAGCTCCTAGCACAGTACACAATAAAGTGAGCACCAAGCATGAAATCCACACGTGGCATCTGTATTACAGAGAGTCTGTCTGTCTTCACCTATAGTATGAATTACTTCTCATTACACTCCATATTCATTTTCTTTGAACGATCTCTGACCTTCTCTGATTTATTTTTTATTGATGGAAATGGGCAAGGATCCGTACTTGAAGTCTTCACGCCACATGGGTCTTATTGGTGGTCACTGTCTCTTTTCAAGGTTAGACAAGATTCGAGGGGTGAGCATGTCAAATCAATGGACAAATTAAACTGACAAATCTAATTTATTTGATTAAGGACACTTATTGAATGATAAGCAGCCACATGAGCATGAGGTAATATACCCATGACTGAAAAGAATTGTGGATGATGGACAGGGACACTGAGAAACATTCTGGTACCTTTTGTGAATATATGGTGTACTTGATTAATTGCTTAGTCTTTTGGATATAAAGCTAATGCATCCTGTAGAATGTATTAATATATGGATAAAATATTAATATTGAATGAGGGCTATGCTGAATGAGACCTTTTCAAATGAATACATATTTTCACTTTTGCTTTTTTGAAATAAAGAATGAAAGCACAACATATTTCAGCATTTATAATCTAAATGTTTCTTGAGTAATGGCTTTTGAAAATTCAGCATTGAATTCACACGTGTGTGTGTGTGTGTGTGTGTGTGTGTGTGTTTATTACACAGATAATTTATTTTTAATTGTAATACTTAAAATATTATTGTTTTACTGTATTTTTTATTCAATAAATGCAGCTGTGAGACATTTTATATATGTAGATACCATCATAAAAAAAAAAATTAAACTTTGAATAAATTTTTTATAACTTTCTAAAACATTTTTATCATTAGTCAGTGAACATGCCAATTTTCCATGCAATTCATGTATTTCTTTTTTAATTAGCAACTGTGAAGTGTTAATTAATTGGTTTGTGAGCTCTTACACACACACACACACACACACACACACACACACACACACGTCTGGCAGATGAAAGTGAGCACAGAGATACAGTTACACCCAGAGTGTGATGTGCGCATTATGGTCAATTTGTCGAAACCTGTTTCACAGTGGACCCTCTCAGACTCATCATGCCACAGCAGCTCTCAAATATCCCTTTCAACTTACAGTATTTCAGCTCATTTCCTGAGCCACTGATGTGAGGGTCACTGGGTTGGGTTTTCAGGGTCCATATGCCATCAGCCCTCCTGCTCGTCCCTCAGGACCCGCAAAGAGAAGCCATTTCTTATGCTTAAAGTGGAAATGCATTTGGGGGATCTGAGGGGAGGAGGTTGGCCTCCCTTCATCTTCCCTCCTGCTGACAGAGGGATTAATGTGCAGTGATGTTGCAGGGAGACCAGTATGAATTAGGGATGAGGAGCAGAGAGCACAGACGACCCCCTGTGACTCCAGAGGGATCGTTCCTGAGTGCAAAAACATGTTGCAGCCTAATTACATATACAGACTGTGTTCCTTGTATATGACATTTACATATGTAACACTGAAAGTGCTGGCCAGCGGTCCCGATTGAACCATGTGCCCCTTAACCTGCTTTCTCTTTACCTCTCGCTCTCTCTTTCTGTGTTTCATCTGCATATTAAAGCTGTAACAACATTACAATCAGCCAACGTCGGTGAAAGAGAGAGCTCTGATTGGCTGTTCAGTCTATGCACCTCATAGCTTTTTTTATACTTTATTAAATGATAAATTATCGCCTCTCATCCAGGTGCAAAACCTGAACTGCCAGTTGGCCATTGGCTTTAGTTTTTACAGTGTGTTTGAGTGCAACTTTTGGCAAACAACAGAGTCGGCTTCCTTTATCTCTAGTTATTTGATGGTGGTTTGTTGTGTCTCTGCCTTCAGATACTTCCTTCATATACTTCCTTCATAATTTCCCCTAGTTTCAGCCCTTTCAAATCAATACCAACACTAGACTTGCACCTTTTCCATCTCTCACTTTCAGTCCCGTTGCCCTTTCTTTATCAATCCTACTTTGGCTGCACTCCACCTAAAATGTCATGTCAGCTCGAGAAGACATGGTCTTTCTCTCTGTTGGCAGCGCTTCATGTCTGGGACAGGATTGGTGACAGCATCAATGTAGGGGAGCAGTTTTCCATTCTCAGGGGCTTCCCTCTAAAAAGAGCTTCTCAGCTCAGATTACAGCAGCACTGCTCCGCACCCAGCATCTCTAGCTCAACACTCTGATACCATCGGGAGTTAGCCTAGAGACACCAGAGAATTGAGAGAGAATTCAATGAGACCATTAGAACCTTTCAAGATAAGAAAAGTTTTAGAAAGTCGGAGTAGTTTGTATAGTTACTTCAGTCAGCTGTGTGGATCATGAGTTAATAAAATATAATTGTTTTGGGGTTATAATTTTGATTTGGAACATGTTAAATATTAGGGTCAGCAGACAGGGATGGTTGTAACACTTTCACTGTACTTTTATTGTACATATAAAGTGCACAAAGTTACAGTGCATAGACCAGTATTTGTTACAATTGAGAATTCAAATGCAAACACACTGTCATGATTTTAGAATCGGAAGCCTGTGTTGTCTGTATTTTTTAGTTCCTGTTTGTGTACCTTTTTGAATTCATATGCTTAAAATTAAATGGTGACCCGATAAATATTGTGAACATCTAAGTTTAATTATCACAGTACAGTAATCCCTCATTTATCGCGGTTAATGTGGGCCGGAACCCCCCGCGATAGGTGAAAATCCGCAAAGTAGGATTGGCCCCCCTAGGAATTTCCGTATATGTGTGTGTAGGTACCAGGATGTTTAGAATATGTATATTTATACTTTAAATATATATTTAATTATAAAACCTTAATATTACACATTTACTCTCTCTCTCATACGATACGTATTATGGTGTTCTACACTCATCAATGACAGTAGTATCTTGAGACTCCAGTAATGACGACGATGAATGTGATGAAGATGAAGAGGCTCCCACTCCACTCTTGCTCTCATTGGTCGATCTCGTGCTGGGAACCAATGACATGTCTTGTCTGAGTGCTGTGGGTGTGTACAAAGCCTCTGAGAGAGTTTCTCTCTTTGTCTGGCATCCTGGGAAACTGTTACTCTCGCACATCATGATGAAGCAACGCTGCATTCCGCAATACGGCTGCCGACATGGTGGTATTTTTTTTGTTTTATTCGTCGATGAATATTTTTGAAAAATCCGCGATGCACTGAGACCGCAAAACTTGAACCGCGAAGTGGCGAGGGATTACTGTAAATGTATTCCATTCATAAGTCATTAATTTACACAATTTAAAGATAAGTAGTATATTTTAAAACTGATTGAAGAAATAAATGTGAGAATATATATATACACACACATACAAAGTCGCTGTTCACCATATGAAACTGGCTAACCAGTTATAGAGTAATACCTACTTAACTTACACCTGTAAAGTACAGAGCAATTTTATTAAACAGTACTTCTGAACCATTATTTCCATAATTTTTCTATTTGTCTCTCAGCATGTGCTAACCAAACTCCCCCTCTGCCACGAGAGTGAGACAAAGTCCCTTAGCACTCATAAGCTGCTTGAACGGGTTAAAACAGGAAAAGATGATGGAAGACATTCACCAGCTAAACACTCTGTGCAAGAAATAAGTGTAATAGCGTGACAGCATAAATAAGCACAGATGGACAACATAAATCAGCAAATTTTAATGACGGTCTGTGGGAATTAGTCAGGACAATCTGTTTGGAGAGTCAATCATTTGATTTGAACAAACAAAGCGGATACATGTGTTTTGAGACGCACCTAGAGTTCATTTTATAAAGTATCCTCTTATACAGGATAAAGAAAATGCTGTGACCAATGAAAGTTCAGTTTCACAGTCACCAGACAGTGCCAAATAGCCCAGCTAAGAGGAAGCGTGTGTTATTTACAGGAATGAAATGAGTGCATCAAAGGGAGAACTCGAGAGGATAACAAATAAGAAAATAGAGGGGAGATTAGAGGACATTTGGAAAGTGGGTTGGTAAAACCAATGACAGACATATATATTGGCCAAAATGGGCACGCTGGGCTTATTTAACCTGTAAACTCAGACTCTGTCAAAATATATGCAGCTTAAGGGAGTGTTCCTTGCTTCATTTATTTTTAATTTGTCAATCAGTTAACTCAGACAAAAAGATGAACTTTCCAGTGCTTACTTATCCTTGCAATGTGAAACAAAGCACTAGTTTGTGTAATAGTTGATCTTATAAAATGCTTTTACTTGGTACTTTTTAGGCTGTGTGTGTGTGTGTGTGTGTGTATTCAAGGTTGAGTCTGTATAACCATCCTCCAACTCCTCTGTAGTTCTGTATCCGTGTTTTAACCATTCACCCATGTTCTTCTCTTTCTCTCTCTCTCTCTCTCTCTCTCTCTCTCTCTCTCTCTGTTCTTCTCTCTCAGAACTGATCGACGGCACCCCCACCCTGAAAATTAACCACGGCTCTGGTACGTTGGTCCTGCAGTTGCCGGGCAACGTGAATGTAGCAGACAGACGGTGGCACAGACTGGACGTGAGGAGCAACAGTAAAGTAAGCATTCACCATTAACAAGCAACTGACTGCTGAGTTTAATCGAGCAGAGGCCCACATCTCCTCTGCAGTTTCTTCCAATAATACACCTCAGTACTTCTGGACAAGACATCAAAGACATACTATCTCATCTGAAACATCTTCTCAGTCTGAGATGGACAGAGGAATTGTGGTCGCAGCTGCTTGCTGGGTTTTCTTGATCCCAGACATTGTTTAGTGTGCTAATTTGTATTGTATTCAGTGTTGCCAGCTCTTTAAGATCCAAAGACGTCTTTGTTGCTGCTAGTCTCTGTAGTAGTGCTTGCTTGTAGTCTTGCTGGCGTGGAATTTGCCTTAGGGTCGGTCTAAAATTGCTTGAAATCATAATGCTTATTGTTCAATACAAACAGGATGCAAACATCCTGCTGGGTGTGAGGGGAACATTGCAGGTTAGAGCTTTTAGAGTCTTGACATGCTTTGTGTTTAATAATACGCGCCTGAGGCTTAATCCTCCGTAGACAGTGGAGTAAGAGTTTGAAGTGTGGCTTTTTCCAGCATTAAAAATATTGATGAGAAAAGCTCTTGACGCAATTTGTTTTAAGTGTCTGTTCAAGAAATATAAATGTAAAAAAGACATCTAAAGGATGGAATACTCTGGATGACTATTGTCCAGATTTTTTCCTCTATTTGCAGTCTGGATGAGTCAACGCTAGTTGCAGAAATTCAGAAACACCAGCAGGTTTTGGCCAATCAGAGTTGACAGATTTCACAGAAAATTTTGTAAAAACTATAAAAGTGTTACTGACTCTAACTGACTTTAGAACATGTTTTTTTTTCATTTGCTATGCATCTCCTAGCTACTGTGTGTTTGTTGTGTTCGTAATTACTCTAAAGTCTTATAGTGTGAGATTCTCAGTTATTTGTGTATGATTAAAAGTCCATTTCACCAAAATGTACATTTAAATCAAACAAAAGAAAATGTTGGTGTAACAAAATGTATTAAGACATCGAGAATCTTTGTTGGGGGACTGCCAAAATAAAGTGTTAGCAGATATTATGCAGACAATCTACTAATACTATAAAGAGAGTTAGTTGAGAAGTAGAAAGTCTATCGAAATAAAGTGTTACTGGATGCTTTAACAGCTATAAATACATATTTGACATTGATATATCTGGCTGATACTTCATGACTTTTTATAAACAAAATTTAAACTTATGTGACTCAAACATCATTTTTGAAAAATCTAATATTATGTTATATTTAGGATCTTAGGGACCCCAGCTAAAACAAATAATAATCTTTTTTTTTTACATTTAAAATAGTTTCTGACTGCTGTACACTGTCTCTTTCGCTAATTGATTTTTTTGTATTACATTTTCCGCAGTGTTTTTGCAGCATCAAATTGAACCCAAATATAAATAACATTAGCCCATTTCCATTAAGTTTTGTGGTAAAAATTTAGGGATACAGATTCAGTATCTTAAATACACTTAAGTGGTAAAAATAAGTGGTTTATTTCAATATTATTATTATTTTATTATTTTTGTACATGTGCATGGTCTCCGAACATAATGAGTAACATGCTGCCATTCAATTGGGGGCCATTTTTTGATAGTCAAATTCCTACATTTGTGTGTTAATAAAGATTCTTTTCTCCCACACGTTTTTTCTCAGGAGGTGCGTTTTACACTTGACCGCTGTGCCGGAGCCACTATCATGGAGATGGAGGGAGTTGGCAGCTGGCTAACCACTGAAGACCACACTTCCTGTGAAGTTACTGGCATAACACCAAATCTGGACAAGTAAAGCACTTTTCTTCCTTTATATTTATATTTTCACACCAACTTATGCTTGTTTAAAGTTTAAAAAATAACATCCTGATGAACCATTAGAGTTAGAGTGCCAAAGAAACCATTCCTCCACCATGATAGCATGACACAGATTACCAGTCAATGAAAAAGTCATTACCTTCCACTTCATGGTATTTATGAACATGATAATGTCTTGAAATATTTACAGACTCCCAAAGGTCTCAATCCAAAAGGTCAAATGAATTATCAGAGTTAACCTCTCGAGGAAAATTACTTCTCCATAACAAACAGCCCATTAGTGGAAAGAGTCATTCTACCTTCTGATGTGCTTTCAGGCATCTGAATGTGACACAGGTGCTTCAGTTAGGAGGAGTGAACGAGAACCTGCCGTATATTTACCCACAACTCCAACACAAGCACTTCACTGGCTGTATCCGAAACCTCATCATGGACAGCAAGGTGAGGTTTTCTTTCTTTTTTTTAAAGGGGCAAATGAAAGAGAATTTTACTTGCTCAAGCTGGAAAGTAGCCTGAGTAAAATGTGAATAACTAAAAATAACTAAGGAAGCACCAAACATATTTGGGAAGGAATAATTTAGGCAAAACGTTTCAGAACCATTGCAAATGTGACTAATTTTATTCAACTGTTCAATAAACAAGTTTTTTATTTATTTATGCATTTGTAATTTTTCAGTGTAAATGCATGCAACCTTCATTAAACAGTCTGTGTAAAGACATCTGAATGCACCTACAGATGCAGTTTCAGTGTGTTCCCTGCATTGGAAAGATTATGTTGATTTAATTTGACTTAATTAAAAGCCCCATACTGGTACTACCTTTATTATAATTGAATTTATGGATACAAATGTCAAGTATTTTACATGAAAGATGAGGGCAAAACAGTCCTTTATGAAGGTAAATTAATGGTGAAATTAAATTAATTTGAAATTAATATTAATGTAATTTAATATACTTAAGTAAGTAACATCTAATAAAACACTTTGAGAATCAGTGTAAATTACATTTCCACCACACACACACACAAATTAAGTTTTTTTTTTTTTTTTTTTACAAATTATTTGCTGATTTTATGCTCAAGAAACCTTTCTTATTATCAATGTTGAAACAAGTTTTTCATATTTTTCTGGAAACCATTATAATTGTTTTCAGAATTCTGATGAGTAGAAAATTCAAAAGAAAGATATTTAATACAGTATGTATATGGGCGAGCAAAGATGCCATGACCTCTTTGGGCTTGTATACAGTGTCAGTTTTGAGTTTTCTAAGAGGTCTTATTTCAAATGAGCCATAATTGACCATGCCACTTGTCTATTAAAATGATCTGTGATCTCACCCCACGTTATCATGCCAAGGTTTGGTAAGGTGGGTGGCTTTTTGTTTCTTATTGTAACTGCATGACTCGGCTGAGTCTAAAACACTTGACCAGTGGACACCAGACACAAAGGAACAGCTTAGATGTGTTCACTTAGGATGTTGGGTTTGACTGGAGAGCAGGTCATAGAAGTACAGACATAGAATTGCTATTTTAAACTCTCTTCTACCCAGAGAGGTTTTATCTGACGGTTTACTTCCTTTTACTCTTTCCCCGTTGTTGACCTGTGAGAATTCTGAGTAGGCATGGTAAAGTGGTTTTAAGATTTAAGGATATTATGCCACTTACTGCTCCATCTTGGGAGGTACATGCAATGAACTACAGTAGATTACTTAAAAGGTCACAAAGGCTTTGTCAACTGCAATGCTACAATTGTACACTAGTCAACTCAAGTTAAGGACACTTAAACAGACCCTCTAATAACACACTTCCAGAGCAAACATCTCGGTTAAACACAAACTTAACTGAATCAATTAGGGGTCACAGAAAATAACTATTGTCCCATTCATTGCATATAACTACTTATCAAATAATTGAACACATGAATATATTGATTTGAAAGGCAATTATTTTAGCTTCAGTTGTTATTAGAGAGAGATGGAACCGAACACAGCTATTTAGGAAACAAGCAATCAGCTATATTATTAATACAGTATATGGCTACTGAATACTACTATCCTTTCTGAATGAAATATTAATGTCTTTAAATGTATATCGTGACCCAAACTTTTGAGTTACTTGTCAGTTATGGATTTGCCATGAACAAATGTTCAGGTATATAATATGGCTGAATTTCGAAATACCTGTGTGGGACTCTTTGGAGTGTTAAGTGTATTGTTTCTACACTGGCTCAGGAGGCACAGTTTCGTCTTTTCCCTTATAAGGAGAAACATGACAATAAACCATCCTGTCTAATATGAAATAAAGAGTGGTCAAAGAGCAAATGACAAAGAGTAGTCCAGTGGAATTAACGCAGTTAATCTTCAAGTAAGTCAGCCGTGCTCCGGGTGCAACCGGTTCTCACACAGGGTCAACATCATGCTGTAGCCACTTCAAAGACATGACATTAAGAGGAGTGGGCATGAATAAATAGGAATCATCAGATGAAAGGAAAAATTGATGTAATGTGGTGCATGGTTGTTCTCTTGTGAAAAGAATTTAAGAACTCAAGGTTTCCCATTCTTTTAATACAGAGCGCTGCAGGCCTGCTTTTTTTAAGTGGCTATGGCCTGCTCGGCATGGTAATATTCATTAAGGCAGGCTGGATTAAAGGTGAATGCACAAATAAAATAAAAAAAATACTTTCTATTTTTCAACTTTTATTTTGGCCTATCCTGACCATTATTTTTTTGCATTTCCAATCTTTTAATCTATTTTTGTCTGCTCTCTCAGTGTTTGCATGACTTCTGGTAGTATATGTCCCTTTTACTTTTATTACAATTTTATTTCTCTCTTTCAGTTTTATGACCTGGGTTCACCGGCCGACTCTTCTGGCAGTGCTCCAGGATGTTTGATGACAGACAGTAGCTGTGTGAACATGGGCTTTCCCTCCTGTGGAACCCGGGGCCGCTGCCACGGCGAATGGGGTTCCTTCAGCTGTCAATGTACACCTGGGTACAGCGGCCATCAGTGTGAAAAGGGTAATTAGTAGTTGTCCCAAAGTTTTCAAGCCATGTCTATTTTCACAAGTGGGAGGTGAGAGAGACTGAAGCTTTGACGATAAGCAGATAATTCATTACTAAACAGGATGGCTGAATGAAACGGTGTGTGTGTATGTGTGTGTGTGTGTGTGTGTGTGAGAGAGTGTCTGTGAGTGTGCATGCATGTGTATGAAGTAGGGCAGTGAATATCTTTGAATTGCTCTGTGTAGGAGGGATAGTGTTAGCACACAGGCAGCATTTTCACACACAGCAAATCTTGGCTCAAATCACATTCAGAAGTGTTATGAATTTGTAGAGCTTCTTTATGTAACACGACTGGAACATCCTACAATATTCTCACAGTGGATTCTTCACTGTTTTTACATTCATTTTTAAGGACTGCATTTGAAGAACACATTTGTGTTTCACAGAGGTCCCGGAGTATTCCTTTGATGGAAGGAGTCACATACACTTTCAACTGGCCTTCACACTCCCGGCCAGACACACGCAGATTCAGGTCTTGGTGCGGACACGCAAACACAGTAGTTCTATCCTCACCCTGATGTCCAAAGAACAGAATGAATATCTCAAACTGGAGGTTAGTGCTTTTGAAAGAATCTTTCTTTACCTATCTCATGCCCTTCACTTCCCTTGAAAACCAATGCATTATCATGGTTTTCTTTCTGCTGAAGTTGTATTATGTTGCTTTTCAATATAATTTGGTTCTTTTTCAAAGCTTCTTAGAATTGTTTTAATATTCTCAACTACAAGAAAAGGGGTTAAAACAATTAACCTTAGTCAATAGGTATCCTGAACTAAAGAAAATTGTAATTCTGCAACACTAGTGGGACCCAGTGGAATTACAAAAATAATGCATATTTTTTCAAACAGTCCTTTCTCATATCGTGCTTGACTCAACTCATATCAATCACAGCTTTTACGGGTGCCATCAACAGGTAAACAGTTAGAATATGTTCAATAAAAAGTTCATCCTATTAGAAATACTTTTAGTTGTGTTGCTATGTGTCATGAGAGTAAGTAAGCAACTGAGTAGCTAGTACATATGAGTGTCTCACTTATTAGAAATCCAAGAAATCCAATCTCCACCAGGTACATTCTTGACCCAGCATACCTGGTTAAAAAAGTCACTAATCAATATTCATATATATATATATATATATATATATATATATATATACAGTGGAGTTCACTTATCTCGACTCACGGTTAACTCGCCAATACTATGTCGATGTTTTTGAAGTGGAACCGCCAAACTCCCTATTTGTCTCAGCATTTTCTTGTGGGTAATGACGATTCTTTTACGTCGCCGAAATCTAATATCTCAAGTGCAAAAGAGGGACAAATTCGCCACTTCACATGGTTATCTCGTGACAGAGTTCACTGCGCATGCACTGAGTTTGCGTTGCACGTGGATTGTGGTCAGTGTTGCAAACTTAGCTTTAACTATACTAACTATATTTAGTGAGTTTTCTGACCATTCTAGAACAAATTTAAAAAAGCAACTAGAGACAAATATAACAACTTTATCCAGAGTTATTGGACACTCTCTGAAGTGAAAGTACATATTGTTTTTACTCTTCTCAAGGAGCAGCGAGTGCTGCCGTGGGCCGCATTCCCCATGCCAAAGCACTCACAGGCGGCCTGGTCCTCGCACAGCAGCCGCTCCCAGATGCAGGGAGAGCAGGAGATGTTCACTCCTCCACGTGCAAATGAATTGCGCATTTGTGGGAAGCCGCAGCTGGCTGATCACTCACACACACACACACACACACACACACAAACCCATCCCTGCTTCTGTTCTGACACGCGGTCTACTCAGCGCCGTTGCGGATTGAAGAGCCGAGTTTGTTAAAAGATGGGATGAAGCCGAATTTGTTGAGAAAGCACATTAGACAGGCAGAACGCAAGAAAGTATGCAGTGTAGTACAGCATGATGACCTCACGAATATGTTATGACTGTTTACGCTGTGAGCGAAATTGTGTTTGCAGTGTTGGAGAATATAATTAAAGGTTTGTATCTTGAATCAAATGTATTTTTTATTGTATACTGCTAAATCTAGGCTGTTAGTTGGTGCACATATTCCTTTTGTTGTTAGCAAACATATACAGTGTATATACATTTTTATAGCGTGCCGATCGCTTCATCAAATCAATCGCCATATTGGCTGTTGGTTATCTCTATGCTTTTTTGCAACCCCCGAGGCCGTCGACATATCCGTATTCCACTATATATATATATATATATATATAAATTTTATACTATATATTACAAAATTAAAACAATTTTAAAGGTCAATTAATGTATTAGGAATAAACCTGATGTAACTTTGAACAATATTATTTTTATTAACTTGGATATTAAAATAATATAA